>CM024755.1:93982010-94582010 GCA_014218235.1 Colocasia esculenta | reverse complement strand
AGAACTATAGAACCTTATAGTTACATTAGAATGGAAATAGCCTTTCCGAAAAGAGTATACTTTCATAAAAATCAATCATTATTTATCGTCAAGTATGATTCTAATGCTTTATGGCCAGAAGAGTCTGAAATAGGTTTTACTATTTTTAGTAATGAAACAATTACTATAGCTCCTTATGAAAGAGCGATACTTTCAACTGGAATAGGATTCCAATTTCCTCCCACATATTTTGGTATTATAAAAGGAAAGAATGGATGGCTCAAAAATGTAGATTTAGATATCATAGAAGGTGTAATAAAACCATCTTACTCAGGAGAAATAAAGGTTATAATTAGAAATTGCGAATCAGATGCAATTATCAAAATAATTAATAAAATGAAATTAGTTGATATAATAATACACAAACAGATGGAATGGAATTATCCAAACAGACAAATCGGATTATAATAAATATAAAAGAACCAAATAATAAACTTCATATGTTAATTCCTATCATAGATACATGTGCAACAAAGTCTATTACAGACAATGTTCCTTGGCTTGATAAATATAAGCAACAGCTCGCTGAACCAAAGTTCTTCTTTGGAATCATAGGAGAAATCTCTTCCACACATGTAGCTAGAGAAGTACCTATATATATACTCGACAAAAATGATATAGAAGAAGAATTCATCATCCCAGAATTATATCTTATTAACCAATCTATTGGAAAAATGATCCTTGGTAATAATTTCATCAATAGATATTCTCCGATTACAATGATAGATTATACATATTTTTACTAAAGAACAAAAACAAATCATTGTACCCAGATATTTTATGCTAAAACAAAAACATATAATTAAAACAATTTCAGAAACCTTGAATCACAGTTCATGAATAGTTTAACAGAACTCTTTCCGATAACCCACTAAAATTATTCGATAGAAGTCCTAGATTCTGTAAATTAGAACTTCTTCCTGAAAGTAAAGAAAGAATATAAGAACTAAACCCCTTGTATACTCAAAACAAGATACTGATGAGTTTAAAACTCAGCTTACAGAATTAAAAACTATCCCATTAGTTCAAAATAGTTCTAGTCCACATACGTCTCCTGCCTTTATGGTCAGAAACTACTCTGAACAAAAACGTGGTAAAGCTCGTATGGTTATAAACTACAAACGCATCAACAAAAATATCAAGTTTGATGGATTTCATATTCCAAGTTGTGAAAGCATCATTAAAAAATTACAAAATAAACAATGGTTTAGTAAGTTTGATGCTAAATCTGGTTTTTGGCAAATAAAACTTGCTGATAAAGAAACAAAAGAACTCTGTGCCTTCTCTACTCCATATGAACATCTAGAATGGTTAATAATGCCTTTTGGAATAAAGAATGCTCCACAAGTATTTCAGAAATGGATGAATTCCTTGTTTAAAGATTATGATCATTTCATTACTGTATATAGATGATATTCTAGTTTTCTCCGATACATATGAACAGCATGTTCAACATCTTAATATAGCAAGAAGCATCTTAATTAAACATGGTGTCATCCTTTCCCCAAAGAAAATAGAATTATGTAAACAACAGATAGAATACTTAGGTAAAATCATCACTAAGGGACAAATCGAATTACAGACTCATATTATTACTAAAATTAAAGATTTCCCAGATACGTTTACTACACTAAAGCAATTACAAAGTTTTTTGGGAATACTTAACTATCACTACAAGAAAAAGCAGAATTACCGACGGACTGAATCCGTCGGAAATCCGTCGGTATTCCGTCGGCAAAGGCGCCTTCCGACCGCTTTCCGTCCAACACTCGTCGGAAACTTTCCGTCGGAAATAATTGGTCAGAACTTTCCGACGGATGAAAAGTCCGTCGGAATTCGGTCGAAACCTCCGACCGATTAGATCCGTCGGTAAAGGCGTCAGTATTTGCCGACAGAATTACCGACGGGCTTTTACCATCGGTAAGTTATATTTTCCGACGGATACTTATCCGTCGGCCAATCCGTCAGTATTTTCCGACGGACTTGCCGACGGTATTTTGCGTCGGTAATATCAATTTCCGACGGATGCTTATCCGTCGGCCAATCCGTCGGTATTTTATACTTTCGACGGAAACGTAGCCGTCGGAAAATCCGTCGGAAAATATACATATTTTTTTTTAAATAAACAAATAAAAATACATTGCTACAATGTCAAACCTGCTACAATATTCATAAATTTAACAAATACTAACAATCAACATAAAATCAAAGATACAATAAATATAAATCATATAGCATAATGAATACAAAAATCAACATAGATCTGCTGGATTGTCTGCTGTCCCTGCCTCGTCATCGTCTGGAGCTGGATCCTATATTAAAACAAATTAAAATGAGAAACATTAATATAAATAAAAGAAATATATATTTTCAAAAATAAAATTTAAAACATGTGATTATTTCTCAAACTTAATACAATAATATTTTTAGATCCATCATTTTCTTGGGTGTTTTTTAGATCCGTCAATTGAACGTCCGACCCAATCCGGAGATCCAAATTGGATTCCGTCAGTTCCCACACGTCACTTTAACCCACCCGGTCGTGTCGGAGAAAACGGCACGTCGATCCGATCCTATTTGAGATTTTGGACCCCCGGGTTGTGTGTTTTGACGCTTTATATATACTTGGGTGTTTTTAGATCTCCTTTGAATGCCCAAACCAATCCGGGGATCCAAATTGGATTCCGTCAGTTCCCACACATCACTTTAACCCACCGGTCGTGTCGGAGAAAACGGCACGCCGATCCGATCCCTATTTGGGATTTTGGACCCCCGGGTTGTGTGTTTTAGTTTTATATATACTTGGGTGTTTTTAGATTCGTCCTTTGAATGCCCAACCCAATCCGGGGATCCAAATTGGATTCCGTCAGTTCACACGTCACTTTAACCACCCGGTCGTGTCGGAGAAAACGGCACGCCGATCCGATATCTATTTGGGATTTTGGACCCCCGGGTTGTGTGTTTAACCTTTATATATACTTGGGTGTTTTAGATCCGTCCTTTGAATGCCAACCCAATCCGGGGATCCAAATTGGATTCCGTCAGTTTCCACACGTCACTTTAACCCACCGGTCTGTCGTGTCGAGAAAACGGCACGCCGATCCGATCCCTATTTGAGTTTGGACCCCGGTTGTGTTTTGACGCTTTAATATACTTGTGTTTTTTAGATCCGTCAATTGAACGTCCGACCCAATCCGGAGATCCAAATGGATTCCGTCAGTTCCCACACGTCACTTTAACCCACCGGTCGTGTCGGAGAAAATGGCACGTCGATCCGATCCCTATTTGGGATTTTGGACCCCGGGTGGTGTGTTTGACGCTTTATATATACTTGGGTGTTTTTAGATTCGTCCTTTGAATGTCCAACCCAATCCGGGGATTCAAATTGGAATCCGTCAGTTCCCACAGTCACTTTAACCCACCCGGTCGTGTCGGAGAAAACGGCACGTCGATCCGATCCCTATTTGGGATTTTGGACCCCGGGTTATGTGTTTTGACGCTTTTATATACTTGGGTGTTTTAGATTCGTCCTTTGAATGCCCAACCCAATGGGGGATCCAAATTGGATTCTGTCAGTTCCCACACGTCACTTTAACCCACTCGGTCGTGTGGAGAAAACGGCACGCCGATCCGATCCCTATTTGGGATTTTGGACCCCGGGTTGTGTGTTTTATGTTTTATATATACTTGGGTGTTTTTAGATCCGTCCTTTGAATGCCCAACCCAATCCGGGGATCCAAATTGGATTCCGTCAGTTCCACCATCACTTTAACCCACCCGGTCGTGTCGGAGAAAACGGCACGCCGATCCGATCCTATTTAGGATTTTGGACCCCGGGTTGTGTGTTTTAACCTTTTATATATACTTGGGTGTTTTTAGATCCGTCTTTGAATGCCCAACCCAATCGGGGATCCAATTGGATTCCGTCAGTTCCCACACGTCACTTTAACCCCACCCGGTCGTGTCGGAGAGAAAACGGCACGCCGATCCGATCCCTATTTGGGATTTTGGACCCCCGGGTTGTGTTTTGACGCTTTAAATATACTGGGTGTTTTTTAGATCCATCAATTGAACGTCCGACCCAATCCGGGGATCCAATTGGATTCCATCAGTTTCTACACGTTACTTTAACCCACCGGTTGTGTTGGAAGAAAACGGCACGCGATCCGATCCCTATTTAGGATTTTGGACCCCCGGGTTGTGTGTTTTAACCTTTTATATATCTTGGGTGTTTTTAGATCCGTCCTTTGAATGCCCAACCCAATCCGGGGATCCAAATTGGATTCGTCAGTTCCCACAGTCACTTTAAACCACCGGTCGTGTCGGAGAAAACGGCACGCCGATCCGATCCCTATTTGGGATTTTGGACCCCCGGGTTGTGTTTTGACGCTTTAAATATCTTGGGTGTTTTTAGATCCATCAATTGAGTCCGACCCAATCCGGGGATCCAAATGGATTCTACAGTTCTACACGTTACTTAAACCACCCGGTTGTGTTGGACGCCCGGCCCAATCCTAGGATATGAAATTAATACTAATACTGACCTGAGCTGCTGGCTGTGGGGGCGTACTCTGCATTATTGACATGAACTGCTGAACCATATCGCTGAACTGCGTCTGTAGCTATAGCCGCTGCATCTCTATCTGTACCTGTTGCGCCTGTAGCTGTACCCGCTGCGTCTGTAGCTCTTCCCGCTGCGTCTGTAGCTCTGTACGTAGCTCCTCCCGAATGATGCCTCTAATGTCCTCTACACCACTGACGGGCGGCGCAGAAGATGAACTCGCTGTGCCGGAGAAGCGATCGAAATGGCATATGAGGACACACCGATGAGTATCCAGGCTGTCCCCAAAGCCGTACACTCGACCCTTCCTCGGCACCCGCTGCCTCGACCCAAGCGTCCGCATCCAAATCTGGCTGGGGGATGCCCCTGTGTAGCGCTCCGCCATCGTACTCCGTACGTCTCCTGTAAATAATTTAAAATTAAATTATTGAAAACAAATTACTTTAATATCATAATTGAATTCATAATTTAAAGCTTGACTTACAGCAATCGTGCGGGCACTCTCGGTAACATAGTCATCCGTCCCCTTCCGCTATGAGTCCGGTCAAATAACTCGCGGAAAGTAGGGCACGCTCCAGGTCGTGATGCTTAGAATTCAACAAAATTAGTTAGTCTCACAATAATAATCCATATGTATATATGAATCGAACAATAAAATACTTACCAATTTGACTGTGGGTCGCATAAGATACGGATCCACTAGTATGCACTCATTCTTCTCCGGTTGAGTTGCTCTGTTGCGTATTGCCGCCTGTGACCGCTGCTGCCATGGTCCAGCAGCCCAACGCGCGCAAAGGGACTCCCAATAGTCTCGCGCAGCAAACAGGGCCGTAATCCACCCAAGCCATAGGATCCCGGTTCCCTGGTCTTGATTGCCTTGTCCCGTGCCTCCCACATCGACTTTCTTAAATTAGTCTGGGCCGTAATCTCCCAGACGGCTCGAGCCCGAGGGAGATCCTCGGGTCTCGTGAACGCGAACCTCCGCTGTAAAGAAATAAAATTAATCAACGTTCTGCAATAAACCTAATTAATAATATTGAATAATGACTTCAACTCTTCTAAAAATAAAAATACCGTAAACATGTCAAATAATAAATCCCGGACTGGCACCGGGAAGTCTCTCCATGCATCCACTGGTCCTGGAATATGTGCGTGGATCAACGTCGTAATATAGCGGGAAGCAGGACTGGATCTATCTTCCCCCTGCAATTCCACATTAATTTTCTACATGAAATGTATATCCTAAATAACAAATACAGTAACACTGAGATGATGAACTTTACCCTGAGATCCAGCATGGTTGTCGTCCTGGTAGCTGAGGCCCCTCCTCAGCTGCTGGATGCTGGCTCTCCACCTCTGTTGAAAACAATTTAGTACACTTTTATTGTATAAATTGCAAGAGACCAAACATACTAATCTATTGAAACATATGTTACCTTGTGGTGAGGAAGAAGACGAAGGTAGCGTGGACGGGGAGGCATTCCCTGCAAAATTTCATACACATTAGAAATTATGAATTTCAAATAAACAACAATGTAGAAAATTACCTGTCGCTGGGACGACGGGCGTGGACGGGAGGCATTCCCTGCAAAAATTCATACACATTAGAAATTATGAATTTCAAATAAACAACAATATAGAAATTTACCTGTCGCTGGGACGACGGGCGTGGACGGGGAGGCATTCCCTGCAAAATTTCATACACATTAGAAATTATGAATTTAAATAAACAACAATATAGAAATTTCCTGTCGCTGGGACGACGGGCGTGGACGGGGAGGCAGTCCCTGCAAAATTTCATACACATTAGAAATTATGAATTTCAAATAAACAACAATATAGAAAATTACCTGTCGCTGGGACGACGGGCGTGGACGGGGAGGCAGTCCCTGCAAAATTTCATACACATTAGAAATTATGAATTTCAAATAAACAACAATGTAGAAAATTACCTGTCGCTGAGACGAGGGCGTGGACGGGGAGGCAGTCCCTGTAAAATGTATGTACGTATCTCGTGAAATCAATATAAACAATATAAACCATATGGTTTTTTGTGTACATATGCATATACCTGTCGCGGACCTGGAGGCAGACGTGGACGCGGAGGCAGTCCCTCTGCCAACGGACGTGGCAACCCTCCGACTGCGTCCTCCGTACCATATCTATTGATACAAATAAAGATATAGCAAGTCATCAGCACTCAATTTGAAGTAGCAATTTATATGAAACATGTAATGAACAACAACACCAATTTCTTACAAAATATGCAGTATATTATCTATTATCATCATCAGATGCTGAAGACATGTTTAATTCAGCATCATCTTCATCATCATCTGGAATTCATCCTCATCATCTTGGGAGTCTTCTCCACATCAGACTCCACCTCCCGCTCAGCGACATTTGGGTCAACTTCTTCTTGTTCGTTATCCTTAGTAAGGAAATTGTTCATTATATCATGAACATTGTACTGCGTAGAAGCTGCCAACTCTCGTGCGTCACTCCGATCTGATTGGAAAAAGTTGTCATTAACACCTTCGAGCTCATCATCAGTCGGGAGAAGCTCATACTCAGGGAATAGTCTTGATTTCACTCTACATGCAGCCCACCAATCTCTTAATTTGAGGGATGTATAATTGAATAATAAACTTGTTGGGCTTGTGCCGCCAGGATGAATGGCTCATATGTACTCAATTTGGACTTATGCTTCACATCGATTAATCCATATGTTGTGTCATGACGATAGATGTCGGGTCAAACCAATGACACTTGAACAAAAATACATTGTTGTCTTGTCCCAAAAATTGCAGTTCAATGACTTCTTCGAGAATGCCATAATAGTCAATTTCATTTTCATTATAGGCACTTCCCTTCACACATACGCCGCTGTTCATCGTAGACTTATTCCGTCCATAATCTCTCGTGTGAAATCTGTATCCATTCACAATGTAGCCTGGTAGACACGTACAATCTTCGAGGGGCCAAAACTAATTGTTGTACTCTAGAATCGGGAATGAAGCCTTGTTCAACCTATTATGAGATAAATAGACAAACATTGAATAAATGACTTCAACTCAGTCTGCATAAAAACATAAACATTATGTTTCAAAATAATTAGACACATACTCGAGATCTTAACCAAGTAGGAAAAGACTCCCGTTCCTTTCAACCTGCACGTCAGTTAGACGTGGATTCTGTCGCAATATGACCGAGTCAAATCTCTGCAATGTAAATGTCACAAACCGTTAGGTTCTGCAGTAATGCACGCAAATGATGACGAATAAGCGTGGAGAGCTTACTGAATGTAAGGGTCTAGTTCTTCGCAATTCATGAACACGTAGATCTCCGCAGCTACCAACTCTCTGTCTTGGAGTGCGCGAGTAGATGAAGATCCGAACGCCCGTCCGGCACACTTGAATACAGAGAGTCGGTCTGACACCTCGGAATCTCCACCATCATCATTACGTGGAGGTTGAGTGCGTCGGGTTCGTATTTCCGTGTCAAAGTACATCGAACAGAAGTTCGATATCTCCTCAATGAGGTACGCCTGAGTAATGGAGCCCTCAACTTGTGCTTTGTTACGGACTTTCATCTTAAGATCGTGCATGCACCTACGACAATAATCAAATGCATACATAAGTAATATAAAAGATCGTCGTAATGGCAATAAATTGAGATGTAGAAATATACCTCTCAAACGGATACATCCATCGAAATTGTACTGGTCCTCCGACCCTTGCCTCATATGGTAAATGGATGATCAGGTGCTCCATTGAATCAAAGAATGCTGGAGGGAAATATCTTCTCTAATTTGCAGACTGTCTGAATTATATTTTGCTCTATATTTTGCAAGTCATGAATTTTGAGTTCTGATGCAGATAAAATCCTGAAGAATTGACTCAGCTCAGTCATTGCTCCCCATATTTGTTTCGGCAACAACTCACGAAAAGCAAGAGGCATCAGTCTTTGCATGAAAACATGGCAGTCATGACTCTCATTCCGTATATTTTTCCCTCGTTGACATTTACACAACGCGCAATATTCGAGACATATCCATCCGGAAATCTCAATTGCTTTAACCATTGCAACACTTCCTTAATCTGTCTGGCCCCAAGCACATATGCAGCTTTAGGTTGCACCACTTTTCCTTGAACATGCTGTAGCTCTAGTTCTGGACGTTTGCAAAGTACTTTCAAATCGACCCGTGCCTTGACGTTATCCTTCGTTTTTACCTTTGACGTCCATAACTGTGTTGAACACATTATCAAAAACATTCTTCTCTATATGCATGACGTCTAGGTTATGACGTATCAAAAGTGTTGACCAATAAGGCAATTCCAAAAAATGCTTTGCTTCACCCAATTGTGATCCTTCCCAAAGCCAGGGATTTGTCGGGTACTACCAGCCAGTTGTGTTACAGTCGGTAAGTTCTGGACCCGCCTCGCCATATTTCCACCAGACACCCGTTCCATATCTACCTCCTCCATCACAGTTGTATTTTTAATAAAAGAATCCTTTTGCTTTCGGAAAGGATGGTCACTGGGTAGAAACCGCCGATGACAATCGAACCAACAAGATTTCCCCCAGATTTCAACACAAATGATTTAGAATCCTCCATGCAATAAGGACATGCCAACCTCCCATGTGTGCTCCAGCCAGATAACATGCCGTAGGCTGGAAAGTCACTTATTGTCCACATTAATGCAGCCTTCAGATTGAAATTCTGTTTTCTGGATGCATCATAAGACTGCACACCATCTGACCATAACAATTTCATCTCATCAATCAACGGTCTGAGATATATGTCTATATTCTTTCCTGGACTTTTTGGACCCGGAATCAGCAATGAAAGGAACAGATTCTCACGCTTCATGCACATGCCTGGCGGAAGGTTATACGGTGTTAAGAATACTGGCCAACATGAGTAAGATGCCACCGAGCCTCCGAAAGGATTGAAACCATCTGTGCATAAACAAGCCGTACGTTGCGTGGATCCCTTGAGAAGTAAGGATGAGTACGGCTAAAATGAGCCCAAGCTTCACCATCGGCAGGATGACTCATTTCACCTTCGTCGCGACGGACTCTTTCCGCATGCCATGTCATATGTCCAGCTGTCCTCGAGGACATGAACAATCGCTGCAATCTGGGTGTGATAGGAAAGTACCGCAATGACTTATACGGAACATCCTTCTGCTTTGACTTGTCCCCTCCTGGGCTTGAACCTATCATGCTTACAAATACAGCATGATGTCTTATCTGCATCCTCTTTGTAGTACAGCATACAGTGATTCGGACATGCATCAATTTTCATAAAACCAAGCCCCAAATCATTCACCATCTTCTTCGCACGGTAAAAATCAGCAGGTAACCTCTCTGATTGAGGAAGCATGCTCTTGACCAGTAAGAGAAGTCGGTCAAAACAACTCTCCCTCATATGAAATTCAGATTTCAAATTCAATAGCTGCGACACTGCAGACAACCGTGTATGCTTCTCACAACCATCCCATAATGGCTCATCAGCATCTCGAAGTAACTGATAAAATCTCTGAGCTGTATCATTCGGCACTTCTTCATTTGTTTGATCTTCATGAATATTGAACTCCGGACCAGCAGCATCGACAACCATGTCAACGTACGTACTTGTGGAGGCAAAGTAATTAGCTGGTGCAGACGACTGAATATTCAACTCACCATGACATGACCATAACTCATAATGGCCAACAAATCCTCTCGTATACAGATGATGCTGCACATCCCATGTCGATATCCACTTTCTGTTCTTACAAGCCGAACACGGACATCGAATGTTACCATCGGATCGACTGCTACTGAGGAATTACTCAATGCAAACTGAATAAAACTGTCAACTCCGTCTTAAACTCCTCGGTGACAACTCCATTCACCATTCCACGGTACATCCATAACCGATTCTCATAAGACATTTTTCCTACACAGATTAAATGTCATGTCACAAGTAAAAATCCAACAGACCCTCACATCGTTCGAGTAAGTCAAAATGAATAGGTAGGATATATTATTAAGATTATCACTTTTTACCCATCTGTGAATATTTGATCGCACTCAGATGACCATTTACTATGTGTTTGTATTATTTGCTGAAAATTTCGGCAGCATCTCTCCTCACACCTCTCCGATATACCAAAAATTTATTGATTTAGATTTCTTTAAACACTTACTAATAAGTGGTTAAGAAAATATTCTAAATCAATAAAGGTATATCAGAGAGGAGTGAGTAGACGCACCCGAAATTTTCAACAAATAATACAATCACATAATAAATGACCACCTAACTCCGATCAAACATTCACAGACTGTCCAAAACGGGACAATTCAAGACTTTGAGTTAGATATACACGTTCTCATTATTGAAAATAAGACTCGTGCACATCAATCTCAAAGTCTTGAACGGGAATGTTCATTGACACGGGCTTAACACGCTCTCGTGATGTGTGTGCAGTGAAAAAATTACTATACATACATACATGAATTTCAAACGCACATGAATATGAAATGAATATGAAATCAAAATCATGCATGTGAACAAGTCCAATGATAAACAAAATTCACACATTTTTGAACATGATTGCATTAAAGTAAGAAATACAATATTAATCACTAATATTTTAAAGAAGATTGTTATGAATAACCTCACAGTGCCATAGATATCTAGAGGTTCTATCTTCAATATAGCAAAGCAAAGCAAACTATAAAGAAGCCATGGATTTTAGCTCAATTAATTAGCATCATAATAAAGTCCACAAATAACCAGTTCAGAAGTCCATAATACATCATGTCACGTACTAAGTAAAAAGTAAAAGTACAAACTTATAGCAATAGCTCTCTAAGCCGCAAGCTACTCCTCATGCTCGATGTCACTCCTCGCTATCTCCTCAATCTCTAAAGCTTTTGTCTCACCTCTATGAGTAAGAAAGAATGAGTCTATGTAATAGACTCAACAAGTAACCTATTGGCCACATCCATACACTTACCACATACACTCTACATAAGTGCAACACATCAAGTAAGCTATTACATGTTTCACATGGCAATTAGCAAGTATTATGTAACATGCTTAACATACTAACTAAACATGGATGTCCTATATCACAAAATGGTTGACATAACTTACTATTATGACATACTTCAACATACATAATCATATAAAATTACCTTTACACTAATGCACCAAAATTTAATCATATAAAAGGTCTGTGTGTGTCTGTGCACCTCAATTTAAACTCAGAAAAAGACCCTTACCTAATCAGACAAATAACAGGGGGAGGGGGGGGGCTCCTGTTGGGGGAGGGGGGAGGCAGGGGTGGGGAAGGGAGGGGGGTGCTGGGACGGCAGAGGGGGAGGTGGGGACTACGGGGGAGGGGGGGTCTCCTGTTGGGGGAGGGGGGAGGCAGGGGTGGGGAAGGGAGGGGGGTGCTCGGACGGCCGGAGGGGGAGGTGGGGCCTACAGGGGGGAGGGGGGTCTCTGTTGGGGGGGGGGGAGGCAGGGGTGGGGAAGGGAGGGGGGGGGTGGGGACGGCGGAGGGGGAGGGGGGCCTACAGGGGGGAGGGGGGATGCGCGAGGGGGGGTGGGGGGGGGGACTGCAGAGGAGGGGGGAGGGGGGGACTGTGGGGGGGGGGGCACGTGGGGAGGGGGGGGATGTGGGGGAGGGGGGGGGTGGGACAGCCGGAGGGGGAGGGGGGATCGCAGGGGTGGGGAAAGGGGGGGGGGGAGGGGACGGCGGAGGGGGAGGGGGGGGGCACCTGTTGGGTGGGGGAGGGGGGGTGCAAGGGGGGGAAGGGAGGGGGGGGGCTGGGACGGCCGGAGGGGGGAGGGGGGGGACTGCAGGGGGGGGGGGGTCTGTGGGGGGAGGGGGGATGCGCGGGGGGGTGGGGGGGGGGACTGCAGGGGAGGGGGAGGGGGGGACTGTGGGGGGAGGGGGCACGCGGGGAGGGGGGGAATGTGGGGGAGGGGGGGACTGTGTGGGGGAGGGGACTGGCGGGAGGGGGCACGCGGGGAGGGTGATGGCTTACCGGCGGGGCACGGCGGCGGCAGGGGGGTCGCGGCGGAGGTGGGCACGGAGCGGCGGCACGGAGCGGCGGGTCGCGGCGGCGGCAGCGGCGACGGGGAGGGATGCCGGAGACGAGAGAGAGAGAGAGGAGAGAGAGAGAGAGAGAGAGGAGAGAGAGAGAGGGGGAAAGAGGGGGGTTTCGCGGGACAATGTATAGGAGCTTTACCGACGGATATTCCGACGGAACTATGTCTGTCGGAATATCCGTCGGTATGTTTTCATTACCGACGAACATTTCCGACGGAAATATTTCCGTCGGAACTGCCGACGGATATTCCGAGGACATAGTTCCGTCGGAATATCCGTCGGAATTACCGACGGAAATAATCCGTCGGAAATGTCCGTCGGTAATCCCGCTTTTTCTTGTAGTGTATGGTAGAAGATATATTCCAAGATTAAGTGAAATAACTCAACACTTACAAGATAAAATTAATTTAGAAAATAAGAAGTATAAAAAAGAAAATAATAAGATAGCCTCTAGATGGGATACAGATAAAATCAAAATAATTCTTACAGAAGAGGAAAATCATGAAATCAAATATCTAAAATCAATTATGACCAAAATCCCTAAAACCATAATACCTACACAATTCGATAAATTAACAGTCTCCACAGATGCAAGTCAATTTTACTGGGCTGGTGTTGTCTCTATTGAAACCTCAAAAGATATAGTTGGATATACTTCAGGAAAATTAGTAAGGCTGAAATCAATTATTCTACTTATGAAAAAGAATTTTTAGCAGTATTAAAAACTATAAAGAGTTTTAAACACTGGTTATTACCTTCAGATTTTAATATCAAAACAGATAATAAAGGTCTATATCATTATATCAAAAATAGAAAAGAAGATCAAAATAGTCGTAGAATTAGATGGTTTATGCAATTAGAAGATTTCACTTATACTATATCTTTTGTGCCTGGATATCAAAATATTATTGCTGACTTTCTATCTCGTCCTTTGCAGCATGAACCCACAGAGAGATAATTTCCCGTTTTTGAGAGCAGTCAATAATAATCCTCGTCCAGTCAATAATCTTTGCCCAGTCAATAGTCCTCGTCCCACAGCTCAAATACCCAGAAGTAGTCCGATAATAACCTTGGCTTTTGCCGAAGGATCTGTCAAAATAGATATGTCCAATAGTCATAATCAACAAATAATTCATGGCCTTGCTCAAGGAAGAACCACATATAGATGTCAGAATAATCTCACAAGATATGCTTTTGATATAATAAATAATCTTTGGAAGAATACTGGTGGGCTTCAGAGTAGCCCAGAGTATCTTTCTAGCATAAGAAAATTAGATGAATGCCTTTCCTCCTTAGAAGGATTCATTCATACTTTCCACCAAGAGAGACATATTAGAGAAGCAAAAATATTCGAATATGAAAAAGAATTAGCAATAGTCCAGACTTCATATAAGGATTTGCTTATCAATAATATAGTCCCATTCTTAGAAAATTGGATGGAAGAAACTTCGGTTGTTGAACAACTTGATATTCTAGATAATCTGTTCAACAAAGATATAAGATCTGCTAAGTTGGAAACTCTCAGAAGAAAGGCTTTATATAAATATTGCAAAACTCATATGCCAATAGATGTGTTTAATATTGTGGATAAATATGTTTGGTATGATCCAATTCCAGATTTATATCAAGAATATTCCCAGAATATCATAAGTATTTGGCACATGAAAAAAAATAGCCCTGACATTTGATATGGTTGATAATAGAGCCATATATGCCATAGAACAAGGTTTGGTCCAGTGTTTAATAGTCTCCAGAAATCAAGTCATGAATATGAACTTTCCCATGATAATCAAAACAATAGTCAGTTGGCTCCCCGAACTCATCCAAATAATTGAATTCTCTATAAGATCATCCTTCCCTGAACCAACTATTGGAAGGACGCATCCTGCTCTACAAATATGGGAAATATCTCCACAAAGCTCATATCTACTCTACTATGAGAAGCAACCTCCAGCAACCTTTGATTGGCACAAGGAACAAAAGAAGAATTTGTGTTTAATCAAGAACTATAACAAGTTTCCGGCGTCAGCAACTTCTTGGTGTGATGGACGTATATTAGTCATTGATAAATTCAGTACTTGTTTTATTTGATCTTTATTAATAACCTGAATTTTTGTTATATTGCTATTAGTTTCTTCAGAGTCTGTTACTCTTTCAAATCTTTCAATGAAGAATTTATTTTGTCTAAGGAAGTTCCATTTAAAATTATAGACCTTATTTTTTTCTATTAACCAAGAAGAATTTGGATTTTGTTATAAAGGGATTCATCAAAAATTACTAATTGTTTATTTGAGTCTTCTGTATCTTCTTCATGAATAGATAGATTTCTAAGTCTTTTTAAGTACTAAATCTTATCAGTTACCATGTTCACATAATATGTGTATTCGTCTTCTTCATTATTATATTCTAAATCTGTATCTTCAAATACATAATTATTATCATCTGAGTCTAGAATCCATTTTTTACATTGTTCTATATATTCTTGTTGTGAGATAGAGGATTGTTTTGATTTATAGAAATCATCTATTTCATCATATTCTCTAGAGGATTTCCATTTATATCAGTTTCTGCTATCACACTTTCTATTTCATAGTCATATAGATCTATGTCGTTTTCAGTAATATGAGAACCAGTTACTATATCATATAATTCATTAACTATGTTTATATCCTCAATGAGATTTGTGGCTGATCGTTTATTTGGACATTCATTGGCATAATGTCCAGTTTCACCGCACTTAAAACATTTACAGGTCTTTTTAAATGCAGGTTTCTTTCTGAGATATCGTTTATTGTTACTGATATAACGAGGACGTCTATTAATTTTATAAAAACATTTATATCTTGGTTTTCTTTGATTAGGTGGAGGAAGAGCTAATGGTCTTTGATTCCAAGGTCTGAACCATGGAGGTTTTAGTTTGTATGGGGACGACAGATATTGAGTCCTAGGTTTTCTAATCAGATGACTTCGTAGAGGTTGACAACCAAACACATAAGTTGGGGCTATATCTTGACAAGCTTGTTTTGGAGTACGGGATGCCTTTAAAGCACCTATAGAGTTGTAATAAGATTTTTGTATAGAAGCTTGTTGGCAACAAGTATGATAGATATCTATAGCACATTTCATACGAGTGGCAAGATTATCAGCACCAGCTTTATCTGATTGTACTTGTTGTAGGGTAATATGATATTGATTTTTACAATTATTATCCCATGGAGGTGGTAATTTATTGAAATATTCAATTTCCCAATGAGCCCATTTGGTCAATGGGAGTCTCCATACCAAAGATGAATATAATCGGGAGAAGGGTTCTATAAAACAAATATTACATATCTTTATACGTGATAGAGTAGATTCTATCATTTCCATAATTTTTTGATCATTTATAGTACTTGCACAAAGAAATTGTAATAATAGATTACGAAAATGATCAATCATATCATGAAAATTTAGAATATTTTTAATTTGTATCATTTCACTAGTGTGTTGAATATTTTCTATAGTAATAGATAAACTTCCTTCAAATTTACTTAAAGCAAGATTAAATAAATCTTCTGTGGTAAGATTAGGATATTGCATAGGTAAAGCAGTTATTTTTCTGGACCATAAAATTATAGCTTCAGCTCTTTTGAAGACAGGAACATTATCAAGATTAAGAACATATGGATCAGAAGATGGTTCTGATTTAAAGAATTGATATTTATCAAAAAATAAATTTCATTAGGAGGGAATTCTGGTTGACTGGAATTAAATACTTTATAGGGAATATTAAAATCATGTGCATATTGTGAACTATCTGCTGTTCTTTTTGGAATAGACTGGGTTGGGTTAGCTTGTGATCTGGTCGAAGATTGAGCTTCTTCTACTATTGGTTATGTAGCCATTATTTCTTCTGTAGATTTTATGGATTCATTGTCTGAATCAACTTCAAAGGTAGGCGTATAATTATGTTCTTTAAAACTTTCATAATTATTTTCATAAAACTGTTGTATTTGGGATAAACCTTTGGTAGTTGGATTTAATAAATAATTATTGGTTAAGTTTTCTATCATATTTTTGTTGATTTGGAATTCTTTAATATCTTTTTCTAAATCAGGATGTGATGATCTTTTAATATCTTCTTCTAAGGTTAAGATTGATTCTATAGTTTTTTGTTTAAGGTCCGGTTTTTGTGGATTTAAAAACTTATGATAATCAAATATGGTTTCCAGCATAAACCAATTTGATTTAGTCATAGTTGGTGTTTTAACTGTTGGCTTTATCTTTAATTCTTCTAGTTGTAATGTTATTTTATTTAAAGATTTTTGAGTTTCTATTTGATAATCTACTATAGTATTCTGTTGATCAAATATATTTTGGAAATTTAATTTTATTTGATCACTAGCTACTGTATTATGAGTTTTATGATTGAAGTTTGAAGGTTCAGATTCCATGCAAACTATCTTTGTTGAGGATTCACCTACAGTTTTGATTTTCAAGTTATCTTCTGTTGGTGGGAGAGCCATAGATATTCCTGAGTATTTTGATATTCCCTCCTGCTCTTAGACTTCCTGTCTATTACGAGCTCTCGAGGTACTACACACAAAATCGCTCAGTACTACACACTACAACTCTGAACCTAAGTTGATAACATGATAAACAAAAATCGAAGATGAAAACTTACTTGATAGGTTGCACAAGACGAGCTATTCTGGAGCTGTTCTTTGAATTGAATTCTGAGATGAAAAACGTTAATTCTTCATCGGTCAGGAGCATTAATATGTACGGATGAGATCACAAACCAGCAATATGATGAGTAAGATGGATATTATCAACTGCAAAATAGCATATATGTTATTGAAGACTATGATGATCATAGCAAAACCAGGGCTCTGATACCAAATTCTATTGGGGGGATGGCGTGGAGAGAAAGTGGAGACAGAGGAAGTGGAGACAGAGATTGCAAGTCGAAAGATTGCAAAAAGACTATTGTATTCAAAGCTAAGTTCTTTCTCTGTGCCCTTCACAACCCGAAGGGGTGGGTTTTTATAGACAAGAGTCGAAGACTCAGGAAATACTATACAAGATTCGATGTTATCATCTTGCTATTAAAGAGTACAATTATTGAGCTTTCTTACTGTAGAGCATCTGGCTTTGTATCACATCACTTCGCATCTCTTATCTCTTCATATCTTCCCTTTATCTTGGCCACCGCATTTGATTCTTCCTTATCTAGATGTCCTGTCAATCTAGATGTCTTCTGGATTTATGTCAATGTCGAATGTATCATCCTCTTCATAGTTGTCATTCTGGGGATTAACTTGAGGAATTTATGCAAATATCTTCTGACTGGAGGGTCCCAGAATGAGGTCTCAAATGGAAATATATATATATATATATATATATATATATATATATATATATATATATACACACATAATTATATACACAAAGCAACTAATCACTATATGACAGTCCAAATAAAAGAACAAAGTTCGAGGGCCGTACATTAAAACTATAAGAAAGTTTCAGGATATCACATACATAGCACATGGGATTTATGCACTGAGTTAATTTGGTTTGGTCATTTAGATTAGTAATGCTTGACACTTTTTTTAATTTTTTTTTTTTTGGTTCATCATGATTTACTTTATTTGCCTTGGATTTATTGTATGATATGATTTGATAATTTTTTTTCATATGATTTGAATTTGTTATCGTTTAATTTTGTTCAATTTTTTTTTATTTTTCATTGTCCCTTTATTTATGTTCACTTAGTATTTACATAGTTTACAGGGATTTTAAAGGCTTTTGTTTAGGCTTTGCAGGACTTATGCTTAATGCTTTGATTTTAAATTATTTTTAATTGGTTTGGTTGGCTTGCTTGGTGGTTTGATTTGAATTACGTATCATTATCTTTGTCTGTATGTATTATTACAATTATTTTTTTATTTTTAAATTTTATTGGTTTATTGTCATTTATTATCTATTTATATTTTTATTGCTATTATTATTAACATTATTATGTCTATTTTATCACATTTTTATTATTTATATGTGACAGGGTATGAGAGAAGGGGGGACATGATATGATGCCCATGGTACTTGTGATCCAGTGTTAGTTCATCCAGCACCAGTTCA
Source organism: Colocasia esculenta (assembly GCA_014218235.1). Lineage (NCBI taxonomy): Eukaryota > Viridiplantae > Streptophyta > Magnoliopsida > Alismatales > Araceae > Colocasia > Colocasia esculenta. The sequence goes on along the minus strand of CM024755.1, from coordinate 94,563,176 downwards.
CCCAGAACCCTGTGCGCCTGATCGCCTCGTCCCTGACCCATTTATTTTTTTGTCCATTTTCTTATTAAGGGATTGGATTATTCATTTTTTTTTGTTTGTAAAGAGGTTAATTATTATGGTTGATCATTTTGAGTTTTACTTATTCATCTATTTTTATTATTTTTGTTATGATATATTATTAACCTTCTTGTGAAAATTTATTTCATATGGAGATTCACCACATTTTCTTATGTTAAATGGGATTAATTGTTGAGTATCTTACTTAATACTCCATCCTTTATTTATTTACTTAATGCGTGAGCTTGTGGACATGTTCTTTCCATCGCCAGTGTCATAGTGTGGATCCTTGGTCTGTCTAGTGGGCACCAACATAGTTCGAGCCTAATAATCGGTCGTGTTGAGGCGGCCAAATTTATTTTAGTCATTGTTATTTCATTTTGTCATCACTTATTCATTTAATGAAGCATGCAACATTAATTAAATGAAAAATCTAATGACATTTTGATAGCACACCCCCCTTTCCTCGAAACTTGTTGTGGGGATGCAAGTGGGTCGCCATCTACAAAAGGTGGCCTAGGCATTGTTCCCTCAAGGACTTGCCTACAAGAGAGCTCGGAGTGCCTAGATACTTAGCGAGGACTGATATGTGCCATGATGGATTTGGACTTTAGCCCATTTCCTTGAGCCATATACTAACATTGTAACTGGCTTATGGGCACTTGTTAGACATGGCTAAGGCTTGGGCATGAAGGAAACACGAGAGGGGGAAATGGAGGTGTAAAGGCTGATGATGAAAGTACAATCTCGATGGAAGCATACATGATTGTAGAGTAGACATTTGTTAAACGTATGGTATATGAGAACCTAAGAAATTCAGATGGAAATCCATAATCATATGGGCCAACCATAGCACCCAAGTTTATACAATGCATGATTCCTTGGGTGATGTCCCAGTCTTAATGAGGTGTGAGCCCAAGGAAGGAGATGGGAAGTCCTTAAAGAACACCCCTTTGCATAGGGACCATGCCGTCATTCCGCGTAGATAGTCATCGCAAACCTCAAAAGCCTGACAGTACAAAAAGAACCGTAATATATATTGACCTTTAGGATAATGGGCACATAACATATAATGTTAATACCCTTGCATAATCCTGTGGCCTATTCCGACGCCCTATGGGAATGAGGGCCACAATGCATGCATGACCATATGGCTACAATGCCTCTCATTGACCGAAAAAGGTTTCCCTTCTTTATCTTGGTGTAAGCCCAAGTAGTGGAGGGGGTTGCCCTCGATCTGGAGAAACATAAATGTACAAGAACGGCCAAGTGATCCATGGAGGTAGAGGGGTAGATGAACATGATATTTAAACTTCCATGAGAAGGGCATAGAGAGAGGAGAGAAGAAAATATAGCACATAACTTGAAGAATATAATAAGAACATGCTGCAAAGAAAAGGCTTTTCATTGATGATAGAACTTAGAGCTACATGGGTGGGAGCATAACATAAGGAAGAACATAACATGAGGAGAGGGAAACATGGAGAATGAGGTTTACATAAGACCTACCACTCTCTCTCTCTCTCTCTCTCTCTCTCTCTCACAAGAGCCCTCTAAGAACCCCTAGATGAGAAGTTTCTCCAAACTCCAAAGTGGCAGCACATCCTCCACTTCATTTCCTATTCTTGTTCCTCTTTGGACCCTTGGGGTCCAATTTATAAAGGAATCCCGAATGCGATCTAGCACACATGACTGATCAGGTGGCAAACCTGATATAGTGTTGAAAGATCTGGCGCCGAACATGATCTGATACTAGGACTGAATTGGCACCAAGTGATTTGGCACTAGGTGATCTGACGTAAGAGATGATCTGATGTCAGGCCTGATCTGGTGCCGGGGACTTTCAATGCCTTGACCTTTTTCGACATCCGAGTGTAGGCTTGTAGCAACTCTAAATTTTTAAATTTGATAAATGAAATTAAATTAAAGGAAAATGTGAATAAATTAAAAACCCATTAAGGAAAATAGATGATGGGCTTTCCTAAATAACTTGTACATGAGTTAATGGGCTAAAAGCAAGAGCCCAATGTTGGATTGAGGATACTTAAGCCTAATTTTGTGACAAAATTATTAATAAATTAAAAAGGGGCAAGATAATCACTATTTTGGCTCATAATTATCCTAAAAATAATCCTAACTCTATCCTAACCCCTTGGACACGGATCCAGAGCCCACCCCTAATCAAATGGAAGGATAAATGCTAGGAAAAAGTGAGATAATTATGGGAAATTTGTAGTTGGAAGAGAAGAAAGAGTTTTAGAAGGTTTTCTAACCTTAAAGATACAAATACACCTCCATTTTGTCTCTAGCTGACCATGTTGAACCCTTCGAGCTTGGAGGACAAGGAGGAGGAGCTTTTGGACGTGGAGATCGTGGAGAAGGAGGGTAGGAACAAGGAGATCTTCGAAGTTCTTCACTTTTCTTGCCCTAGAATTCAAAGCGCTCAAAGGTAGGCAATCTCTCCAGCAAAATTAAATTAAGCTCGTCCCTAGATAGTGCATGATCCCATCTTCGAAAGCCCCATATTTTCCCGAATTCCTATCATGTCGTTTATGAGTATTTCATGCTCAAAGTTCTGTCAAGAACATCTAACCGACTTGATTTGTTCCTTTTAAATCCAAGTCCATGCTTGATCTTGTGCCTTCAAACTTTTATTGTACATGCTACTTGATGTCAGCAATCTAATGATTCCATTTTCCCTAATTTCTATCAAGTAATATTTTCCAATTAAATTATTTTTCATCACTGTGTACGATTTTTGGTTTATCGTGAAGAACCTGTTAATAGCATGCTTAGATCATGTTGAAAGCCTAATTACTCCTTATTGTTGATACTTCTACATGTCAAGTTTTGTGTAAATTTGATTTCATGATTTTACGTCAAGTATATGGTTTTATACGAATTTTATAAGACCCCTATGTCAAGTCTATAGAGGAATGGACTGCAACCCAAGGCTCGGCCAGAACCACTCAGAACGCGACGACATGATTGGTCGCATTCTCAGCCTGGTCGCGACGCCGGCGCGCATCGCATTCTGAATGCGACGGCCCAACACGTCACATTTTCCCTGTATTTTACTAGCTGCCCTAAACGCGACAGACCCAGACGTTGCGTTTATGGACCAATCGCCTTGATCACGATAGATCAACCCGTTGCATTTCAGAGCAATGATCGATTGGCCTGACTTGGTTAACCTGAACGCAACAGACCTACCCGTCACATTTTGAACGTGACAAGGACCTACGTCGCGATTCACTGTGTGTCTAAAAATCCCTAATTTGCATGCAAACTATGATAATCATGTTTTACAAGCATGGTTTAACCTCTGTAATGAACTGTTATGAGAAGTAACGATATGTTAATGCATTTTTGTTAATATCCACATGATTTCATTAATTAAAAAATGTGTGCATAACTCTCACATGCTAGCTTGATTTTCTCTCACATGCACACACCAAATAAGAATTTGTGCCATCAGACCTTATAGAAATTACTTAATAAATCCATGGTAATTAAGTGTAATTATTCATGTAAATTTTCCCTGTTATTTAAAAAGGACTTGTCTTCGCTTTATTCGTCGATTTAATACCGTTATCGGGTCCCTCTGCCTCGAGCACTCAAGGCATGACAGACAAACATTTCTATACACACTTTATCCTAGCTTGGACGACCTCTCCATTGGGAATACTCTGGACTGAACCAATAACTCCTTGTCGAGGCCTCCGTAAGACTCATTGGCTTTGGCAGACGTCTATTGTCGACGAGCAGGTTGTACTATCAATACCCATTTTACCCTTAGGGATCAGCATGATCCAACGGCCTTAGATTGCTCTCTCTTACCTTGAGATCATGCCGAACCTCTGGACTGTGTTCGTAGTACGGTCAATGGGCGGTTAGTGACTTCCATCAGACTGCCAGCAACCGATCGTGTGTGTTGTGCAACTGTTGCTATCGCCTGTTTATCGTTGTTTTACGAATATGACCCTCGTTCTTATCTACGTTCTCTATCCTCTTATCTATTCACATTCTCTCTATACTCTCATTTATTCTTCAATTACTCTCATCTATTCTTAGTACTCTATTTGGCTATCTATTGATTGTCTAACATAAAAACATGATCAATGCCAGGCAACATTATAAAGGGCCCGATCTAGTCCTGGGTGTTGCCCAGATAGCAAGCCCAGAGGGGGGGTGAATGGATTGCTAAACGCTCTTTGTAAATTAAAACCTGTCAATAAAAACACTTAACAGAAAAACACTAAGATCGATAGTTAGTGTTAGTGAAAGTAAAGACAGCCAAGCAAACACACAACACAAAAGATTTTTATCCTGGTTCGGACCTCCTATCCCAACGAGTCCGACGTCCAGTCCCCAAGTAATAACTTAGGATTTCACTAACCAAGGGTACTATTACACATCAAGCAGCAGTTGGCCTTCTCTTCTAACCCAGAAGAGCTACAAACCAACACCTGATGCAACAAGTCTTCCTACTTCAATGAAGGGAATAACAACCACATGTTTCAGGTCTTCTCTTTATAACAGAAGAGGAACACACAGAGAGAATGTAAGTAAAATTCGAATTGCCCCTAGACCAAGCTTATAAGAGATTGCTTGATCTGAGGCTGAATCTGAGAGACAACGATTTGCAACACGAAAATCTCTCAGAACTACACTAGCTCTCCAAAGACTAAGTAAATGAAACTCAGAGAGCTGAGAGCAAAAGGTTGGTGCGCTGAAAGGAATAATCTCTTCTTGCTGATGCTCGCAAGTGCTTGATGGATTCTATGTATGTTCCTCAGTGTATAACACTTGTGTCTTTCTTCATGGAGTCATTAGTCTTCTTTTTATATTCTGAAAATTATTTTGACCGTTGAAGTAGCCGTTCAGATGCTTGCTGTCTCACAGCTTCATGCTCGTTAGAGAGACTGGTCGTAGGCATGTGGAGATGAGCCTGCAGCTATAAACGCTTGGATTGGTCTTTGCATCCTCAGGAAAGATTTTCTAAATCTTTTATCCTTTCGACAGGTTGACGGATACCTAGACAACTCCTTTTTGTCTACATTGTCAGTCAACCTTGGTAGCGTGCAGTATAATGATATGCTTAAACTAGAAAGGATATCCTGTCATCACACAAATCAAGACTCTATGCGATACATCAAATAAGAAAGAGGATTTTGTGTGAAATGATCAAAATCTTAGTATGCGCGGGAAGACTTGAACTCCACAGAGTTTTGAAAATATGTTTGAATAGTATGGTCACTATCAGGAATATCTGAGAAGATAATAATAATGAAATGCATGATAATTCATTCAAACCAAAATTGTTGTGAAGAGTTTTGTTGTATACGAGAAATCGATTTCAAAATTATAATCCATATATACATATAAATGAAACCTTATGTTGATGTGCATAATGAAATCGTTGTCTAAGCAAATCATTATTTGACTAAGGCAAATCATTGTTCAAGTAAGAGCAAATCGTTGTTTGAGCAAATCGATGTTGACTAAGGAAAATCGTTGTTCAAGTAAGAGCAAATCGTTGTTTGAGCAAATTGATGTTGAAGTGGTAACGAATCGTTATAGTGATCAAATCGTTGTTTAACTTCCGAATCGTTACAGCAAACAAATCGTTGTTTCACTTATCGAATCGTTACAGCGACCAAATTATTGTTTCACTTATCGAATCGTTACAGCGACCAAATCGTGGTTTCACTTATCGAATCGTGATAGTGACTAAATCGTTGTTTCACTTATCGAATCGTTACAGTGACCAAATCGTTGTTTCACTTATCGAATCGTTATAGCGACCAAATCGTTGTTTCACTTATCGAATTGTTACAGCGACCAAATCGTTGTTTCACTTATCGAGTCGTTACAGCTATCAAATCGTTGTTTCACTTATTGAATCGTTACAACGATCAAATCGTTGTTTAACTTATCGAATCGTTATTTCTCTTATCAAATCGTTGTACCGATGGAAATCTTTATTTTATTTATCAAATCGTTATAGCGATGGAAATCGTTGTTTTACTTATCAAATCGTTATACTATAAAGGAAATTCATGTGTACTTAGAAGAAATACATGCTCTGAACTTTAAATAATAGTGTGTGAGAATAACTTACAGATTTTGCTTGAATTATTTCTTATGGATGAGATTCAGAAAAACTTGTTAGAAAATATTTGTTAAGGTTTTGTTAATCACAAAAAATTACATATAATAAATAAAATTACATGGGAATGGACTGATCATCAATCTCCCCCTTTTTGGTGATGACAAAACATAACATTAACTTATAAAATGCTGAAATAACTTTAGATAAATGTGCATGTAAGGAATGTATTTCAAAATAATGTATTTTCTCCCCCTTTTTGTCATTAAGCAAAAATTAAGAACTCAAGAAAAGAAGAGAAGAAAGATCAATGGGAGCCAACAGAACTACTATATTTGATTACTGAGGGGGTACAGTGATGTAAAAGACAGGTGTCAAGAGAGAGGCATGGCGAGTGATGATCGGCCAAGCCTTACGTTCCTGTTCTTCAAAATAGATTTGGAATGCACCCCAAGCTATAGTGTATGAAGGCCCCATAACAGGAATCATTCGCTGGATGTGGAGTTGCCTTTGAGCTTCTATGAAATTTGCATACTCATTCTTTCCAAGAGAAATTTTGTAGGATCTGGAGGTTGCAAAACTGGCATGCTGAAGGAACTGGTTGATAGTAATTGGATAGAATATCTGGTGTTCCTTCAGTTCCTTTTTCAGAGAAACAAAAACTTTATACCTTTCAACCCAAATGGCAAAAGGATCCTGAACAAGATGGATGGAGTTTAGATCCAAAAATTCTTCAGCTGAAAGAGTGGGCTTCCCAGATCTAACCAATGAAATGTTCAGATTGGCTAGCTGCTGAGTAGATTGGTTGTAGTGCTTTTCCCAATCAGATGGAGAAAGGCCCGATGATATTCCCTAAACAAGAATCTATGGAAGGCAAGAGGAGCTGCTTGTTGAACAGTGATTCTGCCCATCACCTTAGCAAATCACATCTGACTTGATATAGCCCCGATGATATTCCCTAAACAAGAATTTATGGAAGGCAAGAGGAGCTGCTTGTTGAACAGTGATTCTGCCCATCACCTTAGCAAATCTTTCAAAAATGATAGGACCAACTGTCGAATCCATGACTAAGGAGTGAAGATTAGGAAGGAAAACTAGGTCTGGGATTTTCAAGGTAGCAAAATCTACTTGAAAGGTGGTGTTGACAGGATTTTCAATTCGGAGTTCTGCAATGGCTTCCCTGAACTGCCCAAGCTGAATTTCTGGCAATTTGTTGAGAAACCTATAATCATGGAACATCTGGAAATATCTGATCAGCTTGATTTCCTTTTGAATGAAGGGACCCCAGGTGTTCTTGTGGTGAATAATAAACCACTCACTCTGTAACGACCTGACCTCCCAGACCCCCCCTGCCAGGGACCCCGAAGGTCGCGCCGCCACCCACGGATCCGAAGATCTAGAAAAGTTAGAATTTAATCCAGTGAGATAAGCAATGAATTCAAATAACTATAATAAGAAAGTTTGTACAATAATAATGAAATTATGTACAACATGTCCCAAATAAAAGTATAGGTACAGAAAGAAAGGTGCAGTCCTTAAGGCGCATACCCTGAGGACTTGCAAAAAGGACACTCTCAACTCACGGTACAAGAGCACTCACGCTCACAACTCACACTACTGGCAACGCACGGCGAACAAGCCACCACCACGACCGTCCGGCAACGAACTCCTACGACAGCGAGTCCCTACTTGAAGAGAGTAGGGGGGTGAGCCTCGCGAACAAGGCTTAGTAGGGATTACCAGTCCCTTACCAGCCAGAGCAGCAGGAACTCCAACAAAGCGGAAGCAAAACTACTCTACAAAGTAGTAAACCGAGAAACACCTACTGCATAGTGTTTGGTTGAGTGTGTTTTGGAAGTTTCTAAAGTTGTATTTTAATGATGACCAATGAACATCACTCATAACTTGATTTTGATGATGACATTTTGTACATTTTGTACATATTCAAATGATGACTAATTGAACATGTTATACATTTTATACATATCACAACAATGCTTAAACAACATGTTTTTGATGTTTAATATCTCACATTTTAATGATAATATCTTGTATTAATGGTTTACACTTTACATTTTCAGGTTTACTCACTTTTGTCACAGTGGTGTCGACACAGTCCACCTGTGTGTCGACACTAGATGACTGTCCCAGAAGCCTATTCTGAAGCAGTAGCCTGTGGTGTTGACACAGTCTTCCAGTGGTGTCGACACTAGTTCACTGTCCCAGAAGCCTATTCTGCAGTAGTTGCATGTCGTGTCGACACAGTCTGCCTGTGTGTCGACACACTTCGACTGAAACTCAAAAATGTGAATTTCTCTGGACACGTGGCCGCTTGGGGATCAAGGGAATCTACCTAGGTTTCTGTGCCCATGCACCCCAAGGCACTTTATGGACATATGGGGCTATAAATACCCATGTTCCTTGTACCCCAAAGGCAAGAGAGCCCATACACTTCCAGAAGAAGCTTTTTGGCGGCAAAAGGGGGCTTTCCAGATCTTGCTCCATCTCCAAAGTTGCAGGCCATCCTTTCAAGAGGAAGGACGTGGGAATCAAGGGAAATCTCTGGAGAGAAGCTTGCTGTGTTAGGAAAGGGAGTAGATCCAACTGAAGAGGAGCGGTAGAAGAAGGATTTCTGGCATTTCAGATGCCATCAAAGTAGAGCATCGCCAATTGAGGAGAATCTCCATCGATTTCCATCAAGGCTCCTCAATTCAAGTGTCTATAAGGCCTCTTCATCGAAGAACACTCATTCTACATCCATTTCTCTCACTTCTGAGTTTGTTCTTCCTTATTTCGTCTATGAGATTTGTGCATGAAGTTCTGCACAAATTTCTGTGTACGAATCTGTCTTGAATCAGATCATTGCTAGAGGATCTGATCTCTTTTATGTCTGATCTTGCTTTTGTACTATGAGCCGTCGAGCTCTAGTTTATGAGTCGTCGCACTCACTGTGTGGTTTGAGCCGTCGTGCTCAATTTGGAGTCGTCGTGCTCCGGTTGTTGTTTGAGCCGTCGTGCTCAGTTTGTGAGTCGTTGAACTCAAGGTTGTGTGTTGAGCCGTCGTGCTCAAGGTTGTTTGGAGTCGTCGTGCTCCAGTGTGTGTTGTACTCAAGGTTTTGAGTAGTGTGGCCTCACTGTGTGAGGGGTGGATGTAGGAGTCACTGGAGGTGATTTCCGAACCACCTAAAAATCCTCTGTGCAATGGTTTGAATTGTGGTTTGACTTTGTATTGTGCTAGATGCATGCATAGGGATTTCGTTCACACTTCTAATTGATTTAATCACACAAACTAATCACACATAATCCACACACACCCACACTTCAGATCATTAATTTGTTTGTCTGAATTGATCTCTGATTCGAAGTAATTTAGAATTGCTTAAGCTTCCACATTAATTGGTGTTAGATCTATTCAACCCCCCCTTCTAGATCTGATCCATCCACCTATTCGATCCTACAATTGGTATCAGAGAGGGTTAATATCTGTAATTGCTTGAATTGATTGCTTCTGTTTGATCTCTGTGTTAATTGCTTGAATTGATTGCTTGCTCTTTCATTGTCCCTCACTGTGATTGATGGATTCTCGAGGATTTGTAGCTGAGGGCCATTCCATTAATAGACCACCATTCTTTAATGGGTATGATTACTCTTATTGGAAAAATCGCATGCAAGTTTTTCTTAGGGCTCAAAAGTATGAAATCTGGAGGATAGTTGAAGTGGGTCCTTATGAAAATTAGGGAGATGAGGAGAATTGGACTAGAGAGTAAATTAGGAAAGCTACTCTTAATTATAGTGCCATGAATATGCTTCAATGTGCTGTCCACCCTAAAGAATATTCAAGAATATCCATGTGTAAATCTGCTAAAGAGATGTGGGATAAACTTGAATTAATGTATGAGGGAACATCTCAAGTTAGGGAAACCAAAGCAAACATACTTGTTTCTGAATATGAATTGTTTATGATGAAATCTGATGAATCAATTTCTGAAATGTTTGCTAGGTTTATGACAATCGTCAATGGACTGAAGGCACTAGGTTAAGAGTACACTGATGCTGATTTGGTAAGAAAGATTTTGCGCTCTCTATCATCTATCTGGCATACTAAGACTACAGTGATTGAAGATTCTAAGGATTTATCTAAAATTTCTTTGGATGAATGCATAGGATCTTTAATGACTTATGAAATAAATCTGAAAAGAAGTGAAGAACATATGCTTAAAGCTAAACCAGTAGCACTTAAGGCTTCATCAAACAACGAAGAGAAAAATTAAGAAAAATCAAGTTCTGAAGAGTCTGAGTCTAATGAGGATGAACTTGCCCTCATGACTAGGCAATTCAGAAAATTTTTAAAATCAAGAAGAGGAAAATTCAATGGAAAGAAAAAATATTCTTCTAGTAAAAGGAATGCTTCTTCTTCAAATTTTAATGCTAGCAGAAATAAAAAAAACTGATGAAGATATTGTTTGCTACAGGTGCAACAAGACAGGACACATGAAGGGTGAGTGTCCTGAGATAAAAAAAGATAAATACAAGAAGAACAACAAATTGAAGAAGCCAAAAGCCATGATAGCAACTTGGTCAGATGAAGACCAAAGTGAGGATGAAGAAGGGAGCTCCTCAAGTTTAGAAAATGAGGAGTTATGCTTTATGGCCAACAACAGTGATGGAAAGGTAAGCTCTTCTTTTGAACAATACTCCATTGAAGATTGGCAAGATGCATATGCTGAGTTGATTGAAAAATATTCTGAAATAAGAAAAGAAAATAAATATCTGAAAAATAAAATTGAAAATGTCTTGCATGATACTTCCTTAAATAGAAGAATATCTGAACTTGAAAATGAAATAACTAAACTCAATGAAGAAAAGGAAGATCTTTTGAATGACATTGATGAATTTAAAATTGCATCTCAAAAGGCCAACAATGATTTTGAAAAACTTTCTGAAAGAATAGAATTGCAACAAAAAGAAAAGCAACAAGTCATTGATGAAGTTCAGAAACTCAAGAAGTTGTTGGGTGAAAAGGATCAAGTGATAAAAAATTTCACAAATGGAAAAGAAAATCTTGATGCATTGTTAGGACTTAAAATGAATGCTGAAAAACATGGACTAGGATTCACCACAGAAAAATCTTTGAAGAATAAATCCGGTGAAAAGAAAGAAAAACCTTCAAAAATTTCTTTGATAAAATTTGTCAAAATCACTAGCCCAGAAAACAAAAATAAACAAGTGTCAAAGAACACATCTGAAATACCCAAGAATCAGAACAAAAAGAATGTTTCTAACCAAAAGAAACAAAACAGGTCGACACACATTGCTGCTGAGTCGACACCAGTCCAACACAGGTCGACCTGTCCAATTCTGAAAAACAACAACCAGTTGAACAAAAATTCAAATAAAAATCTGAAAAATTGTAAAAACATAAAAACAAACTTTCATGATGGTTATTGGAGATCCAGGACATCATGTCAATCTAATTGGATCAATTCTTGGAATCAATGGTATCATAATCCTTATTGGTACCATTCACAATCTTTTTATCCAAAGGTTCCAAGATATCAACAGAATTCTTGGTTTGGATTTCCATACATGAACAATCATGCCAAAATGCATAATTTCCTACTCATGAAAGGAAAAACACTGGTGTTTTCATTCCAAATCAGAATGTTAAAATGCCAAAAAGGGAAATCATTTCTGAAACAAAACAAAAGCCAAAACAACTCAAATTTGGATCAGAAAAGACTTATTATTTTTGCTCAAACAAACTGATGGTCCCAACAATGTTTGGGTACCAAAATCTTTTCTTCTCTGATCTGATTTATGCAGGAAAGTCGTGCACCCAACTCCAATGTGTGGTTCCTTGACAGTGGGTGTTCACGACACATGACTGGAGACAGAACAAAGTTTTCATTTCTGATTGAAAAGGAAGGAGGATCTGTTACTTTTGGAGGTAAAAATAAAGGGAAAATCATTGGATCTGGAAAGGTTGGTAAATCCTCCTCAAACTCAATTGAAAATGTTTTGTTAGTTGATGGTTTGGATTATAATCTTTTGAGCATTAGTCAATTGTGTGACAAAGGTCACAAGGTTGTTTTTGAATCTGATTTTTGCAAAATAATTGATTCTTCAACTGAAAAAATAAAATTCTTTGGCAAAAGAGAAAACAATGTCTACATGATCAATCTTGATAAAAACTTTGCTGAAAACATTTGTTTGGTGGCAAATAAAAATGAAATTGCATGGACATGGCACAAAAGACTTGGTCATGCAAGTTTCAACACAATAAATAAACTCTTAAGGCTAAATCTGGTTAAAGGACTTCCTGAATCTTTTCCAAATGTTGAAAATCAACTTTGTGGGATTTGTGCTCAAGGAAAACAAACCAGAAAATCTTTTAAAATTTTCAATGATGTACTCACTTCTAAGCCACTAGAATTACTTCATATGGACCTTTTTGGGCCAACAAGAATTCTTAGTCTTAGTGGTAAAAGATATGGATTTGTCATCATTGATGATTTTACTAGATACACTTGGGTCATCTTTCTATCCCACAAAAGTGATGCTTGTTTAGAATTCAGGAATTTCTGCACCACTGCCTTAATGGTTTTTCACATAAAATCAAATCCATTTTGACTGATCATGGGGGAGAATTTGAAAACAAAGCTTTTTCTGATTTATGTGCTGAACTAAACATTTTTCACAGATTCTCTTCTCCAAGAACTCCAGAACAAAATGGAGTTGTGGAAAGGAAGAATAAAACTCTGGTGGAAATGGCTAGATCTATGCTCTTGGAAAGTAAATTGCCCAAATCCTTCTGGGCTGAAGCTGTGAACACAACAAATCACATCTTGAACAGAGCATTGGTCAGACCAAAAATCAGAAAAACCCCCTATGAACTTTTAAAAAACAAAAAGCCAACTCTGTCTTATTTTAAAATCTTTGGTTGCAAGTGTTTTGTACATAACAACAATAAAGAAAATCTTGATAAATTTGATGCCAAAAGTCTTGAAGCCATTTTTCTTGGATATTCAGAAATTTCTAGAGCTTATAGAGTTTACATTCTCAAGAATAAAACTGTGGAAGAATCTCCACATGTAGTTTTTGATGAAAACTTATATCAAACTGATGACTCTACATCTTGCAGGGTTCCTCAAAATAATGAAGAGGATGACTTCATTGTCGAATCTTCACCAACTGTTGAAGAGGATGAAGATCCATTTGAAAATCTGGACAATCAATCACCTACCACAAGTGGTTCAGGTAATATTGTTCCAGAACTGAATGCATCCCAAGAGGTAATTCCTGAAAACAGATTTCTAAGAGATCATCCAATTGAGAATGTAGTTGGTAATGTGCATGATAGAGTTAGAACTAGATCATCTTTTCTGAATGCAATAAATGAAGACCCACTAGCACTAATTTCCCAAATTGAACCCAAGTCAATTGATGAAGCCCTAACTAGTGAGGATTGGATCAATGCAATGCATGATGAACTTCATCAATTTGACAGAAATCAAGTGTGGGAATTAGTACCTAGACCTAGTGACCAATATGTTATTGGTACTAGATGGGTGTTCAGAAATAAATTGAATGAAAATGGACAGGTTGTTAGGAATAAAGCTAGACTAGTTGCCAAGGGGTACAATCAGGAGTTTGGAATTGATTTTGAAGAATCATATGCCCCTGTAGCTAGACTAGAAGCTGTGAGAATATTTCTTGCTTTTGCATCATCCCTGAAATTTAAAGTTTATCAAATGGATGTGAAAAGTGCTTTCTTGAATGGATACATCAAAGAAAATGTTTTTGTAGAACAACCTCCCGGATTTGAAAATCAAAAATATCCTGATCATGTTTTCAAACTCAATAAGGCTCTTTATGGTCTTAAGCAAGCTCCAAGAGCTTGGTATGACCGTTTGAGCTCATTTTTGTTGAATAAAGGTTACACAAGAGGTAATGTAGACCAAACCTTGTTTACAAGAATTGTCAATAATCAAATCATTGCTGTTCAAATCTATGTTGATGACATAATTTTTGGTCTACAAATAAAGAACTGTGTACTGAATTTGCTGATCACATGAAAACTGAATTTGAAATGAGTTTGATGGGAGACTTACAATTCTTTTTGGGATTGCAGGTACATCAAACCAGTGAAGGGATTTTCATAAGTCAAACAAAGTATGTGAAAGAACTTCTGAAAAGGTTTGACTTTCAGCACCTCAAGCATTCAAGCACACCAATGGCAATAAATGTAAGGTTAGAGGAAGATTCACTTGGTAAGTCAGTAGATCCAAAGACCTACAGAGGTATGATTGGTTCTCTACTTTACCTCACAACCTCTAGACCAGACATACAATTTAGTGTGTGCATGTGTGCTCGATTTCAAGCCAATCCTAAAGAAAGTCACATGTTAGCTGTCAAAAGAATTTTCAAATATCTTGTTGGAACATGTGAACTTGGAATTTGGTATCCTGCTGGTTGCAAGTTAGATTTAATTGCTTATTGTGATGCTGATTATGCTGGTTGTAAGCTTGATAGAAAAAGTACTAGTGGCTTGTGTTTATATCTAGGTGGATGCTTAATTTCTTGGGCTTCCAAAAAGCAACATTCAGTAGCTCTATCCACTGCAGAGGCTGAATATGTTGCGGCTGGTTGTTGTGGCACTCAAGTTCTTTGGGTGAAACATCAGCTCCTAGACTATAATCACAAATTGGGTTGTATTCCTATTTTGTGTGATAACACTAGTGCTATTAATTTGTCTAAAAACCCAATTCAGCATTCACGAACAAAGCATATTGAAATAAGGCACCATTTTCTAAGAGATGAGGTTGCTAAGAAATCTTTTGAACTTCACTTCATTGAAACTGAAAAACAAATTGCAGATATTTTCACTAAGCCTCTTCCAGAAAACAAATTCTCATCTTTAAGAAGAGAGCTTGGTTTGTGCAAATTTCCACATTCTTGATATCTTCTATCTCTTTTTGCAAATAAAAGTCTTCCTGTTCTTGCAAATAAATTCCTCACTCTCACATTGCATTGGCATTCTTGGTATATCAAATGGTGATTTGAAGAAAGACAAGTCAGGCTTGTCTGGACACTTTCACTATGCGTGAGTATATGTCTCCGCCAAGTATCAAGAGTCTTGTATGCAATTGTTGAGGGGGAGTCCTTGTCTTTCAATAAAATATTCTTGTTCATTCTATTTTCACTTCATTCCATTCCTATTTCTTCAATAATCCTCATGTTCACCTTGTGAGGGGGAGATACATGAAAGGGGAGTCATTGTCACATTCATTGACTTTACTTGTCTATCTTGAACCCCAAACTCATCAGAATTTTTGAGTCATTGTGATATTTTCTTATGAGAGAATTAAGACATTGAAACTAAACTCATTGTGCATTTAGTTTAATTTCAAAGATTCATTATCATTTCAAGGTTAAGCAATCTTAATACTGAATGTCTTTAAAATGACTTGCAAAACACTTGTAGGCACATGAGTGGCTTTACTATTTAACATGTGCATGTTTAAGCTTCATTTTTACCACATGTTAAGAATAATTTTTCTAAATTCGTAGTCATGACTTTTCTGGTCAAAGCAAACATATTCCTGCAAAACATCAAAAGAAAATGATCAACAATCTGGAAAGATACAAACAGAGCAATGCAAATTCTTGAACCACTGAGTAACCGGGCCATTTCACCTAAAAAGTGATTTGTTTCGCGTCAAAAAGTGGAAATCAAAGTTTTCAACTCTGTATAAGATAATGAAAGTTAAACCACTGAGTAATCAGGAGGTCTTGCATCTAATCAATGTGATCTCTTGCACTGAAAAGTGAGATTTAACTAATTTATTCTTGTATTCTTTCCCAGTTAAAAATGAAAGAAAATCAAATTGACAGGATGGAAAAGCTTAAGACCTTAATAAAGTTCATGTATACTGAGTTTAGACCTATTATTCTACATTGTGTTAAAATTAAAGCTCCTAACATCATTGTTAAATATTTCTGCTCACTCATATAGGTCACTTTACTTCACATTTGCATCATCATTTTAACTACATTCAGATCATTATATTTTGCTATACTTTGTGTTGATTGTGTCTTTGTGATTAAACTTTATTGCACAATCCAAAAACACAATAATTTCTCTCATATGTAAATATCACTTTGCCTCACTTATTTTGATTCTTCCTGAACTTTCCTTTTCACAACTGGAATTCTTCATCTCCTACCATTCTTTGCTTCTCTCTCTTATCTATCTTTTTAATGATGTCAAAAAGGGGGAGAAAGTTCCTTAAAAGGGGGAGAAAGTTCTTCAAATCTTCAAAAAGGGGAGAAAGTTTTCTTATGGGAGAAAATTCAAAAAGGGGAGATTTGAGTCAGGCTATTAGGAGATTGTGCATATGTTTTGTCATCATCAAAAAGGGGGAGAATGTTGGGTTGAGTGTGTTTTGGAAGTTTCTAATGTTGTATTTTAATGATGACCAATGAACATCACTCATAACTTGATTTTGATGATGACATTTTGTACATATTCAAATGATGACTAATTGAACATGTTATACATTTTATACATATCACAACAATGCTTAAACAACATGTTTTTGATGTTTAATATCTCACATTTTAATGATAATATCTTGTATTAATGGTTTACACTTTACATTTTCAGGTTTACACACTTTTGTCACAGTGGTGTCGACACAGTCCACCTGTGTGTCGACACTAGATGACTGTCCCAGAAGCCTGTTCTGAAGCAGTAGCCAGTGGTGTCAACACAGTCTGCCTGTGTGTCGACACAGTCTGCCAGTGGTGTCGACACAGTACACCTGTGTGTCGACACTAGTTCACTGTCCCAGAAGCCTATTCTGCAGTAGTTGCATGTCGTGTCGACACAGTCTGCCTGTGTGTCGACACACTTCGACTGAAACTCAAAAATGTGAATTTCTCTGGACACGTGGCCGCTTGGGGATCAAGGGAATCTGCCTAGGTTTCCGTGCCCATGCACCCCAAGGCACTTTATGGACATATGGGACTATAAATACCCATGTTCCTTGTACCCTAAAGGCAAGAGAGCCCATACACTTCCAGAAGAAGCTTTTTGGCGACAAAAGGGGGCTTTTCAGATCTTGCTCCATCTCCAAAAGTTGCAGGCCATCCTTTCAAGAGGAAGGATGTGGGAATCAAGGGAAATCTCTGGAGAGAAGCTTGCTATGCTAGGAAAGGGAGTAGATCCAACTGAAGAGGAGCAGTAGAAGAAGGATTTCTGGCATTTCAGATGCCATCAAAGCAGAGCATCGCCAATTGAGGAGAATCTCCATCGATTTCCATCAAGGCTCCTCAATTCAAGTGTCTGCAAGGCCTCTTCATCGAAGAACACTCATTCTACATCCATTTCTCTCACTTATGAGTTTGTTCTTCCTTATTTCGTCTATGAGATTTGTGCATGAAGTTCTGCACAAATTTCTGTGTACGAATCTGTCTTGAATCAGATCATTTCTAGAGGATCTGATCTCTTTTGTGTTTGATCTAGCTTTTGTACTGTGAGCCGTCGAGCTCTAGTTTGTGAGCCGTCACACTCATTGTGTGGTTTGAGCCGTCATGCTCAATTTGGAGTCGTCGTGCTCCGGTTGTTGTTTGATCCGTCATGCTCAGTTTGTGAGTCGTTGAACTCAAGGTTGTGTGTTGAGCCATCGTGCTCAAGGTTGTTTGGAGTCGTCATGCTCCAGTGTGTGTTGTACTCAAGGTTTTGAGTAGTGTGGCCTCATTGTGTGAGGGGTGGATGTAGGAGTCACTGGAGGTGATTTTCAAACCACCTAAAAATCCTCTGTGCAGTGGTTTGAATTGTGGTTTGACTTTGTATTGCGCTAGATGCATGCATAGGGATTTCGTTCACACTTCTAATTGATTTACTCACACACACTAATCACACATAATCCACACACACCCACACTTCAGATCAGTAATTTGTTTGTCTGAATTGATCTCTGATTCGAAGTAATTTAGAATTGCTTAAGCTTCCGCATTAATTGGTGTTAGATCTATTCAACCCCCCCTTCTAGATCTGATCCATCCACCTATTCGATCCTACACATAGTACTACAAAGTAGCGGAAAACAGAGTAAACGCCTTGACCACAACCCGGGTCAGGCCAAAGACGACTCCCGCAGAACCAGTGGAGTCAAACACATGCGGAAGCAACTAGAGCAACGCCATGACCAGCAACCAGGGTCGGGCCAGAGCAACACAATGCGGAAGCAAACCCTCGACACACATCCACCAAGACAAAGAAGCTCACGGAACACCGGAGCGACCACGTGAGACCAAAGTCTCACGACACAAGCACCCAACATCCCAGACCTCCATGAGGTCGGGAAGGAACAACTAGATGTCACCATGAGAGACACCGAACAACCATGTGAGAAGCAACGTCTCACCACAGGCACGGCCACCTCAGACCTCCACAAGGTTGAGGGTCCACAAGCAAAACCAACCTGTACCTCGGACACTCCACGAGGTCAGGGAACTACACCTACCGGTGCCACCATGAACGGCACCAAGGAATGGGTTACCGAAACAGTAGTTGGGTGTCTACACAAGACACGCCGAGAGAACCCGCAAAACAGAAACCACTAAACACAGCCCACAAGGCCAACCGAAAAAGCCCAAGGAAGTGAGACATAGCTAGGCTACAACCACTGTGTAAACCAGGGCGACAAGAACACAAGCTTGGAAACAGCGTGAAACACCGTCACAGCAAGAGCAACCAACCACCGCCACAAGTGCCTTAGTCCAGATCTCCCCTTCCGTCGGAGTGAGATGCGTGGACTAAGCAACCACAACCACCGCAGTCTGGATGAACTGTGGCCCCACGCCAGACCTCCCTACATGGCTTCGGAAGCAACGTAGAGCGAGGCAGTGAGAAGGACTAGCTGGTCCACACCGGATGAGCGCCGAACCACCTCAGTGACCCAGACCAACTAAGAGAGCTCTACAAATGACTCATGTCGCTACCCCACCGTTTTCCCCTTCTGCTCCAAGTCTGAGAATTGAGCACGCCCGCCGCCCAAAGCATCACCCTCCGACACAGGCACGCGGGGCTAGGGGTCCCAGGAAACGGTAACAACCTGTCTCACAGACAAGCCCTCAAGTGCTGAGCACCGGGCGAAAGAGAACTGGCGAGGCAAACACCAACAGAAACAGCACCACTGGCTCGTACTGCAGACAAGCCCAGCAGCCACAGGCACGCACGGCACCCCTTTCGGGAACAACCTCCAGAAGGGCCGTCGGCCAACGCCGGCACACACGGCACGGCCCGAGAAATCGGAACACCACCAAACAGCACAGAAACCAACGCTCTTCTAATAATCGATCTGAAACCAGCCATCGATTATTAGACAGACGCGAGCCTCCTAGTGCCGCCGCTAGGACACGGCCACGAAGGTGTTACCTTCGGTCAGTGAACGCAGGGAGGCAACCTGCCGCATTCCTACCAGAAGGTCTAGAGGGCAACCCTGCCCTGGGGCACATGTCGACACGCCATCCGTGGCCACGAAAACACCCATGACAACACAGGTCTTGTCGCGTCCTCCTGGCCCATCGCGATCCCATCATGACGGGTAGGGCAACCGCGATAAGCAGGTCGCGCCGGGGAAACGCGTCGCGACAATACTCTTGTCACGACAGGAACACAGGCTGCGACAACTGCGTCGCGACAAGGCAGTGCATCGCGACAACAACCTTGTCGCGACGGGCAACCGAGTCGCGACACGTCTTATCACGATGGCCAACCGCACCGCGATAAGGTCGCGTCCGACCGGAGCGACACCTCCTCTGATGTCGCGACGCACTCGGCGGTTGTGACATCAGCTGGAAGGCAGACCGCTGGGATGCTACAGTCTCGGGGTCCCCCACACAACAACAAAGACACAAACATGGGGAGGGGATCATGGTGAAAGCCGTAAAAGCATGCATTCCACAATTTGGACCCCCAAACCACACAAACAAGTAAGGGTACAAGAATCCCTACCAGAGAACGAAGAACCAAACCCCAAAGGGGCCTTCACGAAGAGCTTGTCACCTCCTCTTCGCTCCCACGGCGACGCACCACCGCTCCGCATGAACCGCAGCCGCTCCGCCAAACCCGAACCGCCGGTTCGCCGGAGGGGGAAGCTTTCCTCCTCGGAGAGGAGAAGGGAAGGGAAGAAAAGAAAAGAAGGGAAGAAAAGAAAAGAAGGGAAATGGGGAACCGGCCAAGGCTTTTAGCCTCTGGACCCCAGAACGCGACGGGGCGGGGTGTCATGACACCAACCGTATCGTGACGGCCGCTCAGACCACGACCAGAATGCATCCACCCTGGGCGCCGCGACAGCCTGGCAGGTCGCTCTGACCCGCCTGCCACCCTGACATGTGGCAGACGCCTGTCAGAAGACCAAAAGCAGAACCCTGTCGCGACCCGTTGACCGGGTGCGACAGGAACGCGACACACCTAGTGGTCGCAACAGGGATGACTGTCGTGATGGACACCTCCGTCGCAACATGGCCAGTCATCCCACACACAAACGGAAAGCCACAAACCCGAGATGTTACAATACATCCAACAAAAAAATAATTTTGTCCTCAAAATCAAGGGCGAAACCCAGTCAGAGAAAACAACAGGTGCCAAGGGACCACTAAGTCGCACCGCGACTTCCCGGTGGTCACCACCACGACCCCGACACAAACAGAGTGCCTAACCAGACATCTGACAGCTCACAGAGCACACACCAACCGGCACAGTGCACACAATCGGATGTCGACAACTGCACAGGCACGGTGCGCACTAAGCCGACCAGAACCACTGAAACCGCTAGCCGGAAACCACGCGAGCCCTCAATAGACCACGTTGTTGAGACCAACCGGTCAGTAACTCACTCTGTCGCCAAAGACAAGACAGATGTCCCAGCTACTGATGATAATCAAGGAAAACTCCAAGAGGTCATCCACAAGACTCTGCTGAATGGCTACGCATTGTTGGGGATCGGATAGGTGACTTTGATAAAAGAACTAAGAAATTGTGTGTATGGCAGCGAAATTAAAATAAGTAAAACACACAATTCGATCAGATCCAAGTGTGGTGTGTGAGTATCGTGAATAAGAATAGCAAACCACACATCAAACCACAGTGCTATAAAGATTTTAAGGTGCTTCGGAGAACACAACTTGTGTCTCCTACGTCCACCTCCTCACAACGGAGGAACCACTAGCACAAGTGCAATACAATCTGAGCACAACGACTCCAACCTCTTTGAGTGCAATGACTCAAAGAAACCCAGGAGATAGGCACAATGACCTACTCCAAAGACCACTTGTGAATTCAGTAAATTCACAAGTCCTTGAGCACTACGGCTCAAGCACCAGAGCACAACGGCTCCAACCCAGAGCACTAGGGCTCCAAAACAGAGTACAAAGTACTCAAACCTCTGGACCACAATAGATCCAAGTTCTGCTAGAACAAGCACATTTAAGAGTATAGATCCTCTAGCACGATCTATCTCAGTACAATAGAAATGATATAAACAAATAGAATTGGGAGATCTGTGTAGAACACATACACAGATTCCCTAGAGAAATTTGCACTCTAACCAAATACAGACTCGGCTGGATCTTCTTCTTGATCAGCACTGCTGCAATCACAAGCTCCTTCTTTTCTTCTCCTTCTTCTTCTCCTTCTTCTTCCCTTGGTGGCGCTGCTCTGCTCCTCTGGATGCAGATGCCTTTTTCCCGCTCTTCTTTTCCCTCTTCCAGAATCCTCTTGGATTGCTCTTACGTGGGATGCCTTGGAGTACCAAAAGCATGGGTATTTATAGCCCATATGTCCATAAAGAGCCTTAGGGTACGTGGGCACAAAAACCTAGGTAGATTCCCTTGAACCCCAAATGGCCACGTGTCAAGATAAATTCACATTTTTGAGTTTCAGCCGGAGTGTGTCGACACCACCAGGGAGTGTGTCGACACACTGTCCCATTTGCGCAAAACTGGTCTTCTGGGAGCTGAGACTAGTGTCGACACTGCCACTGACTGTGTCGACACACTGTCCCAGTCAGGCAATTGGGTCTTCTGGAATCTGGGTCTAGTGTCGACACGACCATGGACTGTGTCGACACACTTGACCCTGTTTCATGAAAAAGCTTCAGGGACTCTGACCCAATGTCGACACCATCAATGGGTGTGTCGACACTACCATGACAAAATCTGTATACACCTGCAAATTTAACACATAAATCATTAGTACAAGATATTATCATTAAAATATGAGATATTAAACATCAAAAACATGTTGTTTAATCATTATTGTGATATGTATAGAATGTATAACATGTTCAACATATCATCATCAAAATCACAATATGTCATCATCAAAATCAAAGTATGAGTGATGTTCATTGGTCATCATTAAAATACAACTTTAGGAAATTCCAAAACACACTCAACCCAACACGCATGTCTAGCAACAGCTAGCACCTACGGCAAGGCCAAACGAGAGTTTCTTAATGGTGACCCAAAACTAAGCGGAAAACACGCACGTGGAGAACCCACGTCGAGCAAGACAGTGTCCGACGGCACCACTAGATCTCGTAAGATCAGCCTTGTGGTCTGACAAGGACACACAACGACTGTGGAGCCACAGAAAGCTAAACCACATGCTCCACAGGCACACGCACATAGGCAAAACCAAGGAAGACGTCTGAGGTTGGCAGGCCAGACAACTCGAGACGTCGGCAAACTACACGGGAAACGAAACCACTGTAGAGGTCGAGGACAACACGTCGACCTCAAAGGGACCCAAAACGAAATAGGGTACCTCAACCGAGCACCCTCGCTCCCACGCGAGAGGGCAAAACTCGAACACAGGCCACGACCAAAGCCCGACGTACCACCGATAGGGCTACCTAGACAAGGCAAAGCAGCCACCCCACAACGGTAATGGTACAGCCACAAGGCATCGGCCAGCACAAGGTGTCCCAGAGGTGGAAAGCTCAACGCCTCGAACACCGAGCAAACTCACAAAACTACGCACGACGCTTAGGATCATGAACACAGCACGACACATGGTGCCAATACAAGCACCAAGAGCTACCCAAGATACAAACGCACCCAGGGCTCCAGATGGCACGAAAACAAACCACTCGAACACGAGCAAAGGGTGCTACCACAAGCACCAAAGCTCGACAAGATGCAACACAATTGCATCAACAGCCGAAACAACAAGGCTAACAGGAAGGACTCTCCACAAGAGACCTGCTAAAAGCCACCCACAAGAAGCCGCAAGCCAAAAAGGGTAGAACAGGCCACACC
Source organism: Colocasia esculenta (assembly GCA_014218235.1). Classification (NCBI taxonomy): domain Eukaryota; kingdom Viridiplantae; phylum Streptophyta; class Magnoliopsida; order Alismatales; family Araceae; genus Colocasia; species Colocasia esculenta. The sequence goes on along the minus strand of CM024755.1, from coordinate 94,539,677 downwards.
GGCCCCGAACCATTAAGGCACAAAGACATGGAGCATCGAAAGAGAACCACGCTCAGGGTGCAGCTCACAAGTGCAACAACGGCCTGGAACGATTCAAAGCCAATCGAAAGGGACTCTCCACCAGAGACCCACACAAGCAAAACACGCAGAGCACCAGCAGCTTCAAGAGTGCAACAACCCTATTCTCTCTTAGAAGCGTGCAAACATAGGGCACCGCTCCTACCACCACAGGTGGGGAGGGCCACACACTAAGCAGCGACAAGCACCTCTAAGCACAACTGAGGCACAAGCGAAAACACACACTGGGATGATGCTTGCATGAGCAAGCCAAACCACAGAAAATCGGTGCTGCCTCACACTGAACACAAGGCACGCTGCCCTACGTCGTCTAGTCAGGCAACAAGAAAACCAGCATAGCAAGAGACGGGACAATAGGTCACCACAACCAATCGCACCACACGGAAACCACGCGCACGAAGGGATCAACCAGTTCAACCTCAAAACAGCACAAGGGGAGGGACCTTCACCACAAAGGTTGCCACAGTGCGAAAACACAGCACCACCACCCCGAGCAACCAACGGAAAGCAGAGGAAGGAGACCCTCACAACGAGTCCCTTCCACACACAAGGGGAAACCAGCACGCAAGGCTAGCACTCACACGTGAGGCACAGCCAACCAAACACCCGCTACACTCCCCAGACTACCATATGGGAGAGCACGTAGGGCACAAGAAACGAAGCAAACCTCTCGACCCGGGGGATGCATAAGTCCCACCAGCATAGCCGAGAACGCGCAAAAGAACAGGAAGACAACCTGGCCAGCACCACGGCTAGACACACGATCAAAGGTACCACACCTTGACCGAAAACACCCAGGCAGACTGTGACATAGACAGTCCCACTGGCAACGGCGACAGCTCATCTCTACAGAGAGAGAGCAGCAACAAACAAGACAACACAAGGCAGCTTTGGGAAGAACCTCCACTAAAAGCGCCAAGATCCGGTCTAGAAACCATCACCAGAACACAACCCAAACAACCGACCAACAAAAAGAACACAGCAGATAGTGGAAGCAACACAACTGGTTTGGGAGAACCTCCACCAAAACCACCAAGGCCCCGTTCTGGGAAAACCCACCAGAATGCAACGGCCAACACAACAACAGCATACCTCAACCCTGAGGTAGCACAACAACTAGCAGAAACAAGCCCGGAATAGTCCTGAGAGCGAACCTCACCAGGACAACAGCCAACAGTTCTGGAAAACTGCACCAGAACACAGGGCAACCAAGCGATGCACCTCAACCTCGAGGGCAATGCAATGGCAACCAACCAGACAACAGAGGCCTCAAACCAAGGAGGCAACACAGCAGAAGACTTCAACGAGCACAGAAGCAGTCCCAGCGGAAGAGGAACTCCCACTAGGACAACAACAAATAGTTCTGGGAAACACCACCAGAACACAATAGCCAAGCGATGCACCTCAACCAGAGGGCAACGCCGCAACAACCAGAAATGAGCACAACAAAGTTCTGGAGAAAACCTCACCTCCACCAGAACCAATAGAGAAGAACTCCGGGAGAACCTCACCAGAGTTCACAACCAGTCAGCACCAGGCCGACAACAACAACAAACAGGTGTCGCAGCGCTCAACCAGTGGTGCAACACGGCATACAAGCATCTGCTTAGCTCGAGCAAAGATGCCGACTGAGCAGAGCACAGTGCCCAATGGTGCACAGGCACGCAATGCCAAACACACAACAAACAACACACACCCCAACAACAAGGGGACATCCAACAAGGACATACCCCAACAACAAGGGGACAACCAACAAGGCAAGGACACCTTCTACCAATTCCGCAGACCACAACCCTGCACCGGTGAAGGCCACACCACAAGCAGGCTCTCTCAGCCTTCGTGACACACCCACACGGACACGCAGGCCGACGACGAGCCCAACCGCAGCACGAGCGAACCAGCAACCACGCTCGAAGCATGCGCACCGAGCAATAACAGCAACGCTCTCCTGCAGCTCACACTCAGACCTTGCTGGAAAGCTAACCATCTGCAACAAAGACCAAATGCTCACCTAAAAGCAACTATACACGGATGGGCCAGCAGCGCACGAGTACCTTTCTTTGGGGAAACCATAGTTATTAACTCACTACAAATCTCGTTGGACCCCTGAGCTCTGATACCACTATAACGACCTGACCTCCCGGACCCCCACCAAGGACCCCGAAGGTCGCGCCGCCACCCACGGATCCAAAGACCCGGAAGGGTTAGAATTTAGTCTAGTGAGATAAACAATGAATTCAAATAACTATAACAAGAAAGTTCATACAATAATAAGGAAATTATGCACAACATGTCCCAAATAAAAGTATAGGTACAGAAAGAAAGGTGCAGTCCTTGAGGGGCATACCCTAAGGACTTGCAAAAAGGACACTCTCAACTCACGGTACAAGAGCACTCACGCTCACAACTCACACTACTGGCAACGCATGGCGAACAAGCCACCACGACGACCGTCCGATAACGAACTCTTGCGACAGCGAGTCCTTACCTGAAGAGAGTAGGGGAATGAGCCTCACGAATAAGGCTCAGTAGGGATTACCAGTCCCTTACCAGCCAGAGCAGCAAGAACTCCAACAAAGCGGAAGTAAAACTACTCTATAAAGCAGTAAAGTGAGAAACAGCTACTGCATAGTACTATAAAGCAGCGGAAAACAGAGTAAACGCCTTGACCACAATTCGGGTCAGGCCAAAGACGACTCCTGTAGAACCAGCGGAGTCAAACACATGTGGAAGCAACTAGAGCAACACCACGACCAGCAACCAGGGTCGGGCCAGAGCAACACAATGTGGAAGCAAACATTCGGCACACACCTGCCGAAACAAAAAAGCTCACGGAACACCGGAGCAGCCACGTGAGACCAGAGTCTCACGACACAAGCACCCAACATCCCAGACCTCCACGAGGTCGGGAAGGAACAACCAGGTGTCACCATGAGAGACACCGAACAACCATGTGAGAAGCAACGTCTCACCACAGGCACGGCCACCTCAGACCTCCACAAGGTCGAGGGTCCACAAGCAGAACCAACCTACACCTCGGACACTCCACGAGGTCAGGGAACTACACCTACCGGTGCCACCACGAACGGCACCAAGGAACGGGTTACCGAAACAGCAGTTGGGTGTCTACACAAGACACCCCGAGAGAACCCGCAAAACCAAAACCACTAAACACGGCCCACAAGGCCAAATGACAAAGCCCAAGGAAGCGAGACAAGGCTAGGCTACAACCACTGTAAACCAGGGCGACGAGAACACAAGCTCGGAAACAGTGTGAAACACCGTCACAACAAGAGCAACCAAACCACCGCCACAAGTGCCTTAGTCCAGGTCTCCCCTCCTGTCGGAGTGAGACGCGTGGACTAAGCAACCACAACCATCGCAGTCTGGCCGAACTGCGGCCCCAAGCCTGACCTCCCGACGTGGCTCCGGAACCAATGCAGAGTGAGGTAGTGAGAAGGACTAGCTGGTCCACACCGGACGAGTGCCGAACCACCTCGGAGACCCAGGCTAGCTAAGAGAGCTCTAAAAATGGCTCACGCCACTGCCCCACCGTTTTCCCCTTCTGCTCCAAGTCCCAGACTTGAGCACGCTCGCCGCCCGGAGCATTACCCTCACACAGGCGTGCGGGGCTAGGGGTCCCAGGAAACGGTAACAACCTGTCTCGCGGACAAGCCCTCAAGTGCCGAGCACTGGGCAAAAGAGAACTGGCGAAGCAAACACCAACAGAAATAGCACCACTGGCTCGTACCCCAGACAAGCCTAGCGGCCACAGGCACGCACAGCACCCCTTCCGGAAACAACCTCCAGAAGGGTCGTCGGCCAACGCCGGCACACACGGCACGGCCCGAGAAACAGGAACACCACCAAACAGCACAGAAACCAACGCTCTTCTAATAATCGATTGACAACCAGACCATCGATTATTAGACAGATGCGAGCCTCCTAGCGCCGCCGCTAGGACACAGCCACGAAGGTGTCACCTTTGCTCAGTGAACGCAGGGAGGCAACCTGCCGTGTTCCTACTAGAAGGTCCGGACGGCAACCCTGCCCTGGGGCACAAGCCGACATGCCATCCGTGGCCACGGAAACACCCATGGCAACACAGGTCTTGTCGCGTCCTCTTGGGTCGCGCCGAGGAAACGCGTCGCGAAAATACTCTTGTCGAGACAGGAACACAGGCCGTGACAACCGGGTCGTGACAAGGCAGCGTGTCATGACAACAACCTTATCGCGATGGGCAATCGAGTCGCGACACGTCTTATCATGATGGCCAACCGCGTCGCGATAAGGTCGCGTCTGACCGGGGTGACGCCTCCTCTGATGTCACGATGCGCTCGACGGTCGCGACATCAGCTGGAAGGCAGACCACCGGGATGCTACGTCCCGGGGTCCACCACACAACAACAAACACACAAACATGGGGAGGGGATCATGGTGAAAGCAGTAAAAGTATGCATTCCACAATTTGGACCCCCAAACCACACAAACATGTAAGGGTACAAGAATCCCTACCAGAGAACGAAGAACGAAACCCCAAAGGGGCCTTCATGAAGAGCTTGTCACCTTCTCCTCGCTCCCACGGCGATGCGCCACCGCACCGCACGAACCGCCGTTGCTCCACCAAGCCTGAACCACCGGATCATCAGAGACAGAAGCTTTCCTCCTCGGAGAGGAGAAGGGAAGGGAAGAAAATAAAAGAAGGGAAAGGGGGAACCGGCCAAGGCTTTTAGCCTTCGGCCCCCAGAACGCAACGGGGCGGGGTGTCGCGACATCAACCGTATCACGATGGCCGCCCAGAACGCACCCACCCTGGGCGCCGTGACAGCCTGATAGGTCACTCTGACCCGCCTGCCACCCTGACATGCGGCAGACGCTTGTCAGAAGACCAAAAGCAGAACTCTGTCACGACCCGTTGACCGAGCACGACAGGAACGCGACACACCTAGTGGTCGCAACAGGGATGACTGTCACGACGGACACCTCCGTCGCGACATGGCCAGTCATCCCACACACAAACGGAAAGTCGAAAACCCGAGATGTTACACACTCAGTGTGAGAGGGTGGTCTCTGAGAGGGAACCTGTCAGACTTGGCAAGAGTGAATTTCTTGCAGAGTGACTGATGGCCCCGAGCCCACTGATCTTCAGTCTTATACTCAGCTAGAGAAATTATTTTGGACTGATCAAATTTGGCAATGGGAGAGAGAGGGAGAACAATTTTGAGGTGGTCTGTGAGGTTGAGGTGAGGGAGACCACAAATGGTGGCAAAGGTACATTTCTGTAAGAATTCACTAAAGAGATCTCCTTCTGTTTTCAACAGAAAGAGAGAACCAAAGAGGAGGAAACCGAGGTTCAGAAGAGAGAGCAAGATCTTTAGAAATTTTCCTCTTTTTAGGAACAAGACTAGAAGAGCCTGTCCTATGAACATGAGTGCCAACAACCAGAACTTAGCGAAGAATGGCTTCTTCAAACTCATCTTTGATGTTCTGAATAATGTGGCCTTGAATTTGAGCACTCTCTTGAATGATAGAGATAAAAGAGGGAGGAGTAGAAGGATGAAGGGAAGAGAAGGAGGTTGGAGAAGGTGGTGCTGATGGTCCAGAAGATGAGGGACCAGAGGAGGAACCAGCTCCAGAAGATGATGCTGGAGATTCCTCAAAAGTGGGAGGAGGAGGAATAAGGGTGGAGGAAGTAGGAGAAGAAGAGGGGGTAGGAAACGGTGTAGGTGAGGAGATGTGCTTGGGAAGAGGTTTTTTGAAGGTGGCAGGGGCTGGAGGGGAAGTGGATGATGAAGGTGGAGAAGGAGGAGCTAGAGTTTGAAGAGGAGAAGAAAAAGGAGGCTCTGGGGGCACAACAGCACCTTCTACTGGATCTTCAATGCTGACTTGCTCTGCTTCAGATTCCACTGGCCCTGATGGCCCAGACTCTTCCACCACTGGGCCTGCCAGCCCTGACTCCTCAACTGATGGCCCTGAAGTTTCTTGTGTAGGCTCAAACTGACTAGATTCCTCATTGGGCCCAGATGGCCTGGCTGCTTCTTCAGAAGGCCCTGGTGGCCAGACTTCCTCTTCATTTCTTGGCCCTGATGGCCCTGAACTGCCCTCTGGCATGGGTTGAGTGGGAGCAGGAGGGGTAGGAATAGGGAATTGTGCCCTCACAAAATTTGAAAGATCTGCTACTAATTCCTTCAGGCTTCCCAACTCATTCCTCATTCCTCGGAGCACAGCCTTGACTCCTCCAAGCTCTTTGGCTCCAGTGCTCTGACTAATAAAAATGGAAGAAATGTCAGACTGTATAGAGCATAAGATCTCCCCTTATGCATTTAATCTTTCAATTACAGGCTTGATGTTCACTTTAAGCTTCTTCTTCTTGTGGGATCTGCGGTGTGCCTTTTTGGTGAGCAATGGAATCTTTGTGGCCACACCCTTGCCTTTACTGCCTGAGCCGATAGTTGGCTCCATGATAATATCCTCAGCACCATCAGAGGTGCTTTCCACAAGACCTTCTTGGAATGGAGTAGCAGGGACACTAGCTGTGGGCTCCCCCTGAATTTCTGCTTCCTTTTGAATCACATGCTCCCCCTGAGCTGGAGCATCCTCCATCTGAACATCTCCTATGTGGTCTGGTGCCACATCTTCTGAACTGGCTACAGCTACACTGGCTTCTTTCATAGTACTTTCTTCAGTGTGGCCTGGTGCCACATCTTCTGAAACAACTGCTTTCTGGCTAACTTCCCTAGTGGCATCTTCAGCAAGAATAATTGAGGTGATTTCTTCATGAATTTCTTCCTACTCCCCCTGAATATTTGCGACAGTTTCCAACACTTCTTCAATTACAGATGGCTGGCCAACGGGCTCAATGTGCTCAGGATCAATCTGTTCTATTCTTCTAGCATTTGCCACTGGTTCTTCAAGTCTGGCTTCTTCTTCCTCTTCTTGGACAACTGGAATTTCTGGGATTATAGTAGCTTCATCTATAATAGCCTCTCCTTCTGCCATGGAGGTCTTTGTCCAAACACTTCCAACTAGAGCAAAACCACTTTTCTTTAAATTTCAGGACCTGATAGGTTGCCCCATCTTCTCCATTACCTCTCCCTTCAGATCAAGTTTAAAATGCTTGAATATCCGAGTCAGCAAATGGGCATAAGGGAGTGAGACATTTAGCTTATTCTTCTTATCCTATAACATTTCTGCAGCAAATCTCATTCTTTCAATCATCACTTTAGCCATATTAATGTCTTGATTTTGAATAGCCCAAAACATCATATCAGAATCGGCTTTAGGGCAAGTTGAAAAAGTGGCACTTCTTGGTACAAGAATCTGGCAGACTATGAAGTGAAGAATCCTATTGAACGCATTTAGCTGATTGATATCTATCTTTCAATCCTTTAATTTGTACTCTATTCTAATAATGCCTAGCCCCTTGGCATGAATATCTACACTGTCTACCCCACTGCGACCAACGGTAGACACACCAAAAAGTCTCTCCAATAGATCATAGGTAATGTGGATAGGTGTACCTTTTACTAAGGAGGAGAGGGACCCGTCTTCTTCTACCTTCAGGGAAGTGTAGAATGCCTTGACAGGGTCCGGATAGCTTGACTCAGAAACTGTGACCATTCTCAACCATTTCATTCTTTCTATGGCTTCCACGATATTATGCATCCCATTCTTCTCTAAATCCGCAATATCTACTGCCTTGTTGCCACACAACTTGGTCTTTACTACTGCAAACCTTTCCTGCTGCTTCGCTATGAGGAAGATGATGCTGTAACCACCAACGGTGCTGGAACTCCGAGAAGCTGCCATGGAAAAGAACAAGGAAAGTTTCTGGAGGATTGTGGAAAGGAATGGAACAGAAGCCCTCAAGAAATTTTTGCGGGAACAGAGAGATTCTTTGAAATCACACAGAGAGAGGTCTGGAATCGATAAGGTTTTATCGCTCAAGGCAAGTCGAACGAGAATAGAGAGAGAGAGAGAGATGAAATCGATAAGGCATGGATTTCGGGCCTTAATGGCAGGACGTAAAGGAGCTTTTGAAACGACAGAGCAATAAATGCGAATAACAACAAAAGAGGAGAGGATTACGCAAATAATAAAGAATGTATTCCACAAGAAATAAGGAATTCACTTAACCTAAGGCAGGATGGATAACTATTATTCTGAAATTTATTATTTCAGTTTCGTGCAGATGTATCTATTACAAATTACACATGCCTAATTCCATTCTAAGAGATGTAAATCTCTCTTCAGGTAAGGCTTTTGTAAAGATGTCTGCCAACTGATTTAAAGTATCTATAAAAAAAATATTTATATTGTCATTAGCTACCTGATCTCTAATGAAATGATATCTAACCTCTATATGTTTCGTTCTGAAGTGCTGAACTTGATTTTTGGTGAGATTTATTGCACTTGTGTTGTCGCATAGCAATGGGATGGTCTTGATGTGCAATCCATAGTCTTCAAGCTGTTGTTTTATCCATAGGAGTTGAGTGCAATAGCTCCCAGCAGCTACGTACTCAGCTTCAGCTGTTGATAATGCTACTGAATTTTTCTTCTTTGAAGACCATGAAATCAAGCATCCTGCAAGAAATTGACAACTACCACTGGTGCTCTTTCTATTTACCTTGCATCGAGCATAGCCAGCATCAGAATATGCAACTAAGCTAGTTTCACATGATTTTGGATGCCACAGACCTAGATCATGAGTTTTAGCCAAATATCTAAAAATTCCTTTAACAGAAATTAAGTGGGATTCCTTAGGATCTGCATGATATCTTGCACATATGCATACACTAAATAAAATATCAGGTCTACTAGCTATTAAGTATAGCAATGATCCTATCATACCTCTATAAAGTTTTTGATCAACCTTCTTACCTTCTTTATCACTGTCTAACCTGGTGGATGTACTCATTGGAGTGGACAATGGTTTTGCATTGACAAACCTAAATTTCTTCAATAATTCTTTGGTATATTTTGCTTGACAAATATGTGTACATTCTTTGTCTGGCTTGATTTGTAATCCTAGGAAGTAGTTGAGCTCACCCATCATGCTCATCTAGAATTCACCCTGCATAAGCTTCTCAAAATACTTACACAAGGATTCATCAGTAGATCCAAATATTATATCATCTACATAAATTTGCACAAGCAATATACTTTTGACTTTTGATTTAATAAACAATGTACTATCTACCTGTTCTCTAATAAAACCATGGTTTAACAAAAATGCACTAAGTCTTTCATACCATGCTCTAGGTGCTTGCTTTAAACCATATAATACTTTGTGCAATTTAAAAACATAATTTAGAAATTCTACATCATCAAAACCAGGAGGTTGTTCAACATAGACTTCCTCCTTTATATATCCATTTAAAAATTCTGATTTTACATCCATTTGAAAAAGTTTTAAATCTAATGCAGATGCATAAGCAAGTAATTTTCGAATAGTCTCAAGTCTAGCCACTGGTGCATATGTTTCATCGAAATCTATGTCTTCCTCTTGAGAATAGCCTTGAGCAACCAGCCTAGCCTTATTTCTAGTGATAACACCAGCTTCATCTAATTTGTTCCTGAACACCCATTTGGTGCCAATCACAGGATGATTTGATGGTCTCGGAACAAGGGACCAAACTCGGTTTCTCTTGAACTGATTAAGTTCATCTTGCATGGCTAGAATCCAAGATTCATCAGATACTGCTTCATTGACTGTCTTATGCTCAATTTGAGATACAAATGCTAAATAATCACAGGGGATAACCTTACCTCTAGTTCTTACCCCAACCGATGGATCTCCAATGATGTTGTCCTTTGGGTGATCCTTCCTGTATCTCCATTCCTTTGGAAGATCATCATGTATAATTTCCTTTTGTTGTAGTTCTTCCAAGGGTGGATCTTCATTATCCTTGATAGATGTATCTTTCAATTTCTTGGATAGATTTTCTACATTTTCATCATCACTATCTACTTCATTTCTCAAGGAAGGGTTGGACTCATCAAAGATAACATGAACAGTTTGTTCAATTAATAAATTTTGTTTATTAAAAACCCAATAGCCTTTGGGTTTAGAGGCATACCCCATGAAGATACCTTCATCAGATTTAGAATCTAGCTTACCTATGTCTCTCTTACCATTATTGTGAATGAAGCATGGACATTCAAATGTTCTGAAGTGACTGATCTTGGGCTTCCTTCCCTTGTACAATTCATATGCGGTCTTCTTCAGGATTGGCCTGATCATAACTCTATTTATAATATAACAAGCTGTGTTGATAGCTTCTACCCAAAAATATCTTGGAAGGTTGTATTCTGATAGCATTGTTCTGGCCATATCCAACATTGTTCTATTCTTCCTCTCAGCTACTCCATCTTGCTGAGGTGTCCTTGGTGCTGAGAAGTTGTGCTCTATTCCTTGATCATCACAAAACTCTGCAAACTTATCATTTTGGAATTCTCCTCCATGATCTGAGCGAATGCTTATTATGCTGAACTTCTTATCCTTTTAAACTAACTTACTGAACGTCACAAAGCTTTCAAAAGTATCATCTTTATGCTCTATGAAGGATACCCATGTAAATCTTGAATAGTCATCTACTATTACAAAACTAAAATTCTTTCCTCCCAGGCTGGTAGTTCTCATAGGTCCAAACAAATCCATATGAAGCAATTCCAACGGTTTGGAGGTAGTTACCACTGTCTTTGATTTGAAGGAGGATTTTGCATGCTTCCCTTTTGCACATGGTTCACACACACCTTCTGTTCTTGAACTTATCTTGGGCAGACCTTCCACTAGATTCAATTTGATGAGATTTCTAATTCCATCCAAGCTGCAGTGACCCAATCTCCTGTGCCATAGTTTAACAGTTTGATCTTTATTTCCTACTAGACAAACATCTAGATCTTTTAATTCTTCTAGGTGCAGTACATACAAGTTCTTTTCTCTGCTGGCTTCAAACACAATTGCACCATCCTTCATAATTAAGCACTTAGACTGTTGAAATTTGATTTGGCGACCCTTATCAAAAAGCTAGCTGATACTTATGAGATTGTGCTTGAGTCCTTTGACGCATAAGACATCTTCTATGAGGGTTCTGTCTTGACTCCCAATTGATCCACAACCGATCACTGAACCTTTTCCATTATCTCCATATGTTACTGTTTTTTCTTCATCTTTGATATATGAAAATAATCTTCTGTTACTAGTCATGTGCCTTGAGCACCCGCTGTCCAGGTACCACTTTGATGCTCTAAGGCTTCCCTGCAATAAATCACTTAAGATTTAGGTACCCAAGTTCTTTTGGGTCCTTGCTGGTTAGTTTCCTCAATTTTCTTTGTAGGAATCCACTTTAAGTGTTTAGTTGTACAAGTTGTTTTAGTGTGTCCCAATTTGTTGCAATGACTAGAGCATGATATATTATTTACTGTTTTAATTGGTGTGTATTTAATGTTAGATTTATAGTCAGTATTTTGTTCAGTTACAAACTTAGGCGTTGGATAAATTTTAGGATGAATGATTGTTTCTTCATTATCTGGTGGAGTATATCCTAAACCATGCTTTTTCTTGCCAGATCTTCTTACTCCTTTTAATATTATAGATGATTTTCCGTTTGTAAATTTTTGAATTGTGTTAGTTAGATATTCATTATCTTTTGTTAGTGTGTCACCTTCCTTTTTGAGTTTGCTTAAGGTTTCCTGGTTTTCCAGATTTGTTATGTGTTCATTTTTAACTTTTAGATCTTCACATAACAATTCATTTCTTCTTTTTAATTTAGAGATTTGTTTTTCTAGTTGCTCAATTTTAGATTTTAAATCTAACTTTGTGATTTCTAAGCATGCATGACTTTTCTTGGTGGTTTTTAATAGCTTACATACATCTTTATACTTACTGTATAGTTCATTGAATGCATCTTCTAGACTATCAGAATCAGATTCATTGCATGAAGTAAAAGATGAATCAGAAGTTACCTTATCATCCACACTTGCCATGAAGGCCAGCTTGGCTTTTTCTTCGACTTCATCGCTGGAGTTTGACTCACTGTCTAAGTCACTCTCATTGTTCCATACAACTGTCATGGCTTTCTTTTTATACCTTCTGAACTTCTTGGAGTTGTCCTTCTTTTTGAACTCCGTCTTCTTCAGCTTTGGACATTCTGCCTTGATGTGTCTAGGTTTTTTGCATTCGTAGCAAATGGGTTCTGACTTCTTAACATCCTTGACTTTAGGTTTCTTGAAGTATTTCCCTTTCTTGAAGTACCTTCTCCCTGACTGATATTTTTTCTTAACAAGAATATGATGTAGTCTTCTAGAGGGAAGAGCTTCCTCATCTTCACTGTCCTCATCACTTCTTTCATTTTCTGATTCTTCTTCGGAGCTGCCTTCTTTAACTTTTAGTGCATTGTTGTGCTTCTTCCTGCTTGAGAATTCTCCAAGCCTTTCCATGTTTATCTCATGGGCCATTAGTGACCCAATGAGCTTCTCAAGTGACATTCTTTTAAGGTCATTAGCTTCTTCTATGGCTGTCACTTTTGGAGTCCATGAGGCTGGTAGTGATCTCAATATCTTTCTCACCATATCTCCGACCTCATAGGTTTTACTAAGCCCAGCCAATCCATTTGTGATGTCAGTGAATCCGCTATACATTTGTGTGATGGACTCTCTTGGTTGCATCTGAAAATTTTCATATTGGGCTACCAAGATGTCTATTCTTGTTTCTCTTACCTTGTCGGTTCCTTCATATGTGATTTTGAGCTTCTCCCACATTTCCATAGCTGATTTGCATGCTGAGATCCTGTTGAACTCTTTCTTGCTCAGTGCACAGCATAGTATACTTTTGGCTTTGCTATTTATAGATATCTTCCTTTTGTCTTCATCTGTCCAATTTTCCCTACTGTTGAGTGCTACAAGGTCTCCTTCTTCGACAATAGACCAAAGTTGAAAATCGAGACTTAGAAGAAAGAACTCCATTCGAGTCTTCGAGTAGTTGTAGTCTTCTCCATCAAATAGAGGGGGTCTTTTGACGGACTGACCTTCTGCATACCCTTGAGTTGCCATTTATCTTTGCTCTTCAGTCTGTGAGATCTTCTTTCTTGAAGAGACTTGGCTATGATACCACTTGTTGCCCAGATATCAAGCCCAGAGGGGGGGTGAATGGATTGCTAAACGCTCTTTGTAAATTAAAACCTGTCAATAAAAACACTTAACAAAAAACACTAAGATCGATAGTTAGTGTTAGCGAAAGTAAAGACAACCAAGCAAACACACAACACAGGAGATTTTTATCCTGGTTCGGACCTCCTATCCCAACGAGTCCTACGTCCAGTCCCCAAGCAACAACTTGGGATTTCACTAACCAAGGGTAGTGTCCCCCTTAAGGACACTTACACATCTAGCAGCAGTTGACCTTCTCTTCTAACCCCGAAGAGGTACAAACCAACACATGATGCAACAAGTCTTCATTCTTCAATGAAGGGAATAACAACCACCTGTTTCCTACAGGTGTAGTAACCTGCATTTTTCCAAAAAATAAAAATCTAAATAATATTAAATTTTATTAATTGAAAAAAAATCAAATATAATAAAACTAATTAAATTAATTAGAAATCAAAGGAAAAAGAATTAATTAAAACCCATCAAACGAAAATAAGTAATGGGCTTTATTACATGGACCCATTAGAAATTTGTAGGCTGAAATGGAGATTTTAAAAAGGGGAATAATAGGAAAATATCCAAAAATCGTAAGTAAAATATTATTTAAATAAAAAGAGAGTATTTAATGTATTAAAATAAGTAATTTGAGTTGGATTTGGAATCTTAAACCTTCCCCAATTGCTTGGCCACGAAATCCCCTCTCTCTCAACCCAATTAAGAGATCTCTTGCTTAAAAAGGGGAGAGGAAAATAGGAAACTCAAAATTAGAGGGGAATTAGACTTAAACTAGGAAAGGGAATGGGGAGAAGCTTAAATACTTCTCTAAAACCCTCATGGCCAGCCCTAGCTCATGCCAAGAGGTTGTTGGATCAGGAGGAGAGGCCAAGTGGAGGAGAAATCGTGGGAGAAAGGACTTCTCAAGCCCTCAACCCGAGTTCTTCAAGTCTTAACCCTAGAAGAGGAAAACGATCAAAGGTAGGCATTCTCATGAGCATAAACCATGATAATTTTTTTGTAGGATGTCTCATCCATTAGGAACAAAAGGCCTCTGGTTTCATATTTTTCCATCGAGCAATCTTTAGTTCTCAATTTTCAAAGTTCTATGAACTTCATGACCCTGAACCCTCTTATTAAATTCACATCTTCATGTATACTTGTGCTCATGCCATGAGATTTTTACTAAGGACTGATGGATGTTAAGTTTCTTTTGCCCCTGAAAGCCCTAATGTCTATCCATCCTATCATGTGAATTAATTCATGGATCACAATTGTACACAGTTCTATGTTCGTCTTGAATACTCTTATTTAAACATGTTGAACCCTTCGTTGTTTTCCGACTCTGATTTACTGGAAGTACCCATGCATGTCTGGATCTGTTTAAAACTGGTTTCATAATTTTTCATGCACTATACAATTTGTTCTTAGTTTTAGAACAACCTTGTGTCAAAACAAGGAAGGTCTGGTCCGCAATCCAAGAAGTGTCTGGTTCCTGTCGTACTCGGGCACAGACCACTAGAACACGACAGTTTGATAGGTCGCGTCCTATGGTCGGGTTGCGACAGTCTGCTAGTCGCGTTCTGAACGCGACAGGCATCGCTGTCGCGATCGCTGTGCCTAGTCTGAATAGTCTGTCGCGTTCCTTACAGGCCTCTGTCGCGTTCTCAGTGCCTAATCAGACAAGCCTATCGCGATCCTTACAAGGTGTTGTCGCGTTCTGATCCGACTCTGTCGTGATCCTTACAAGTGTCCGTCGCGATCAGAGGATTTTTACAGAAAAACCTTGATTTGCAATGTCCCAATTGCCTATTGTGCTTATACCCTTTAACCTCAGTCATAACCGCAGTAATTGCACTTGATTTAAATTAAACATTTTATGTGATTTAAATTACCTACACACGACTAATTTCCATCTATGATTTCATGTCACCTGCACACACATGAACCCTCCAAATATGGCTTAATTGGCGTGAACATTACATAAATTATCTAGAATTTTGTGTAAATAAATTTCCTCATGCTTAACTATTACATGTGTACATTTTCCGCGATGTTTTGGAACACCAAATACCGACGCTCCACTGTTTTAGAACTCCTTTAGAATGTCGAGCACTTGTTTCTATAATTACCCTCTTTCTTGACTTGGACGAACTCTTCGACGGATACTCCTTCTGCCGGACTAGTGAGTCTTTGATCAAGGCCTCTGTAAGTCTCCTCTGTCCATGGGTTCCCACATGGTCGACGAGCCGGTTGTACCCTAACACCTATTACACCCTTTAGGGATCAATATGATCCAAACGGCTATTAGAAGTTCCCTCTCGTCTTGAATCACGCCGGACCTCTGGACCTGTGCTTAACATGGCCATAGGAAGGGTTGTAAGTTCCACCTGACTGCCGACACCAAGTGTGCATGTTGTGCAACTGTTACTATCGCTTGTTTACTCGCTATTAGAAGTTCCCTCTCGTCTTGAATCACGCCGGACCTCTGGACCTGTGCTTAACATGGCCAGAGGAAGGGTTGTGAGTTCCACCTGACTGCCGACACCAAGTGTGCATGTTGTGCAACTGTTACTATCGCTTGTTTACTCGATGTGTTACATGCAATGTCCACTAGCTCTTATCTACACTCTATTCGCTCATCTATTCACGTTCTCTCGACTATCTCGTCTATTCTTCTAGTGCTCTCATCTTCTTCTTGGTACTCTATATTGGCCATTGACGGATTGTCTAAGAGATAAACAATATAACCAATGCCTGGCAATATATAAAGGGCCCGATCTGGTCTTGGGATGTGCGCCCGAAAGTGCTAGTGCCCATGGGAGTTAAATGATCAGAGTGTTTGGCATTACACTCGAGTTCTATCTATCTCGACTATCTAAATGACAATAAAAAAGTGCTATGTTCTCTCGTTGTCTATTGACAAAAAGGTGCTATACTATGCTCGTTGTGCTATTGCTATACTTGTTCTATTGTGCTATGGCCATCTTGCTATTTTTGAGCTAATCCCGACACTGGTGCTATTTTTGGAAAGTCTATATTTGGAAAGTTTTGCAAATTCAATCATGCGCTATCCTACTATCTTTCACCATACTTGACTTTCTCACGCTATCATTAGTTACTCTGCCTTTTAATTTATTAATCATTTAAAGCCTGCTTGACTATTGAGATTTAAGTCCTACTGGGCGTTATCGCTCACCCTGCGTTATTTGTCGTTGTGTTCTCAGGTGAGACCGAGGATGAACAATACACTCAAGAGGATGGGAACGACCTGGAGTGATGTCATGAGTACCCTAGCGTCCTATTAGTATGTTTAGCATTGTAGTAGTTAGGTTTGAAGTTTAGTCCTTGGCTCTGATATTAGTGGTTGTAACTAGACATTTGAAATTATTAATGAGAAATGTTCGCTTTGGTATTATTCATTGTGCAATGGTTTGATGTCTAGTACTCGCTCTATACCTTTTCCTGCAACTGCCTCGCGTACCGATATTCTGTGTTGGGGCATGACAACATGTCTTCTCTTCACAACAGGAGAGGAACACACACAGAGAATGTGAGTAAAATTTGAATTGCCTCTAGACCAAGCTTATAAGAGATTGCTTGATCTGGGGCTAAATCTGAGAGATAAAGATTTGCAACACGAAAATCTCTCAGAACTACATGAGCTCTCTAAAGACTAAGCAAATGAAACTCAGAGAGTTGAGAGCTAAAGGTTGGTGCGCTGAAAGGAATAAGCACTTCTTGCTGATGCTCGCAAGTGCTTGATGGATTCTATGTATGTTCCTCAGTGTATAACACTTGTGTCCTTCTTCATGGAGTCATTAGTCTTCTTTTTATCTTTTGCAAATTATTTTGACCGTTGAAGTAGCCGTTCAGATGCCCGTTGTCTCACAGTTTCATGCTCGTTAGAGAGACTGGTCGTAGGCATGTGGAGATGAGCCTGCAGCTATAAGCGCTTAGATTGGTCTTTGCATCCTCAAGAAAGATTTTCTAAATCTTTTATCCTTTCGACAGGTTGACGGATCCATACATGACGTGCTTTATTACAAAAGGCACGCATGCATTAAACACAGATACCTAGACAACTCCTTTTTGTCTACGTTGTCAGTCAACCTTGGTAGCGTGCAGTATAATGATATGCTTAAACTAGAAAAGATATCTGTCATCACACAAATCAAGACTCTATGTGATACATCAAATAAGTAAGAGGATTTCGTGTGAAATGATCAAAATCATAGTATGCACGGGAAGACTTGAACTCTACAGAGTCTTGAAAATATGTTTGAATAGTATGGTCACTATCAAGAATATTTGAGAAGATAATAATAATGAAATGCATGATAATTCATTCAAACCAAAATAGTTGTGAAGAGTTTTGTTGTATACGAGAAATCGATTTCAAAATTATAATCCACATATACATATAAATGAAACCTTATGTTGATGTGAATAATGAAATCGTTGTCCAAGCAAATCGTTATTTGACTAAGGCAAATCATTGTTCAAGTAAGAGCAAATCGTTGTTTGAGCAAATCAAAGTTGACTAAGGCAAATCGTTGTTCAAGTAAGAGCAAATTGTTGTTTGAGTAAATTGATGTTGAAGTGGTAACAAATCATTATAGCGATCAAATTGTTGTTTAACTTATGAATCGTTACAGCGACCAAATCGTCGTTTCACTTATCGAATCGTTATAGCGACCAAATCGTTGTTTCACTTATCGAATCGTTACAGTGACTAAATTGTTGTTTCACTTATCGAATCGTTACAGCGACCAAATCGTTGTTTCACATATCGAATCGTTACAACGACCAAATCGTTGTTTCACTTATCGAATCGTTACAGCTGTCAAATCGTTGTTTCACTTATCGAAACATTATAGAGATCAAATCGTTGTTTAATTTATCGAATCGTTATTTCTCTTATCAAATCATGGTAGCAATGGAAATCGTTGTTTTACTTATCAAATCGTTATACTATAAAGGAAATCGATGTGTACTTAGAAGAAATACATGCTCTGAACTTTAAATAACAGTGTATGAGAATAACTTACAGATTTTGCTTGAATTATTTCCTGTGGATGAGCTTCAGAAAAACTTGTTAGAAAATATTTGTTAAGGTTTTGTTAATCACCAAAAATTGCATATAATAAATAAAATTATTTGGGGATGGACTGATCATCACTGGGAGGTGCGATCGAAAAGTGCTAGTGCCCATGAGAGTTTTAATGATCTGGATGTATGGCATAACATCCAAGTACTATACTATCAAGATTAATCTATGACAATCAAAGTACTATGTTCTCTCGGTTGACAAGAAGATCAACCAACGTGCTATCGTGACTTGCATGTTATCATCCTATCTCGTTATATGGCCAATCCTTTAACATTCTAGTTGTGCTATTTTCTTGTGAAAAGTACTATTGCTCTCTCGCTATCATGTGACATTACTCTCGTAAGTATACTTGATTGATCTCTTTAGTGATCGTGGTTTACAAGACATTAATCACTTAAAGCATGCCCGTTTCATGAGGTATTAAGTCCTACTAGGCGATTATCGCTCATCCTGTGCTATTTGTTATATGTGTTTCAGGTGAGTCTTATGGGGACTACCACACACACGAGGATGGGGATGAGCAAGAGAAAGAGTGACCCCATATTTCGACAACCAATTCATCTAGTAGCTAGATAGATAGTTAGTATGATGTTCTCATTTGAATAGAGTACTCTAGGCCCATAGTTATGGCTCTACATTAGTGAATGTAATAGAATTAGTCGAATTATCAATAAAGATGGTTCATTTGGCACTATTCCAATATGTGCAATGGTTTGATGTCTATTTCTCGCTCTATAATATTTATTTAACTTTTTATCGCTCCAATATTTGCGTCGGGGCATTACAGTTTTTATAACGACCCGACCTCCCGGACCCCCGCCAGGGACCCCCGAAGGTCGCGCCACCACCCACGGATCAGAAGACCCAAAAGCCTTAGAATTTAGTCCAGTGAGATAAGCAATGAATTCAAATAACTATAACAAGAAAGTTCATACATTAATAAGGAAATTATGTATAACATGTCACAAATAAAAGTACAGGTACAGAAAGAAAGGTGCAGTCCTTAAGGGGTATACCCCAAGGACTTGCAAAAAGGTCACTCTCAACTCACGGTACAAGAGCGCTCACGCTCACAACTCACACTGCTGGCAACGCACGGCGAACAAGCCGCCACTACGACCGTCCGGTAACGAACTCCTGTGACCGCGAGTCCCTATCTGAAGAGAGTAGGGGGGTGAGCCTCGCGAACAAGGCTCAGTAGGGATAACCAGTCCCTTACCAGCCAGAGCGGCAGGAACTCTGACAAGCGGAAGCAAAACTACACTACAAAGCAGTAAAGCGAGAAACGCCTACCACAGAGTACTACAAAACAGCAGAACAGAGCAACGCCTCGACCACAACCAAGGTCGGGCCAAACATGACTCCCGCAGAACCACCAGAGTCAAACACAATGCGGAAGCAATACCTCGGCACACACCCGCCGAGACAAAAGAGTTCACGGAACACTGGAGCAACCACGTGAGACCAGAGTCTCACGACACAAGCACCAACATCCCGGACCTCCACGAGGTCGGGAAGGAACAACCAGGTGTCACCCCGAGAGACACCGAGCAACCAAGTGAGAACGAACGTCTCACCACAGGCACGGCCACCTCAGACCTCCACAAGGTCGAGGGCCCACAAACAAACCACCCTGCACCTCGGGCACTCTACGAGGTCAGGGAACTACACACTCCGGTGCCACCACAAACTGCACCAAGGAACGGGTTACCGAAACAGCAATTTGGTGCCTGCACAAGGCACCCCGAGAGAACCCGTAGAGCGGAAACCACTAAACACGGCCCACGAGGCCAAACCAACCAAGCCCAAGGAACTAGACACGGCTAGGCTACAACCACCGTGTAGGCTAGGGTGACGAGAAACCCAATCTCAGAACCAGCGTGAAACACCGTCACGCAAGAGCACACAAGCCACCGCCACAGGCAGCTAAGAGGACGACACACAGTCCACTCCTCCAGCTCGCCAGTCGCCGACTCCCGCCTACAACCTCCCCGGTAGAGTGAGGCTAGCGAGTCACAGCAAGGAATAGCACAACCACCGCAGCTTGGCCGAGCTGCGGCCCCACGCCTGACCTCCCTACGTGGCTTCGGAACCAACGCAGAGTGAGGTAGTGAGAAGGACTAGTTGGTCCACACCGAAAGAGCACTAAACCACCTCGGCAACCAGACCCAGCTAAGTGAGCTCTACAAACGACTCTACGCCACTGCCCCACCATTTTCCCCTTCTGGTCCAAGTCCGTGACTTGAGCACGCCTGCCGCCTGGAGAACTCCCTCAATAGACACACGGGGCTGGGGGTCCCAGGTAATGGTAACAACCTATCTCGCAGACAAGCCCTCAAGTGCCGAGCACCGGGCGAAAGAGAACTGGCGTGGCAATCACCACAGAAACAGCACAACCGGCTTGTAACTAAGACAAGCCCAGCTGGCATGGGCACGCACGGCACCCCTTCTGGGAACAGCCTCCAGAAGGGCCGTCGGCCAACGTCGGCACCCATGGCACGGCCCGAGAACCCAGAACACCACCAGGCAGAACAGAAACGAAGCAACCAGAATGCGACCACCAGTGCGTCGCCTTCTGAGCAAGAAGGGGATGGCCAACTTGTCGCCAATAGGTCGCGACGACCAGGGTGTCGCCTTCTGCGCGACGTATCGACTCGTCGCGTTCAGCATCAGAAGGCCGAACCCCAAAGCAAGGCAAAAGTGACAAGGACACAGTCGCTATCCGAAGGCAGAACACGACATGGATCTTGCCGCAACTAGAAAGTGACACACAGGGTGTCGCCTTCAGATTCAGAACGCGACGTATCGAACCGTCGCATTCCTCATCTGAAGGTAGGGCCCTTGGGGCAGAACCACCCCAAGTCCCACACCCTAAAGGGTCACAAGGCCATGGCCCACACTGGAGGACTGGCCTCGTGCCAAGTTGGAGAGACCTCCTTCTAACCACTTGGATACGAGCCATCCTCCGCCACGATCGGAACTCAGGGACTGAAGAGCAGAGGGGAACGCGACGGACAACCTATCACCACCAGAATGCGACAGGTTGCACGTTGCCTTCTATCTGGTGTAGCGATAGCTAACCTGTTGCGACCCTAGACAGAAGCCCGAACTGAGCATTGAGGCCATACCATGGTCCCTCAAGCTACAAAACTACCTCCAAACGAAAGGGGGAAGGGAGCATACCATGAAAGCAAGTAAAAGAGGGCTCGAGGGGCAACACACCACCTCTCCTCGCTCACACACAACATGCACGAAGCTTTAAACACGTAGACGGAGCACCACCGGCAAGCGTCTATCCGTGCGAAACCACAAGGAAGCTCACAAGAATGGAATGGACCGCCCAAAACTAAGCTCCATCTACACTAACAGGTATGGGAACAAGAGATCCCAACAGAGAACGAACAACCAAACCCAAATGGGCCTTCACGAAGCCTCGGCCGCCTCCTCCTCGTTCCACGACGCTCCGCTGCTCGGCCACGAGCTCGCCGGCGACTCCACCACGCCCAGGCCACTGGAGATAGCTGGGGGAAGCTTCCCCTCCTCGGAGAGGAGGAGGGAAGGAGAAAGGAAAAGAAGGAGAAGAAAGGAGGGTCGCCTGGCTTAAGCCCTCGAAACTGAGGTTGAGACAGGATTCCTGTCACGTCCTCAACCGGAACGTGACTCCTTCATCGTCGCCTTCTCAAAAGTTCCGACAGGCTTGCTGACAGGAAGACAGCCTCCAGACCACGTGTCACGCATGCAGGCGACTCAAGTGAACACGACAGGTGGCACGTCGCCTTCACACCTACGCTGCGGACACGTGGCACACAAACCAACAGGAAACAGGAACGCGACACAAGGGCCGTCGCCTTCTCAACTAGAAGGCGACAGGGAACACGTCGCGTTCAGAACACGACACCCTGATCCGTTGCGATCTCAAGGATAGCACAAAGGAAGCCAAAACCTAGAATGTTATAATACATCCAACAAAAAAAATAATTTCATCCTCGAAATCAAGGGCGAAACCTGGTCGGAGAAAACAACAGGTGCCAAGGGACCACTAAGTCGTACCACGACTTCCCGGTGGTCAACACCACGACCTCACCACAAACGGAGTGCCTAACCAAACATCTGAAAGCTCATAGAGCGCACACCAACCAGCGCAGAGCACACAATCGGATGTCGACAACTCCACATGCACGGTGCGCACCAAGCCGACCAGAACCACTGAAAATGCCAGTCGGAAACCATATGACTGAACCCTCAACAGACCACGCTGCTGAGACCAACCAGTCAGTAACTCCCTCTGTCACCAGCGACTAGACAGAGGTCATAGCTACTGATGACAACCGGGGAAGACACCAAGAGGTCATCCGCAAGACTCCGCTGAATGGCTCTGCACAACTAGCAACTGCTAGCGCCTATGACAAGGCCAAACGATAGCTTCTTAGGGTGACCCAAAACTAAGCGACAATATGCACGAGGAAAACACCACGGCTCGCGGAACAGTGTCCACTGACACCACTCGATCTTACCCAGATCGTCCTCATGGTCCGACAAGGACACACAACAACTGTGGAGCCACAGAAAAACTAAACCCAACGCTCCACAGGCACACGCGCAGAGACAAAACCAGGAAAGGCGTCTGAGGTTGGCAAAGCCAAACAACCCAAGACGTCGACAAACTTGCACGGGGAAACGAAACAACTACAAAGGTTGAAAGCAACATGATCAGGGAAAACAGCGCAACCCACGGTGCTAACACAAGCACCAGGAGCCACCCAAGGTGCAACACAATGCACCAAGGCTCCAGACGGAACAGAACAAACCACTCGAGCACGAGCACATGGTGCCACCACCAGCACCAAAACTAAACAAGCCATAACATGGTTGCACCAAAAGGCCGGAACAACACAAGCTAACATGAAGGACTCTCTACAAGAGACCTGCCACAAGCCACACGCAAGAAGCCACAAGCCTGAAAGGGCAGAACATGCCACACCGGCCCCGAACTCTCAAGGCACAAGGACACGAAGCATCGAAAAGGAAAACACACTCAAGGTGTAGTACGCAACCGCACCAACGGCCTGAAACGACTCAAGGTCAACCGAAGGGACTCTCCACCAGAGACCCACAAGAGAAATGCGTGGAAAACCAACAACTTCAAGAGCACAACAACTACATTGGCCCTTAGAAGCACGTAAACACAAACTCGCACTTGCTCTGATACCACAAAACTGTCACGCCCCGACGCGGAATATCAGAGCGCGAAGGCAGTTGTAAGAAAAAAGTATAGAGCGAATACTAGACATCAAACCATTGCATATTGAATAATACTATAGCAAATCTTTCTCATTAATAACCTTTCGAATGTCTAGTTACAACCACTAATATCAGAGCCATTCTATAGGGCCCAATTACATTGCAATAAAAGGAAATAACTAACTACAACTCTAAGATAACATAATGACTCGAGGGTACTCCTGGCTTCACTCTTGGTCATTCCCTTCCTCGTAAGTGTATATGTCATCCTCGGTCTCACCTGAGAACACAACATCAAATAACGTAGTGTGGGCGATAACGCCCAGTAGGACTTAAATCTCAGGCTCAAGTAGGCTTTAAATAATTAACGCATTTAATGGCAGAGTATCTAAGATAGCAGGTACAAGAGAGTCAAAATATAGCAAGAGATAGCACAATAGGTAACAGGATAGCACAATAGCACGAGATCGAGTATAGTCTCCAAAAATAGCACAAGTATCGAGTGTAGCACGAATAGCAGGATGGCCATAGCACAACTAGCACAAGTATAATAATAGCACGATGAGTATAGCACTTGTTTGTCATTCTAGACATCGAGAGAGTATAGCACGTTTTGTGTTTTGATTGTCATATAGATAGTCGAGATAGATAGCACTTGAGTGTAATGCCAAACACTCTGATCATTTAACTCCCATGGGCACTAGCACTTTCGGGCGCACATCCCAGGACCAGATCGGGCCCTTTATATATTGCCAGGCATTGGTTATATTTTTTACCGCGTGAATATGTAATTTAAAGCATTCAATATGGCTCCATTTTAAACAGGTGTTTTTACCGCGTGTGTGACTGTTAAATAGGCGTAAGAATATTTTAGAAAGTGAGAGCAATAAATTTTATGGGTTTTGATAAAAAATCCTGTGAACGCGACATAGGCCAGTAAGGATCGCGACAGGGTCAGGCCAGATCGCGATAGGGTCCTGTACGAGTCGCGACAGGGCTGTCTGTTCAGGCGGCCAGAACGCGACGGGGTCTCCTGTCGCGTTCGGAACGCGACAAGAAGTGGTGTCGCGACCGGCTTGAGAACGCGACCTGTCGGGCTGTCACGTTCTCGGACCCGTGGACTAAGTCTGATAGAGTTCTGCTCCGTCTTGGATTGCGGTCCAGAAATATCAGATTTTGATACAGGGTCGTTCAGAAAATCATAACCAATTGTATACACGATGAAATATCATGAAACCAGGGGCAAATGAAACTAGACATGCGAGAGTACTTCCAGTAAATAGGAATTAGAGAGAGAGCATGGTTTGAACATGGTTTGAGCATGAACAATAACGAGTAACACAGAACATGATACAGAGAGCAAGATTGATTTAATTCGAGCAACATGCTTAACAAAAATTAGGGCTTTCAGGGGCAAAAGATCCCTAACAACATGAAGTGTCTACAGTAAAAATTTCGTAGCATGGGATCAAGTGTACATGGAGATATGATTCAAACATGATGACTCGGGGTTATCATGTTTGCAGAACTTCTAAAATCAAGAACAAAAGATTGGCTCGATGAAAAATTATGAAATAAGAGGGCTTTTGTTCCTGGGGATTGGAACTACCTATAGACGGATTTGATTTAGTTTTGCTTGTGAGAATGCCTACCTTTGACTCGATTTTTCTTCTAGGGCTTAGAACTCCAAGAACGAAGGAAGAAGCTTGATGGATCTTCCTCTCCTCGATTTCTCCTCCTCCTTGGCCTCTTCTCCACGTCCAAGAACCCCTTTGCACGAGCTAGGGCTTGCCATGAGGGTTTAAGAGTTGTATTTATATAAATGAAAGTTCTTATTCCTACTACTACTCAAATTCCTCTTAATTACGAGATTTCCTAACTCCACCTTTCCTCTCTTGCTTTCCAATCTCTAATTGGGTTAGGATAGTATCTAAATTCGTGCTAGACTATATGGAGTAGGTTTAGGAATCCAATTCCAACTCTAATTGCCACTTTTATTGCTTTAATAACCCATTTCCAATTAGGAGATAATTAAACTCCGAATTTAGGGTATTTTCTTATTATTCTCCATTTGTAAATTCATATTTTTGACCCAATAAGTTCTAGAGGATCCATTAAGTAAAGCCCATTACTCTTTTCCATTTAATGGGTTTTATTTAATGCTCTTTTCATTGAATATCTCTTTAGCTGAGTTTTTAATTTATTATTTAAATTTTTATTTTTCTTGAAAATTCAGGTTGCTACATCCTCCCCCTCTTAAAAGAATTTGGTCCCCAAATTCATATGACCTTACAGGAGAGAATGGCTTACCGAATAGATCAGGGTAGTTGCGTCTGATAATTCCTTCTGGTTCCCATGTGGCTTCTTCCACACTGCGGTTATTCCATAAGACCTTCACCACGTGAATGGGACGATTTCTGAGTTGTTGTACCTTCCGGTCCAATATCTTGATCGACTTCTCTTCATACGTCATGTCCTTGTTTAACACCAGATCATCATGGCGAATGACATGTGTAGGATCGTACACATACTTTCTAAGCATGGAGACATGGAAGACATTGTGCACACTTGCCAAATTTGGTGGGAAGGCCAGTCTGTAAGCAACTTCACCAATCCTTTCAAGTACTTCGAAAGGACCAATGAATCTTGGACTAAGTTTTCCTTTCACTCCGAATCTTTGAATACCACGGGTAGGAGATACCTTCAATAGCACATGATCTCCTATTTGAAATTCCAGATCCCGTCTTCTCTTATCAGAGTATCTCGTATGTCAGTCGTCTCCTAACCATTGTTGTTCTCCCACTTCATTCCAGCACACAGAAGATCTACAATTCCTGCCATAAAGTGCTTCAAATGGTGCCATCTTAAGCCTGGTAACTGTGTTATAGGCGAACTCAATCAAGGGTAAGTGTTCATTCCAATGACCTTTGAAATCTATAATGCAGGCTCTTAACATGTCTTCTACATTTGATTTGTCCTCTCAGTTTGCCCATCAGTTTGCGGGTGAAAGGCAGTACTAAAATTAAGCTTCATACCAAGGGCAGTTTGCAGACCTTTCCAAAATGAGAGGTGAACCTTGGATCTCGATATGAGATAATAGATGACGGAATACCATGCAACCGCACGATCTCCTTGACATATAATGCAGCTAGCACCTCCACAGACCATGTACTCTTTATGGGTAAGAAGTGCGCAGATTTGGTCAACCAGTCAACGATGACCCATATGGCGTCAAGTCCACCACGAGTTCTGAGTAAACCCATGATGAATTCCATGCCAATGCTTTCCCACTTCCATTCTGGGATATCTAGTGGTCTGAGCACACCGGCAGGGCGCATATGTTCTGCCTTCACTTGTTGACATGTGAGGCAATGAGCTACATGCTCGGCTACTTCCCTTTCATATTCGGCCACCAAAATGTTCTTTTCATGTCTTGATACATTTTGTACCTCCGGATGAATAGTGTACTTAGTTTGATGAGCTTCATCCATTAGTTTCCTTTTAGGGCTTCGTTGTCTGGGACACAAGTTCTCCCTTGGAATACTAACCTTCCATCTTCAGTCATGGCAAAATCCGGTCTGTCTGCTAAGGTTTCCTTGACATGAACCAAGAATGGATCGTTGTCTGTTGCATCTTGATTTCCTCCAGCAGATCGGATTGGATCTTGAGATTGGCAATCAAAACATGATCATCCCTATGTTCAATATTTAAGTCTAGCCTCGCGAATTGTTCAAGTAGTCGCATCTTGCCAAGGACTAGACTTGAGATAGATGCCATTGGCTTTCTACTAAGAGCATCAGCCACGGCGTTTCCCTTACATGGATGGTACTGGATGTTGAAATTGAAGTCCTTTAGATACTCTAACCATCTTCTCTGTCTCATGTTGAGTTCTTTCTGGGAGAATAGGTACTTAGACTTTTATGATCTGAATAGACAGTGAATTGCTCACCATAGAGATAGTGCCTCCAGAGTTTTAATGTGAAGACCACGGCAGCCAACTCTAAGTCATGCACATGGTAGTTGACTTCATGCGTCTTCAATTGCCTTGAGGAATAGGCGATGACCTTCTCCTTTTGCATTAGTACACAGCCTAGCCCAATTCCTGAGGCATCAGTATAGACAGAGAAACCTTCTCCCTCTACTGGTAGAGCGAGAACGGGTGCTAAGGTAAGGCAGTCTTTGAGAGTATGGAAACTCTTCTCACACTCTTTACTCTAGGAGTAGGGATTCTCCTTTCGTGTCAGACGCGTGAGTGGTACGGAGATCCTTGAGAAGTCCTTGATGAACCGCCTGTAGTATCCAGCCAGTCCTAAGAAGCTTCTGATTTCTGTGACATTGGTTGGTCTCTCCCAGTTAAGTACAGCTTCGACTTTGGAAGGATCAACAGAGATGCCGTCCTTTGATATGACATGGCCCAAGAAAGACACTTCTTCGAGCTAAAACTCGCACTTGCTCAATTTTGCATATAGTTTGTTGTCTCGTAAGACTTGCAGTGCGGTCCTCAAGTGTTCTTCATGATCTTCCTTGGTCTTTGAATATATGAGGATATCGTCGATGAAGACGACCACAAATTTGTCAAGGTATCATGGATTCATTTAAGAGGGGGAGGATGTAGCACCTGAATTTTAAGAGAAAAATAAAAATTTAAATAATAAATTAAAAACTTAGCTAAAGGGATATTCAATGAAAAGAGTACTAAATAAAACCCATTAAATGAAAAAGAGTAATGGGCTTTGCTTAATGGATCCTCTAGAACTTATTGGGTCAAAAATATGAATTTACAAAGGGAGAATAATAAGAAAATACCATAAATTCGGAGTTTAATTATCTCATAATTGGAAAGGGGTATTAAAGCAATAAAAGTGGCAATTATAGTTGGAATTGGATTCCTAAACCTACCCATATAGTCTAGCACGAATTTAGATCCCATCCTAACCTAAATAGAGGTTGGAAAGCAAGAAAGGAAGGTTGGAGTTAGGAAATCTCGTAATTAAGAGGAATTTGAGTAGTAGTAGGAATATGAACTTGTATTTATATAAATACACCTCTTAAACCCTATTGGCCGACCCTAGCTCGTTGCCAAAGGTTGTTGGACGTGGAGAAGAGGCCAAGGAGGAGAGGATCTCGTGGGGAGAAGGAGTTCTTGGAGCTTCTTCCTCGTTCTTGGAGTTCTAAGCCCTAGAAGATAAATCGAGTCAAAGGTAGGCATTCTCACAAGCAAAACCAAATCAAATCCATCTATAGGTAGTTCCAATCACCAGGAACAAAAGCCCTCTTGTTTCATAATTTTTCATCGAGCCAATCTTTTGTTCTTGATTTTAGAAGTTCTGCAAACATGATAACCCCGAGTCATCATGTTTGAATCATATCTCCATGTACACTTGATCCCATGCTACGAAATTTTTACTGTATACACTTCATGTTATTAGGGATCTTTTGCCCCTAAAAGCCCTAATTTTTGTTGAGCATGTTGCTCGAATTAAATCAATCTTGCTCTCTGTATCATGTTCTATGTTACTCGTTATTGTTCATGCTCAAACCATGTTCAAACCATGTTCTCTCTCTAATTCCTATTTACTGGAAGTACTCTTGCATGTCTAGTTTCATTTGCCCCTAGTTTCATCATCGTGTATACAATTAGTTATGATTTTTTGAACGACCCTGTATCAAAATCTGATATTTCTGGACCGCAATCCAAGACAGAGCAGAACTCTGTCAGACTTAGTCCACGGGCCCGAGAACGCGACGGCCCGACAGGTCGCGTTCTCAAGCCTATCGTGACGCCTCTTCTTGTCGCGTTCTGAACGCGACAGGAGACCCCGTCGCGTTCTGGCTGCCTGAGCAGACAGCCCTGTCGCGACCCGTACAGGACCCTGTCGCGTTCTATCATGACCCTGTCGCGACCCTTACATGGGTACGTCGCGTTCACAGGATTTTTTATGAAAACCCATAAAATTTATTGCTCTCACTTTCTAAAATATTCTTACGCCTTTGTAACAGTCACACACGCGGTAAAAACACCTGTTTAAAATGGAGCCATATTGAATGCTTTAAATTACATATTCACGACTTCTTTTCTATCTATGATCTCTCTTACACATGCACACACATGAACCATCCATATATGGCTGAAATCTGGCATAAAATATCTCATAATGTATCTGGTAATTTATTGCAATAAAGTATATAAATTGCCCTATTTTAAAGGACTTGTATTCATTTCTAGCGTTGTTTATATACCGATATCGACGCTCCACTGTTCTAGAATTCCTCTAGAACGTCGAGCACCTGTTTATATACACACTTTACTTGGCTTGTGGTGAACTCTCCGTCGGATATTCCTTTCGCCGGACTAGTGAACCCTTGCACAAGGCCTCCGTAAGTCTCCTCTGATCATGGATTCCCACATGGTCGACGAGCCGGTTGTACCCTAACACCCATTACACCTTTAGGGATCGATATGATCCAAACGGCTATTAGAAGTTTGCTCTTACCTTGAATCACGTCGAACCTCTGGACTTGTGCATAACATGGCCAACGGGAAGATCATGAATTCCACCTGACTGCCAATACGACGTGCGCGTGTTGTGCAACTGTTACTATCGCCTATTTACTCGTCGCATTGCGTGCAATGTCCACTAGCTCTCATCTGTACTCTACTCTCTCATCTATTCACGTTCACTCTACTATCTCGTCTACTCATCTAGTGCTCTCATCTACTTCTTGGTACTCTATATTGGCCATTGACTGATTGTCTAAAGATAAACAATATAACCAATGCCTAGCAATATATAAAGGGCCCGATCTGGTCCTGGGATGTGCGCCCAAAAGTGCTAGTGCCCATGGGAGTTAAATGATCAGAGTGTTTGGCATTACACTCAAGTGCTATCTATCTCGACTATCTATATGACAATCAAAACACAAAACGTGCTATACTCTCTCGATGTTTAGAATGACAAACAGGTGCTATACTCGTCGTGCTATTATTATACCTGTGCTAGTTGTGCTATGGCCATCCAGCTATTCGTGCTATACTCGATACTTGAGCTATTTTTGGAGACTATACTCGATCTCGTGCTATTGTGCTATCCTGTTACCTGTTGTGCTATCTCCTTCTATATTTTGACTCTCTTGTACCTGCTATCTTAGATACTCTGCCATTAAATGCGTTAATTATTTAAAGCCTGCTTGAGCCTGAGATTTAAGTCCTACTGGGCGTTATCGCTCACCCTACGTTATTTGATGTTGTGTTCTCAGGTGAGACCGAGGATGACATATACACTCACGAGGAAGGGAATGACCAAGAGTGAAGCCAAGAGTACCCTCGAGTCATTATGTTATCTTAGATTTGTAGTTAGTTATTTCCTTTTATTGCAATGTAATTGGGCCCTATAGAATGGCTCTGATATTAGTGGTTGTAACTAGACATTCGAAAGGTTATTAATGAGAAAGATTTGCTATAGTATTATTCAATGTGCAATGGTTTGATGTCTAGTATTCGCTCTATACCTTTTTCTTGCAACTGCCTTCGCGCTCCGATATTCCGCATCGGGGTGTGACAGCACCGCTCCTACCACCACAGATAGAGAGGCTAGACACCAAACGGCGACAAGCACCTCCAAGCACAGCTGAGGCACAAGTGGAAACACACACCGGGACGATGCTTGCACCAACAAGCCAAACAACAAAAAACTGGTGCTGCCTCACACGGAACACAAGGCACGCTGCCCCACATCGTTCCATCAGGCAACAAGAAACCAACACAACAAGAGACGGGACAATAGGTCACCACAACCTATCGCACCACAAGGAAACCACGTGCACGAGTGGAGCAACTAGCTCAACCTCCAGATAGCACAAGGGGAGAGACCTTCACCATAAAGGTCGCCATAGTGTGAAAACATGGCACCAACTGCTCTGCCAACACCACCACCCCGAGCAACCAACGAAAATAGGGGAAGGAGACCCTCACAACAAGTCTCTTCCACACGAAAGGGACACCACTAAACGAGACTGGCACTTCCACAGAAGCATAACCAGCCAGACACCCATGGCACTCACCAGACCACCATCTGGCAAAGCCCGCAGGGTG
This sequence comes from Colocasia esculenta, assembly GCA_014218235.1. Taxonomy (NCBI): domain Eukaryota; kingdom Viridiplantae; phylum Streptophyta; class Magnoliopsida; order Alismatales; family Araceae; genus Colocasia; species Colocasia esculenta. The sequence goes on along the minus strand of CM024755.1, from coordinate 94,508,010 downwards.
CGAGAAACTAAGCCAACCTCCCGATCCTGGGGACACACGAAGTCCTACCAGCGCAGCCTGGAAACCCGTAAAACGATCAGGAAGACAAACTGGCCAACACCACGGCCAGACACACGGTCAAAGGCACCACACCTTGACTGATAGCACCCAGGTAGACTGTAACACGGACAGTCCAACCGGAAACAACGACAGCTCATCTCCACAGAAAGAGAGCAACAACAAACAAAAACAATGCAAGGCAGCTTGGGGAGGACCTCCACCCAAAGCGCCAAGAGCCGTTCTGGGAAAACATCACCAGAACGTACCAACAGAGAGAACACCGAAGCCAGCGGAAGCAACACAACTAATTCTGGGAGCACCTCCACCAGAACCACCAAGGCGCCATTCTAGGAAAACCCCCAAGAATGCAACAGCCAGCACAATAGCATACCTCAACCCCGAGGTAGCACAACAACCGGTAGAAACAAGCCCGGAACAGTCCTGAGAGCAAGCCTCATCAGGACAATAGGCAACGGTTCTGGGAAAACGCACCAGAACCCAAACAGCCAAGCGATGCACCTCAACCCAGAGGGCAACACAACAGCAACAAACTGAACAACAGAGACCTCACCAAAGAGGCAACACATCGGAAGATTTCAACGAGCACAAAAGCAGCTCCAGAGAGAGGAACCCTCACTAGGACAACAACAAAACAGTTCTAGGAAACACCACCAGAACACAAGCAGCTTAACGATGCACCTCAACCCAGAGGGCAACACCGCACCAACTAGAAACGAGCACAACACAGTTCTAGGGAAAACCTCACCTCCACCAGAACCAACATAGAAGAACTTCGGGAGCACCTCACCAGAGTTCGCAACCAGCCAGCACAAAGCCGACAACAACCACAGATAGGTGTTGCAGCACTCAACCAGCGTGCAACACGGCACACAAGCATCCGCTTAGTTCGAGCAAGATGTCGACTGAGCAGAGCACAGCGCCCAATGGCGCACAGGCACGCAAGGCCAAACACATAGCCAACAACACACACCCCATCAACAAGGGGACATCCAACAAGGACACACCCCAACAAGAAGGGGACATCCAACAAGGACACACCCCAACAAGAAGGGGATAGCCAACAAGGCAAGGACATCTTCTATAGGTTCCGCAGACCACAACCCTGCACCGGTGAAGGCCACACCACACGTAGGCTCTCTCAGCCTTCACGACACACCCATACAGACGCGCAGGCTGTAGATAAACCCAACTGTAGTACAAGCGAAACAACAACCACGCTCGCAGATCGTGCACCCAGCACCAGTACCAGCGCTCTTCTGCAGCTCATGCTCGGACCCTGCTGGAAAGCTAGCCACCTGCAACAAAGAACCAGATGCTTACCTAAAAGCAACTCTACATGGATGGACCAGCAGCGCACGAGTACCTTTCTTTGGGACAGCTATAGTTATTAACTCATTACAAATCTCGTTGGACCCCTAAGCTCTGATACCACTGTAACGACCCGACCTCCTGGACCCCCGAAGGTCGCGCCGCCACCCATGGATCCGAAGACCCAGAACGGTTAGAATTTAGTTCAGTGAGATAAGTAATGAATTCAAATAACTATAACAAGAAAGTTCATACATTAATAAGGAAATTATGTACAACATGTCCCAAATAAAAATACAGGTACAGAAAGAACGGTGCAGTCCTTAAGGGGCATACCCCGAGGACTTGCAAAAAGGCCACTCTCAACTCACGGTATAAGAGCTCTCACGCTCACAACTCACACTGCTGGCAACGCACGGCAAACAAGCCGCCACCACAACCGTCCGCCAACGAACTCCTGCGACCGCGAGTCCATACCTGAAGAGAGTAGGGGGGTGAGCCTCGCGAACAAGGCTCAGTAGGGATAACCAGTCCCTTACCAGCCAGAGTAGCAGGAACTCCAACAAGCGGAAGCAAAACTACTCTACAAAGCAGTAAAGCGAGAAACACCTACAACAGAGTACTACAAAGCAGCGGAACAGAGCAACGCCTCGACCACAACCCGGGTCGGGCCAAACACGACTCCCGCAGAACCAGCGGAGTCAAACATAATGCGGAAGCAACACCTCGGCACACACCCGCCGAGACAAAGGAGCTCACGGAACACCGGAGCAACCACGTGAGACCAGAGTCTCACGACACAAGCACCAACATCCTGGACCTCTACGAGGTCGGGAAGGAACAACCAGGTGTCATCCCGAGAGACACTGAGCAACCAAGTGAGAATAAATGTCTCACCACAGGCACGACCACCTCAGACCTCCACAAGATCGAGGGCCCACAAATAGAACCACCCTGCACCTCGGGCACTCCATGAGGTCAGGGAACTACACACTCTAGTGCCACCACAGACGGCACCAAGGAACGAGTTACGGAAACAACAGTTGGGTGCCTGCACAAGGCACCCCGAGAGAACCCACAGAGCGAAAACCACTAAACACGGCCCACGAGGCCAAACCAACCAAGCCCATGGAACTAGACATGGCTAGGCTACAACCACCATGCAGGCTAGGGCAACGAGAAACCCAATCTCAGAACCAGCGTGAAACACCGTCATGAAAGAGCACACAAGCCACCGCCACAGGCAGCTAAGAGGAGGACACACAGTCCACTCCTCCAGCTTGCCAGCCGCCGACTCCCACTGCAACCTCCCCGGTAGAGTGAGGCTAGCAAGTCACAGCAAGGAACAACACAACCACTGCAGCTCGGCCGAGCTGCAGCCCCACGCTTGACCTCCCTACGTGGCTCCGGAACCAACACAGAGCGAGGTAGTGAGAAGGACTAGTTGGTCTGTACCGGAAGAGCACCAAACCACCTCGACGACCAGACCCAACTAAGAGAGCTCTACAAATGACTCTACGCCGCTGCCCCACCATTTTCTCCTTCTACTCCAAGTCCGTGACTTGAGCACGCCCGCCGCCCGGAGAACTCCCTCAACAAACACGCAGGGTTGGGGGTCCCAGGTAACGGTAATAACCTGTCTCGCGGACAAGCCCTCAAGTGCCGAGCACCGGGCAAAAGAGAACTGGCATGACAACCACCACAGAAACAGCACAACCGGCTTGTAACTAAGACAAGCCCAACTGGCACGGGCACGCACGGCTCCCCTTCCGGGAACAGCCTACAGAATGGCCGTCGGCCAAGGTCGGCACCCACGGCACGGCCCGAGAACCCGGAACACCACCAGGAAAAATAGAAACGAAGCAACTAGAACGCGACCACAGGTGCGTCGCCTTCACAGTAAGAAGGCAATGGCCAACCTGTCGCCAACAGGTCGCGACGACCAGGGTGTCACGTTCTGCACGACGTATCGACCCGTCGCGTTCAGCATCAGAAGGCCGAACCCCAAAGCAAGGCAGAGGGCGATAAGGACACAGTCGTTATCTGAAGGTAGAACGCGACATGGACCCTGTCGCAACTAGAAAGCGACACACAGGGTGTCGCCTTCAGATTCAGAACGCGACGTATCGAACCTGTAGGATCGAATAGGTGGATAGATCAGATCTAGAAGGGGGGGGGTTGATTAGATCTAACACCAATTAATGCGGAAGCTTAAAACAATTCAAAAATTACTTCGAATCAGAGATCAATTCAGACAAACAATTTACTGATCTGAAGTGTGGGTATGTGTAGATGATGTGTGAAACAATTAAACACTTAGTGTGAAAGCGAAATCCTATGCAAGCATCTAGCGCAAACAAGCAGATCAAACCATTGCACAAAGGATTTTTAGGTGGTTAGGAAATCACACTAGTGATTCCTACGTCCACCACTCACATAGTGAGGCTCCACTACTCAAAAGAGTACAACTCACACTGGAGCACGACGACTCCAAACACCCTTAAGCACGACGGCTCAACACACAACCTTGAGTTCAACGACTCACAAGCTGAGCATGACGGCTCAAACAACAACCGGAGCACGACGACTCCAAATTGAGCACGACGGCTCAAACCACACAGTGAGTATGACGACTCAAAAACCAGAGCTGACGGCTCACAATACAAAAGCTAGATCAAAGACAACAGAAATCAGATCCTCTAGCAATGATCTGATTCAAGATAGATTCGTACACAGAAATTTGTGCAGAACTTCATGCACAAATCTCATAGATGAAATAAGGAAGAACAAACTCAGAAGTGAGAGAAATGGATGTAGAATGAGTGTTCTTCGATGAAGAGGCCTTGCAGACAGTTAAATTGAGGAGCCTTGATGGAAATCAATGGAGATTCTCCTCAATTGGCGATGCTCTACTTTGATGGCATCTAAAATGCCATAAATCCTTCTTCTACTGCTCCTCTTCAGTTGGATCTGCTCCCTTTCCTAGCACAGCAAGCTTCTCTCCAGAGATTCCCCTTGATTCCCACATCCTTCCTCTTGAAAGGATGGCCTGCAACTTCTGGAGATGGAGCAAGATCTGGAAAGCCCCTTTTTGCCGCCAAAAAGCTTCTTCTGGAAGTGTATGGGCTTTGTTGCCTTTGGGGTAGGAGAATCATGGGTATTTATAGCCCCATATGTCCATAAAGTACCTTGGGGTGTATGGGCACAAAAATCTAGGTCAAATCCCTTGATTCCCAAGCAGCCACGTGTCCAGACAAATTCACGTTTTTGAGTTTTAGTCGAAGTGTGTCGACACACAGGCAGATTGTGTCGACACCACAGGCAACTGTTGCAGAACAGGCTTCTGGGACAGTGAACTAGTGTCGACACACAGGTGGACTGTGTCGACACCACTGGCAGACTGTGTCGACACACAGGCAGACTGTGTCGACACCACTGGCAGACTGTGTTGACACACAGGCAGACTGTGTTGACACCACTGGCTACTACTTCAGAACAGGCTTCCGGGACAGTCATCTAGTGTCGACACACAGGTGGACTGTGTCGACACCACTGTGACAAAAGTGTGTGAACCTGAAAAATATAGTGTGTAAACCATTAATACAAGATATTATCATTAAAATGTAAGATATTAAACATCAAAAATATGTTGTTTAAGCATTGTTGTGATATGTATAAAATGTATAACATGTTCAATATGTCATCATTTGAATATGTACAAAATGTACAAAATGTCATCATCAAAATCAAGTAATAAGTGATGTTCATTGGTCATCATTAAAATACAACTTTAGGAAATTCCAAAACACACTCAACCCAACATTCTCCCCCTTTTTGATGATGACAAAATATATGCACAATCTCCCAATAGCCAGACTCAAATCTCCCCTTTTTGAATTTTCTCCCATAAGAAACATTCTCCTCTTTTTGAAGAACTTTCTCCCCCTTTTAAGGAACTTTCTCCCCCTTTTTGACATCATTAAAAAGGTAGATAAGAGAAAGAAGCAAAGAATGGTAGGAGATGAAGAATTCCAGTTGTGAAAAGGAAAGTTCAGGAATAATCAAAATAAGTGAGGCAAAGTGATATTGTCAAATGAGAGAAATTATTGTGGTTTGGTTATTGTGCAACAAAGTTTAACCACAAAGACACACTCAACACAAAGTATAGCAAAATATAATGATCTGAATGTAGTTAAAATAATGATGCAAATGTGAAGTAAAGTGACCTATATGAGTGAGCATAAGTATTTAACAAGGATGTTAGGAGCTTTAATTGTAACACAATGTAGAATAATAGGTCTAAACTCAGTAAACATGAACTTTATTAAGGTCTTAAGCTTTTCTATCCTATCTTTTTTATTTTCTTTCAATTTTAGCTGGGAAAGAATACAAGAATAAATTAGTTAAGTCTCACTTTTCAGTGCAAGAGATCACATTGATCAGATGCAAGACCTCCTGATTACTCAGTGGTTTAACTTTCATTATCTTATACAGAGTTGAAAACTTTGATTTCCACTTTTTGACGCGAAACAAATCACTTTTTATGTGAAATGGCTCGGTTACTCAGTGGTTCAAGAATTTGCATTGCTCTGTTTGTATCTTTCCAGATTGTTGATCATTTTCTTTTGATGTTTTGCAGGAATATGTTTACTTTGAGCAGAAAAGTCATGACTAGGAATTTAGAAAAATTATTCTTAACATGTGGTAAAAATGAAACTTAAACATGCACATGTTGAATAATAAAGCCACTCATGTGCCTATAAGTATTTTGCAAGTCGTTTTAAAGACATTCAGTATTAAGATTGCTTAACCTTGAAATGATAATGAATCTTTGAAATTAAACTAAATGCACAATGAGTTTAGTTTCAATGTCTTAATTCTCTCATAAGAAAATAGCATAATGACTCAAAAATTTTGATAATTGGGGTTCAAGATAGACAAGAAAGGTCAAGGAATGTGACAATGACTCCCCCTTTCATGTATCTCCCCCTCACAAGGTGAACATGAGGATTATTGAAGAAATAGGAATGGAATGAAGTGAAAATATAATGAACAAGAATATTTTATTGAAAGACAGAGACTCCCCCTCAACAGTTGCATACAAGACTCTTGATACTTGGCGGAGACATATACTCACGCATAGTGAAAGTGTCCAGACAAGCCTGACTTGTCTTTCTTCAAATCACCATTTGATATACTAAGAATGCCAATGCAATGTGAGAGTGAGGAATTTATTTGCAAGAACAGGAAGACTTTTATTTGAAAAAAAGAGATAGAAGATATCAAGAATGTGGAAATTTGCACAAACCAAGCTCTCTTCTTAAAGATGAGAATTTATTTTCTGGAAGAGGCTTAGTGAAAATATCTGCAATTTGTTTTTCAGTTTCAATGAAGTGAAGTTCAAAAGATTTCTTAGCGACCTCATCCCTTAGAAAATGGTGCCTTATTTCAATATGCTTTGTTTGTGAATGCTGAATTGGGTTTTTAGACAAATTAATAGCACTAGTGTTATCACACAAAATAGGAATACAACCCAAATTGTGATTATAGTCTAGGAGCTGATGTTTCACCCAAAGAACTTGAGTGCCACAACAACCAGCCGCAACATATTCAGCCTCTACAGTGGATAGAGCTACTGAATGTTGCTTTTTAGAATCCCATGAAATTAGGCATCCACCTAGATATAAACACAACCCACTAGTACTTTTCCTATCAAGCTTACAACCAGCATAATCAGCATCACAGTAAGCAATTAAATCTAACTTGCAACCAACAGGATACCAAATTCCAAGTTCACATGTTCCAACAAGATATTTAAAAATTCTTTTGACAGCTAACATGTGACTTTCTTTAAGATTAGCTTGAAATCTAGCACACATACACACACTATACCGAATATCTGGTCTAGAGGTTGTGAGGTAAAGTAGAGAACAAATCATACCTCTGTAGGTCTTTGGATCTACTGACTTACCAAATGAATCTTCCTTTAGTCTTACATTTATTGCCATTGGTGTGTTTGAATTCTTGAGGTGCTGAAAGTCAAACCTTTTCAGAAGTTCTTTCACATATTTTGTTTGACTTATAAAAATTCCTTCACTGGTTTGATGTACCTGCAATCCCAAAAAGAATTGTAAGTCTCCCATCAAACTCATTTCAAATTTAGTTTTCATGTGATCAGCAAATTCAGTACACAATTCTTTATTTGTAGATCTAAAAATTATGTCATCAATATATATTTGGACAGCAATGATTTGATTATTGACAATTTTTGTAAACAAGGTTTGGTCTACATTACCTCTTGTGTAACCTTTATTCAACAAAAATGAGCTCAAATGGTCATACCAAGCTCTTGGAGCTTGCTTAAGACCATAAAGATCCTTATTGAGTTTGAAAACATGATCAGGATATTTTGGATTTTCAAATCCGGGAGGTTGTTCTACAAAAATATTTTCTTTAATGTATCCATTCAAGAAAGCATTTTTCATATCCATTTGATAAATTTTAAATTTCAGGGAAGATGCAAAAGCAATAAATATTCTCACAGCTTCTAGTCTAGCTACAGGGGCATATGATTCTTCAAAATCAATTCCAAACTCCTGATTGTACCCCTTGGCAACTAGTCTAGCTTTATTCCTAACAACCTATCCATTTTCATTCAATTTATTTCTGAACACCAATTTAGTAGTAATAACAGATTGGTCACTAGGTCTAGGTACTAATCCCACACTTGATTTCTGTCAAATTGATGAAGTTCATCATGCATTGCATTGATCCAATCCTCACTAGTTAGAGCTTCATCAATTGACTTGGGTTCAATTTGGGAAATTAGTGCTAGTGGGTCTTCATTTATTGCATTCAGAAAAGATGATCTAGTTCTAACTCTATTATGCACACTACCAACTACATTCTCAATTGGATGATCTCTTAAAAATCTATTTTCAGGAATTACCTCTTAAGATGCATTCACTTCTGGAACAATATTACCTGAACCACGTGGTAGGAGATTGATTGTCCAGATTTTCAAATGGATCTTCATCCTCTTCAACAGTTGGTGAAGATTCGACAACAAAGTCATCCTCTTCATTAATTTGAGGAACCCTGCAAGATGTAGAGTCATCAGTTTGATATGAGTTTTCATCAAAAACTACATATGAAGATTCTTCCTCAGTTTTATTCTTGAGAATGTAAACTCTAAAAGCTCTAGAAATTTCTGAATAACCAATAAAAATGGCTTTAAAACTTTTTGCATCAAATTTATCAAGATTTTCTTTATTGATGTTATGTACAAAACACTTGCAACCAAAGATTTTAAAGTAAGACAAAGTTGGTTTTTTATTTTTCCAAATTTCATAGGGGGTTTTTCTGATTTTTTGTGTGAACAATGCTCTGTTCAAGATGTGATTTGCTGTGTTCATAGCTTCAGCCCAGAAGGATTTGGGCAATTTACTTTCCAGAAGCATGGATCTAGCCATTTCCACCAGAGTTCTATTCTTCCTTTCCACAACTCCATTTTGTTTGGAGTTCTTGGAGAAGAGAATTTGTGAAAAATGTTTAGTTCAGCACATAAATCAGAAAAAAGTTTGTTCTCAAATTCTCCCCCATAAGATATGCATGATATGAAATGATCATTTAAGCAATTCATTCAGATATGTTCATTCAAAGCAGTTTGCACAGAAAGAATATCAACATGATCAAGAATACATCAATAGACAATTTATTGAAGAAGAAAAGTTTTTCAAAGACTCAAAAGTGTTTCAAAGACTTAAAATAAAGTTTTTGAGATTCTTATTTCTCTTGATGACCTTTATGCAGAAAAAGACTATTGATACTTGGCGGAGAATTTTTCTCACACATGATGAGAGTTTCCAACAAGCCTAACTTATCCTTTCACATTTCACCATTTGATATACCACATAGTCACTGCAAAAAGGTCAATTATTCTTTAGTTTTAGCATGAAATTCATTGCGTTTTCAAGAACATTTTTGCACTTTTTCAAATTTACTCCCCCTTAATATGTGCATGGAATGAAAAAGCTAGCAAGCAATTCACACATGATTATGCACACAATTAGCCTTAAGCATAACATGACTTCTGGTACTTGGCGGAGTGTTTTACTCACGCATAATGATAGCTTCCAAACAAGCATAACTTGCTTTTCCTCATGTCATCATTTGATATACCAAAAAGTCAAAGCAGTTGATATGCACATAGAATCATGGGCACAGTTAAGCCAGCATGATAATACAAACATGATTCCAATTGTAATGACATAAAGTTATTGTTGGGAGCAATATCAAAACACACTCTTCATTGTTCAGATAAGACTCTAAGAATTTTCTTTAGCTTAAGCAGTTCAATCTGGAAATGATATGAGATTTTACCTGAACAATCTTCATTTGGATTTTACCTGTGGTTTCAATTTTTCTTGCCTTGCATAGCCATTGTCTTGATTTCAAATGGAATGGTATGGCTACAAGGCTCATCAACTTGCTGATCAAGTTGGCCTTAGGACCCTTACCTTCTTGGGTCCTATAGTAGAGCAAGAGTTAGATTGCAGGAATGAACGTTTTTGAATCCAAGAGCATTTTCTTTTTAGTATAGGTGCACTTATGTCATTAATGGAATTATGAGCAACATTAGTTCCATAACACAATTATTCTTTATTTAATGCATCTATGTTTTTCATGAAATGTTCAATTTATATTCACATGGAGTTTCTGAGCATTTTCAACAAAATCATGATTCTTAGTTACATGTGCATGATGTGAAAACTTTTACAAGTAATTCAAGTAAAAATCATCATGGAAGAAATGAAATAAACAAGCAGTCATGTTTGAATCACAACCATTTTTTTTTAAATTAATGACTCTTACACAAGGAAGATCATCGGTACTTGGCGGAGGTTATTCCTCACACATAATGATAGTTTCCAGACAAGCCTGACTTGTCCTTCCACAGTTCACCATTTGATATACCAATTGATCTTTGCATAAGAGTCCCAATTGATTTCAGTTTTTATTTAGCAGGGAATCTCTCAGAAGTATTTACTTGGTGAGATTTTCATTTTCTTTCATTCTCTTCACTTACTTTCCTTGTAGCCTTAGTCATGAAGCCTTCATCTTGAAATTGACTTCAAGGATCCCTACATCCAGCATTCAAGCAGCACATTTCAGAACCCAAACTTGTTTGGGTCCTAAGGATCTTCCATGAATCTGCAACAACGATTTTTGAATCCAAAAGGATTTGATATTGGGTGCATTTTTCTGAAGATTAGAAACACTAGAATCTTAGTTTCTAATCTTAGAGTTATTGGTATAGAATGCACCACTGACATACTGAACAATTTGTTTTCTATTTTTTAGATTTTTATCATTAAGATTTTTAACATGGAATTCAGAAGAGATCTTTTGTGCAACAGTTCCTTTTTCATGTACATAGAATTTCTGAGTGTTTTTTGCATGAACATGATCTTTATTCTTATGTACATTAGCATGAAACATGGGAGCATGCACAAGATTATCAATTCTATGCCAACATTCCCTAGAAGTATGCCCAAATTTATGACATGTGAAGCACTGGACTAATTTGGCATATTTATGGAAATGTTGATCTCTATTCCAGCAAAATTTGGCTAAATGACCAGGTTTATTACAATTAAAACAAATGAGATCATTTCTTACCTGGTACTTACCTTGGCATGTATGCATTTTCTGGAATCTCCTTTTCATGTGAGGAGGCTTACCATGAAGAGAAGAAGATACCTTTTGGTGGCTCTTGGCATGATGTGAATTTAGAACTTGCCTTGGAGCCTTTTGGACTGATGGAGAAAGTAGATGAATCTTCTTGACAGTAGCATTTTTCTTTTTCTCTGTCTGTTTCTGAACAAGAACTTTCACTAGTTTTTCATTAGAATTAGTAGAGTTCTTGTTCGCAGCAGCTTTAACAAATGTTAATTTTATTTTATTTTCATTTTTCTTATCTCTCACAGAAGCAAGACTTGTATATTTAGTATTCTTCAATTCATGTTGAAGCTTCTGTTTTTCAGCTTTTAATACAACAACTTCTTTTTCTGAAATTTGAAGCTTGTTTAGCATGACATCCAAACCATTTTCATCTTGCTCTTTTCATTTTCAAATTGAGCAATTTGTATTTCCATATCAGCAATTTTATTACTGAAATTGCTACAATCATTATCTAATGGTTTGTCATGTAACAAGCATTCAATCTTTCTCTTTAAGTGACAATTTTCTTCAACAAGTTGTTTGCATCTTTCATTTATTTGATGATCATGAGCCATGTTAGAAATCTGTTTGTTTAATTGATCATTATCAAATTTGAAGTTTTCATTGAGATCAATCAATTTTTCATTTTCATCTTTCAAATCAAGATTTTCATATTCCAACTGATCATGATTTTCTTTCAACTTGTCAAACTTTCTTTTTTAGAATTCAGTTTCTGAACTTTAATTTTCAAATTCTCATTTTCTTGTGAATGATCTTTATCATTGTTCTGGAGCAATTCAAGTGTATTTTTCAAATTTTCACTTTCTTTATGGCAATGTTTTAAAGTCTTTTTTAAATCTTTATTTTTAGTGTTCAGTTTTGCATTAAGATTTTGTATCTTCTCACAGAATTCAATCAATTCAACATAGGACATGCCTTCATCTGCATCAGAATTAGAATACATAAATGGATCTAGAGTTGATTTACCTGACCTTGTAGACCCATTTGAACTCTTGTGTTCTAAAGAGGATGAAGAATGCCCTGAGCTCATGGAATGTGCTGTTAGAGCCAAAGTCTTTTGAATTGTTGATTTTCTGGATTCATTGAAGCTCTTCTTTGCCATTGAGCATTTGGGAATTCCTTTTGCTCCTTTTCTTTGTGCTTCCTCGGAAAAACTTGAAGAAAGTGAGATTGGGGATTTCTCTGAAATTATAATAGGAAATTCATGCAAATTAAAGCAATTTGCCATTATACCAAAACTCAAAAGACTATTAGATCTAATCACAGTGAATCAATGTAACAAGGAATTAAATCTAACAATTAGAGTGGTTAACCCGCTCTGATACCAATTGTAGGATCGAATAGGTGGATGGATCAGATCTAGAAGGGGGGGGGGTTGAATAGATCTAACACCAATTAATGCGGAAGCTTAAGCAATTCAAAAATTACTTCGAATCAGAGATCAATTCAGACAAACAATTTACTGATCTGAAGTGTGGGTGTGTGTAGATGATGTGTGAAGCAATTAAACACTTAGTGTGAAAGCGAAATCCTATGCAAGATCTAGCGCAAACAAGCAGATCAAACCATTGCACAAAGGATTTTTAGGTGTTTTAGAAATCACACCAGTGATTCCTACATCCACCCCTCACACAGTGAGGCTCCACTACTCAAAAGAGTACAACTCACACTGGAGCACGACGACTCCAAACACCCTTGAGCACGATGGCTCAACACACAACCTTGAGTTCAACGACTCATAAGCTGAGCACGACGGCTCAAATAACAACCGGAGCACGACGACTCCAAATTAAGCACGACGGCTCAAACCACACAGTGAGTACGACGACTCACAAACCAGAGCTGACGGCTCACAATATAAAAGCTAGATCAAAGACAACAGAAATCAGATCCTCTAGCAATGATCTGATTTAAGATAGATTCGTACACAGAAATTTGTGTAGAACTTCATGGACAAATCTCATAGACGAAATAAGGAAGAACAAACTCAGAAGTGAGAGAAATGGATGTAGAATGAGTGTTCTTCGATGAAGAGGCCTTGTAGACACTTGAATTGAGGAGCCTTGATGGAAATCAATGGAGATTCTCCTCAATTGGCGATGCTCTGCTTTGATGGCATCTGAAATGCCAGAAATCCTTCTTCTACTGCTCCTCTTCAGTTGGATCTGCTCCCTTTCCTAGCACAGCAAGCTTCTCTCCAGAGATTCCCCTTGATTCCCAAGTCCTTCCTCTTGAAAGGATGGCCTGCAACTTCTGGAGATGGATCAAGATCTGGAAAGCCCCTTTTTATCGCCAAAAAGCTTCTTCTGGAAGTGTATGGGCTCTGTTGCCTTTGGGGTAGGAGAATCATGGGTATTTATAGCTCCATATGTCCATAAAGTGCCTTGGGGTACATGGGCATGGAAATCTAGGTCAAATCCCTTGATTCCCTAGCAGCCACGTGTCTAGACAAATTCACGTTTTTGAGTTTCAGTCGAAGTGTGTCGACACACAGGCAGACTGTGTCGACACCACAGGCAACTGTTGCAGAACAGGCTTCTGGGACAGTGAACTAGTGTCGACACACATGTGGACTGTGTCGACACCACTGGCAGACTGTGTCGAAACACAGGCAGACTGTGTCGACACCACTGGCAGACTGTATCAACACACATGCAGACTGTGTCGACACCACTGGCTACTGCTTCAGAATAGGCTTCTGGGACAGTCATCTAGTGTCGACACACAGGTGGACTGTGTCGACACCACTGTGACAAAAGTGTGTGAACCTGAAAATATAAAGTGTAAACCATTAATACAAGATATTATCATTCAAATGTGTGATATTAAACATCAAAAACATGTTGTTTAAGCATTGTTTGATATGTATAAAATGTATAACATGTTCAATATGTCATCATTTGAATATGTACAAAATGTCATCATCAAAATCAAGTAATGAGTGATGTTCATTGGTCATCATTAAAATACAACTTTAGGAAATTCCAAAACACACTCAACCCAACAGAACCGTCATGTTCCTCATCTGAAGGCAGGGCCCTTGGGGTAGAACCACTCCAAGTCCCACACCTCAAAGGGCCACAAGGCCATGGCCCACACAGGAGGACTGGCCTCGTGCCAAGTTGGAGAGACCTCCCTCTAACCACTTGGACACGAGCCATCCTCCGCAACGATCGGAACTCGGGGACTAAAGAGCAGAGGGGAACGCGACGGACAACCTATCTCCACTAGAATGCAACAAGTTGCACGTCGTCTTCTGTCTGGTGTAGCGACAGCTAACCTGTCGTGACCCCAGACAGAAGCCCGAACTGAGCATTAGGGCGATACCATGGTCCCTCAAGCTACAAAACTACCTCCAAATGGAAGGGGGAGGGGAGCATACCATGAAAGCAAGTAAAAGAGGGCTTGAGGGGCAACACACCACCTCTCCTCTCCCACACACAACATGCACGAAGCTTTAAACACGTAGACGGAGCACCACCGGCAAGCGTCCATCCGTACGAAACCACAAGGAAGCTCACGAGCACGGAATGGACTGCCCAAAACTAAGCTCCATCTACACTAATAGGTATGGGAACAAGAGATCCCTATAGAGAACGAAGAACCAAACCCAAATGGGCCTTCACGAAGCCTCGGCCGCCTCCTCCTTGCTCCACGACGCTTCGCCACTCTACCACGAGCTCGCCGGTGACTCCACCACGTCCAGGCCACCGGAGAGAGCAGGGGGAAGCTTCCCCTCCTCGGAGAAGAGGAGGGAAGGAGAAAGGAAAAGAAGGAGAAGAAAGGAGGGTCGCCTGGCTTAAGCCCTCAGAATTGAGGTCGCGACAGGATTCCTATCGCGTCCTCAACCGGAATGCGATGCCTTCACCGTCGCCTTCTCAAACGTTTCGACATGCTTGCTGACAGGCAGACAGCCTCCAGACCACATGTCACGCATGCAGGCGACTCAGGTGAACGTGATAGGTGGCACGTCGCCTTCACACCTACGCTGCGGACACGTGGCTCACAAACCAACAGGCAACGGGAACGCGACACAAGGGCCGTCGCCTTCTCAACTAGAATGCGACAGGGAACACGTCGCGTTCAGAACATGACACCCCGATCCGTCGCGATCCCAAGGACAGCACCAAGGAAGCCAAAACCCGAAATGTTACAGCTTTGTGGTATCAGAGGCTAGGTTATTCTTAAGTATAGGATGATCTCGGTTGACCTGCCTCGACTAGAGTCAATTATCCTATGTATGTGAGATACGGGTAGAACTATGGGTAATAAGTTAAAATAAATAAACACACGCAATAACATAATGCTACTTCAATATCATGCATTAGTTTTTATCTTGAAAGAACTTAGAACGTTAGCAATGGCAGCGGAGGTACACAACTCTGAGACATGCAGCAAACAGAGCATTATTGCAAGCTGCCCAAGGCGGTGGTAATAGAGGAGCTGAAGACTTGCACAAAAACTTCCGGAGCATGAACCCTCCTCGGTTAAGTGGAACAACTGATCCGGATGAGGCAGAACACTGGCTGAAGGAGACGGAGCGCATCTTCCACGTCATGTAATGCGCAGATGGAGATAAGTTATTGCTAGCTACTTTCTAATTGGAAAGGGACGCCCGTGCGTGATGGGAATCCGTAGAGGCCACTCAGGCGGATGGACAGTTCATCTGGGATGAGTTTAAGGAAGAACTCAACTACAAATACTTCTTTGAACGAGTTTTGGAAGAGAAGGCTACTGAATTCACCGCACTGAAGCAACGAAACCTAACAGTTGCAGAATATGAGGCTCAATTCTCTCGGTTGGCACGATATGCCAATCACCTTGTCGGCACTGAAAAGATGAAGGTGAGGCGATTTCTAAATGGGCTTAGGCCTTCATACATTACTCAACTTGCACCACTCGACATCCAGACTTACACCGAGATGGTCAGGAAGGCCCAGCTACTGGAGGATGCGATTGATCTCACAGATCGCATTAAGGGTAGAATTGTCAAGAAGGAACATACATCTATTTCTGCGAGCAGACCAACCAATGGCAAGAAGTAGCTGTTGAGCATCACCAACGGCTCAAGCCAAGAGAGGAAGCCCAAGATCTTTACCCCCTCTACCCTAAACAAGCCCAGGTGTAAGCATTGTGACAAGCCTGGTCACACTGCCGAAGAATGCTGGAGGAAGGCAGGTGCGTGCCTGCGTTGCGAGAGTCGTAAGCATCACATTCTCGACTGTCCTATGCTGAAGGAGAATAAAAAGCATTCTGGTGGATAGAAGAAGCAGGGCAGACTCCAAGCCGTGTAAGAAATGGAGACCACCGAAGAGGGTGGAGTGGGGGAAGGTACATTACAAGTCTTTTCTCAATCAGTATTTGTTTTGTTTGATACTGGCGATACACATTTGTTCATATCATAAGCATTTGTTGATACCTTAAATGTCAAACCTGCATCGATGGGCTTTGACTTACCTATCACAACACCACTGGGGGAGAAAGCCAAATTGAACAAATATTTTCCATTAGCTGATGTAATGATTGGTGAACTCAATGCAAGAGACGACCTGGTGTGTATGCCCATGGAAGGCTATGATGTTATCTTAGAAGCTGATTGGCTATCCACCTATGGATCTAGTGTCGATTGTAGAAGAGGGAAGATTACTTTTAGTGAATTCCCTAAGCTATCCTTCATGGGATAAAGACACAAGAGACACTTTTCTCTAGTCTCTGTTATTCGGGCACAGGGCATGATTAGGAAACGATGTGTGGCATTTTTTGCCCCTATGCTGGTGGAGAAGAAAACACCCAAGGTAGCTAACATACACATAGTGCAAGACTTCTCTGATGTTTTCCCCGATGAGCTACGAGGCATTCCACCTGAACGAGATGTGAACTTCCCTATCGATCTGATCCCTGGAGCTGCACCGGTGTCACGTCAGCCTTATAGAATGTCTCCTGCCAAATTGAAAGAGTTAAAAGAACAATTGATGGAACTGCTGGAGAAAGGCTTCATCAGACTGAGTACTTCCTCATGGGGAGCACCCATTTTGTTTATCAAGAAGAAGGATGGATCCATGACACTATGCATTGACTACAGATAGTTGAACCAGTTGACCATCAAGAACAAATACCCTCTGCCTCGCATCGATGAATTATTTGATCAAATATCTGGAGCTAAGTATTTCTCTAAGATTGACTTTAGGTCTGGATATCATTAGATGAGAATCAAAGATGCAAATATTTATAAGACGGCTTTCAAGAGCAGGTATGGACATTATGAATTTAGCGTTATGCCTTTTGGTCTATCAAATGCTCCTGCAGCTTTCATGCAATTGATGAACAACATCTATCGGCCATACCTTGACAAATTCGTCGTAGTATTTATTGATGGTATTCTTATATACTCCAAGACCAAAGAAGAGTATGAGGAGCATCTGAGGATCGCTCTATAGATCTTGTGTGACAACAAGCTCTATGTAAAATTGAGCAAGTATGAGTTCTGGCTCGAAGAAGTTTCATTTCTAGGCCATGTCATAACCAAAGATGATATAGTTGTTGATCCTTTAAAGGTTGAAGTTGTACTTAACTGGGAGAGACTAACCAATGTTATGGATATTAGAATTTTTCTTGGACTGGCTGGCTACTACAGGCAGATCATAAAGGACTTTTCCAATATTGATGTGCCCCTTACTCGCCTTATGTGAAAGGAGAACCCTTATGTCTGGAGCAAGGAATGTGAGAAGAGCTTTCAGACGTTGAAGAAATGCTTGACTTTTGCACCTGTCCTTGCATTACCAGTTGAAGGTGAAGGATTCTCAGTCTATACTGATGTATCTGGTATCAGTCTAGGCTGTGTGTTGATGCAGAATGAGAAGGTTATAGCTTATTCATCTAGACAATTGAAGCCTTGTGAGGTCAACTACCCTGTCCATGATCTTGAATTAGCAGCAGTTGTATTTGCACTAAAGATCTGGAGACACTACCTCTATGGAGAACAATTCATAGTCTACTCAGATCACAAAAGCCTGAAGTACATGTTCTCTCAGAAATAGCTCAATATGAGACAGAGGAGATGGTTGGAGTACTTGAAGGACTTCGACTTCAATATTCAATATCACCCAGGCAAAGGTAATGTTGTAGCAGAAGCACTTAGCAGGAAGCCTGTGGCATCCTTATCTTGTTTAGTCATAGGCGAGATGCAATTACTGGAATAATTCACCAGACTAGAAATTAATATTGAACAAAGAAGCAACCAGATAATGGTCGCTAACCTTCAGGCACAACCCGACATCTTTGTCGAGATCAATGATCAACAAGCCAACAACCCATTCTTTATCCGTGTTAAGGAGACCATAGAAGATAGACCAGATTTCTCCATCATTGAGAATGGAATATTGTTATTTCATGGCAGGACCTGTGCGCCTAACAATGAAGAACTACAAAGGAAGCTGATGGACGAAGCTCACAAGATGTAATATCTGGTACGTTTGGATCGTAGTTTACCAAGTCTGGAGGCCAATGTGTGGCCCATTGTTAGACCATGGAGGTCTATGAGTGTTTCTACAGGTTTTCTGTAACAAGTGGGAGGTTGGAGGGCTGGGCATCCCAGCCTAACCAAGCCTCTGTCAGGTTCACTAAGAATGTGTCGTATTCAGACGCCGCGTTTCCCATGTGAATGTGTCCAGGTTCTTCGATGTGATTTGGAGTTGAACGCATTATCCTGTATGGACGCGTTCTTTCACCGCTTTACGTGGGCATCACTGCATGCGCGCCGCGTGGCGCATGCAGGACGTCGGGGGTCTAATTGCGTTAGCAATGTCGGACGCGTTCCTAAATGAATCGGGATGACACAACGCGATTTAGATCAGTTGTGTTCTGTGCTTCTTCCCTTGGCCGAATAGTGCAATGGCACTGTTCAGCTGGGGGAGATGTTGTTGCGGCTCTGGAGGCAGATCTGGGCGATTTTGGTGGATTCGGATTCAATCGGCGTGATTCCGACGCGAGGAGGAGCTTCGGAGCGCGAGGAATCCTCGGGTGTTGTCGGATTTGTGTCTTCTTCGTGGGTAGGGGACTTCTACTCTGTTTTCTCTTGTGTATGGTTGTGTGATTAGGAAATGAGGGCTTAATTGTGGTAAATGGCTAAAGCATGTTGTGTGGAATGGTTAAGCATGTTAGAGAGCATGCCTAGGACTTTCTTTGAGTTGTTATCTTCTGTATAGTATGCTTGTATGGCCATGTGTTGTGGTTTCTGGAATGAAGATACAGGTTGTGTTCATGGTGTCTGAAAGGCGTCAGATACAGCTGACGCGTTTCATGTGAGCGTGTCGGCCATGACCGACGCGATTCATTTTTAGGTAGTGTCATTTAAGTCCGACGCGGTTTAGGGTCAAATGGCGGCATCTGTGTTGGATGCGTTTTAATATAAGGCCACTCAAGCTCTGGTGTTCTGTGGCCAGTTTTCCCGGTTTCTGTCCCACGTTGCTTGGGCTGTGCTACCAAGACAATGTAGGGTCTGTATGGGTTGTGTTGACTCATATTGTAATCGGTAACGAGGTATTTTGCGTGGAATTGTATGCAAAGCGAGTTGGGTGTCATGCCTTCCGTAGTTGCCTCTCCAATCGGTTACCCTAGCACCGGGTGCTTGGGGCTTGTCCCGGTACGGGAGTACCATCAAGGTTGTGTCGTCTTCCTGGACACCCTCACTCTTATGTTTGAGTTGTACGTCTGGCTGAGGGAAAGACGATGGGGGACAGCAGCACGTGTTTGTAGGTGTGCGGCCGTTTGTAGCGCACTCTTGGTTGAGGGACGGACACCAATAGACGTACTGGTCCTCAGCCAGTCCTATTCTAGTGCCTCACTTTAGGGTTCTCTGCTGGAGTCCCTAAAGGTGTCAGGCTTGGACCTGCAATGGTGTAGCCTGCAGGTGTGGTGTCGTTAGTCTCCACGGTTCTTGTCTTGTTGAGGTGGAGCGGCAGCTGGATCTTTCGTCCATGGCTATGAGGCTGAGAGGTGTACTTGTGTAGTTTGTCCGAGTCTGTGGCTGGTGTCGCGAACTAGACCTTATGACTCGTGTGCAGCGTACCCTCCTTTAGCTTTTACACGTTTACGTGTTTTGCCGTTTATTTATTTATAGCTATAGTATCCTGCTTAGATGGTACAACTATTTATGCTTTACAACTTTGTTATAAACTGTGTTTCTCGGCTTTGGGGAAGTTACCCTACTGAGTCAATGACTAGTGAGGCTCACCCCTTTATCTTCTAGGTGAGGGAGAGCAGGAGGATTCACGTCCCTCCTCTAGTTCCGGACAGCGCCGTAGTGGAGTCGGACCATTGACACTAGCAGAGTAACATCTTTACTTGTGGAGCATGTCCCTGTAGTAAACCGTTTTTTCCAAAATTAAAATTTTAATAATAATAATAAATCAATTGGGAAATTAAAGAAAAGGGGGAAACAATTCAAAACCCATTAAACGAAAAGAATTGATGGGCTTTGTTAAATGGACCATATAAATTTTTATTGGGCCAAAATAGGGATTTTTAAAAGATGAATAATAGAATAATACCCTAAATTTTTATATTTAATATTGCCTAAAAAGAAAAGGGCTATTAAATCATAAAAATAGTGAATATGGGTTGGAATTGGACTCCTAACCCTACCCTAATTAATTGGCCACGAAACTGCAACCCATCCTAACCCAAATAGGAGGTGGAAAGGTTGGAAGGTTGAGAGAAATAAGGAAATCTCGTAATTAAAGGGGAATTAGAGTCATAATAAGAAATAGAAACCAAGGGAGCATAAATACACCTCAATCTCCCCATGGCCGGCCCTAATGCGTTGCTGAGGGTTGCTGGGAGTGGAGAAGAGGCCAAGGAAAGGAAGAACTCGTGGGGAGAAGGATTGCTCAATCCCCAACCTTTGTTCTTCGAGTTCTAAGCCCTAGAAGACAAAACGACTCCAAGGTAGGCATTCTCACAAGCCAAACTCAATTAAACTCGTCTGTAGGTTGTTCCAAACATCAGGAACAAAACCCCTCTTGTTGCTCTATTTTTCATCAAACCAATATTTTGTTCTTTATTTTTGAAGTTCTGTAACTATCTTGACCCTGAACCCTCATGTTAAATGTCACGCTCCGACGCAGAATATCGGAACGCGAGGCAGTTGCAAGTAAACGGGTATAGAGCGAGTACTAGACATCAAACCATTGGACAAAGAATAATGCAAAAGCCAAATTCATTTCATTAATAATTCCTCAAATGCCTAGTTACAACCATTAATATCAGAGCCATTCTATAGGGCCCAATTACATTGATTAAAAGCAAAAGACTAGCTCAGACTCTATTCATAGTACTACGACGCTAGGGTACTCTTGACTTCACTCTTGGTCATTCCCGTCCTCTTGAGTGTAAGCATCTTCCTCGGTCTCACCTGAGAACACATAACCAATAACGCAGGGTGAGTGATAACGCCCAGTATGACTTAAATCTTATGATCAAGCATGCTTTAAATGATTAATGTATTGAAAAGGCAGAGTAACTAATGATAGAGCGAGAGAGTCAAGTAATGAAAGAGATAGCACGATAGCATGTGTGATGCCCTGAATTTTTATTCACTTATAATTTATGCATGTGCATTTGATTGTTGCAAGTATGGTAGGTGTATTTAGTAGTGTATATTGTAATTCTAAATTCCTCATGAATAGCATGCATGTGTTTTTATGATATTTAGTTGAGAATAGACAATTAGCTAAATTGTGCATATTGTGTATATTAAGAATCCCATGCATATAGTACTTAAGTGATGTTGTGCAAGTTTAATCTAATTACCGGTGCGCATGTTGTATCTATCTATTTCATGCATAATGTACATAAGTATGTCACATCCGTGTGTGTATACTATATATATGTCAAATCAAGTGTGTGCATGCAAGAACTATTTTGTGGAATAGATTATTCCTAGCTAACTTAATTCATATTGCCTCCTAATGATTGTGAAGCCCTCGCAATTCTTGTCATTTTATTTTGCCGCGTGTTGAGTCACGCTTATGTAAAACATCATGTACGCATAGGTAGATATTTACGTACATATTATCTTAGTGTACTTATGTATGCATGTGTATGTCTAGGTATAAATATTGTGTATTGCATGGTGTAGTAATATGCATGTTATACGTTATACATTGTATGTATATACATAGTGTAAATACAGTTCTTTGCATGGTTTTGGTGTTCTGGCCGATAGCATCTTGGCGTCAACATGAGTGGACGTTTATGATAAGTAAACGTCCATATCGATGGACGTCAATTGTATGTAGACGGCCCGCTTTGTGGACATCTATTTCCCTAATTTTCTGTGCACTGCAGAACACAGAGAGCATGGATTGGGCTAGCTCCCTGATTGGGGAGATGTCACCTACGTCTCTCCCATCACCTGTGCGCCAAGCCCCTATGCTCAACTTATAAAACTACCTTCCCTAGTGACTAGAAGAGCCCTCTTGGCTCTTGCAAAGTGAAACCCTAGCTGTGAGTGGGAGCATGAGAGAAAACTTGACTTTGGGAGCTCAGATCCGGTGATTGAAGGCATCTTCTGGAGATCTACCACGGCAAGGAGGAAGTCCAAGCATAGGAGAAGACTTCCCCGGCGCTGGACTGCGGCCTACAAACCCCTAGAACCCATAGTAAAAGAGTTTTGGAGGCTTCTTGGCACTGCCCAAGGAGAGCTTCTTTCGCCATTTTGATCCGTTTGGAGAGTTTTCTAAAGGCAAGTAAACCCTAGATCTTAAGCTTGTGCATGTCCCCTAAGTCCTAGGTATTTTTGTGGGTTTTAATTCGTGTCCTGGAGCCCTACATTTCCCCTTTCTTTCAAGCTCGGTCTGTGTTTTTACACAGATGGGAACTTGACAGCAAGATCCCTTACCGTCAAGATCTTGTGTTGACGGCATGCGATGCTGCCGTCAACCTCTGTCAACGGCCAGCCCCTTGCCGTTTAGTTCTTAAGGACAGAACAGTGAACTGTTCTTCCCTATATGACTAATTTCCAGACTTCTTCGCATGAGGATATAGTGTAAATTTTATATGTTATGTAAATTAGCTAATAGAATGTGTTGTGAGATTTTTTTGTTTTTCTGTAATTAGTATGAATTGTTAGAATTATGTTAAATACATGTTTGATATGCTCTTTAAGGTGGTAGCTTCCTGATTACCTGATCTATGTTGTATTTTAGTGCCACATAAGTTGTGGAGGATGTGTCTACACCTCAGTCCATGTCTTGAGAATTTGGGAATTTTCCCATGACCATGCAATATACTGTAATTTCTGCATTGAAAATAGAGAATACATGTAGGTTCTGTTAAAAATCTTAGAAAATTGTATGACGCAAGATAATTTCGGGGAAAATTTCTATGGTAATATGAATGTTAGACACAGGTTTGTGAACTGTTAAATTCAATCCTAGCATTTTGAGTCCATGTTAAACTGATTTATGAATAGTATGTAAATGAGTGTTTTATTTTCTATAAATCTTGCATAGCTCAGAAAAATATGAAAAATTTGCATGTATGATCTAAAACCTTCAACAAGTCTGTGGTTAAATTCTCATATGATTTGGGGAACAGAAAGTAATATTCATGTAAATTTCACATGAAAAATAGAAATTAAAGTGTGTCCATTGAGATGATTACTTGCTGATTGATCTCAGTATGATTGAGATAATTTTTCTGAGTGTTTAAATCCTGTTAACAGTAGTATCCTATTAGGGTTAACTGAGACATGTGGAATTTATGGATGTAACATATAAAATGATTCAACAGAATAAGTAAAACATGTGAATAATGTGTGAAAATGCGATAAAGTGAATGTAATGTGTAATAATTGGGCCGAAAATGACACGGCTACCCTAGAGGCTTCGAGAGATGTACATAGAAAAGTCCCTATGGAAAGCTCTATGTGTGAAAAGTTCATCCTAAAGGCATTAGGGAAATCCTGGAGGTGGACAAGTACCACTGCATAGGGTGGAGAGGGCTTCTCCCGGTCTGCGCAGTTACCAAGATTCACCACTGTATTGCCTATGTGGTGGGTATGTGATTATGAGTTGTGTTATGTGATTATGTGTTATGATATGTGATGAGTTATGTTATGCGGTGAGTTATAAGAATGAGATATTTGTTAGTGTCCTCTACTGGTAGTTAGGACTATGTGTCATGACAATTTGTTTAAGCAATGAAATATGAATAAAGTGTGAAATGATATGTGAATGTGGCACATGGTGAGTGCAAATGATATGATATGTGATAGGCGAAAACAAGAGTAAATGATATGATAATTATGTGAAATGAGATGTGAGGGAGAGTTAATGCAAATGAGAGTGTGCTTGCATGTGAAAACTATTTTATTAGCATGCTATGTTTATGTTTTCCATATGTTAATATCTCAATTGAAATGCCATGCTTAGTATCATATCATGTAGTTTACAATTTGTCATGTAATGGTGTATGTGAGTAAACTTAGACAACCATGTTATTTATGTAACACAAAATATGAACATGTAGACTTGTCGAAGGGATAAGATAATATGTGAATAATTATAGATCCATGTAATTGAATGTAATGCATATAAGAACAGCAAGCAAAGTGTGATTATGAACATGGTAAATGCATGAATAATATTTGGATTCCATGCTAGTTGAAATGCTCAATTAGTATAAAGTTTCATACTTAAGTGCTTATTGTTGCTAAATGGTTTTACCATGTTTTAACCTTCAACTCATGCTATAAAATGTGAAGCTATGTGCATGTGGTTTTATCATGTTAAAACAGCAAGTAAATTGTACAATTAAATACGAAAAGTGCATGTGAAAAGAAAGTAGTCATCATGCTAGCTTGTTCTTTTCCCTTATGCTCAATTTTATGCTTTAGTGGTAGAGATATCTATGGAATTGAAATAATGTGTGGACGAATCATGCTACATGTTAGGTGTATGAAATATGTACATGTGTATAATGTAATGCTCATGATTTAGAATAGAAATATGATAGACTAAAGCATGCTCATGTGAATAAAATATGTGTTGCTAGTTAAGAGTAAGGTCCATGTGTACCCTTGTGATCTGATGATAGTGTGCATCTCTTTAAGGTTAATGGCTTAGTGCGAGTGTGACATGCTTAAGTTTAAGTCTTTGGTTTGCTTGCTGAGTCTTTGGACTCACTCTTGCTTCGGCATACATGTTGACATGTATCGTGTACTAGAAGGAAGCTTAGTGAGGATCGCCATTTAGAAGACTATTTTGTAGAGCTGCTACTAGTTGTACTTTTCTTTTTCTCATAGTATGAAAAGAATTATTGTATGGACAATATTTGGACAATGTAGTTCTTTTATCTTGTATTAAGGTGGACATTTTCTTTCTATTTCGCTATTTAGATTGTGGAATGTGTGTTGGTGATGGATTAAAAGTTGAGTTATTTATTTTATTCCGCTGTACTCTATTGCTATCCAGGCACATATCAACCTAGCGACTAGTGTTGGGTACATGTCCCACTGTGACGACGTCCTTTATACCGATGGGGATTGGTATAATCGTACCGGTATGAAGAGGGTTGTTACATCATGTGATTGAAATAGCACAATTTCCAAATATAGTACAAGCGTCGAGTATATCACAAATAGCAGGATGGCCATAGCACAAATAGCACAAAGTATAGCAATAGCACAACGTGTATAGTATAGCACTTTATTGTTAATAGACAACGAGAGAATATAGCACTTTTGATTGTCATTTAGGTAGTCGAGATAGATAGCACTCGAGTGTAATGCCAAACACTCTAGTCATTTAACTCCCGTGGGCAAATAGCACTTTTGGGCGCACATCCCAGGACCATACCGTGCCCTTTATATATTGTCAGGCATTGGTTATATTGTTTATCTTTAGACAATCAGTCCATGGCCAATAGAGAGTACCAAGAAATAGATGAGAGTACGAGATAAATAGACGAGATAGTAGAGAGCATGTGAATAGATGAGCGAATAGAGTAATAGATGAGAACTAAGGGTCAATGCACATGAAACGTCGAGTAACGGCAATAGTATCAGTTGCACACCACACGCGATTGGTGTTGGCAGCCAGGTGGAATTCACTACCTTCCACTAGCCTTGTTATACACAGGTCTAGAGGTCCGACATGATTCAAGATAAGAGAGAGAGCATCTAAGGCCGTTTAGATCTTACTGATCCCTAGAAGGGTAACATAGGGGTTAGGGTACAATCAGCTCGTCGACCATGTGGGAATCCATGGACAGAGGAGTCTTATGGAGGCCTTGAACAAGGATTCACTAGTCCGGCAGAACGAATATCTGATGGAGAGTTTGTCCAAGTCAAGAAAAAGTGTGTATATAGAAACAAGTGCCCAACGTTCTAGAGGAATTCTAGAACAGTGGAGCGTCGATAACGGTATTTCCAAAACATCGCAAGAACAAAGACAAGTCCATTTAAAATAGGGCAATTTAATTACATGATTGAAATAACTTACCAGTTGTATTATGAGATATTTTCATGCCAAGTTATGCCATAATTGGTTGGTTCAAGTGTGTGCATGTGTAAAAGAAATCATAGATAGAAAGAGGTCATGTGCATGTATTTTAAATCTTTCAATATACATTCATTTTATAACAGGTGTATTTACTGCGTGTATGACTGTTAACAAGAGATATAAACACTATAGAAAGTTAGAGCATAACAAAGCATGGGTTTTCATGCAAAAACCCCAGATCGCGTCGTACCCCTGTAAGGGTCGCGACAGGTTCTAAACAGAATGCGACAGGGTCATGTAGGGAACGCGACAGGTCTGTTAGAGCAGGTTGTCAGAACGCGACAGTAACACCTATCGCGTTCAGAATGTGACGGGTGACTCTGTCGTGATCAGCCCTGAGAGCACGGCCTATCGGGCCGTCGCGTTCTCAGGTCCTGCGCCTGACTCAGAGCAGGAAAAGGACAGGCCTTGGATTGCGGTCCAAGCCTTCCTTGTTTTGACATGGATTGATTCAAAAATTAAGAACTAATTGTACAATATAGATGAAAAATTGTGAAATCACTTGCAAACCGATCTAGACATGCGAGGGATCTTACAGTAAATAGGGGTTCGAAAACAACTATGGTTTTGACAGGTTTTGAACATGAGTAAGCACGAAGAACTTAGAGCATGGTACAGTGAAGATAAAAGATTTAATTCACACAACATGATGAATGAAAATTAGGGCTTTTAGGGGCAAAGATTCCTGACTTCAATCAGTATCTCCAGTAAAATTTTCGTAGCATGGTGTCAAGTGTACATGGAGATATAGATTAAACATGATGGTTCGGGGTCATAGTGTTTGCAGGACTTCTAAAATATAGAACAAAAGATGGGGTTGACGAAAAATCATGAGACAAGAGGGCTTTTGTTCCTGAGGTTTTGAACAGTCTACAGACGAAATTAATTACGTTTTGCTCGTGAGAATGCCTACATTTGACTCGTTTAATCTTCTAAGGTTAGAACTTGAAGAACATGGGTTGAAGCTTGGTCCAGCCTTCTCCCCACGAATTCCTCTCCTCCTTGGCCTCCTCTCCTCGTCCAGCAAGCCCCAGCAATGTGTTAGGGCCGGCCATGGAGAGTTTAGAGTGTATTTATGCTTGTTGGGTTTCTATTTTCTAATAGAACTCTAATTCCTATTAAATTCCGAGATTTCATATTTCTATCCTCCTTCTAAGCTTTCCACTTCCTATTTTGGTTAGGTTGGGTTGCAATTTCATGGTCAACCTATTAGGGTAGGGTTAGGAATCCAATTCCAACCCAAATTACTTATTTTAATACTTTAATATCCCTTTTCTATTTAGGTAATATTTAAGTTACGAATTTAGGGTATTTTCCTATTATTCCTCTTTTAAAAATCCCTATTTTGGCCCAATAAATTTTTGAGGGTCCCTTTAACAAAGCCCATCACTTCTTTTCATTTAGTGGGTTTGAATTAATTCTCTTTTATTTGATTTTCTAATTGACTAAATTTTTAATATTATTAAATTTTTATTTTTTCAAAAATTCAGGTTGCTACATCCTCCCCCTTTTACAAGAATTTGGTCCCCAAATTCATATGACCATAATGGAGAGAATGTCTTACCGAAAAGATCAGGGTAGTTCCGTCTGATGATTCCTTCCGGTTCCCATGTGGCTTCTTCCACTCCACGATTAGTCCACAGGACTTTAACCACATGGATGGGACGGTTCCTGAGTTGTTGCACCTTCTGTTCCAGTATCTTGACTGGCTTCTCTTCATATGTCATGTCCTTGTTTAGCACCAACTTCTCATGGCGAATGATATGTGTAGGATCATATACATATTTCCTAAGCATGGAGACATGGAACACATTGTGTACGCATGCCAAGTTTGGTGGCAACGCCAGTCGGTGTGCAACCTCACCGACCCTTTCGAGCACTTCAAAAGGACCGATGAATCTAGGACTGAGCTTCCCTTTTACACCAAATCTTTGGATGCCACGAGTAGGTGACACCTTCAAGAGTACATGATCACCGACTTGAAATTCCAAATCTCGCCTTCTCTTGTCAGCGTAGCTCTTCTGTCTAGACTGAGCAATCTTGAGTCGGTCTCTAATTACATGAATGCCCCTTGTTGTATTTTATACATTGTCTGGGCCTAGGCATTGCTGTTCTCCAACCTCATTCCAGCATGCAGGAGATCTACAGTTTCTGCCATATAGTGCTTTGAACGGTGCCATCTTAATACTCGCCTGGTAACTGTTGTTATAGGCGAACTCTATTAGAGATAGGTGCTCATTCCAATAACCTTGAAAGTCTATAGTGCATGCTCTCAACATGTCCTCAACAATTTGGTTGGTTCTCTCAGTCTACCCATCAGTTTATGGGTGGAATGCGGTACTAAAGTTTTGGTTAGTATCAAGTCCACTTTGCAGTCCTTTCCAGAAGTGAGACATAAATCTCGGATCCCGATCCGAGACACTAAATGATGGAACTCTATGGAATCTCACTATCTCTTTAACATATAAGGTAGCTAGTACCTCTACTGACCACTTACTCTTTATAGGGAGAAAGTGAGCGGATTTGGTTAATCGATCGGCAATAACCCATACGGCGTCGAGTCCACCACGAGTTTTGGGTAAACCCATGATGAAGTCCATGCCAATGCTTTCCCATTTCACTCCGGGATATCTAGTGGTCTAAGTACGCCAGCAGGGCGCATGTGTTCCGCCTTTACTTGTTGACAAGTAAGGCAATAAGCGGCATGCTCGGCTACCTCTCTCTTCATGTTCGGCCACCAAAACATTCTTTTCATGTCTTGGTACATTTTGGTACCCCTAGGATGAAGAGTATACTTCATCTTGTGAGCTTCATCCATTAGCTTCCTCTTCAGTTCTTCATTGTCTGGTACGCATGTCCTTCCTTGAAATACAAGCCTTTCATCCTTGGTCATAGCAAAGTCCGACTTTTTGGCTAGGGTTTCCTTGATGCGAACCAAGAATGGATCGATGTCTTGTTGAGCTTTGATCTCTCCCAGCATGTCAGATTGAATCTTGATATTGGCAACCAGGACTCGATCATCCCTATGTTCAATATTCAAGTCTAGCCTTGCGAATTGTTCTAGTAGTTGCATCTCGTCAAGAACTAGACTCGATACAGATGCCATAGGCTTTCTACTAAGAGCATCGGCCATGGCGTTTCCCTTGCCTAGATGGTATTGGATGTTGAAGTCAAAATCCTTTAGGTATTCTAGCCATCTTCTCTGTCTCATGTTGAGTTCCTTCTAGGAGAATAAATACTTCAAGCTCTTGTGGTCTGAGTAGACAGTGAATTGCTCTCCATACAAATAATGTCTCCAGATTTTTAAGGCGAAGACCGCGGCAGCCAACTCTAAATCATGCACAGGATAGTTGACCTCATGCGTCTTCAGTTGTCTTGAAGAATAGGCATTGACCTTCTCCGTTTGCATCAATACACAACCTAGCCCAATTCCTGAGGCATCGGTATAGACAGAGAAACCATCTCCCTCTATTGAAAGAGCGAGAATAGGTGCTGAGTTTAAAACAGTCTCTTAAACTCTTCTCACACTCTTTACTCCAAGAGTAGGGATTCTCCTTTCGTGTCAGACACGTGAGAGGAACGGCAATCTTTGAGAAGTCCTTTATGAACCGCCTATAGTAGCCAGCCAGTCCTAAGAAGCTTCTAATTTCTGTGATGTTGGTTGGTCTCTTCCAATTGAGTACATCTTCGACTTTGGAGGGATCAACAGAGATGCCATCCTTTGAGATGACATGGCCCAAGAAGGACACTTCTTCGAGCCAGAATTCGCACTTGCTCAGCTTTGCGTACAGTTTGTTGTCTTGCAAGACTTGCAGTGCTACCTTCAGATGTTCTTCATGTTCTTCTTTGGTCTTTGAATATATAAGGATATCGTCGATGAATATGACCACAAACTTGTCAAGGTATGGCCGATATATGTTGTTCATGAGTTGCATAAAGGCTACAGGAGCATTGGTTAGACCAAAAGGCATAACGACGAATTCATAGTGTTCATACCTGCTCCTAAAAACTGTTTTAAGATATCGTCATCCTTGATCCTCATTTGGTGATAGCCAGATCGAAGGTCGATCTTGGAGAAATATTGAGCTCCATATATTTGGTCGAAAAGTTCATCGACCCGAGGCAATGGATACTTATTCTTGATGGTTAGCTGATTGAGTTGACGATAGTCGATGCATAGCCTCATCGATCCATCTTTCTTCTTAACGAATAGCACAGGTGCTCCCCATGGAGAAGTACTTGGTCTGATCCCCTTCTCTAATAGCTCAATTAGTTGTGCCTTTAATTCCTTTAGCTCGGCATGTGACATTTGGTACAGTTGTCATGATACCGGGGCAGCTCCAAGGATCAACTCTATGGTGAAGTTGACATCTCGTTCCGGGGGAATCCCTGGTAGATCTTCGGGGAACACATCTGGGAAATCTTGGACTATATGTATGTCTTCTATTTTAGAGCCCTTCTTTTCAACTACTACGGCCGTAAGGAAAGCAATGCAACCTTTCCTTATCATATTGTGGGCCTTTATGGCAGAGACTAGAGACATCCATCTCTTATGTCTAATCCCAGTGAATGACAACCTAAGGAAATTACTAAAAGTAACTTTCCCTTTCTTACAATCGACACTTGCTCCATAAGTGGACAACCAGTCAGCTCCCAAAATGACATCATAGCCTTCCATGGGCATACACACCAGGTCAACTTTTAGGTTATGGTCTCCGATCATTACATCGACAGATGGAAAGTATTTGTTCAATTTCTCCCTTTCTCCTAGTGGTGTTGACAGAGAACTCACATCCCATGGATATAGGTTTAGCATCAAGAGTATCAACAATGTTTTGAGATATGAATGAATGAGTTGCTCTAGTATCAAATAAAACAAATGCCGATAAGGAGAAAACTTGTAGGGTACCTTCTACCATGCCACCTTCCTCAATGGGCTCTTCATCATGCAGGGCTTGCAGTCTGCCCTGTTTCTTAGGCACATTAGGGTGCCTTTCATTTTCCTTCAGTAGCGGGCACTCGAGGATGCGGTGCTCGCGGCTTCCACAATGCAGACATGCGCCGACTTTCCTCCAGCATTCATCTACTGTGTGACCTAGCTTGTCACAGTGCTTGTAGTTGTTTTTCGCTGGAGTGTTGGGGACAATAGCTTTGGGTTTCCTTTCTTGGTTGGGTCCCTCCATGATGTTGAAGGGAGACTTCTTGCCATTGGTTGGCTTAATAGATGATGGACCAGATGACATTTCCTTCTTCACAAACTTCCCTTTGATACGATCAGTGAAATCCGTAGCATCTTCTAGTAGTTGAGCTTTCTTTACCATCTCGGCATAAGTCTGGATGTCGAGAGGGGCCAGTTGAGTGATGTATTGTGGCCTAAGGGCGTTGAGAAAGCGCTTAGCCTTCATCCTTTCAGTATTCACCAGATGTTCAGCATAACATGCCAGTCATGAAAACTGGGCTTCGTACTTAGCCACAGTCAAGCTCCTTTGTTTAAGAGTAGCAAACTCTGCAACCTTCTTCTCTTGGACATGCTCCGAGAAATACTTGGAGTTAAAGGCTTCCTCGAATTTGGCCCAAGTAAATTGACCATTAGCTATGGTTGCTTCTACCGACTCCCACCAAGCGCGGACGTCCTTCTCTAAATGGAAAGTAGCTAGTAGCAGCTTATCCCCTGCTGCACATTGCATAACATTGAAAATTATTTCCGTTTCCTTTAGCCAGTGATCGGCCTCATCTGGATCTGTGGAACCATTGAACCTAGACGGGTTCAAGCTCCTAAAGTTACGATGCAGCTCGCCTGCACCACCGCAGTTTCCTCCACCTTGTGTAGCTTGCATAATTGCACGGGTGAGTTCTTGGATGGTTTGTTGCATGCCCCTCATCTGAGCACGTTCAACAGTCATCTTGGTTGCTTAGTTCCTACAAAAGTAACTTGTTGTTATGATATTGATGTGGAATTTAATTCGTGCATGTGTGAGTTTATTTTAACTAGTTACCCATGGTTCTATCCACATCTCACATAGGTAGGATACTTGACTCTAGTAGAGGCTGGTCAACCTAGATCATCCTATACTTAAGAATAACCTAGGCTCTGATACCACAAAACTGTCACGCCCTGATGCGGATTATCAAAATGCGAGGTAGTTGCAAGTAAACGGGTACAGAGCGAGTAGTAGACATCAAACCATTGGACAAAGAATAATGCAAAAGCCAAATTCATTTCATTAATAATTCCTCAAATATCTAATTACAACCATTAATATCAGAGCCATTCTATAGGGCCCAATTACATTGATTAAAATTAAAAGACTAGCTCAGACTCTATTCATAGTACTACGACGCTAGGGTACTCTTGACTTCACTCTTGGTCATTCCTATCCTCTTGAGTGTAAGCATCTTCCTCGGTCTCACCTGAGAACACACAACCAATAATGCAGGGTGAGCAATAACGCCCAGTAGGACTTAAATCTTAGGATCAAACATGCTTTAAATGATTAATGTATTGAAAAGGTAGAGTAACTAATGATAGAGCGAGAGAGTCTGTTGGATCGAAATGGCAAACAAACAGTCATAGAGGGGGGGTGAATAGGACTTTTTATCTTTAAAAATTTCTTCTCAAAAAACACAACACTAAATGGATATGTTAGTACTTAGTGTGATGTGTGTGATTTAAGTGTAAACTAGGCGGAAACAATCACACAAAGAAATGCACAAGGATTTTATCCGGGTTCGGCCCTTCCCACATGGAAGTCCTACATCCAGTCCTCAAGTCAACCACTTGAGATTTCCACTAACTGCCAACAAATTGGCCTTCTCTCACCCTTGAGAGGAATTACAAACCCACTTGCTCCCAAGCAAGTCTTCCCTAATCAGGGGTACAATGACTGTCTTTCACAAGGCCTTCCCTTCATAGGAGGGGCAATGCAGAACTACCTTCTGCAGAGATTACGAAGGAAGAAGAATTAAAACACTTGTGTGTTTGCCTCAAATCTGAGCACAAACACACACTTACTTCAGTAGGATTAAAAGATCAAGAAATGAAACTAAATCCTATCTGAAGCAACAAGGGTGGACTTGAAGAAAATATCACAATTACAATTCCCACCCAACACAGAACTTCAGAAGAAATTTTTTTGAAGTGGAGCTCTCCGACTGTTGCTAGCAGGAAGGCTTGAGAGAGAGCTTTGAATGATTCGAATGAAGCTTTTCAGGAGAATTGGCTTGTATGCACTTCTGTGTATCTGGTGTGTATATATATATATTTGTAGTCTCTCTATTGAGCTTCTTTTATAATCTTCAAAATATAGCCGGTTGAAGAAGATAGCCGTTGGAGCTTGGTGACTGTTTGCAATTTAGCCGTTTGAAGAGAGTTTATGGGATCCTTTGGATCTTGAAGACTTTGTCCAGGAGATCTTGAAACTTGCATCTTCCCAAGGTCTTTAGAAGAGGAGCAGTTGTCCATAGCTAGAAGATAAGCTCTTGTAAAGCTGTTATGAGAAAAAGACATGCTAAACATATGCTCCAATTAATGCCTATTACAAGGACAAGACAAAGAGAAATGTATCTCCATACCTTTGTGGTAGGTGGGTCAGTTTTAGTACGAAAGAAAGTATGGAATCTAGTATCCCACAAATTTTTTCAGAAAAGAAAAGCAGACAGACAGATTATGCTGAAAAGGTGAAGCATGGGTCTGTCAGGGGTAGGTGAGACAGTCAGATGCCATGTGCTTGAGATATTCATAAATGCTTTGTGTCTTATGAGTCTAATAAACTGAAGCAAGGACATCAAGACTTATAGAGCTCAGAAAAAAGCATTTAAGAAAAAGTTTTGCACAGGATGAATATTTTAAATATAATATGTCATGTCCTGTCAGAGGAATATCAAAATAATAATATTCTAAGGTTTCAGTAAGATACAACAAACATCTTACAAAGAACTTATGTCTAGAATATTTAAGAATCAAAATAGATTTGATATTCTTTTATATTTCAAGACAGAACTGACAATGAGATAAAAAGTACAAGCACAAAACTGACAGTGAAGTCGAATGTACAAGAACTGATAGTGAAGTTGAATGCATAAGAACAAATAATTCGACTGAAGAAATAGGAATGATTCGACTTCAGTAGAGAAAAGATCAAGTGATTCGACTTCTGAGAAAACAAGGTAATTCGACTATACTATGTATTGATTTCTAAGGTATTCGGCTGTGGCAGTCGAAGATATCAGTAGAATCAAGCGTAAGAAAACATTCGGCTGTATGAGCTGAAGGTAGCAGTCGAATGGAGTGCTAAGGATTTATGAAGCATTCGACTGTACCAGTCGGGGTCATCAGTCGAATACAGAGTAAGGAAACATTCGGCTGTATGAGTCGAATGTTATGCAAAGTTGTGGACTTGGAAAAATTTCAAGACTTTTGACTGAGTATCTGAAGGAGTCAGATTTTGCAGTCAAAGGCATCAGCCGAATTCAGTAGGCTATAGAAGCAGTCTGTGGCCTTAGAAATTTTTGAGTGTTCATGAATTTTATCTGTATAGAATTTTGTGGTATA
This sequence comes from Colocasia esculenta, assembly GCA_014218235.1. Taxonomy (NCBI): domain Eukaryota; kingdom Viridiplantae; phylum Streptophyta; class Magnoliopsida; order Alismatales; family Araceae; genus Colocasia; species Colocasia esculenta. Next base: position 94,472,784 of record CM024755.1, on the reverse strand, counting down.
TCTACTTTGAAAAACATATATTTAAAGATTTGTCATAGCAAAACATTGTTTATAAATATTAATAAAATCCATAAATTTCTTAGGGGTAGTTGCTCAATAGAGTCAAGTAATGAAAGAGATAGCACGATAGCATGTGATTGAAATAGCACAATTTCAAAATATAGTACAAGCATCGAGTATAGCACAAATGGCAGGATGGCCATAGCACAAATAGCACAAAGTATAGAAATAGCACAACATGTATAGTATAGCACTTTATTGTCAATAGACAACGAGAGAATATAGCACTTTTGATTGTCATTTAGATAGTCGAGATAGATAGCACTCGAGTGTAATGCCAAACACTCTAGTCATTTAACACCTGCGGGCAAATAGCATTTTTGGGCACACATCCTAGGACCAGACCGGGCCCTTTATATATTGCCAGGCATTGGTTATATTGTTTATCTTTAGACAATCAGTCAATGGCCAATAGAGAGTATCAAGAAATAGATGTGAGTACGAGATGAATAGATGAGATAGTAGAGAGAGTGTGAATAGATGAGCGAGTAGAGTAATAGATGAGACTTAAGGGTCAATGCACATGAAACATTGAGTAACGACAATAGTATCAGTCGCACACCACGCGCGATTGGTGTTGGCAGTCAGGTGGAATTCACTACCTTCCACTAGGGCTGTAAACGGAGCGGATACGGAGCGGATATGGGTTTTCCGTGTCCGCTCCGAATACTTAATCGGATAATCTGTATCCGCTCCGAATAAAATTCGGATACGGAGTGAATATTTTAATCGGATAATATTCGGATCCGGAGCGGATACGGATATTATCCGATTCGAAAAAATAATATCAAATATTATCTGTTTACAGTCCTGCCCGCTGCCGTCCGCGGCGCCTACCCAGTCGACCGCCCCATGCCCTCCGCCGCCGCCCACCGCCTCGACCTCTCCTGCTCGCCGCCTGCCTGGGCCCGACTTCTCGACATGCTCTTCCCCCGCGGGAGCTTCGCCTACGCCGCAGTCGGCAGGGGGCCGGGGGACCAGATCCTCGTGGCCGATGGCGGGTCCCAACACTTGATGTTCCCCAGCGACGGCAGTCGGGTGAGTTCGGTGGAGAAGTACAATTCGGGGAGTGGGGAGTGGAAGGCGGAGGCCGCTATGCAGAGGGACAGGGCTGGCTGCACGGGATGGGTCTGTAGAGGGCGGGAGGGGGAGGAGGACGAGTTCTGGGTGATGGGTGGGTTTGGCGAGTACCGCACCCGCGGGCGCCGATCGGAGGGGGGGGGAGGGGGTGGGGATAGAGAGAGATACAGAGAAAGGGGAGGATCTTCGCCGGCGCCGGGAGGGGAGCCGGACTGCGGGAGGGGGAGGGAGGATATTGAAGGGGGTGGGGACTGGGGAAAGAGAGAGATACAGAGAAGGGGGAGGTATTCGCCGGCGCCGGGAGGGGTAGCCGCTGCTCGCCGGCCGGTCGGCGTGCTCGTGGCCGGGTAGCGGCCTCCCTCCGTGGCTCCATTCACAGGTCACCATGGCGCCGGCGGCAGGGGGGTGATGAGGCAGCGACGCGCGAGGGGATTCACGAGCTTGTGGGATTGGTGAGTGGTGATGGGGTAGTTAGGTTTTCTTATGTATTTATATATTATATATAGATCATTAGATCTAAGATCTAACGGTCATGATTCATCCAGTTTCGGAGCGGATCTTAAACGGAGCGGATCACCTAATTCCGTATCCGCTCCGTTTATTATCCGGATATTATCCGTATCCGAAATCCGATCCTCGGATATATGTTAAATGGATAATATCCGCTTAACTGGATACGAATCCGAATCGGATCCGGATATTATCCGGATCCGTTTACAGCCCTACCTTCCATTGGCCCTGTTATACACAAGTCCAGAGGTCCGACGTGATTCAAGATAAGAGAGAGAGCATCTAAGGCCGTTTGGATCTTAGTGATCCCTAGAAGGGTAACATACGAGTTAGGGTACAACCAGCTCATTGACCAAGTGGAATCCATGGACAGAGGAGTCTTACGGAGGCCTTGAACAAGGATTCACTAGTCCGGAGAAGGAATATCCGACAGAGAGTTCGTTCTAAGTCAAGAGAAAGTGTGTATATAGAAACAAGTGCCCGACGTTCTAGCGGAATTCTAGAACAGTGGAGCGTTGATAACGGTATTTCCAAAACATCGCGAGAACAAAGACAAGTCCATTAAAATAAGGTAATTTAATTACATGATTGAAATAATTTACCAGATGTATTATGAGATATTTTCATTGTAAGGCCCTCAAATTTTGCCCTTTTATTTAGTTGTTGGGTCATGTGATGTTTAGTTGTCTTGTGTATATGGCCTTGTGTATACATGCATATGCATACATGTATATGTAATTATTCTGTACATATTGTATTATTGTGATGTTAGATAGTTTACTATGTACATATTGTTGTTTTACATATATATATAATATTTAAGTTGTACATTACAATTGCATGTATGTATATAGTGTATATATATAATTCTAGATATTCTTGTGTGTCTGGCCGAAGGGTCAATTGACGTCAACATGCATGGATGTTAGAGGGGGAGTCGACGTCTAAATCGACGGACCCAACTCCCAGTTGATGGCCAGGAATGTGGACTTCTATTTTCCCAAAATTTTGCGGTTTCAGATCCAGAAACGGCTGCGATTCTTTCAGCTTCGGTTCTGGAAACTAGCTTCCAACGGTAGGATACCCTATCTATTGCGTATCCCGACTCCCCTAGTGTATAAAAACACCATATTAGGGCGGATTAGGTACTTTTGGCTTTTGTCAAAACCCTAGAACCTTTTGTGCGAACCTAGAACTTTGGAGACTTTGATCCGGCAACTTGGTGCATCTTCCGGCGATCCTTTTTGACTGGAAGGAGCTCTGAGCATAGAGGAAGGCTTCCCCGACTTTGATGTGGAAGCTACATCAACATAGAACCAGTTCGGGAGAAGATTTGGGATGCTTCTTGGCTTGGCCGAGGAGAGCTTCTTCGAAAATTTAATCTCATCTAGCAATTTTTCTCTGGCAAGTAACCATTGGACATCGTCCATACCCATGTCTAGTAGGTCCCAGGTATTTTTTTCCAGAATTTTCCCTCGTGTCTTGGAACCCCCATTCACTGTGTTTTGTGCGTTCAGTCTGCATTTCTGCAGACATGAACTTAACGACAACATTTGCTGCTGTCAAGATCCTTGGTTGGCGGCAACCTATGATGTTGTTAACCCTTGTTGGCGGCAACATGGGTGACGCCAAGTTCGTCTGGGTTTTACAGAACCCTAGTTTCACATCTGTATGATCATATTCGGATTGGTAGTTGTTTGTGTTTACTGTAGAATTTATGTAGAATCAGTAGGTCATATCATGAGGATGTACCGAATTTATACAATTTGTGTTAATTATTAAAATTCCTATAATTATAATAGGACCATGTTTAATCTTGTAAAAATATATCTGATGCGGTTTAGGATTTTAAAATTTTATAAATTATATGATGACTGTGTACAGGTGTTGATACTGTTGGAGATAACTGATTACTGTGGAACCTGTTTAAGTGAAATTAGTGATAAATATGCCTGTGATATGTTTTAATATTATAAGTAGTGTACAGATCTGAATTTTTTGGAAAATTGGGCATGTAACATATTGTCTGTTTAGAACCTGTGATAAAAATTTCGCACCCTGTTTGGATACATAAATCTGTTAATGATTTATTACATAAGAATGAACATATTGAGAATGTTAAATTAGATTATGTATATTCAGTGGTCAGTAGTATGATTAGGATGATGTTATGTCTTGATTAACATTGTGAACAAGTATCATGCTAGGTGAACTAAAGCCTAAGCGATTGTGTAAAAGTAAATGTAGTTGTGTCTCAATGATGCATGAGAAGTGTGTAAACAATGTGTTAAATGTAAATTGGGTAAATATGTGCCGTTAGTGACACTGCTACCATAGAGGGCTGTGGAACTGTACCGTAGTAAAGTCCCTACGGGAAGGTTCAATGTGTGTGATATCCTATGGGCAATTAGGATGAAATCCTGGAGGTGGACAAATACCACTGGTTGGGGTGGAGAGTGCTTCTCCCGGTTTTGTGTAGTTAACCAAGATCTATCACTGTGTTGCCTAGGTGATAGGTATGTGAATGTGTATTTGTGTGTCCTTCTAGTGGTGGTTTGGACTATGTGTCACGAGAACTAAGTAAAATTTTGAATATGTGATCATGTGAAGTGTACAATGTGAACAATGAGCATGTGAATTTGCAAAGTGAATGTGTTAACATGTGAATAAGTGTAAACCATGTGATTATGTTTAAATTATGTCAAAACAGCAAGTAAAAGGTAGGTGTAATTGTGATAATTGCATGAGAAATGACTAGAATTCATGCTAGGTGCGCTATTTACCATATTCAGAATTCCATGCTATAGTTGTGTTAAATTGTGACATGAATCAAGTGAGATTTAAGTATTTAAAACATGTTGGTTACAAAGTGTAGAAAGCATGTCATAGGTTTTATACTTAATTGTTTAAATAATATGAAACATGTTACATGTTTATTCTAAATTGCTTAGGAATCTAGCATGTGTAGGTGATATGTGTATGGTTGTGTTCATGGATTGCTTGCTGGGTCTATTTAGACTCATACTTGCTTCGACGTACAGGTGTATAGGTGTCTCTACATCCGAGGAGGATAGAGTTAGGAGTGACTCGGCGCGAGGAGTAGCTATTTGGTGGAGATCTGTACATTATATCTTTCATTTCATAGTATGTAAGAATTGTGTAATTAAGGATGGACAATGTATTTCATTTGAAAGTTGTATCAATGTGGACTTTATTGTTTTCTTTATCTTATGTTATTTAGACTGTGGATATTGATGATGATGATGGAATGGAATGAAATTGTTACTTTATTTCCGCTGTACTCTTTACTATTCATGTACATATCAACCTATCATTTAGTGTTGGGTCAATGTCCCATTGTGACGGCATTCTCTATACCGACGTGGATTGGTATAATCATACCGGTATAAAGAGGGTCGTTACAGAGATTGGTATCAGAGCGATAGGTTAAGATTGTACATGAGTAACCATCATCTTCATAATGTGCTAAGTCTTTATAGAATAGTCCATATGTGTAGAAATGATTAATAATGAATGAAAGATAGTTAAGAACATGGTTAGGGCTAAATAACTTAGTTTCTAATTGTGATTGAATTGTTTTACAGGATATGGCTTCTCGTGGCAGGCATGGTGCCCATGCTAGAGAGGATGAGCTGAGGCGAGAGGAGAGTGGTGAACAGTAGGCCCCAGCACCCCGAGGTCCTACAGTTCTTCCTCCACCACCGCCTGTAGTGTTCATGCAAGGCCTAGTATAGGCTATGCAGACACAGGCGCATACCCAGGCGGCACTCCAGGCTCAGATGGAGGCTCAGGTTAGAAATGTAAGATAGAAGTAGTCCTTTTTTAAATTAATGTATGATTGTTCTGTGCTTATGTGCTATTTATATTGCTTGTTGTAGCAGACTCAGGCTCCAGCTCCAGTTCCTCAGAAGCTTGGCCATGGTGGTCCTTCCATCAAGGAGCGATTCAAGAGGATGGCTCCACCCTCTTTTAGGAGGAGAGTCAGCCTTGCTGGCAGAGAGCTGGATGAGGGAGATCGAGAAGATCTTCTGAGCTATTAGGTGTGCTGAGGAGGATAAGTTAGCTTGGACACCTATATGCTACAGGTATTTGTTAGTTAAATATGCTTGTATTTATGTTAAAATATAGATTTGTCTAGATTGGTCCTTATGGATGGTTTGTTACAGGAGAGAGCTGATGTGTGGTGGGCTTCGTTACTGCGTACCCGGTTTGAGGACGGTGCTATTGAGGTGGCATGGGATGAGTTCGTGAGGCTCTTTCGGGCCAAGTTCATCCCGGAGCATATCCAGGACAAGATGGAACATAAGTTCCTCACTCATACTCAGGGCTCCATGACAGTATTTGAGTATGAGGCCAGATTTGTGGAATTATCTAAATATGCACCTCATATTGTTGTTGATGAGTGCAGGAAAGCGAAGAAGTTCGTGATGGGCCTTAAGCCATCACTGAGGTTGAGGTTGTGGCCTTTGAACATCGTACCCTTGATGAGGCTCTTAGTGCTGCATGTAGGCAGGAGAGCGAAATGGAGCAGTACCTATAAGAGAAGAAGGCTTCGCAGAAGAGGTATGCACCTCCATTCCAGTGGCAGGATAGGAAGAAGGAGGCGTACTAGTCACCGCAGCATCCTGTAGCAGCAAGCAGTAGCACCATGGTCCCCCGACATTAGGCCCAGCGGCAAGAAGGAGTGTCCTCACTGTGGAAGGACACATGGAGGAACCGAGTGCTGGAAGCTAGCGGGGAAGTGTTTAAAGTGTGGGAGCAGTGAGCATCAGATCCGGGACTGTCCCAGACTTCAGCAGGGAGTCTAGCATGGAGCGCCAGCCCCAGCAGCGGCAGCAGTAGCAGCGCCAGCTACAGGAAGACCAGGAAGACCTCGAGCCCAATCTCGAGTGTTCGCGTTAGCTCGAGAGGATGCCGAGAAGGTGGAGCACGTCACCGAAGGTACGGTTCTTTTCATGGGTGTGCATGTTCAGGTTTTGTTTGATACGGGTGCCACTCACTCATTCATTTCCGAGCGTTTTTCTAGGTAGTTAGCAGTAGAGTCAGGATTAGAGGCTGAGGTGTTGGAGGTCCCTTTGTCTATGCACACACCTACAGGAACGATATCGACTAGGAAGTGTATTCCATCGTTACCTGTGTGCATTGAGGACCGAGTCTTAGAAGGGTGCTTCGTTTTGCTAAAGATGAAGGACTATGATGTAATTCTAGGTCTGGATTGGCTAGAGGAGCATTATGCTTTAGTAGATTGTTGTAGGAAGAAGATCGTTTTCCGTATTCCTAGTGAGGATGAATTTTTACATCCATTACCAAGGAACTTTGCGGGAAAGTTTATTATCTCCGCCATGAAGGCGATGAGAATGGTGAACAAGGGATGTGACGTTTTTCTTGCCAGCGTGGTATTAGTACCAAAAACTGATGAGTCACCTACCCTTGGGGAGATTGATGTAGTGAGGGAGTTTCCAGACGTTTTTCCCGATGATTTGTCTGGATTGCAACCAGTTAGGGAGATAGACTTTACTATAGAGTTGCTTCCAGGCACCTCTCCTATCTCAAAGGCTCTATATTGGATGGCACCTGTGGAATTAGCTGAGTTAAGGAAGCAATTGCAAGATTTGCTGGATAAGGGATTTATTCGCCTTAGTGTATCCCCTTGGGGCACACCTGTATTATTTGTAAAGAAGAAAGATGGTTCACTTAGGCTGTGCATTGATTATAGGAAGCTCAACCAGGTAACTATAAAGAATAGGTATCGCTTGCCGCGGATTGATGATCTATTTGACCAGCTGCAGAATGCATCGGTCTTTTCCAAAATTGATTTGCGGTCTGGCAATCATCAGTTGAGGATTAGGTGTGAAGATGTGTCCAAGACGGCCTTTAGGACTCGTTATGGACATTATGAGTTTTTGGTTCTTCCATCTGGTCTAACCAATGCCCCTGCATCGTTTATGGATCTCATGAACAGGGTGTTTAGACCTTATTTAGATAGTTTTGTAGTAGTGTTCATCGATGATGTGCTAGTCTATTCTCCAGATGAGGCTACACACCGTCAGCATTTGAAGGTAGTGTTAGAAGTTCTCCGAGAGCACAAGCTGTATGCAAAATTCAGCAAGTGCGATTTTTGGATGCGCGAGGTTCATTTCCTTGGGCATGTTATCTCCGGTGCTGGTGTAGCAGTTGATCCAGCAAAGGTCTAGGCTGTATTAGATTGGGAGATCCCCAGGACCCCATCGGAGATTCGGAGTTTCCTTAGTTTAGAGGGCTATTATTGACGATTCATTGAGGGATTTGCATTTATCGCCTCCCCTTTGACTAAGCTAACCAGGAAGGGTGTGAAGTTTGTATGGTCCGAGGAGTGTGAGAGTAGCTTTCAATTGTTGAAGGCTAAGCTTACTTCTGCACCGGTGTTGATTGTGCCAAGTGGTGTAGAGGGTTTTGCAATTTATTCCGATGCATCTAGGATTGGTTTAGGTTGTGTGTTGATGCGGAAGGGAAGGGTAGTGGCGTATGCTTCTCGTCAGTTGAAGGAGCATGAGCGTAACTATCCGACTCATGATTTGGAGCTTGCGACAGTGGTTCATGCACTAAAGATCTGGAGGCACTATCTTTATGGTGTCAGATTTGAGGTGTTCACTGACCATAAGAGCTTGAGGTATCTTTTCTCTCAAAAGGAATTAAACCTGCGTCAGAGGAGATGGATTGAGTTCCTCAAGGACTACGACTTCGATCTTTAGTATCATCCAAGAAAGGCGAATGTCATAGCGGATGCTCTTAGCAGGAAGAGGTCTTTACTCCAGTAGGATTAGAAGATGTTGGAGGATGCTGCTTGTGTGATGACCGAGCTAGAGTCATTATTATGTCAAGCTTTTGTCGCTCAATTGTCCATTCGGTCTACTGTGCTTGATGAAGTGATTGAGCAACAGAAGACTGATCCTAGGCTTCAGGAATTAGTAGGCAAGGCGGGAATTGCTCGTGATGAGGATGGTGTGATTAGATTTCAGCACCAAGTTTGTGTTCCTGATGTTGTAGATGTCTGTGAGCATATTCTAGCAGAAGCTCATAGGTCGATATTCTCTATTCATCCAAGTAACACTAAGATGTACCAGGATCTAAAGAGATCATTTTGGTGGTCTGCAATGAAGAAGGATGTGGCAGATTTTGTATCCAGGTGTTTAGTATGCCAGAAAGTGAAGGCCGAGCGTCAGTGACCATCTGGTCTTATGCAGAAGATGGAGATTCTGGTATGGAAGTGGGAGTCCATCACTATTGATTTTGTAATGGGTTTGCCCAGATCAGTGAAGGGCAATGATTCGATTTGGGTGATTGTAGATAGATTCTCTAAGACTGTGCATTTCTTGCCTATGAAGAAGAAGGAGTCAGTTGTGAGTTTGGCTAAGTTGTATGTTAGTAGCATTGTTAGGTTGCATGGTGTGCCGAAGTCGATCATTTCGGATCGAGATTCGAGATTTACTTCGAGGCTATGGAAGGGTCTTCAGGATGATTTGGGTTCTAAATTGAAGCTTAGTGCGGCGTTCCATCCTCAGACAGATGACAGTCCGAGAAGACTATCCGATGCTAGAGGATATGTTGAGAGCATGTGTGATGGATTGGAAGGGTGATTGGGAGCGTCATTTACCTCTTGTGGAGTTCACATATAACAACAGTTTTCATGCGAGTATTGGTATGGCTCCATTTCAAGGCGTTGTATGGGCGGCCTTGTAGATTTCCTTTGTGCTGGGAGGAGACTGGTGATAGGCAGTGGATTGGTCCAAAGTCAGTGCAAGAGACTTCAGATAAGATCCAGCTTATCAGGAAGAGGCTTGTTGCGGCGCTAGATAGGCAGAAGAGTTACGCCGACAACAGGAGAAAGGATTTGGAGTTCGAGGTGGACGAGCATGTATTTTAGAAGATTTCGCCTACTCGAGGTGTTGTCAGATTTTCTATGCATAGTAAGTTAAGTCCGGATTCATTGGCCCATATGAGATTCTCAGACGGTTTGGGCAGCGTGTCATATGAGCTAGCTTTACCACCAACATTAGCTAGTGTTCATACTGTTTTCCACGTATCCATGCTCAGGAGATATGTCCGAGATCCATCTCATGTTATTAGTCATGAACCAGTGGAGATCCAGCCAGATCTATCGTATATTGAGCAATCTTGATCGGAAGGTTCAGCCTCTTTGGAACAAGAGCATTGCGTCCGTGAAGGTGCTATGGTGGAACTTCTCGAGAGAGGAGGCTACGTGGGAGCTTGAGGATGCTATGTTAAAGAAGTATCCCCAATTGTGTTGAGTAGTGTCGTTCTAACTTCAGGATGAAGTTTTCTTTAAGGGGAGAGGGGTGTAAGGCCCTCAATTTTGCCCTTTTATTTAGTGTTTGGTCATGCGATGTTTAGTTGTCTTGTGTATATAGCTTTGTGTCTATTATTATATGCATACATGTATATGTAATTATTATGTACATATTGTATTATTATGATGTTATATGAGTTTACTATATACATGTTGTTGTATTTACATAGTATATATAATATTTAAGTTGTACATTACAATTGCATGTATGTATATAGTGTATGTATATATAATTCTGGATATTCTTGTGTTCTCGCCGAAGGGTCAATTGATGTCAACATGCATGGACGTTAGAGGGGGAGTCGACATCCAGATCGATGGACTGGAAACTGCTTCCAACAGTAGGATACCCTATCTATTGCGTATCCTGACTTCCCTAGTGTATAAAAACACCAGATTAGGGCAGATTAGGTTCTTTTGGCTTTTGTCAAAACCCTAGAACCTTTTGTGCAAACCTGGAACTTTGGAGACTTTGATCCGGAGACATGCTGCATCTTCCGGCGATCCTCTTCAACTGGAAGGAGCTCTAAGAATAGAGGAAGGCTTCCCCGACTTTGGTGTGCAAGCTACATCAACACAGAACCGGTTCGGGAGAAGATTTGGGGCGCTTCTTGGCTTGGCCGAGGAGAGCTTCTTTGGCAATTTAATCTCGTCTAGCAATTTTTCTCAGGCAAGTAACCATTGGACATCGTCCATACCCATGTCTAGTAGGTCCCAGGTGTTTTTTTCAGAATTTTCCCTTGTGTCCTGGAACCCTCATTCACTGTGTTTTGTGTGTTCAGTCTGCATTTCTGCAGACATGAACTTAATGGCAACATTTCCTGCCTTCAAGATCCTTGGTCGGCGGCAACCTATGATGTCGTTAACCCCTGTTGGCAGCAACATGGGTGACGCCAAGTTCGTCTGGGTTTTACAGAACCCTAGTTTGAGATCTGTATAATCATATTCAGATTTGTAGTTGTCTGTGTTTACTGTAGAATTTATGTTGAACCAGTAGGTCATATCATGAGGATGTACCGAATTTATACAATTTGTGTTAATTATTAAAATTCTTGTAATTGTACTTTGAGCATAATAGGACTATGTTTAATCTTGTAAAAATAGATCTGATGTGATTTAGGATTTCATAAATTTTATATGATTATATGATGACTGTGTCCAGGTGTTGATACTGTTGGAAATAACTGATTTACTGTGGAACCTATTTAAGTGAAATTAGTGATAAATATGCCTGTGATCTGTTTTAATATTATAATTAGTGTACAGATCCTAAAATTTTGGAAATTGGGCATGTAACATATTGTCTGTTTAGAACTTGTGATAAAAATTTCGCACTATTTGGAAAACAAAATACTGTTAATGATTTATTACATAAGAATGAACATATTGTGCATGTTAAATTAGATTATGTATAATTCAGTGGGTCGTAGTTAGTAGTATGACTAGGATGATGTTGTCTCTGATTAACAGATGGTGAACAGTAGCATCATTCTAGGTGAACTAAAGCCTAAGCGATTGTGTAAAAGTAAATGCAATTGTGTCTAATGATGACTGAGAAGTGTGTAAACAATGTGTTAAATGTAAATTGGGTAAATATGTGCCGTAGTGACACTGCTACCATAGAGGGTATGGAATTTACCGTAGTTAAAAGTCCTACGGGAAGGTTCAATGTGTGTGATATTGTAGTATCCCGAAAATTCAGTAATTTAAAAATTATAGATAAATTGAAATTATCAATTAATAAATTCAAACTAATAAGAAGGTACGCATCATTATCCATGCGTAAAAAAACCATATAAAAATGTCATAAAAATAGGAGTTTACTTCAAATTATATTCTCTAATGACCCATCAAGAAATTGGGCATAAAAAAATCATTTAGACCAAGTTTAAGAAATTATGCGACTTATTAGCACAATTAAGGAATAAGTCGGAAAACTCATTATTATATGAGCCAAAGTGAATTAAAAATCAAAATGAACATGTGGGTAGACTTTAAATAATATGGGTTGATAGCCCATTATGATAATTGGAGCAATAGGCAATCTTGGCCCATGAATAAATTCTTTAATAAAAAAAAGATAATTAAAAACCCATTAAGAACATTGGTTATACAATTAAGCTCACATAAGTTATTGGGCCGAGAGTAAGAGCCCAAATGATGAAGGTTAGAAATATTGGCATAAATATGGTAAATTGAATTAAAATAAGAAATTAATGAATAAGTGTGATAAATAATTTAAATTAGAATAAAGGGTGAATAATAGAATTAAACTAAAACCCATTAAGTTAAATTAGTAATGAGTTATCTTAAGGGCCTAAGCATGGATTGCGGGCCGAATGGAAAAGAGCCATCTTGAGATGGGAATTAATTAAGTTAAATTTGTACTTAAATTAATAATAAATGGAAAAGGGTTAAGAAAATCATTAAATAACCTATAATTATCCTGAAAAGGAGTCCTCATCCCATTCTAACCCATTAGCCACGAAATTGGATATCTCCCCAAGTCAATTAGAGGATAAATGCTAGAATAGGGAGAGATAAATGTGGAAATTTAGAGTTAATTAATAAATAAGTTAAATAAGGGTAAGATAAATACTAAAAGGGGATATAAATATCCTAAAAAGAGTCCTAATCTATCCTAAACTATTACCCACGAATTTAGACTTCTCCCAAGCCTATTAGTTAGATAAAGGCAAGAAATTGGGTGATAAATGTAGAAATTAACAGTTTGAAGAGAAAGAGGAGTTTTAAGAAAGAAGGACTCTATAGAAACCCAATACAACTCCAATTTCGGCCCTAGTAACCCTAGAACGAATATTGGAGCTTTGGAGGACAAGGAGAGGAGCTGAGGACGAAGAGCAAGGAGAGGAGGAAGCTTGGAGCAAAGGATTTTCGTCACCTTTTTAGTCTAAACCCTATGTTTCCATTACAGCGCAAAAAGGTAGGTAATTTCTCAAGCTTAAATCGTGTAAAATTAACACTAGGTAGCCTGCATGATCCTCTTCAAAAGCCCTCTTGTTTTGCTCTTTTTCATTCATCCATGAGAGTGAATTAATTATTGCAATCCCTGTCATGTCCATACACCCGAACCCTCTTATTTATGTTAAATCCTTGCATGTGCTTGATTCCGTGCCCTGAATTTATTCTCTTAAATATTATATGATACTATCTTTCAAATACCTCTAGTTTCCCTAATTTTCATCATGTATCCATCGCTAATTAATTCTGTTGATCTTTGACTGTGCTTGTTTATGTTAACGAAAAGTAACCTAGTCAAAGCATGTCCTATACATGATTGTTTTCTAATTAATCATTACCAGTGATAGATCACCATGTTCTCTTTCGATTAAAACTAGTTTCAAGATTTTTAGATCACTGTGCAATTTTATATAGATTTTTGAAGTACCATGTAGCATGATTGGGAGGGAAGGACAGAACTCCAAAAAGGGGGGAAAAAAACCCTTTTCTGGGTCGGGCCGCACCTCTGAAGTCGCGACGGCCCGACCCGTCGCGACCTCAGAGGGGTCGCGGTCGGCCGGACCGTCGCGATATGAACGCGACGGACCGCGCCATCACGTTCTCATCCCCGAACCGGGCCAGGCCGACCGATTCGATTGTCGCGCCAGACTGCACCGTCGTGACTTGAATCGCGACGGGCACCCCCGCCGCGTTCTCAGAAATACAGCCAGAACCCAAAATTGCTTACATACCCCTACTCTAATTGCTATGTAGCCATTGTTTATCCTCAATTAAACACTGTTATGATTGATTCGATCTGAATAATTATTAATGGGCAATAATTATATAAATCTAATTAATGTAAAAGCTATGTGCACAATCCATTAGCTCTCTTGATTTCTTACAATTGCCACAACTAACCATCATGTTTGTCAATAAGCCCTATTAAATACCTAATAATGTATATAGTAATTTAGCGAAATAAATTACTAAATTCCATATTTTAAATAATACATTGTCTTCATTTTACTGCGGAATTGTGACCACCGTTACCATTTCCCTCGGCCTTCGAGCACTCGAGGCACGACAGACCTAGTTTTACACATTCTCTTGGCATGCACCACCTCTCCACCGGGAATACTCCTGAGTGGACCAGAGAATCCTTGTCAAGGCCTTCGTAAGTCTTCTTGGCTTTAGCACATGTCCTTAGCCGACGAGCTGGTTGTACCTTAAAACCCGTTACACCCTAGTGATCAGTACGATCCAAACGGCCTTAGTGTTTCCTTCTTACCTTGTGTTCACTCCGAACCATTTAGTATGTGTTCACGATATGGCTATTGGGCGGTGGTGACTTCTACCAGACTGTCGGTACCCGACCTAGTGTTGTGCAACTATTACTATCATGGTTTAACATTGTTTTACGATTATACCCCAATCTCATCTTTTATCTTGTTACTCTCATCTGTTCACTTTCACTCTATACTCTCATCTATTTCATCTATTACTCTCATCTCTTCTTGGTACTCTTTTTGGCCATATACATGATTGTCAAAAATAACAAAACAGTGCTATATGCCAAAGCAATAGGGTCCGGTCTGGTCCTGGGGAGAGCGTCTGAAGAGTGCCATTTCCTTGCAAGGGTAATGTGATCAGGGTGTGTATGGCATGCACCCATCGTAACAATCACAATTTAATCTATGACAATCACTCAATCGTTTTACTATATCTCTGGGTTGACATGATGCTCGACCAGGGAAATGCTATTGCACTTTTGTGCAGATGTTACATATTCTTTCACTATATGGCCAATCCTTTATCATGCTAGTTTTGTAATTATTCTTTTGAAAAGTGTTATCATTCTCTTGCTATCGTGTGCTATCTTTCTCTCGACTATACTTGATAGTTCTCTCTAGTTATCCTGCCTGATAAGACATTAATCACTTAAAGTATGTCTGTTTAGATGAGATATTAAGTCCTACTGTGCTATTGGTGTATGTGTTTCAGGTAAGTCAGATGATGACCCTATGCACACCAACGAGAATGGACTGGAGTGATGAGCGACTAGAAGTCATAGCGATGGAGTGTCTTTAGTACCTTAGAGTTTAGTTAGATATTTGCTTAATTATCCTTTCCAATGTAATGATGTTATTGAGCCCTATGTTTTGGCTCAGAATTAGTGGTTGTAATAGTTTAGATGAATTATCAAAAAAATAAGGAGTTTATTGTAATTATTATTTATTTAGATGCTCTGATATTGGCGACTGTATGTGCAATTTATGTTACCATACACGTTGTTCATGTCTCCCGATTTATTCTGTTGATAAATTGGCGAGGCTTGACAGATATCCTATGGGCAATTAGGATGAAATCCTGGAGGTGGATAAGTACCACTGGTTAGGGTGGAGAGTGTTTCTCTAGGTTCTGTGCAGTTAACCAAGATCTATCACTGTGTTGCCTAGGTGATAGGTATGTGAATGTGTATATGTGTGTCCTTCTAGTAGTGGTTTGGGCTATGTGTCACAGCAACTGTAAGGCCCTCGAATTTTGCCCTTTTGTTTAGTTGCTTGGTCATGTGATGTTTAGTTGTCTTGTGTATATAGCCTTGTGTATATATGTATATGCATACATGTATATATAACTATTCAGTACATAGTGTATTATTATGATGTTATATGAGTTTACTATGTACATATTGTTGTATTTACACATTATATATATAATATTTAAGTTGTACATTACAATTGCATGTATGTATATAGTGTATATATATAATTCTGGATATTCCTGTGTTCTAGTCGAAGAGCCAATTGACGTCAACATGCATGGACGTTAGAAGTGAGTCGACGTCTAGATCGATGGACGCCAACTCCCAGTAGACGGCCATCAATGTGGATGTCTAATTCGCCAGAATTGTGTGATTTCAGATCTGAAAATGACCGTGATTTCTTCGGTTCTTGTTTTGGAAACCGTGTTCCAACGGTAGGATCCCTACCTAAACGCGTATCCGATTCCCTAGTGTATAAAAACACCAGATTAGGGCGGATTAGGTCCTTTGGGCTCTTTTCAAAACCCTAGAACCTTTTGTGCGAACCTGGAACTTTGGAGACTTTGATCCGGCGAGTTGGTGCATCTTCCGGCGATCCTCTTCGACTGGAAGGAGCTCTAAGCATAGAGGAAGGCTTCCCCGACCTTGGTGTGCAAGCTGCATCAACACGGAACCGGTTCAGGAGAAAATTTGGGGCGCTTCTTGGCTTGGCCGAGGAGGGCATCATCGGCTGATTAAATCCATTCTTCAATTTTTAAGAGGCAAGTAACCTATGTATATCAACCATAACCATGTCTAGTAGGTCCCAGGTATTTTTACCGAATTTTCCTCGTGTCCTGGAACCCTTATTCACCTTGATTTTTTGCGTTCTGTCTGTGTTCTGCAGATAGGAACTTAACGACAACATATTGTGCAGTTAGGTTCCAGGGTCAGCGGCAACATCTTCTGCCGTTAACCCATGTTGGTGGCAACACATGTGCCGCCAAGTTCTTCCAGTTTTCAAAGATGTGATTTTGATCAGTAATTCGTGATTTTTTGGATCTGTAGTTATCTATGTATACTGTAGAATTTATTTTAAGTCAGGTACAAGCAGTAGGTCATATCATGAGGTTGTACCAAATTTTTGTGATTAGTGTTAATTACTAAAATTTCTGTAATTGAACTGAGTGCATAAAATGCCCATGTTTAATCTTGTATAAATAGATCTGATATGATTTAGGGTTTCATAAATTTTCTATGATTATATGATGACTGTATACATGTGTTGGCACTATTGAGAATGACTAATTTACTGTGGAACCTGTTTAAGTGAAATTAGTGATAAATATGCCTGTGAACTATTTTAATTATTACAATTAGTGTATAGATTCAAAAAATCTGAAAAATTGAGCATGTAACATATTGTCTGTTTAGAACTTGTGATAAAAATATTGCATTGTTTGGATAACAATAAGTACTATAAATGATTTATTACATGAGAATGAACATATTGAGCATGTTAAATTAGATTATGTATAATTTAGTGGCTAGTGGCATGATTTGGATGATGTTATGACCCGATTAACACTATGAACAGTAGCATCATGCTAGGTGAACTGAAACCTAAGTAATTATGTAAAAGTAAATGAAATTGTGATTAAATAGTGCATGAGAAGTGTGTAAGCAACGTGTTAATGTAAATTGTGTAAATATGTGTCGTTAGTCACACTGCTAACATAGAGGGTTGTGGAACTGTACTGTAGTAAAGTCCCTACGGGAAGGTTCAATGTGTGTGATATCATATGGGCAATTAGGATGAAATCCTGGAGGTAGACAAGTACCACTGGTTAGGGTGGAGAGTGCTTCTCCCGGTTCTGCACAGTTAACCAAGATCAATCATTGTGTTGCCTAGGTGATAGGTATGTGAATGTGTATATGTGTGTCCTTCTAGTGGTGGTTTAGACTATGTGTCACAGCAACTAAGTGAAAAATGTGAAAATGTGTATGTGATCATGTGAAATGTGCAATGTGAAATATGTGAATTGTGAAATTATTAAGTGAATGTATCATCAATTAGTGTAATCTTATGTGAATGTGCTAAATCCATGTCAAAACAGCAAGTAAAATGTGTGTACAATTGTGTTAAATACATGAAAAATTGAATAG
The DNA here is from genome assembly GCA_014218235.1 of Colocasia esculenta. Lineage (NCBI taxonomy): Eukaryota > Viridiplantae > Streptophyta > Magnoliopsida > Alismatales > Araceae > Colocasia > Colocasia esculenta. Next base: position 94,455,115 of record CM024755.1, on the reverse strand, counting down.
AATTCATATTAGGTATGTTGTTTACCTTATGTATAGTTTTTTTTTTTTAATTAAAGAGGTCCACAGGTTCTTAGTGTAGGAGAGTGCACCCTCCCTCAGAGAGGGAGAATGTTCTCACTCCACCAGAGAGAGCCTAGGCCAAATATATATATAATAAGAGAGATACAAGAGGAAAAGCCAGTCAACATAATCTAACATGGAATAGACCAGCTTTATCCAAAACTAAAGCGCCCTTACACATATGAGGAATATTGCTAGATCCCCAAAAAACTGAATTCTTCTTGGACAAACCACCATAGTTGGCTAAACCGTCCGCCACTTGATTAGTCTCCCTATAAACATGGCCATACATTAGGCTGTTCTTTAGCACCATAGTGTAAGCTTCACGCCACCAACGATAAGCTTGCCAAGAAGGACTTCTTCCAGATTTGAGGGAATTAACCAGTGCTAAAGAATCAGAGTTAACCATAGCAATATGAATCCCAAGGAAATGAGCCAACTAGAGACCATCACAAAGAGCTCTAGCTTCAGCAAGCATACTATTCCCTGAACCACAGTAATGAGCAAATGCCACTAAAATAATCTCCCTCCTATCTCAGATACAACCACCTCCCCCACAGTCACCTGGATTGCCCTTGCTAGATCCATCAACATTCAAACAATATTTAGTGATTGGCGGTATACAGGGAATTAGACAGAACTGCTTGGTAGAGCAGTTAGGAGAGAAGCCAAATCGTTGTAAGACCTGGAGCTCTTGAGATGATGACACCACTTTAAACTGAATGTTAGCTAGGGAATGTGCAACCATACTTTTGATGTTATTAATCGCTATAGCATGTGAGTACCTTTTCTTCTCAAATATGTACCCACATCTCGCCTTCCAGATCTCCCAAAGCATGATAATGAGGCAATGAATAGAAATAAAACCCATAGGAGAGGAAGTATTAGAAACAGAAAGAAAGCTCCAAACTCTCATAGTAATGTGACTATGGAGGTGCACCTTATCATTAGTGAGTGGTAAGAACTAGTTCATAGGGCCGCCAGGTCACCACTAATGAAGAGATGATTGTAATCCTTATTTTTAGGAAATGACAGCAAGAGCAACAAGAAACCATTTGAATACCACTTTCAGCAATCCTTTGGTCCACAGGGACCGCTCTGTTGAGGAGCTTCCAACAAAACAAAGCAGCTCTTTATAAAAACCACTATGCCAAATTTTATTTCAAGCGTATCGCTTCACACCCACAGAGCGAACCAGATTGTAGGCAGACTTAACAAGAAATTCATGTTCTGAGATGGCATCCAAACACATTTATCATCATCCTCATTCAGCATAACCCCCTGGAGGACGCCATTAGGAAGAAGGGACCTGATATGGTGATCAGGATTGGAGATGACCTCGTTAACAGTAACACTGCCCCCTTCATAAGGTGTAACCAGCGATTCAACAAGAGGCCTATCCCCCTAGCCAAGCATCCGATAAAATGTCAATGTCCTTTCCATTCCCATGAATCCATCTATTATTGTCATGAACAAGCTGCTGAGCAACAATCCATATTTTAGAAGGAAGACCCATTTGTCCATCATACTTGCCAGACATATACCGTCTCTTTGCATACAATACCCAGAAGGATGAACCATGATAAATATTCCAGATAGACTTCATAGCTAGAGAAATTTGCACCTGCTTAACACTACGAACTCCAAAACCTCCCTCAGCCATGGGATGTTGGATGGTTGACCATGCAACCTAGTGACGACGCCTCAAACCATCAGAGCTATTCCAAAAAATTGCAGCACAAGATTTGTCAATATAGTTCATGATACTGACCGGAATGGATAAAGAAGCAGCTAGATAAACCGGTATGGATGCAAGAACCAAATTGATGAGTGTGACTCTCCCAGCTTGAGAGATTAATCTAGGCTTCCATGATGCAAGCATACGATTAATGTTCTAAATGAGAGGGGAGAAATCAGAAGCAAGCACCCTACCAGGATGCAAGGGGACACCAAGGTAAAGAAGAGGACCGCTTTGCCTTTTAAACCCAGTCCCCATCTTAATTCTGTTGACCGCTTGAGCTGTAGCTTTGTCAGTTATCATGAAGTAGCTCTTCGCAGAGTTTATATGCTGCCCTGAGGAAGAGGAATACCTGTTAAAAGAGTCCATCAATCTCTTAACCTTATGGACCCCCCCCCCATTAAGAAAATGAGGGTATCATCAGCATACAGGAGATGGGAAATCGGCTGGATAGCTCATGGACCAGCATAAGGATTGAGATAACTCGTATAAACCATGTTTTTTATACCTCTACTGAGAGCTTCTTCCATGATTATAAAAAGAGCTGGGGCAATGGGATCACCTTGTCTAAGCCCCCCAGGTAGAGTGGAAATAACCAGTAGGCAATCCATTGAACAGAACAGAAAACCAACAATTACTTATCAACATACCAATGTAAGAAATAAATATGTGGGAGAAACCAATTTTTTTCATCACCATAAAGAGAAAGTCCCACTCCAAACTGTCATAAGCTTTTATGATGTCCAGCTTAAACAGAACATTGTCACCTCTAACCTTTCTATTAATATCCTTGATCAATTATCTAGCAAGAGAAATATTATCAAGAATCAGCCTATCTTTAACAAACGCCCCTTGTTCCTCAGAAATAATGTGAGGGAGAATGTTGATCAATCTATCATAAATAATTCTAGAAACAATTTTGTGACAGAAATTACATAAGCTCATCGGTCTATAATCCTTAAAAGAAATAGGATTATCAGTCTTAGGAATCAATGCAATCAAGGTAGAAGTCACCCCTCTTGGCATAGAAAAACCATGGAAGAAGCTTAGAACCACATTCACAACATCATGTTGAATAATATCCCAGCAGGAAATGAAAAAATGGCCAGTGAAACCATCTGGACCAGGTGCACTATTAGCATTCAAGCTCCAAACTGCCGCTTTAATATCATCCTCAGTGGGTACAGCAGTAAGAACACAATTTTGATCTTCAGTGATCAAAGTGGGGATGACTTGAAAAAGAGATTCATCAATAACATGAGCAGAGGATTGAAGGAGAGAACCAAAAAAATTAGCCGCCTCCTGCTTAAGAACGTCCTAGTTCTCAGTCCAGGAACCCGCCACCTGAAGTCTGTGCATAGTATTTCTCCTCCTTTTCCCTTTAACCACAGCATGATAGAAAGTTGTGTTCTTATCAGCATTGTCTAACCATTGCATCCTAGCTTTTTGAGCCCAGAAGAGTTCAACACAATTAATGGCTTTTCTTAAGTTTGCATTTGCAGCACCCAAGGCAGAACAATTTCCCAAAGAAGGATCTGCATCAAATGCCTCTTGCATGGCCTTGGCCTGATCTTCATGAAATTTTAAATTATCATTAATATTGCCAAAGGTAATCTTGTTCCAGATGCGAAGAGCTAATCCAACCGCCTTCAGCTTCAAATGAAGAACAACAAATGGATTATAATGCCACTCAATTGGAACTTCCCATGCTGTTTTAACTGTTTGCTTAAAAGACTCATGAGAACACCACATAGAGAGGAAGATAAATCTGGCAGGAAAAGGAGTAGGAGGAGTAAACGTATGCAGAAGAGGTGCATGGTCTGAGGGCCCTCTGGGGTGGTGTCTAACCTGGATACCAGGATAGATATCACCACATAACGAATTGCAAAGGATTCTATCCAATTTTGCTCTGATAGAAGCAGTGCCGGTACGGTTATTCCACCAAGTAAAGTTTGAACCAACGTAACCCACGTCTATGAGAGACGCACCAGATATAAAAGCATTGAAGTCCATCATGCCATGCAAGTTGACGGAATTGCCACCTAGCTTCTCTTTTTTTTTTTTAAACCGAAAAGGACACAGAAACGAAGAGCTAGCTAAGTGCGCTATCCCCCAGTAGGGGATAACGTTCTCACTCCCCTAGCCTTGTCTTGCGCCTAAAATTTTATATATGTGGAAAAGTATACATGTGACACCGGGGCATACCCCTGAACAACCAGAAATCACAGCAATCTAACAGAAGGGCACCCAGATTTATCAAGAGCAACTGGACCTTTACAGCTGGAAGGAATAAGTGACCACCTAGCTTCTCTAAAGGAAGGGAAACACAGTTAAAGTCTCCCCCAACTAACCAAGGAACATCTACATAATTCGAAAAGTTCATAAGCTCATCAAACAAGAGGCGCCTTGTGTCTGCATGGTAGCTAGCATAAACTTATTAACAGGGACACACTGTTATCCTTCATCACCGCCATCGTGATGTGCTAGTCGGAGTAGTTCACCAGATGCAAAGTAAAGTTCCTCCAGAAAATCCAAATCTTACCATTATCACTACATACGGAATCCATGCAAAGATATGCACATAGTTGATCTGCTTTTTCCATAGAAACCATTGGTTCAGCGATTGCCAGAAAATCCACATTACTTATCTTAACCAGTCTCTTAAGCGAACGTCGAGTGGCAAGGTTCACGATACCCCTAACATTCCAATATAATATGGAAGGGTTCATAAGGATGAATACCCAGAAGAAGACCCCACCACTGCCTTCGCCTTAGAGCAAGTTCTGGCACCCACCTTCTCAACTTGGCCCTTCTTCTTATGTTTACCCATAGCAGGCATGAAAATATTCTCCATGTTAGCCAGGTAAGCGGCCCTTTGCAGAATAGAATCTGGAGGTTTCAACTTGGAAATAGTAGAATTTAGCAAGACTTCTTCTTCTCCGGCAATCTCCGTCCCCGGAGAAGCCCCTGCTCCGGCTGCTGGCATGTCACCAGAAAAGACTCCTGAAGTAAATCATGTTGTCGAACCACCATCGTGGCCTCATGCAAGCCATGCAACATGGGTTGGATGCAATCCTCCGATACCTGATTGGACTGCAATTCAGAGGTCATGACCTCAACATAAGCTTCTTTAGAACCTAACCTCTCCTCCAATACCATTCCATGCAAACCTTGCATAGCACCATAAGATTGAATAATTTTTTGATAGACTCCCACCTCCTGAGGAACAGAAACTAATAACTTCGATGAAGAAGCTACAGTCACGTTCACCGGAGGATCACTAACCACCAAGACTTCTTCCATATTCTTATCCAGTGTAGGAACATCTTGAGCAGTTGTGAGATCTTTTTGACGCCATGTTTTTTAACCTTGTCATCATGTTTCTTTTGAAGATCCTACTGATTAGGTTGCATGCCATTCACTGCCTCTGTATTCTTCGACTTCCTTTGGCACTCAGATTCTGCATGACCCAGCTTTTGACAGAAACCACATATAGCAGGCACCTTGTAGTAGTTAATTTTTTGCCAGAACCCATCTTGCCCATAGCCAATCCATAACCTCTCTGGTCGAGGCTTAGCAATATCCAGTTCAACACAGACAAAAGCCTCTTGAGTCTGAGTAAGAGCGTGAGTTGGTTCATGTATCCGTAGCACTTGCCCAATATTCCCTGCAATAGACTTTAAAAAATCGTGGAGGTAGTAATTAACTGGAAGTGTAAGACCCGGCCCCCTTGGGCCCTGTCCTCAAGGTCGCGCAAGGCGCCCTGGCCGCGATGTGGTCACGCCAGAGCGGTCTTCCGTGACAGTGTTGGGTCGCGCCGCACCCGGCCGCGCGTTCTTGTCACGACGGGGGTCGTCGTCGCATCCTTGTTGCGACGTCTGTCAGGGTCGTGACTGCTTTTTTGACAGACGTGACCTGTGTCTTTTCTGTCAGAACGGCTTTGTCAGGTGTCAGACGCGTGCAGCATTGACGCGGCTTGTCTGGTCGTCGCGACTACTTTTACGGTCTTCGAGGTTTGACCACCTTTTGGGTTCGTGATGCTGAGGAGCGTCGCGACATGCTAATTATCGCGCCAGGTCGGCCTGTCGCATTCTGGGGGCCGTCGGCTTAAAAACCGAAGGCGCGCCCATTCTCCCCCTCTCACCCTCTCAGCTCTCTTTCCCCCCTCTCCTTTCCCTCTCGAGTTTCTCTTGCGGTTTCTTGGCAGATCGTGGTGCTTGAGGCGTCTGTGCTGAGGTGGTGTCATCTCGCTCGTGCAGGGGACGTGTTCGTGCCATTTGGAGTGAGGAGGAGGCGTTCATTCCTACGAGAAGGCCCCAACAGGTTCGTTCTTCGCGTGGAGATAGGGACTCTTGATCCTTTTGCCCTAAGCATGCTCCCTTCCCCCTCTAAAGCGTGGGTTCTTTGTGGTTTGGGGCTTGGGAGTGTGAGAACTTCATGCTCGAGGTTGAGTGAGGTTCCTCTTCGAGCGTAGATCCATGTTTGTGAGATTTTTAAGGGTGGTTTGGATGCTTTACTGACTTTCTAGCATGTTGAGCATGATCCTCTCCCCCCTTGTGTGGTTGTTTCCCCGTTTTGGGGTGGTTCCCGGAGGGAATGCTCTGGAACCCTCCTCTGCTGAGAAGGCGACGCTCGTGAAGGTCGCGACCTGGTCGCGACGGCCTGGCCGGTCGCGACAAGATCGTGACGCTCTTGGGTGTCGCAACCCTATCGTGACGGCTCAGGCCATCGCGACGGGAACACGAAAGGGTAGGGCGTCGCGACCAGGTCGCGACGGCCCGCCGCGTCGCGACCCCAGCCGTGAGATAGATTTCTGATCCATGCCGTTTCCACTTCTTTTTATTGTACCCGTGGCACCTGTGCTAGTTCCCTAGTGCGGTCTACGCTAGTCTTTCTCCCAGTGTTCGGCACTTGAGGGCTTGTCCCGTGTGAGAGGTTGTTACCGTTGCCTGGGACCCCCATCCTCAGGTGTCGTCGATGGAGGTATCGGGGTGACGACTGTGCTCAAGTCGGCAGCCCAGCAGGCGGACTCCAGAGCTCAGGGGAAAATGGTGGTTTGGACGGCGACGTTGAGTCATATGCAGAGCTCTCTTGGCTAGGCCTAGGACACCGAGGACAACTGGAGTTCTACCCGGTGTAGGTTAGCCAGTCCTATTCTCACTGCTTCGCTCTTTGCGACCCCGGAACCGCTTAGGGAGGCCAGGCGTGGGACCGTAGTCCAGCCAGACTATGGCGGTTACTGTTGTGTTACTTGTGTCCTTCCTCGCTCTGACGAGACGTGAGAGTCAGGACCCGGGTCGAGGATAAGACGTCGGTGGATGCACCTTGTAGCGACCCTCATTATACCGGTACGGTTATACCAACCCACGTCGGTATAGTGAACGTTGCCACAGTGTGACATTTACCCAACAATAACATTCAGCTAAGATACACGTGAATATAAGAACAGAGTAGCGGAAGTAAAAGAACCACTGTCTTCATTTCATTCATCATCCACATTTAACATATATGATTGCAATAACATTTAAAGAACTTAAAAGTCCACATAATTAAATTGCTGAAAATCAAATACATAATTGTCCACACTTAAACATTTTTCCATGATAATGCTAGTACAATGTTGCAATTACATACATAAAAATGCCAAAATGTCACAACTAAGCTCCACCAAACTAGCTACTCCCCGCGCTTGGAGTCGCTTTCCACGATCTCCTCCAAAGGTGTGTCACCTACTACACATGTACGCCGAAGCATGTAATGAGTCTAAGAGACTCAGCAAATAACACTACATCTATCACACATGCACGTATCATAGCAGGTTTTTACATACCATTTACAAGACACAACATATAGCATGCGTGACATTGAAATTAACAACCTTATCTTGGAAATTCTACTAATGAACACATGATTCATGCTTTCAGATTTTCTAATTTCAAAATCTCCTATCACATGCTCTCTAATCATTCCTACACATGAAAGTTCTACTTTCAATTAAACTAAAACATGAGAGCAATCTTGTATGACTAGCTTACATACATGAAAGAAAACATTGCTAACATGGTTACTACTCATTCTTATACTTGCACATAACCATTTCACATGCTTTAAGCTTGCTGTTTTGTTGTGGTTTAACACTTTACAATCTAACACATGAAAGCTATGTTCTCATTCAAACCACAACGTGAGAGCATACACACATGGAGTGGTTTACACATAAGTAAGGATTGTCCCTAGCATGGATTCTACGCATTGTACACATATAGCACAAAATCATAACCACATTTACGTTGCTGTTCTAACACGATTTCAGATCATAATATCATGGATTTCAATTTCACATCTTCACATTTTGGTTTCACATTTTTACACAATTTTTTATTCACATAGTTCACACTTTACACATTGCACATTTACACATGTTCACACTACACAATTTGCACATGATCACAATCACATTTCACATTTTACACTTTAGTGCCGTGACACATAGTCCAAACCACCATAAGAAGGACACATCACATCACATACACATAGACGCCACCTAGGCAATACAGTGACGACTCTTGGACTGTGCAGACCGGGAGAACAAGTCTTCACCCTAACCAGTGGTACTTGTCCACCTCCAAGATTTCATCCTAATGCCCTTAGGATCACAACACATTGAACCTTCCCATGGGGACTTTTCCATGGTACGGTTCCACAGCCCTCTATGGAAGCAGTATCACACTTGGCACAGTTTTACACATTACACATATCGGTTTTTACACACATTTTACACATGACACTCATATCTCATTCATTCTCTCATTCGCAACATGACTCTGTTTTCCTAATCATGCCACTACAGATGACATAATTTATTGTTCAGGAAATTTCACCAATCAGGTTGGGTTACACAGAAATTAGATCATTTCACAATGGCATGCATTAATTACCTATTTTTGCATGGAAAATTCATATTGCATGGTATAGTTGTCCAAATGACCTGAAAATTTAACCACATGCTGATTTCGGGTTTAGGACCCCACATGAAAATTTTCACATTTTTCTGATCCAAAATGCAATTGCAAAAAATTTAACATAAATTCCCGTATTATTCAAAATTCGATTTATCATGATGTATAACATAAAAATTCAGTTTTAACAGATCATAACCCTGAACTCAATATACACAATACCATAGGAATTTTCCCGAATTTATTTCACAGTACACAATTTACTGGAGATTTTACAACCCTACACATGTTTTTCTAATTCCATTTCAGAAAATTCAATAAATCAGAGGAGCATGGAGAAAATTCCCAAACATTCAGAGCATGGACTGATTTACCCACTCTCAGTTTAGCAAAATTTAGGGCATCCAACTTCACATGAATTGCACAAACGGTAACGAACATGGTTTAGGTCCCATCATGCATACATTCTCCATAAATAATCCATTTATGCCAAATCACAAAAATTACAAGGATCCCACCACACATTCAGACATCCATATTACATATCATAGTAGGTTTACAATATATCCTCATCGAAAACACATCGAAAATAGTCATATATATCAGGAAGAACAGCTCACTGTTCTGTCCAGACGAACTTGGCGGCGGTCTTTGGCCGTTCCAGGAGTGGACGGCAAGATCGCTGGATGCACACGGGGAATATTGGCGTCAAGGCATTGACGCCAAGTTCATGTCTGTGCAGAAACACAGACCGAACTCCAAATTAAGGGCTGAATGGAGGATCTAGGACACGAAGAAAAATACATAAAAATTATAAAACCCTACTAGACATCTACATGGACGATAGGGGTAGGTTACTTGCCTCTAGAAAATACTCCAGACGGATCTAAATGGCGGTGAAGCTCTCCTTGGGCAGTCCCAAGAAGCTCTACAATTGCTCTCCTCCGGGTTCTAGGACGAAGATGCCTCCAAGATGAGGTCGGGGAAGCCTCCTCCTTCACTTCAGCTAGCTCCTTGTCGTGGTAGATGGCCAGGAACAGCTTCAGAAGGTCGGATCCAAGCTTGCAAAGGTGGGGTTTTCTCACAGATTTTCTAGGGTTTCTTCTTCTCCTTCTTCTCCTCTTGCAAAGAGAGCCAAGAGGGGGCTGAGGGTTGCAGAAAGGGCTTTGTAAATAGGAGAGGAAGCTCTCCTTTCACGCAGGTTGGACAAGAAAGCTTTCAGACCATTGGGGACAGCTCCCCAATGGGTGAGCAAGCCTGCTCCCGGAAATCCGGCTCTGCAACGCATGCAGGTCAGAGAAATTAGCGTCCACATCGCTGGACATTGGGATTAGTGTTGGCGTCCATATGGTTGACGCCGACACAACATCAACGTCTATTGATATTGACGTCAAGCTGGCCTTCGGCCAGAACTCTAAAACATGCATAAAGCACGCACAACTTATTCATATTTACATGTCATACATATGTACTATCACGTACACACTACCAAAATGTCATTCATACATTATTTACAACTAACTTATACACATGCATACATAAGTATAAATAGTTAATACATACGTAGATATGTACATCTATGCATACACAACAATAATTATTTACACGAAATAATAATAATGCAACAAAATTCGAGGGCCTTACACCCTCTCCCCCTTAAAGAAACTTCGTCCTCGAAGTTAGAATGACACTACTCAAACAAAAGGGGATACTTCTTCTTCATCGCATCCTTAAGCTCCCAAGTAGCCTCCTCTCGCGAGAAGTTCCGCCAGAGAACTTTCACCGACGCAATACTCTTGTTCCGGAGATGCTGAACCTTCCAGTCAAGAATAGCTACTGGTTGCTCGACATACGACAGATCTAGCTGAATCTCCACTGGCTCATGACTAATCACATGAGACAGATCTCGGACATACTTCCTGAGCATCAAAACGTGGAAGACGGGATGAACACTAGCCAAAGATGGGGGTAATGCTAGCTCATATGCCACGCTGCCCAAACGTCTGAGAATCTCATACGGGCCAATGAATCTAGGGCTCAGCTTACCATGCCTGCCAAATCTGACAACACCTCGAGTAGGCGATATCTTCAAGAAGACATGATCACCCACCTCGAACTCAAGATCCTTCCTCCTGTTGTCGGCATAGCTCTTCTGCCTATCCTGTGCCGCAACAAGCCTCTTCCTGATAAGTTGGACCTTATCCGAAGTCTCCTGAACTAACTCCGGACCGATCAGCTGCCTATCACCGGTCTCCTCCCAACACAAAGGAGATCTGCAAGGCCTACCATACAACGCCTCAAATGGAGCCATACCAATACTCGCATGAAAGCTGTTGTTGTATGCGAACTCCACTAGAGGTAAATGACGCTCCCAATCATCCTTCCAATCCAAAACACACGCTCTCAACATATCCTCGAGCGTCTGGATAGTCCTCTCGAACTGTCCATCAGTCTGGGGATGAAACTCCGAACTGAGCTTCAGCTCCGAACCTAAAGCATCCTGAAGACCCTTCCACAACCTCGAAGTAAATCTCGGATCTCGATCCGAAATGATCGACTTCGGCACACCATGCAATCTAATGATACTACTAACATACAATCTAGCTAAACTCTCTACTGACTGCTTCTTCTTCATAGGCAAGAAATGAGCAGTCTTCGAGAATCTATCTACAACTACCCAAATCGAGTCATTGCCCCTTCTAGATCGAGGCAAACCTGAAACAAAGTCCATAGTGACAGCTTCCCACTTCCACACTGGGATGTCCATCCTTTGCATAAGGCCGGATGGTCGCTGTCGCTCGGCCTTCACTTGCTGGCATACCAAACACCGAGATACATAATTCGCTACATCCCTCTTCATGCCAGACCACCAAAAGGATCTCTTCAAATCCTGGTACATCTTAGTGTTACCCGGATGAATAGAGAATCGCGATCTGTGAGCCTCCGCTAACACAAGCTCACGGACATCTACCAAATCAGGGACACAAACACGGTGCTGAAATCTAATCACACCGTCCTCATCACGAGCAATGCCTGCCTTGCCCACTAACTCTAGGAGTCTAGGGTCGGCTTTCTGTTGCTCGATCACCTCATCCAAAACCGAGGACCTAAGGGATAACTGAGCTACAAAAGCCTGGCATAGTGATGGCTCTAACTCAGTCAACGCTCAAGCCGCATCTTCCAACATCTTCCAATCCTGCTGGAGAGATGGCCTCTTTCTACTCAAAGCATCCGCTACGACATTCGCCTTCCCAGGGTGATACTGAAGGTTGAAGTCATAGTCCTTCAAGAACTCAATCCATCTTCTCTGCCTCAAGTTTAGTTCCTTTTGGGAGAAAAGATACTTCAAGCTCTTGTGGTCGGTAAACATCTCGAATCTGACACCATAAAGATAGTGCCTCCAGATCTTTAGTGCATGAACCACTGCTGCGAGCTCCAAGTCATGAGTCAGATAGTTCTTCTCATGCTCCTTCAACTAACGAGAAGCATAAGCCACTACCCTTTCCTGCTGCATTAGCACACAGCCTAAACCAATCCGAGACGCATCTGTGTAGATAGCAAAACCCTCTACACCGCTCGGTAAGACTAACACCGGGGCTGTCGTGAGCTTAGTCTTCAACCATTGAAAACTACTCTCACACTTCTCGGACCAAACAAACTTCACTCCCTTTCTGGTGAGCTGAGTCAATGGGGCGCGATGGATGAAAATCCCTCAATAAATCGCCGATAGTAACCAGCTAAACCAATAAAACTACGAATCTCCGAAGGGGTCTTGGGAATCTCCCAATCCATAACTGCCTGGACCTTTGCTGGATCCACTGCAACACCAGCACCGCAGATAACATGCCCGAGGAAATGAACCTCGCGCAACCAGAAATCGCACTTGCTGAACTTAGCATACAGCTTGTGCTCACGAAGAACCTCTAACACTACCCTCAAATGCTGACGGTGTGTGGCCTCATCCGGAGAGTAGACCAGCACATCATCAATAAACACTACAACAAAGCTATCTAAATAAGGCCTAAACACCCTGTTCATGAGATCCATGAACGCTGCAGGGGCATTGGTCAATCCGAAAGGAAGGACCAAAAACTCATAATGTCCATAACGGGTTCTAAATGCCGTCTTGGACACATCCTCACTCCGAATCCTCAACTGATGATAACTAGATCGCAAATCAATCTTAGAAAAGACTGATGCATCTTGCAACTGGTCAAACAAATCATCAATACGAGGTAAGGGATACCTGTTCTTCATAGTCACTTGGTTCAACTTTCTGTAGTCAATGCATAACCTAAGTGACCCGTCTTTCTTCTTGACGAATAATACAGGTGCGCCCCAAGAGGAAACACTAGGGCGAATAAATCCCTTATCAAGCAACTCTTGCAACTGCCTCCTCAACTCGGCTAACTCCGCAGGTGCCATCCGATATGGAGCCTTCGAGATAGGAGAGGTGCCCGGAAGCAACTCTATGGTAAACTCTATCTCTCTATCCGGTGGCAATCCAGACAAGTCATCAGGAAAGACATCTGGAAAATCCTGCACTACCTCAATCTCCGCAAGAGTAGGTGACTCATCAGCCTCTGGTACTAACACCACGCTGGCAAGAAAAGCGTCACAACCCTTGTTTACCATGCGCATCGCCTTCATGGCAGAGATGACTAACTTTCCCGCCAAGTTCCTTGGCAAGGGATGAGAGAACTCGTCCTCACCAGGAATGCGGAAAACAATCCTCTTCCGATGACAATCCACTAACGCATAGTGCTCCTCCAGCCAATCCAGACCAAGGATAGCATCATAGTCCTTCATCTTTAGCAAGAAGAAACACCCATCTAGGATTCTATCCTCAATGCACACAGGTAACGACAGAATGCACTTCCTAGTCGATACCGTACCCGCAGGGGTGTGCACAGACAAAGGGACCTCTAAATCCTCAGACTCTATGCTAGACTCTAGGGCTAACTGCCTAGCGAACCGCTCAGAAATGAACGAGTGAGTAGCACCCGTATCAAACAAAACCCGAGCGTGCACACCTAGAAGTAAAACCGTACCTTCGGTGACATGCTCCGCCTGCTCGGCGTCCTCGCGAGCTAAAGCAAACACTCGAGCTGGGGCTCGAGGCCTTTGTGGTCTTCTTGTAGCTGGCGCTGCTGCCGCTACTGCTGCTGGGGCTGGCTGCTGAAGTCTCGGACAATCCTTGATCTTGTGGTCGCTGCTTCAGCACTTCAAGCACTTGCCCGTAATCATCCAACACTCGGAACCACCATGTGTCCTCCCACAGTGGGGACACTCTTTCTTCACACCAGAGGAACGTACAGAAGGTACCTGAGAACTGCCGACTGCCACTGATCGCTGCTGTGTCGGGTACACCGCTTTCTTCTTGTCCTGCCGCTGGAACGTGGCTGCAGGTCTCTTTTGCGAAGCCTTCTTCTCTTCAAGGTATTGCTCCATCTCACCCTCCTGTCTACAAGCAACGCTGAGGGCCTCGTCCAAAGTGCGGTGGTCAAATGCCACGAGCCTGGTCCTCAGTGATGGCTTCAGGCCCATCACGAACTTCTTTGTCTTCCTGCGCTCGTCTGTCACGATATGAGGTGCATATTTAGAGAGTTCAGAAAATCTTGCCTCATATTCTAGCACGGTCATGGAGCCTTGAGTTAAAGAGAGGAACTCCTGCTCCATCCGATCTTGAACATGCTCGGGGACGAACTTGGCCCGAAAGAGCCTCACGAACTCGTCCCAAGCAACATCAATAGCTCCGCCCTCAAACCGGATACGCAGCAATGAAGCCCACCATACATCAGCTCTTTCCTGTAGCATGTAGGTGGCTAATGTAACCTTATCCTCATCTGCACACCTGATGACTCGGAAGATCTTTTCTATCTCCCTCATCCAGCTTTCTGCCAACAATGGATCGCTCTCCCCCTTAAAAGAGGGTGGCAGCATCCTCTTGAATCTTTCCATGGTAGAAGGTCCACCATGGCCCTGAGCTGGTACTTGAGCCTGCTACAGTACACAGCGAGCAATACACAATCAACATAACATCGCACAATTAAATAAAACAGACTATTAATCATTTTATTAGTCTAACCTGAGCCTCCAACTGTGCCTGGAGTTCTGCCTGAGTATGAGCCTGCGTCTGCATGGCTTGCACCAGACCTTGCATGAATACTCCATAATCCACAGGCGGTGGTGGGGGAAGTACAGGACCTTGCGGTGCTGGGGCCTGCTGCTCCGCCTGCTCGTCACGTCCTCACGGGCCGGCGCTCCGCCACGCCTACCTCTCGAAGCCATGGCTGTAATAAATTTCAGCCACCATTAGAGCTAGGTTACTAAGTTTTCTAACCATTTTCTTATCTCATTTCCACTTCTTATTAGTGTTTTCTACACAGGTGGACATACTTAGCATGCAATGAAGATGATGACTTATGTATATTCATGTGCAATCTCAACCGGTTGCTCTGATACCAATCTCTGTAGCGACCCTCATTATACCGGTACGGTTATACCAACCCAGGTCGGTATAGTGAACGTTCCCACAGTGGGACATTTACCCAACAATAACATTCAGCTGAGATACACGTGAATATAAGAACAAAGTAGCGGAAGTAAAAGAACCACTGTCTTCATTTCATTCATCATCCACATTTAACATACATGATTGCAATAACATTTAAAGAACTTAAAAGTCCACATAATTAAATTGCTGAAAATCAAATACATAATTGTCCACACTTAAACATTTTTCCATGATAATGCTAGTACAATGTTGCAATTACATACATCAAAATGCCAAAATGTCACAACTAAGCTCCACCAAACTAGCTACTCCCCGCGCTCCGAGTCGCTTTCCACGGTCTCCTCCAAAGGTGTGTCACCTACTACACCTGTACGCCGAAGCAAGTAATGAGTCTAAGAGACTCAGCAAATAACACTACATCTATCACACATGCACGTATCATAGCAGGTTTTTACATACCATTTACAAGACACAACATATAGCATGCGTGACATTGAAATTAACAACCTTATCTTGGAAATTCTACTAATGAACACATGATTCATGCTTTCAGATTTTCTAATTTCAAAATCTCCTATCACATGCTCTCTAATCATTCTTACACATGAAAGTTCTACTTTCAATTAAACTAAAACATGAGAGAAATCTAGCATGACTAGCTTACATACATGAAAGAAAACATTGCTAACATGGTTACTACTCATTCTTATACTTGCACATAACCATTTCACATGCTTTAAGCTTGCTGTTTTGTTGTGGTTTAACACTTTACAATCTAACACATGAAAGCTATGTTCTCATTCAAACCACAACGTGAGAGCATACACACATGGAGTGGTTTACACATAAGTAAGGATTGTCCCTAGCATGGATTCTACGCATTGTACACATATAGCACAAAATCATAACCACATTTATGTTGCTGTTCTAACACGATTTCATATCGTCATATCATGGATTTCAATTTCACATCTTCACATTTTGGTTTCACATTTTTACACAATTTCTTATTCATATAGTTCATACTTTACACATTGCATATTTACACATGTTCACACTACACAATTTGCACATGATCACAATCACATTTCACATTTTACACTTTAGTGACGTGACACATAGTCCAAACCACCATAAGAAGGACACATCACATCACATACACATAGACGCCACCTAGGCAATATAGTGACGACTCTTGGACTGCGCAGACCGGGAGAACAAGTCTCCACCCTAACCAGTGGTACTTGTCCACCTCCAGGATTTCATCCTAATGCCCTTAGGATCACAACACATTGAACCTTCCCATGGAGACTTTTCCATGGTACGGTTCCACATCCCTCTATGGAAGCAGTATCACACTTGGCACAGTTTTACACATTACACATATCGGTTTTTACACACATTTTACACATCACACTCATATCTCATTCATTCTCTCATTCGCAACATGACTCTGTTTTCCTAATCATGCCACTACAGATGACAGAATTTATCATTCAGGAAATTTCACCAATCAGGTTGGGTTACACAGAAATTAGATCATTTCACAATGGCATGCATTACTTACCTATTTTTGTATGGAAAATTCATATTGTATGGTATAGTTGTCCAAATGACCTGAGAATTTAACCACATGCTGATTTCGGGTTGAGGACCCCACATGAAAATTTTCACAATTTTCTGATCCAAAATGCAATTGCAGAAAATTTAACATAAATTCTCGTATTATTCAAAATTTGATTTATCATGATGTATAACATAAAATTCAGTTTTAACAGATCATAACCCTGAAATCAATATACACAATACCACAGGAATTTTCTCGAATTTATTTCACAGTACACAATTTACTGGAGATTTTACAACCCTACACATGTTTTTCTAATTCCATTTCAAAAAATTCAATAAATCAGAGGAGCATGGAGAAAATTCCCAAAAATTCAGAGCATGGACTGATTTACCCACTCTCGGTTTAGCAAAATTTAGGGCATCAACCTTCACATGAATTGCACAAACGGTAACGAACATGGTCTAGGTCCCATCATGCATACATTCTCCATAAATAAACCATTTATGCCAAATCACAGAAATTACAAGGATCCCACCACACATTCATACATCCATATTACATATCATAGTAGGTTTACAATATATCCTCATCGAAAACACATCGAAAATAGTCATATATATCAGGAAGAACAACTCACTGTTCTGTCCAGACGAACTTGGCAGCGGTCTCTGGCCGTTCCAGGAGTGGACGGCAAGATCGCCGGACGCACACGGGGAATATTGGCATCAAGGCATTGACGCCAAGTTCCTGTCTGTGCAGAAACACAGACCGAACTCCAAATAAAGGGGTGAATGGAGGATCTAGGACACGAAGAAAATACATAAAAATTATAAAACCCTACTAGACATCTACATGGACGATAGGGGTAGGTTACTTGCCTCTAGAAAATACTCCAGACGGATCTAAATGGCAGTGAAGCTCTCCTTGGGCAGTCCCAAGAAGCTCCACAATTGCTCTCCTCCAGGTTCTAGGACGAAGATGCCTCCAAGATGAGGTCGGGGAAGCCTCCTCCTTCACTTCAGCTAGCTCCTTGTCGTGGTAGATGGCCAGGAACAGCTTCAGAAGGTCGGATCCAAGCTTGCAAAGGTGGGGTTTTCTCACAGATTTTCTAGGGTTTCTTCTTCTCCTTCTTCTCCTCTTGCAAAGAGAGCCAAGAGAGGGCTGAGGGTTGCAGAAAGGGCTTTGTAAATAGGAGAGGAAGCTCTCCTTTCACGCAGGTCGGACAAGAAAGCTTTCAGACCGTTGGGGACAGCTCCCCAATGGGTGAGCAAGCTTGCTCCCGAAAATCCGGCTCTGCAACGCATGCAGGTCAGAGAAATTTGCGTCCACATCGTTGGACGCTGGGATTAGTGTTGGGGTCCATATGGTTGACGCCGACACAACATCAATGTCTATTGATATTGACGCCAAGCTGGCCTTCGGCCAGAACTCTAAAACATGCATAAACCACGTACAACTTATACATATTTACATGTCATACATATGTAATATCACATACACACTACCAACATGTCATTCATACATTATTTACAACTAACTTATACACATGCATACATAAGTATAAATAGTTAATACATACGTAGATATGTACATCTATGCATACACAACAATAATTATTTACACGAAATTAGAATAATGCAACAAAATTCGAGGGCCTTACACACCTGACCTTGACTAGTGGTAGTGTTTCTGTAGCTAGTATTCCTTGTCCAGGTGGAGTTCCCTCCGTCTGTGTTTACTAGCCGTGTGGTGGTCATGACGAGCAGTCGTACGGAGTTTCTGACCGTGTGTACCTTCCGTACCGTGCTAGTTGTAGTTTCGCTTCCACACTTCCGTTTGTAGGTAGAAGATATAAACTGTTGTCATTCATTTGATATTTATATTCTCCTGCCTGTTTAGAGCCAGTAGGAGATTGGTAGTCCCTACTGAGCTTCTGTTGTGAAGCTCATCCCTCCTTTTCCCAGGTGAGACTTCTCAGCAGCGGTAGGGCGCGCACCGGGCGGAGGAGACGGGGCGGTAGTCGGAGTCCCCATAGCTAGCAGTGGTTCCCCTTTTTTAGTGTACGTCACCCTCGGGGTATGCCCCTAAGGGACCTGTTCTTCCCCTACCTTTTACTTGTACTAGCTTGCGTGCGTTGGGACTGTACTTAGAATGGTACGTGGTGGTCTCACTCTCTTTTCTGTTTCCGCACGTACACTTCTAGATTAGCAGTTGATGTTTACTTTCGTTACATATCCTGTTAGATGTAAATTATAGCCCTTCCGGGTCCCCGGATCCGTGGGCGGCGACTGCGAAAATCGGGACCTCGGCGTGGGCCGAGGGTCGGGTTCTTGGGTCGTTATAGTTGGTATCAGAGCGAGAGTCTGACAGGACTTGTAATGGATTTAAACAGCAATAGAAAGTCCCAACGTTAGTACAAGTACACTGCTAGCCGCCCAAGTGGTTTTGTTAACTTTTATTGGTTGTGTTACCATGCAGTGACATGGCTCCGCGTAGGCACAGTCAGGCTAGACAGTTGGTTGAACAGCAAGATGAGTCTGCTATGCCCGCGCAGGGGCAGGTCCAGGAGAAGGTGTTGGTAGACGAGTCATTGGCACAGCCTCAGGCTATAGCAGCAGCAGCAGCAGCGGCAGGTGGGCAGCAGCTGCAGGAGTACTAGCCTCAACCGCAGCAGTACGCAGATTGGTTTCCCTTAGCAGAGCAATTCTTTATGAACTTGTACTGGGGAGCGTACCAGCCCGGGCAGGCAGTAGCAGGTGTTCAGTTTCCGGCACCTCCTCCAGTGGTGCCGGAGCAGCAGGTAGAGCCAGAGGTGGAGTAGCCAGAGCGTCAGTAGCGGTCGAGCACTGGGAGTACCCGGGCCGGGCGATGAAGGACGGAGGTTACAGAGGATAGGACCACTCTCCTCGAGAGGTTCCTGCGCCTTCGGCCACCGATGTTCCACGATGAGTATGATCCGAACAAGGCAGAGAGCTGGACCCATGAGTTAGAGCGCATCTTCGAGACCATGGAGTGCGCTGAGGAGGACCAGGTTCGACTGGCAGTGTACCAGCTCAAGGGAGGGAGCAGCCCATGAGTGGTGGAGAGTTCAGAGGCAAACACACTTCCAGGGGTAGTGGTTGGATCACATCACTTGGCAGCAGTTTTCGGAGGTCTTCCACGGCGAGTACTCCCCCGACTACGCTCAACGTGAGAGGCGGGACCAGTTCCACGTGTTGGTTCAGGGCGACCTCACAGTTTGCAGTACCACCAGAGGTTTGTCCAGTTGTTGAGGCATGTGCCTCATGTCGTAGGCAGCGATCAGGCGTGTGCAGAATGGTTCATAGCAGGACTGAGACCAGACTTGAGGTGGGGTGTGACGGCACACATGTGTACCACCTTGGGAGAGGCCGTGGCGAAGGCCACCACCTTAGACAGAGAGACCTGGCAGCCTTAGCAGCAGCAGCAGCAGCAGGGAGGAGCCTCTTCCAGGTCCTTGCCTTACCAGCGTCCAGCGGGTAGTCGCGGCAACGCGACTTCTTCATCTTCAAGCTCAGGCAGTTCAGGTAGTTCCGGATTGTGCTCGAAGTTCAAGCAGATGAGCACCCATGGTGGCGGCAGAGGGAAGCAGTAGAAGCGCCAGTCTAGGTTTGCAGAGCAGTCAGTTGTCCAGGGAGCTGAGCAGGGCAGTCAGGAGGCAGTTTGCTACACCTGTGGCTTACCGTGCCACTTCAAGAGGGATTGCCCCATGGGGCAAGCCCCACAGCAGCAGAAACCAGTGCAGTATGCTCAGCAGCCGCCTCAGTACTAGTACCCTCCTCAGCAGCAGGCACCACGTCAACAGTAGCGGGGGCAGTACCAGCAGCAGGCTCAGCAGTTTCCGCAGCCGCAGCAGTACCAACCGTACTAGCAGCAGCAGCAATACCCCCAGCAGCCGCCGCAGCAGCAGTAGCCTCAGTAGGCACCGCAGCGTGGGCGTGGTCGTGGTCGCGTGATGGCGCTCACCCGGGAGCAAGCAGAGGCGTCAAACCTTGTTATAGGTATTCTATCCATCCTTGGCAGAGCTGCTCGTGTTTTGGTCGACCCCAGTGCTTCTTTGTGTTTTGCTTCCGAGGAATTCTATGAGTCCCTTGCTTGTCACGCTCCTGAGAGGCAGTGTGACGTGATGGTCGATCTCCCGTCTGGTGACTATATGCGTTCTTTTGGTTACCTGGAGGGTGTGGCAGTCGAGGTTGAGGGCTACTAGTTGTTGGCCAGGTTGTACGCACTGCAGCTTTGCGACTTTGACGTCATCCTGGGCATGGACTGGTTGGAGGCTCACTCAGCCATGGTTGATTGCCAGCGGAAGGCCGTTCAGTTTAGGAAACCGGGAGAGCTCATCCTCTGCTTCCGAGGTATCCGGTCTACCCATCGGCCATTTATTTCCTTGTGTAGAGCTCGTCGTTTGATCTGCGATGGCTGTGTGGCGTACCTTGCTTTGGTTTGTTCTTTAGAGCCTAGCGGATCTTCAGTTTCTGACGTGCTCGTTGTTTCTGAGTTCTCCGACGTCTTCCCGGAGGATCTACCTGGTTTGCCGCCTGAGCGGAAGGTAGAGTTCTCCATTGAGATTTTTCCCAGTACGATGCCTTTGTCCAAGGTACCCTACCGGATGGCCCCGGCGGAGCTGCGTGAGTTGAAGCGCCAGTTGCAGGAGCTTCTTGAGCTGGGCTTCATTCGCCCGAGTCGTTCTCCGTGGGGCACGCCTATTTTGTTTGTGAGAAAGAAGGATGGTAGTCTTCGTTTGTGCATCGATTATTGGCAGTTGAACCAGGTTACTGTGGAGAACAGGTACCCGTTGCCGAGGATCGATGATTTGTTTGATCAGTTGCAGTCGGCCCGAGTTTTCTCAAACATTGACTTGATATCCGGTTACTATCAGATGCGGATCAGAGAGTCAGATGTTGGTTTGACAGCTTTCCGTTCCAGGTACGGTCACTTTGAGTTCGTCGTGATGCCATTTGGGCTGACGAACGCACCCGCAGCATTCATAGATCTGATGCATATGGTGTTCAGTGAGTACCTAGATCGTTTTGTGGTTGTTTTTGTTGATGATATTTTGGTCTACTCAGCTTCTGAGGAGGAGCACGAGGAGCACCTGAGGATTGTGCTGGAGACCCTGCGGAGTCACCGCCTTTATGCCAAGTTCGACAAGTGCGAATTTTGGCTGAGGGAGGTGCACTTTCTCGGGCACGTGATCTCGGGTTCTGGTGTGGCGGTGGAGGCTGTTTTGTCATGGGAGCAGCCCACATCGGTGTCAGAGGTCCGCAATTTTCTGGGTCTGGCAGGTTACTACTGAAGGTTCATTCAGGATTTTGCCAAGTTAGCAGCACTGTTGACCAGGTTGACTAGGCAAGACGTCAGGTTTGTTTGGTCAGAGGATTGTGAGCAGAGTTTTCGAGAGCTGAAGATGAGGTTGACTTCAGCGCCAGTGTTAGTCTTGTCGTCGGGCAGCGGTGGTTTCGTGGTCTATACCGATGCGTCGAGGTCAGGTCTAGGTGCTGTGCTGATGCAATACGGTGGGGTCGTTGCCTATGCTTCTCGGAAGCTCAAGAAGCACGAGGAGAACTACCCCACCCACGACTTGGAGCTGGCAGTAGAGGTGTTCGCTCTCAAGTTGTGGAGGCACTACCTGTATGGCGAGGCTTTTCAGATCTTCACCGATCACCAGAGTTTGTAGTATATCTTCACCCAGAGGGATCTGAACTTGAGGCAGCGCCGATGGATGGAGTATTTGAAGGACTACGACCTAACCCTTTCATATCACCCAGGAAGGGCTAACGTCGTAGCCGATGCTTTGAGCAGGCACGTGCGCTTGAGTTCGGTGATGGTCAGAGAGTGGAGGTTGTTCGAGGAGCTGTCCCAGGGAGTGTTCGTTCCGTCGAGGACCAGAGACCGTGCAGTGGCAAGCAGTTTGTCAGTTCGGCCATCAGTGTTCAGGCAGGTGTTGCAGGCACAACAGGCAAACCCTCAGTTGGCAGACATTTTGCAGGTGCTAGATGTTGAGCTCGACGAGGATAGCGAGGTCAGATTCAGAGGCCGCTTGTTCGTTCTTGAGGAGGCCCGCCAGGAAATTTTGTCAGAGGCTCACAGATCGAGGTATGCTGTTCATCCTGGTTCCACCAAGATGTACCATTGCTTGAGGAGGTTCTTCTGGTGACTAGGGATGAAGAGTGGAGTGGCAGAGTTTGTTGCTCGGTGCCTTACCTGTCAGCAGGTGAAGGCCGAACATCAGCGTCCTGGTGGTGAGCTGCAGTCGTTGCCCATTCCCAAGTGGAAGTGGGACGACATCACCATGGACTTTGTAGTTGGGTTGCCCCGCACCCCGTAGAGGCACGATGGTATTTGGGAGATTGTGGATCGTTTGACCAAAGCAACGCACTTTCTTCCGATCAGGATGTCGTGGTCAGTGGACAGGTTAGCCAGGCTGTACGTGGACAGAGTTGTTTTGTTGCACGGGATCCCCGTTTCGGTCGTCTCCGACAGAGATCCGAGGTTCACGTCAGGGTTTTGGCATAGTTTTCAGAGAGCACTGGGCACGGAGTTGAGGTTCAGCACAGCGTACCACCCTCAGACAGATGGACAGTCAGAGCGGACCATTCAGACACTGGAGGACATGCTGAGAGCGTGCTGTTTGGACTGAAGCAGCACTTGGGAGTCGCACTTTCCGATGGTAGAGTTCGCATATAACAACAGCTATCACTCGAGCATCGGAATGGCACCATACGAGGCCTTGTATGGTCGCCCGTGCAAGACTCCACTTTACTGGTTCGAGGTTGGTGAGAGGCAGCTTTTAGGGCCAGAGTTAGTACAGCAGTGTGCCGACACGGTCAGTCTGATCAGGCAGAGGCTTCGGGCAGCACATAGCAGACAGAAGAGCTACGTAGACGTCCGCAGGAGACCATTATAGTTCAGTGTTAGTGACCTTGTTTTCTTGCAGGTCTCGCCGACCAAGGGTGTCATGAGGTTTGGCAGAAAGGGAAAGCTCAGTCCGAGGTACGTCAGGTCTTTCCCTATCACCGAGAGGGTCGGCGAGGTGGCTTACAGGTTGAGTCTTTCGGCAGAGCCAGTAGGTGTGCACAGTGTGTTTCACGTTTCGCAGCTCAGGAGGTACGTTGCAGATTCTTCGCACGTGTTGGACCACTCGCAGCTTGAAGTGGCGCCAGACTTATCAGTGCCAGAGTACCCAGTCAGGGTTGTCGACCGCAAAGTTCAGCAGTTGCGCCGGAAGCAGATTCTGCTGGTGAAGGTCGTCTGGGAGAACCGCATTGGTGTCGAGGCCACCTGGGAGCGTGAGGATGAGATGCGCGAGTAGTTCCCCTATTTGTTTGATTGATTAGTATGTTGTCTCTCCTTTCTCTACTTTCCGGTTTGAGACCGAGTTGTTTTTATTTCGAGGACGAATTGTCTTAAAGTGGGTGGGATGTAAGACCCGGCCCCCTTGGGCCTTTTGGCCCCGTCCTCAGGGTTGTGCAAGGTGCCCTGGCCGCGACGTGGTCGCGCCAAAGCGGTCTGCCGCGACAGTGTTGGGTCGCGCCGCACCCGGTCGCCGCGTTCTTGTCGTGACGGGTCGCATCCTTGTTGCAACGTCTGTCAGGGTCGCGACTACTTTTTTGATAGACGTGACCAGTGTCTTTTCTATCAGAACAACTTTGTCAGATGTCAGACGCGTGCAGCGTTGACGCGGCTTGTCTGGTCATCGCAATTGCTTTTCCGGTCTTCGACGTTTGACCGCCTTTTGGGGTGGCACCGGGGGCGACCGTCGCGACATGGTCGCGACGCCGAGGAGCGTCGCGACACGCTAATTTTCGTGCCAGGTTGGCCCGTCGCGTTCTGGGGGCCATCGGCTTAAAAACCGAAGGCGCGCCCATTCTCCCCCTCTCGCCCTCTCAGCTGTCTTTCCCCCCTCTCCTTTCCCTCTCGAGTTTCTCTTGCAGTTTCTTGGCGGATCGTGGTGCTTGAGGCGCCCGTGCTGAGGTGGTGTCGTCCCGCTCGTGCAGAGGACATGCGTGCCGTTTGGAGCGAGGAGGAGGCGTTCATTCCTACGAGAAGGCCCCAACGGGTTCGTTCTTCGCGTGGAGGTAGGGACTCTTGATCCTCTCGCCCTAAGCATGCTCCCTTCCCCCTCTAAAGCGTGGGTTCTCTGTGGTTTGGGGCTTGGGAGTGTGAGAACTTCATACTCGAGGTTGAGTGAGGTTCCTCTTCGAGCGTAGATCCATGTTTGTGGGATTTTTAAGGGTGGTTTGGATGCTTTACTTGCTTTCTAGCATGTTGAGCATGATCCCCTCCCCCCTTGTGTGGTTGTTTCCCCGTTTTGGGGTGGTTCCCGGAGGGAGTGCTCTGGAACCCTCCTCTGTTGAGAAGGCGATGCTCGTGGAGGTCGCGACCTAGTCGCGACGGCCTGACCGGTCTCAACAAGATCGCGACGCTCTTGGGTGTCGCAACCCAGCCGCGACGGCTCGGGCCGTCGCAACAGGATCACGACAGGGTAGGGCATCGCGACCAGGTCACGACGGCCCGCCGCGTCGCGACCCCAACCGTGAGACAGATTTTCGATCCTTGCCGTTTCTGCTTCTTTTTACTATACTCGTGGCACCTGTGCTAGTTCCCTAGTGCGGTCTATGCTAGTCTTTCACCCAGTGCTCGGCACTTGAGGGCTTGTCCCGTGTGAGAGGTTGTTACCGTTGCCTGGGACCCCCATCCTCGGGCGCCTTCGAGGGAGGTATCGGGGCGACGACTGTGCTCAAGTCGGCAGCCTAGAAAGTGGACTCTGGAGCTTAGGGGAAAACGGTGGTTGGGACAGCAATGTTGAGTCATTTGCAGAGCTCTCTTGGCTAGGCCTGGGACACCGAGGACGACTGAAGTTCTACCCAGTGTAGGTTAGCCAGTCCTTTTCTCACTGCCTCGCTCTTTACGGCCCCGAAACCGCTTAGGGAGGCCAGGCGTGGGACCATAGTCTGACCAGACTACGGCGGTTACTGTTGTGTTACTTGTGTCCTACCTCGCTCTGACGAGACGTGAGGGTCAGGACCCGGGTCGAGGATAAGACGTCGGTGGACGCACCTGACCTTGACTAGTGGTAGTGTTTCCGTAGCTAGTGTTCCTTGTCCAGACGGAGTTCCCTCCGTCTATGTTTACTAGCCGTGTGGTGATCACGACGAGCAGTCGTACGGAGTTTTCGACCGTGTGTACCTTCCGTACCGTGCTAGTTGTAGTTTCGCTTCCGCACTTCTGTTTTTAGGTAGAAGATATAAACTATCGTCATTCATTTGATATTTATATTCTTCTGCCTGTTTAGAGCCAGTAGGAGATTGGTAGTCCCTACTGAGCTTCTATTGTGAAGCTCATCCCTCCTTTTCCTAGGTGAGACTTCTCAGCAGAGGAGACGGGGCGGTAGTCGGAGTCCCCGAAGCTAGTAGTGGTTCCCCTTTTTCAGTGTACGTCACCCTCGGGGTATGCCCCTAAGGGACCTGTTCTTCCCCTGCCTTTTACTTGTACTAGCGTGCGTGCGTTGGGACTGTACTTAGAGTGGTACGCGGTGGTCTCACTCTCTTTTCTGTTTATGTACGTACACTTCTAGATTAGCAGTTGACGTTTACTTTCGTTACATATCCTGTTAGACGTAAATTATAGCCCTTCCGGGTCCCCGGATCCGTGGGTGGTGACCGCGAAAATCGGGTCCTCGGCGTGGGCCGAGGGTCGGGTTCTTGGGTCGTTACAGGAAGCATGGGGAAGCCCACCCTGATTGGCATAACTGTAGAATCACCATTAAAATCAAAGTTTGCATCCCACTTAAAAAATCTGAACAATAGACCTTTAATATATAAGCTTCTTCTCAATATAACTTTCAAATAATCTTCCTCTTCCTCAAACCGAAGAAGAAGGTGACGTGGATTCAAAACACTTGCAATAAAATCAACTTTCGACCCAATCTTTGAGATAAGCAACTCTTGAAATCTGGAATAGAACATCTGCCATATGCACACCTTACAATAACAGCCAGATTCAGAGGGACTAAGGATTTACCAACCTCTTCCAGAGAAAAGAAGATGGTCGGTTCTCCAGCATCAGTGTAACCAGGGGGTTTAACTCCAATCTTAACTAGAGGAGGCGATTTGGTATCAGAGATGATGTGAGCATAGGTACGCCGCCCCGCCAAGGTTGCATCCTTCAGTAAGGTCTGCAATTCCTCCACATCATGAGATGGAGACACCATGACACCCCAGCTAAGGAAACACTGTCGGCACAAGGCCGGCGGCCGGCCCTCAGCAAACCACCTAGCAGGTGAAAAAACCCAGAGCCTCTCTCTCTAACCTCTCGCTCATGTGAAATCAACATCCATTGACCCCTTATGTATAGTTTCATACTTAAATCATGTAAAGTTGCAAGATGGTTTGAATGAAATTTAATTCCTTAAAACATGATGAACAAAAGGTGTAGAAATCATGTTATAAGTTTTATACTTAATTGTTAAAGTGATATAAAGCATGTACTATGTTTATCCTTAATTGTTTAGAAAACTAGCATGTGTTCTATGTTCTAAATTGGTAAGCATGTGCCATGTATTCTATTTGCTATAGATTCCATGAATGGTAGTTTTAGTTTGTATAAAGCATGTCCCATGTATATTTATTTCCATTAGAAGATATCATGTGCATGTGATGTGTGTATGGTTGTGTGCATGGATTGCTTGCTGGGTCTATTTAGACTCATACTTGCTTCGGCGTACAGGTGCAGGTGTCTCCACTTCTTCCGAGGAGATAGTTAGGAGCGACTCCAAACAAGAGGAGTAGATTTTGTTGTGGAGATCCCTTCTTTATACTTTTATTTTCATAAGTATGTATTCCAATAATGATGTAATTCGCATCGACAATGTAATTGTATTGGGAATTGTAATAATGTGGACTTTAGTTTTCTTTCATTACTATTTATATTGTGGATATGATGTGGATGATGGAATAAGATTGAATACTTATTTACTTCCACTGTTCACTTTAATATTCATGTATATCTCAATCAAATGTTAGTGATTGGTAAATGTCCCACTATGACGGCGTTCTTTATACTGACGTGGATTGGTATAATCGTACCGGTATAAGGAGGGTCGTTATAGAGATTGGTATCAGAGCGACAAGGTTGAGATTGTACATGAGTAAACCATCATCTTCATAATATGCTAAGTCTTTATAGAATTATCCACATGTGTAGAAATGATTAATAATGAATGAAATATAGTTAAGAACATGGTTAGGGCTAAATAACTTAGTTTCTAACTGTGATTGAATTGTTTTTCAGGATATGGCTTCTCGTGGCAGCCATGGTGCCCATGCTATAGAGGATGAGCAGAGGCAAGAGGAGAGGGATGAGCAGCAGGCCCTAGTACCCCAGGGTCCTACTGTACTTCCTCCACCACCGTCTATAGATTATGGAGTGTTCATGCAAGGCCTGGTGCAGACTATGCAGACACAGGCACATACCCAGGCGGCACTCCAGGCTCAGCTGGAGGCTCAAGTTAGAAATGTTAGATAAAAGTAGTCTATTTTTAATTAATGTATGATTGTTATGTGCTTATGTGGTATTTATATTGCTTGTTGTAGCAGGCTCAGGCTCCAGCTCTACTTCCCCAGGAGCATGGCCATGGTGGTCCTTCCATCATGGAGCATTTCAAGAGGATGGCTCCACCCTCTTTTAAGGGGGAGAGTCAGCCTTTGCTGGCGGAGAGCTGGATGAGGGAGATCGAGAAGATCTTCCGAGCTATTAGGTGTGTTGAGGAGGATAAGGTCAGCTTGGCCACCTATATGCTTCATGTATTATTTTATTTAATTGCATGTAATTGCGTTACGTTTAGATTTGTTTAGATTGGTCCTTATGGGTGGTTTGATGCAGGAGAGAGCCGATGTATGGTGGTCCTCTTTATTGTGTACCCAGTTTGAGGACGATGCTATCGAGGTGGCATGGGAGGAGTTCGTAAGGCTTTTTTGGGCCAAGTTCATTCCAGAGCATATCTAGGACAAGATGGAGTAGGAATTTCTTACTCTTACCGAGGGCTCCATGACCGTACTTGAGTACGAGGCCAGGTTTGCAGAATTGTCTAAATATGCACCTCACATTGTGGCTGATGAGCGGAGGAAGGCAAAGAAATTTGTGATGGGCCTTAAGCCATCACTGAGATCGAGGCCTTAAGAACAATTATCTCTAATAGAATTTGCATACAATAATAGCTACCAAGCAAGTATTAAGATGGCACCATTTGAAGCTTTATATGGTAGAAACTGTAGATCACTAGTATGTTGTAATGAAGTATGTGAACAACATTGGTTGGGACTTGACATGGTGCAAGACACTAGTAGAGACATACGGATCATCAGAGATAGAATAAAAATAGCACAATCTAGGCAAAAGAGTTATGCAGGCAAAAGAAGAAGAAACTTAGAGTTTCAGATTGGAGATCATGTACTGCTCAAAGTATCCCCAACGAGAGGGTTCCAAAGATTTGGGATCAAAGGCAAGTTGAGACCAAGGTTCATTGGTCCTTTTGAAGTACTTGAGAAAGTTGGAAAAGTGGCTTATAGTCTGGCATTACCCCCACAATACTCCACCGTACACAATGTATTCCATGTGTCTATGCTGAGGATGTATATGTATGACCCATCTCATGTGATTTGCTACGACGATATAGTGTTGCACAAAGACATGACCTATGAAGAGAAGCCAGTGAGGATATTGGACAAGAAGATACAACAACTGCAGAATCGACCCATATCCATGGTGAAGGTACTCTGGAACAACCAAGGAGTAGAAGAAGCCACATGGGATCCAGAAGAGACAATGAGACAAAACTATCTGGATCTATTCAGTAAGTCATTCTTCCTCTTATGATCATATGAATTTGGGGACCAAATTCTTTTTAAGAGGGGGAGGATGTAGCAACTCTAAAATTTTAAATTTGATAAATGAAATTAATTAAAGGAAAATATGAAGAAATTGAAAACCCATCAAGCAAAATAGGTGATGGGCTTTCCTAAATAACTTTTACATGAGTTAATGGGCTAAAAGCAAGAGCCCAATGTTGGATTGGGGATAATTAAGCCTAATTTCGTGACAAAATTATTAATAAATTAAAAAGGGGCAAGATAACCACTATTTTGGCTCATAATTATCCTAAAAAGAATCCTAACTGTATCTTAACCCCTTAGACATGGATCTAGAGCCCACCCCTAGTCAAATAGAAGGATAAATGCCAGGAAAAAGTGAGAACTTCATGGGAAATTCGGAGTTGGAAGAGAGGAAAGAGTTTTAGGAGGTTTTATAACCTTAAAGATACAAATACACCTCCATTTCATCTCTAGCCGACCCTATTGAACCCTTGGAGCTTGGAGGACGAGGAGGAGAAGCTTTTGGACGTGGAGATCGTAGAGAAGGAGGCTAGGAACAAGGAGATCTTCGAAGTTCTTCACTTTTCTTGCCCTAGGATTCAAAGCGCTCAAATGTAGGCAATCTCTCAAGCAAAATTAAATTAAACTCGACCCTAGATAGTGCATGATCTCATCTTTGAAGGTCCCATGTTTTTCCCAATTCCTATCATGTCATTTAGGAGTATTTCATGCTCAAAATTCTATCAAGAACATGTACCCGACTTGACTTGTTCCTTTTAAATCCAAGTCCATGCTTGATCTCGTGCCTTCAAACATTTATTGTACATGCTACTTGATGTCAGGAATCTAATGATTCTATTTTCCCCAATTTCTATCAAGTAATATTTTCAATTAAATCATTTTTCATCACTTTGCATGATTTTTGGTTTATTGTGAAGAACCTATTAATAGCATGCATAGATCATGTTGAAAGCCTAATTACTATTTATTGTTGATACTTCTACATGTCTAGTTTCATGTAAATTTAATTTTGTGGTTTTTCGTCAAGTATATGATTTTATACGAATTTTAAAAGACCCCTATGTCAAGTCCTTAGAGGAATGGACCGCAACCCAAGGTGACCCAATTCACCTTTTGGGCTCGGCCAGAACCTCTCAGAACATGACGGCCTAACTGGTCGCGACACTGGTGCACATTGCAATCTGAACGCGACGGCCTAACACGTCACATTTTCCCTCTCTTGTATCGGCTGCCCTGAACACGACAGACCCAGACATCGCGTTTATGGACTGATCACCCTGATCGTGATAGATCACCCCGTCGCGTTTCAGAGCAATGATTGATTGGCCTGACCCGGTTAACCTGAACGCAACAGACCTACCCATCGCATTTTGAACATGACAAGGACCTACGTCGCGATTCACTGTGTGTCCAGAAAACCCTAATTTGCATGCAAAGTATGATAGTCATGTTTTACAAGCATGGTTTAACCTCTGCAATGAACTATTATGAGCAGTAACGATATGTTAATACATTTTGTTAATACCCACATGATTTTCATTAATTAAAAAATGTTTGCACAACTCTCACATGCTAGCTTGATTTTCTCTCACATGCATACACCAAAAAAGAATTTGTGCCATGAGACCTTATAGAAATTACTTAATAAAATATCTAGTAATTAAGTGCAATTATTCATGTAAAGTTTCCCTATGATTTAAAAAGGACTTGTCTTCACTTTATTCATCGATTTAATACTGTTATCACGTCTCTCTACCTCGAGCACTCAAGGCATGACAGACAAACGTTTCTATACACACTTTATCCTGGCTTGGACGACCTCCCCGTTGGGAATACTCCTGACTAGACCAGAAACTCCTTGTCGAGGCCTCCGTAAGACCCCTTGGCTTTGGCGGACGTCCATTGCCGACGAGCAGGTTCTACCATCAATACCCATTTTACCCTTAGGGATCAGCATGATCCAATGCCCTTGGATTGCTCTCTCTTACCTTGAGATCACTCCAGACCTCTAAACTATGTTCATAGTGCGGTCATTGGGCAGTTAGTGACTTCCACCAGACTGCCAGCAACCGATTATGTGTGTTGTGCAACTGTTGCTATCGCATGTTTATTGTTGTTTTACGAATATGACCCTCGTTCTCTATCCTATTATCTATTCACATTCTCTCTATACTCTCATCTATTCTTCAATTACCCTCATCTATTCTTGGTACTCTATTTGTCCATCCATTGATTATCTAAGATAAAAACATGATCAATGCCAAGTAACATTATAAAGGGCCCGATCTGGTCCTTGGAGGTGCGCCCAAAAAGTGCTGGTGCCCATGGGAGTTTTAATGATCAATATGTATGGCATAACATCCAAGTACTATACTATCAAGATTAATCTATGACAATCAAAGTACTATGTTCTCTCGGTTGACAAGAAGATCAACCAACGTGCTATCGTGACTTGCGTGTTATCGTGATATCTCATTATATGGCCAATCCTTTAACGTTCTAGTTGTACTATTTTCTTATAAAAAGTACTATTGCCCTCTCGCTATCATGTGACATTACTCTTGTTGTAGCAACCCGATATTTTAATAAATAAATAAATCAAAAAACATTAAAAAGAGAAATTAATTAAAACCCATTAAACAAAAAGAAGTAATGGACTTTGTTAAATGGATCATATAAAAGTTATCGGGCCAAAATAAGGATTTTTAAAGGTTGAATAAAAGAAAAATACCCTAAATTCGTATCTTTAATGTTTCCTAAAATGAAAAGAGCTATTAAATCATTAAAATAGTTAATATGGGTTGGAATTGGACTCCTAACCCTACCCAAATTGGTTAGGTATGAATTTGTAACCCAACCTAACCAAATTAGGAGGTGGAAAGCTTGGAAGGTTGGAAGAAATAGGGAAACTCGGAATTTAATAGGAATTAGAGTTGTAGTAGGAATTGGAAACACTAGAGGCTTAAATACACCCCAACCTCTTCATGGCCGACCCTAATGCATTGCTGAGGCTTGCTGGACGTGGAGGAGAGGCCAAAGGAAGGGAGAATTCGTGGGGAGAAGGCTTGCTTAAGATCTACCACATGTTCTTTGAGTTCTAAGCCCTAAGAGACAAATCGACCCAAAGGTAGGCATTCTTACAAGCTAAGCCTAATTAATCTCGTATGTAGGATGTTCCTAACATCAAGAATAAAATCCCTCTAGTTTCTCTAATTTTCATCGATCCTATCATGAGATCTTTATTTTTGAAGTTCTGTTATCATTATGTCCCTAAACCATTATGTCCCTCAACCCTCATATTTATTTTAGATCTCCATGTACACTAGATCTCATGCTACGAAATTTTTACTGGACATACTGCTCGTTGTCAGGAATCATTTGCCACTGTTTTCCCCAAATTCCATTCAGTATACCACTCGAATTAATTCTTTTTCCATCACTGTATCATGTTCTTTGTTCTTCATGAAAGATCTTGTTCAAAACATGTCAGAACCATGATTATTTCCTAATTCCTATTTACTGTACGTACCCTTGCATGTCTAGATCCGTTTAAAACTGGTTTCACAATTTTTAATCATCTATACACCGAGATCTAAAATTTTAAACTACCTTGTATCAAAGCTTGAGAAACTTGGACCGCAATCCAATGCAACCTATTTCCTTTTCGGGCTCAGGCACAGAACCTAAGAACGCGACAGCCCGATAGGTCGCATTATCAAGGGCTGATCGCGACCAGAAACCTGTCACGTTCTGAATGCGACAAGATCTGGCGTCGCGTTCTGGCTATCTGTCTTGACCGACCCGTCACGACCTTTGAAAGACTCTGTCGCAGAATGCGATAGGATCTGGCGTCGCATTCTGACTGTTTGTCCTGACCGACCTATCGTGACCTTTGAAAGACTCTGTCGTGTTCTGGATGTACCCTGTCGCGTTCCTTACAGGGGTACGTCGCCTTCTAGACTTTTGCACATAAACCCTTGAATTTTGGTGCTCTTGTCTTTATACAGTGGTTATATCACATGTTAATAGTCTTAAACGCAGTGAATAAAGATGTTATAATATGAACATATATTAATTAATTTAAAAGACATACACATGATCTTTTCATATCCATGATTCTCTTCATCACATGGACATACTTGTAACCATCCAATATGACTTGACTTGGCATGAAATTATCTCATCATATATTTGGTAATTTACTTCAATAATGTATTTAAATTTCTCTATTTTTAATGAACTTGCCTTCTTTTCTCGCGATGTTTTAAATACTGTTACCGACGCTCCACTGTTCTAGAATTCCTCTAGAACGTCGAGCACTTGTTTCCTTATACACTTTCTCTTGACTTGGATAAACTCTCCATCGGATATTCCTTCTGTCGGACTAGTGAATCTTTGTTCAAGGCCTCTGTAAGTCTCCTCTGTCCATGGATTCCCACATGGACGACGAGCTGGTTGTACCCTAATACCTATGATACCCTTTAGGGATCAGTAAGTGTTGCCCAGTTGACGAGCCCAGAGGGGGGGTGAATGGGACTTTAAAAAAAAATTGTTCAATAAAAACCTGTTCACAAAAAACGATTGCACAAACACACTTCGCAGATTGTTAGAGTTAGTACAAGAAGGATAGAAGAAGGTTTTTAATAAATTTATATTTACTGGGAAAACATGATATTAATTATTTTTAATAATAATTAATCAATCATAAATTTTGTTATCATCAAAATACAAGGGTAAAAATATAGGAGTGGTTCAACAATCTCCTCATTTTTGGTGATGACAAAATTTATGAGAATTTTCTGTCAAAAATATTTAAGTCATAGAAAATACAGAAAATTCACAGATAGTGCATACCATGCATACTCTCCCCCTTTTTGTCACAAACCAAAAAGGAAGGATCTTACCATGCATATTTTCTCCCCCGTTGAGAGAATTTCTTACCATTGAGGGGTTCAACAATAATAGATGATGAGGAATTGATTATTGCTCCCTCTTTGTGTATGCTCCCCCTAAGCATGAGGCTCCCCCTGAATGTGAGGCAAGCCAGATCTTGTTGGTCTTGACCTTTCACAAGTTGTTTGTCAAGTCTTCAGAATTATTGCCTGCATTGATCTAATGATAACTTGCAAACATTGTTAGTAGCATTGTAGTTTACTGAAACTAAAATGAAAACAGAAATGTAAATTTAAAACAAAAACTAAAAACTAAAGGATGTTTATGAGCATCCTCTATCCATACCCATTCGGATGCCTTTTTGTTGTTTTACTCATCAGGAGTAGATTGGCATTTTTGAAGTTACCTGAGGAGTTGTTTACTGAAGATGTCTCCTTTTCTTCAGTGTTGGCCATGAACGCCAGGTTGGCTTTGTCTTCTTCCTCACTGCTTGAGCTTAACTCGTTGTCCGAGTCACTGCTATTATCCCAAGCTACTGCCATGGCTTTTCTTTTGAATTTCTTGTGCAGCTTCTTGGATTTTTCTGGTTGACCAGTCTTCTTTAACCTAGGACAATCTGGTCTCAGATGTCCAGGTTTGTTGCATTCATAACAGATAGGCTCAGTTTTCTTTGAGTCCCTTCCTTCTTGCTTCTTGTATTCTTTGTTTTTCTTGAAATATCTCCTTCCAGACTGGTACTTTTTCTTCTTGGCTAAGATACGTTTCAGTCTCCTAGATAGTGCTTCTTCTTTTTCACTGTCTTCACTGCTGGCTTCGTCTTCAGATTGTTCCTCAGAGCTGTCTTCTGCTGCCTTGAGGGCATTGGTGTGCTTCTTCCTACTAGATGATTCTCCTAATCTCTCCATGTTTATCTCATGGGCCATGAGGGACCCAATGAGCTTTTCCAATGACATTGTCTTCAAGTCATTGGCCTCTTCTATAGCCGTTACCTTGGGAGTCCAAGAGGATGGTAGGGATCTAAGTATTTTTCTGACCATATCTCCCATTGGGTAGGTCTTGCCGAGTCCAGCTAATCCGTTGATGATATCTGTAAAACTACTGAACATTTGAGAGATTGTTTCTCCTGGCTCCATCTGAAATCTTTCATATTGAGTCACAAGAATGTCAACTCTTGTTTCTTTCACCTTATATGTGCCTTCATAAGTGATTTTTAGCTTCTCCCACATCTCCATTGCGGATTTGCAGGTTGAAACTCTGTTGAATTCCTTCTTACTCAAAGCACAGCAAAGGATGCTCTTAGCTTCGCAATTCAAGGAGATCTTCTTTCTGTCATCATCTGTCCATTGAGCTTTCTCATTTGTGACTAACAGATCACCTTCTTCTACTATGGACCAAATTTGATAGTCGTGCCCTTGAAGAAAGTATTCCATTCTGGTCTTCCAGTAAGGATAATCTTCACCATCGAAGAGAGGGGGTCGGTTGACAGACTGACCTTCAAAGTTACCTTGGGCTGCCATGGATCTTTACTCTTCAGATCGTTGAATCCTTTCTTTGTCGAAGAGACTCGCTCTGATACCACTTGTTGCCCAGTTGACGAGCCCAGAGGGGGGGTGAATGGGACTTTAAAAAAAATTGTTCAATAAAAACTTGTTCACAAAAAATGATTGCACAAACACACTTCACAGATTGTTAGAGTTAGTACAAGAAGGATAGAAGAAGCAAGGCAATCACACAAAGGACACAGCGATATATCCTGGTTCGGACCTCCTTTCCACAGGAGTCCTACGTCCAGTCCCTAAGCAATCTCTTGGGATTTCACTACAAGGGTACAGTCCCCCTTATGGACTAACAACACCCAGCTCAGCTGGTCTTCCTTCACACGAAGGGAATTACAACACCCTGGATACCACCAGGTCTTCTTCTCTTTCCGGGCAAGAAGGCAGCCCACTTCTTTTATAGGCGCAAAAGTAAACCTCCTGGTACAAACCCCAGTGTGGTTCTACACCCAGCACACAGCTGGTCTTCCTTCTCTAAGAAGGGAACAACACCCTGGATACCCCCAGGTCTTCCTTCACACACGAAGGGAACAACACATACAAATGTGTTCAGGAAACAGACGCCCCTAGATCAAGCTAATAGGGCAGGTGCTTGATCTGAAGCAAAGACTGAGAGGATAAAAGATCTACAGGGATGATCTCTCTCAGTGCTAAAGGCTCTCACAAAGATCTACACTGAACTCAGAGAGCTAGGAGCTACACAGAAGAAGGAGTGAGACTTTGCTCTTTCAGATGCTCGCAGAAGAATCTTCAGAAGGAATATCTTCAGAAGGAGTGAGCGTTGATTTTCTTCTCTCTATTCTCCGTTTGTTCTGGAGCTTCAGTCTTCTATAAATATCTTCAACTTGAAAGATAGTCGTTGAAGTGTCCGTTGAAGTAGCCGTTGTCTCCAAGCTCAAGTGTTCGTTAGACTCTATAATGTAGAGGAGCTTCTAGTTCAACGGTCCTTTGCTTCTCATACATGTAAGGAGAAGATCTTCTGAAATATCCTTTGGCTTCTATTTTATCCAACATTGTATTACCAGTGCTGTCAGAGACCTGCACACATTTATAACAGTAGACAGCTAAGCTGTCTTTGGTTGTCAGTCAACATTAGAAGATATGATCATTAAAGTAGTAAAGCCATTTTGCTATTCTAAAAAGATGTTCACATGATAAGCATGATAGTGAAAGATCTGTATGCATGCAGTGATACGTACAATCTTCATTAATGCACAGCAGTCAAAAAGATATTTGACTTTTCAACGTAATCAAAAAACAAATCGTTGTCTTCTATGAAATCGTTATTTGTATGACTTATGAAATCGTTGTGCAAATCGTTATGATTTTATAAAGAAATCGATGCACAAATCCTTATGAATCAATTAAGAAATCGATGTGCAAATCGATGTGAAGTTCATAAAGGAATCGTTATGAAATCACTAAGGAAATCGTTATGAAATCAAATCGTTACGAAGACAAAGAAATCGTTACGAGAGCAAATCGTTACGAAGTCTAAAGAAATCGTTACGAGAGAAAATCGTTACGAAGTCTAAAGAAATCGTTACGAAGGCAAGTCGTTATGATTTCTAAAGAAAACGTTACGAAAGCAAGTCGTTCTGATGACTAACGAAATCGTTATGAGATCAATAAAGAAATCGTTATGAACTTACTAAGGAAATAGTTATGGTATCGATTTCTTTGCATTCACTTAACAAATCGATCTGAGATCGATTTCTTTAGAATCGATAAAACACTTAGCAAATCTTTATGAATGAATGTAAGGAAATCGTTACATCTCTACAGAAATCGTTGTTGGCACTTTGTGAACTGAAATCAATATATTGAATGAACATCGATTTATCTTTCTAGTGCAAATCATATAACGATAATTCCATAAATTTATATTTACTGGGAAAACATGATATTAATTATTTTTAATAATAATTAATCAATCATAAATTTTGTTAACATCAAAATACAATGGTAAAAATATAGGAGTGGTTCAATAGTAAGATCCAAACGGCCTTAGAATGTTCTCTTTCTTATCATGAGATCATGTCGGACCTGTAGACTATGCTCGTAGCTCGGTCATTGGTTAGTTAGTGAATTCTACCTGACTGCCAGCACCCATTATGCATGTTGTGCAACCGTTACTATCGTCTGTTTAACGTTGTTTCATGTGTAATGACCACTAGCTCTCATCTATACTCTACTCGCTCATCTATTCACGTTCTCTCTACACTTGTCTACTCATCAAGTACTCTCCTCTATTCTTGGTACTTTATATGGCCATTTGACTAATTGTCTAAAGATAAACATTTTGACTAATGCTTGGCAATATAAAGGGCCCGGTCAGGTCCTGGGAGGTGCGCCCAAAAGTGCTATTTGCCTGTGGGAGTTAATTGACCAGAGTATTTGGCATTACACTCAAGTTCTATCTATCTCGACTATCTATATGACAATCAAAGTACCATGCTATACTTGACTTGTTGTGCTATCATGAACTATATTGTGCTATTTGTGCTATGGCCATCCTGCTCTTTGTGTTATGCTTGACGCTTGAGCTCTATATCATGCTATCACTTGATTGACAATACTTGACTCTTGCCCTCTTTTGTTAGTTACTCTGCCTTTAATACATTAATCATTTAAAGTATGCATGATCATGAGATTTAAGTCCTACTGGGTGTTATCGCTCACCCTGCGTTATTGTTATGTGTTCTTAGGTCAGACCGAGGATGATATTTACACTCATGAGGACGGGAATGACCAAGAGTGAAGTTAAGAGTACCCTGCTGTCTTAGTGTTATGTTAGAGTCTTAGTTTAGTCTTTACTTTTATTCAATGTAATTGGGCCAGATAGAATGGCTCTGATATTACTGATTGTAATAGACATTTGAGGAATTATTAATGAAATGTATTTGCTTTAGTATTTATTCTTCGACCAATGGTTTGATGTCTATTATACGCTATGTACCCGTTTACTTGCAACTACCTCACGTTCTGATATTTCCGTGTCGGGGCGTGACACTTGTAACTATACTTGATCGATCTCTTTAGTGATCCTACTTTACAAGATATTAATCACTTAAAGCATACTTGTTTCATGAGATATTAAGTTCTACTGGGCGATTATCGCTCATCCTGCGCTATTTGTTATGAGAAATGCTTTGTACACGTTGGGACGGTCAAATACGCCAACGTGGAAGGACCGAGTTCGTTCCCATTCGCCCACGTTGCGCCCACGTTGTGAAGCTGCCATCTCACCTTTAGCTTCCATGTCAACAGCCATTAAAAGCGTGTCACTTCTCGTTGTGTTATCCCGAGGTTCTCATGATGACACCGCCGGCCTCACGAAACCGCGATTTCGCTTCTGAAATTTTTAATCCCATCTTTGCCCTTCCCGCCTTTTGTCCGCCTTTTGTGTGAAAAATAATATGAAAAAGGAGTCTCCTTCATTGCAACAAAAATTTGCAACCTTCCTCTCCCACGAAAAATTGACCATCCTCTCTGCAAATCCAGTGATCTTCCTCCTTCTGTCTTCTTCATCCATGACTAGTAAGAAGAGTAAGGCCATGCAGAGTACAGGTCAGTCCAGCTCTGAGGAGAATTTGAAGATGCAAAGTACTGTGCCGGCGGGAGTGATGCCATTTATGCCACCTTATCAGATAAGTAGGCCGGTAGGTATACCATTTATGCCACCTTATCAGATGATAAATAGGCCATTGTTATACCCCTTCATGACGCCATACACAACGTCGTTCATGCATTACTGTCCGACGTCACATGGTCCACTACATGCAAGTAACGATGACAAGAGAGCAGAGGTACTCTATCAGAGCCCAGAAGTACCTCCGGAAGAAAATGTAGAAGCACAACAAACTCTTGGAGGACCTTGTGAAGAACCAGTGAGATATGTTATACATGACATTATTGACGATGTTAACAAAATAAGATCAGTGCCTGCAAGCCCTGATTTAGAGAACAATGATGTTGGAGATGAGAGAAATGAGGAAGTTAACGAACTAGTGCTGGGATGCCCAGATTTAGAGAATAAGGATGTTGCACATGTCTGCAATTGTAAGTGGATATTTATCTGTTTGTTATTGTCATTTGTAATTTTTTTAATATTTTTGAATGCTATGTACTCTTAGTCAGATGTCATTGGAATTTTTTAATTTTTCTAAAATTATTCGATTGTTTATTGAAATATTTATATTTGTCACTGAAAGGAATGTATTTGTCACTGGTCTGTATGTATTTGTCACTGGAATCTCCTATTTGTCACTACTTTTCTTCCATTTGTCACTTGGATTTCATGTGTTTGTGACTGAGAATTTTGTATTTGTCACTGGAAGGGGCCTATTTGTCACTGGTTTTATACTATTTGTCACTAGTTTTCTTTCATTTGTCACTTGGAGTTCATGTGTCTTTGTCACTGGGAATCTTGTATTTGTCACTGGAATCTTGTATTTGTCACTGGAAGGGGTTTATTTGTCACTGGTTTTCTGCTATTTGTTACTAGTTTTCTTTCATTTGTCACTTGGAGTTCATGTGTTTGTCACTGGGACTCTTCTATTTGTCACTGAAATCTCTTATTTGTCATTGGAATCTCTGATTTGTTACTGGTTTTCTACTATTTGTCACTAGTTTTCTTTCATTTGTCACTTGGAGTTCATGTGTCTTTGTCACTAGGAATCTTGTATTTGTCACTGGAAGGGGCCTATTTGTCACTGGTTTTCTGCTATTTGTCACTAGTATTCTTCCATTTGTCACTTAAGAGTTCATACCTATTTGTCACTGGAATCTTGTATTTGTCACTGGGAATCTTGTATTTGTCACTGGAATCTCCTATTTGTCACTGGAAGGGGCCTAATTGTCACTGGTTTTCTTCTATTTGTCACTTGTTGTTCATGTGTCTTTGTGATAAATATGGCCCTATCTATCACTGGTCTGGTCCTATTTGTCACTACAATCTGTTTATTTGTCACTGGAATTCTTTCTGTTTGTGTCTAGAATCTTTGTATTTGTGACTCAAAGTAATGTATTTGGCACTGGTTGCTTTCTGTGTATGTGGCACTGAAAGGAGTGCATTTGTCACTCAAAAACTTGATATTTGTCACTGATGTTAACCTATTTGACACGGGAATAATTCTAAACTTTTTTATTATTCTTTCAATGCATTTGGCAGCACCCGAAGTAGGTGATGATTTCAATAATGATAAGGGAGAATCAGAAACTTTGGAACCTTTGGAGGGCATGATTTTTCAAACTATTTCAGATGCACAAAAATTCTACAATGCCTATGCTAAACGAGTAGGATTTGGCATGACAATCACTGATGGTAGAAGAAAGAATGATGTGTTTATTTACAAGAGGTTCAGTTGTCATCGTTGTGGTCAATCTAGAAGGGGCAAAGAAACGATAAGCCACAGAGATTCTTCTAAGATTGGATGTAAGGTATCGGTGAGGGTTAGACATGAGAAAGACACAAACACCTACATAATGTATGATGTAATTTTGGAGCATAATCACATTCTTCATCCTACAGCTGCTATGTATTTGAGATCACATCGTAAAATTTGCACCCCGGAGAAAGCTGAGATTCTGAACATGCGTAGTGTTGGTATTTCCACATCCAATATTGTTTCGGCCATGGCAAAAAGAAAGGGGGGCATCCGACAGTTGGAGTGGACAGAGAAGGACTGTAGAAACTTTCTTGATAAAGAAAGGCAAACACAATTGAAGGAGGGTGATGCAAAGACAATGATAAACCATTTTCAGGCAATGCAAGTTAGGGATCCAACATTCTTTTACACTATAGCGGTTAATGACAATGGTACATTAAGGAATGTGTTTTGGATTGATGGTAGGTCTAGAACATCTTGTACATACTTTGCGGATGTCATCTG
The DNA here is from genome assembly GCA_014218235.1 of Colocasia esculenta. Lineage (NCBI taxonomy): Eukaryota > Viridiplantae > Streptophyta > Magnoliopsida > Alismatales > Araceae > Colocasia > Colocasia esculenta. The sequence goes on along the minus strand of CM024755.1, from coordinate 94,413,017 downwards.
TTTCGATACAACATACTTGACAAACACATACCAAATGCCATTTGCACCATTTGTGGGAGTAAATCATCATGGTCAGTCTATTCTTTTGGGATGTGCACTACTAAGCAATGAGAAAATTGAAAGTTTTGTATGGCTTTTTAATTGTTGGCTAGAAGCAAATGGTGGCATTCACCCCAAGGCTATCATCACAGATCAAGACAAGGCTATGGAGGCTGCAGTAGCTCAAGTGTTTCCAACGGCACGACATCGTTTTTGTCTTTGGCATATAATGAAGAAAGTACCGGAAAAAATTGGGCATATATGCATCTCCAATCCACACTTCATGAATGACTTCCAAAGTTGCATTTATGACACATCGTCCACCTTTGATTTTGAAGAAAAGTGGGATGAATTGATAACAAAGTATGAAATTGCCATGCAAAATGAATGGCTGAAAAGTTTGTATGAATGCCGTAGGAAGTGGGCACCTATTTTTTGAAGGACACATTCTTTGCTGGTAAGTTATTATTCACTAGTATTGTCTATTTTTATTTACTTTAGCTGTTATGTTTACATTATTTTATGCTTGTAGGTATGTCTACCTCTCAACGAAGTGAGAGTATAAATCATTTTTTGATGGATTTGTCACAGCAAAAACTACCTTATCTGAGTTCATTGTTAAATACATAGTGGCAGTTGAAAGCAGATTTGATGCAGAAAATAAAGCAGATTTGAAGTCCATCGATACAGAAGCATATCTGAAAACTTGTTCCCCATTTGAGAAACAAGCAGCCGCAATATATACGAGGTCTATATTTCAGAAATTCCAGCAAGAATTGATAGAGGTCGCTGCTTGTCACCCACAGCGTATTTGTGAAGATGAAAGTAAGTTGACGTTCAGAGTAAAGTCATTTGAACGTGTTAAAGTGAAAGATATATGTATGGAAATGCAAAAAGAATACACAGTCAATTGCCAAAAACAGGAACAAGAAGTGGAATGCTCCTGTAAATCCTTTGAATTTAAGGAACAATTGTCTTTTATGTACTGCATGTCAGTTGTCACTGTGATTATTATGCATGATACTATTTAAACCATCATGTGTTATACAAATCGTGCATTTGTCATTGTAATGCATGGTTACGTTTGAACCATGAATTGTTATGTTACAAGTAGAAACTGAAAAAATTTAAAATAACATCTGAATTTAATTGCCTCTCGTAAAACCTCTGCTAATTGTTATGTTACGACTAGTCACTCAGAGTGAGAAACATCTTTTATGTTACGACTAGCTGACTCAGAGTGAGAAACATCCATCGCAGAAGCATAAGCATGCGCCACCAGGGGTGTCGCACGGGAGTGGGAATGGGAGCAGGGGGAAATGGGAGCAGAAGGATTACCTGAGCATGAAATCCTAAGGCGGTGCAGCAAAGGCTCCCAAGCCACCTGAGCAGGTTTCCTGGACAAGCTTCGTTGAAAACCTAGATGGTGAATGGGGCGAGCCTGACGGGGCGGATGATGTGTGAAACATAAAGGGGTGATGCGGCTTAGGGTTTACGTGAGGGTAGAATGGGAGATTTTTTTGATATGATATAATAGATTAATTAATTAATAATTTAATTTCTTCAAGTGACAAATGTATGTAAACTAATGACAAATAGAAGAAAAGAAGTGAGAAATACGACCCTTCCAGTGACAAATACAAGATTCCCAGTGACAAATAGAAGACAACTCCAAGTGACAAATGTATGTAAACTAGTGACAAATAGAAGAAAAGAAGTGACAAATACGACCATTCCAGTGACAAATACGAGATTCCAGTGACAAATAGAAGATTCCCAGTGACAAATAGATAACTCCGTGACAAATGTATGTAAACTAGTGACAAATAGAACAAAACCAATGACAAATACGACCATTCCAGTGACAAATAGAAGATTCCCAGTGACAAATAGATAACTCCGTGACAAATGTATGTAAACTAGTGACAAATAGAACAAAACCAGTGACAAATACGACCATTTCAGTGACAAATACAAGATTCCCAGTGACAAATAGGAGATTCCAGTGAGAAATAGGTATGAACTCTAAGTGACAAATGTATGTAAACTAGTGACAAATAGAACAAAACCAGTGACAAATACGACCATTCCAGTGACAAATACAAGATTCCCAGTGACAAATAGGAGATTCCAGTGACAAATAGTATGAACTCTAAGTGACAAATGGAAGAAAACTAGTGACAAATAGAACAAAACCAGTGACAAATAGGCCCCTCCCAATGACAAATAGGAGATTCCCAGTGACAAATAGGTATGAACTCTAAGTGACAAATGGAAGAAAACTAGTGACAAATAGAACAAAACCAGTGACAAATAAGCCCCTCCCAGTACAAATAGGAGATTCCCAGTGACAAATAGGTATGAACTCTAAGTGACAAATGGAAGAAAACTAGTGACAAATAGAACAAAACCAGTGACAAATAGGCCCCTCCCAGTGACAAATAGGAGATTCCCAGTGACAAATAGGTATGAACTCTAAGTGACAAATGGAAGAAAACTAGTGACAAATAGAACAAAACCAGTGACAAATAAGCCCCTCCCAGTGACAAATAGGAGATTCCCAGTGACAAATAGGTATGAACTCTAAGTGACAAATGGAAGAAAACTAGTGACAAATAGAACAAAACCAGTGACAAATAGGCCCCTCCCAGTGACAAATAGGAGATTCCCAGTGACAAATAAGTATGAACTCTAAGTGACAAATGGAAGAAAACTAGTGACAAATAGAACAAAACCAGTGACAAATAAGCCCCTCCCAGTGACAAATAGGAGATTCCCAGTGACAAATAGGTATGAACTCTAAGTGACAAATGGAAGAAAACTAGTGACAAATAGAACAAAACCAGTGACAAATAGGCCCCTCCCAGTGACAAATAGGAGATTCCCAGTGACAAATAGGTATGAACTCTAAGTGACAAATGGAAGAAAACTAGTGACAAATAGAACAAAACCAGTGACAAATAGGCCCCTCCCAGTGACAAATAGGAGATTCCCAGTGACAAATAGGTATGAACTCTAAGTGACAAATGGAAGAAAACTAGTGACAAATAGAACAAAACCAGTGACAAATAGGCCCCTGCCAGTGACAAATAGGAGATTCCCAGTGACAAATAGGTATGAACTCTATGTGTCAAATGGAAGAAAACTAGTGACAAATAGAACGAAACCAATGACAAATATGCCCTTCCCAGTGACAAATAGGAGATTCCAGTGACAAATAGGCCCTTCCCAGTGGCAAATACAAGATTCCCAGTGACAAATACATACAGACCCGTGACAAATAGGTCCCTTTCAGTGACAACTCAAACATTCCAGTGACAAAGAGGTCCCTTTCAGTGACAACTAAAAGATTCCATTGACAAATACATACATTCCTCTGTGACAAAGACACAACTCCAGTGACAAATAGGTCCCTTTCAGTGACAACTAAAAGATTTCATTAACAAATACATACATTCCTCTGTGACAAAGACACAACTCCAGTGACAAATAGGTCCCTTTCAGTGACAACTAAAAGATTCCATTGACAAATACATACATTCCTCTGTGACAAAGACACAACTCCAGTGACAAATAGATGAAGCTCAGTGACAACTAAAAGATTCCATTGACAAATACATACATTCCTCTGTGACAAAGACACAACTCCAGTGACAAATAGATGAAGCTCAGTGACAAATACATGAAGACTACTGATCATTAGCTATTAAAATGAACAAGACTTTACAAGAGTTTACACTGTACACGTACTTTCGTTTGATAAGTACACCAGTCAAACATTGAAACATTAAACTGTACATTACATGTAGTTTACAAGCATTTCTCCTTAACAAATGCTTTCCATCACATAATAGGAAAAATGTACACTTTTTAAGACCGATTCTTTACTTGTAACAACATTGCTGCAAATTTGGCCCTGAATAGATTACAATCATCCTCATGAAAGGTCCATCCAGGAAATTTCATCCTAATCAAGGCTTCTATGTATTTCACCACATAAATCGCGCAATCAGGCTTCCAGATGCTTGTTGAGGACATGTACTGTCAAACTGAAGTTCCCATTTAGCATCATCAGGAAATGCCCTGTACTCTTTCAACATGCGCCTTACAGTTGTGGCCTGCAAAAAAATTAAACAAATAATTGGACAGTATTTACATTGAAAGCAATTGATTTACAAACTTACCCATTTTCTTGCAGATGCCTTGTGGAAAGCCCCACTTTTCAAAGAATTGTATGATACCAATAGTTGATTCTCCGTGTCCACTGCAAATAAATGCCAGTGATTTCGTGAGTGTAACACGAAGAATAGCCACTTGTTTTGTTGGAGGGTTTCCAAATCCTTGTTCTCGTAGGCGCATTCCAACAACTTTTCTGCCTTCTCTTCCGTTGAGCATGACATTCCGTGGATATGATTTACCACAATAGTTGGAAAACAAACCCACTTGTGGAATGTATTTCCAGTGTTCATTTTAAGTAGGGAAATCAATCCATCAATAACCTGCAATATGTCCATACTCAGTACAATGAACCTGTCTTTAAAGGACTTTATCTATAACAACATAAGTGAAACACATACTGTGTCCTCTGTCATGCCTCCGGTAAGGAGGTTTAGAATGTGTGACTTCCGGATGACCAGGCCATTTGCGAAACCAAAAATTTCATAACTATAGAGGTTGAAAACATGCAAATAAGTTAAATCAGAAATAAATATGAAATCATACAAATTCAATCAACTTACTCAGGTTCACTGCCGACACTTCCACACGTTTGAAGGAAGCTTTCGACAATGGCATTGTGCTTCCCCTTCAACTGCCCCCTGCACACCCAGTTTATAGTGGCTGGCTCCTCTGTTGCCTACGTATTGTGTTGACATTTCAGATCAATGCCATTTTCAGGTTATGCAGTAACATAATAGATTAGAGACTTACCACTGCTTTTTCTTTAGCAGGAATTGTTGTGGGTTTCTCCTCCCGTACATAAGGGGATTGATCATATACGCCAGGACGCCGGTCCTCACGCTCCTTGATGGCCCGAACCATTGAGGTAGGATGTTCGGGATCAACAGCAGTTGTTATATTCTCCTCAAAATGACCAATTGCTGGAGCATGCTCGTCATTCGTCATTGGAGGCTGGACATCGGGAAGATCGGGAATGTGTTGAGAATATGTAGGGGGCCAAGCTGCCCATTCTTGTTGGGTCACCGGATCGTCATGCATCATTGGAGGCTGGGCATGGACATGTTCAGAAAATGTAGAGGTTGGCCCAGCTGCCCCTTCTTCACGACTTACCGGATCATCCCTTCTATGAATGTAATGCATGATTTCCTCAATTTGTCTCTTTTGATCATTGAGGTGAGTGTTAAACTGATCAAATATCAATTCTTGAGACTTTATTGATGCTGCAATTTCATGTAGAAGAGTGAGGGAAGAAGCTGGACGAACCGTGGAGGTGTCCTCTGGGAGGGAAGCATTGTCCATTTCATCCCTCTCAACCGTCAAATTTTTAATAACCTGCAAAAGCAAATCAGATAGCAATAAACATCAAATTACACAGTTCATTACTCAATAATAATTTCACTTGTGAAAGGGAGTCCAAAAACCTGTTGGCCGGTGAGGGATGCTGTAGGAAATGTTGATGTTTTCCCGGCGATTGTTCCCCACCTGAAGAGGCGGGGATATGCCGTCCGATTCAATGGCTGCCTCACCCTCGTGTGCTCAAGAAACCAAACCTGTAATATGAAACATAACTACTTAAACCCAAAACCCAAACTAGTATAGATGATATGTATACATAGAGATTGTTAACGGTACTTACAGCAAGGGAGGCAGCACAACCATAGATGAAATAATGAGCTTGGGATTGATTCCCACTTCGTCTCTTTGCGGGGCAAGTTGCCCCACTCCTTTGATTATTTACAAATGTAACTAAATTATCAAAATTATGCAGTGTTACTTCCTGCACTGCGGCTGCCCAATTATACTCTCTTATTCTTGGTATGTCATCCAAGCAGGAGAGCATCTGCTGTGGACAAGAATGCGCTGATCGCGGAGCAAGAAAGGTGCATAGAAGGAGCACAATCCACAGCCTTACTGTGTCCTGTACATCTGCTTCATCATCTGATTTTACTATTTCCTGGATGAGCGAATGCACCTTCTTCCGATCAAATTTTGTGGCCATCCCAAACCGCTCATGGAGCTTGGACATTTTCTTCGTGCTTCCATAATGGCGGACGGGATGTCCACAGCTGGGCAATCCCAAGATAATGCCCACATCTTCAACGGTAAACAAGACCTCCTTCTTCCCTAGCAAGAAGATGTTCCCACCAACATGGGTGCTGATTATGTCCTCTAACATCCTCATGCTAAAGGAGCAACCAGAAGTATTGTCCACATAAGAAGAAAATGGGGTGCTCCTCATTATCATTTTATGGCATTCCCGGAATGCCATTTTATCTCTATCCTTTATATAAATGTCCATTGAAGAGCGGGCTTTCATGATTGGAGGATTAGCTACAATGAAATAGAAATATCAAAACAGAATAAGGAGACAACAATAAATTATTTCTCACTGCAAACTATTTGTCAATAGTAGAATGACACAACAAAAGAATGAGAGAACAAAACTATGTATAACTGGTGTTCATCTATTTGTCACTTGCATAGAAGAATTGTAATTGTCACTTGAATAGAAGAATGGTAATTATCACTACAAAAGGCTATTTGTCACTGAAAAGGGCCTTGTTTATCACTAACAAGGAGGTATTTGTCACTGGATCATCAGATTTCTAATTGTGACTGGCAGAGTTTCTATTTGTCACTACAAATAGGTATTTGTCACTGGGAATGGCCTATTTATCACTAACAAAGAGGTATTTGTCACTGGATTCTTTACTTGTATTTGTCACTAGCAGAGGTTGTGATTTCTCACTACAAATGGCTAATTGTCATCTACAAGGCCCTATGCATAACTGGTGTTCATCTATTTGTTACTTGCATAGAAGAATTGTAATTGTCACTTGAATAGAATAGTGGTAATTATCACTACAAAAGGCTATTTGTCACTGGAAAGGTCCTTGTTTATCACTGACAAGGAGGTATTTGTCAATGGATCATCAGAATTCTAATTGTGACTGGCAGAGTTTCTATTTATCACTACAAATGGGTATTTGTCACTGGGAATTCCCTATTTATCACTGATAAGAAGCTATTTATCACTGGATCAGCAGATATTTGTCACTGGGAGAGTTTATATTTATGACTCAATAAGGTCCTATTTATCACTGGATCAGCAGGGGCCTATTTGTCACTGGGAGAGTTTATATTTATGACTACAAATGACTATTTCTCATCAATAAGGTCCTATTTATCACTGGATCAGCTGAAAGAGCTATTTGTCACTGACAGAGTTTATATTTATCACTACAAATGACTATTTCTCATCAATAAGGTCTTATTTATTACTGGTAAGGCATTACTTCTATTTGTCACTGGGAGAGTTTATATTTATCACTACAAATGACTATTTCCCATCAATAAGGTCCTATTTATCACTGGTAAGGCATTACTCCTATTTGTCACTAGAAAAATTTCTGTTTGTCACTAAAGAAAGGTATTTGTCATCAGAAAAGGTCATATTTGTCACCCTAAAAGGTCTATTTGTCACTAGAAAACACATTACAAGACTACGAAACATACCTCTCACTTGGGATGCCCCCCTAGGTCCTTTGTCTTTTGGTACTTCTGGTGCTGGAGATGAAGGATTTTGCAGGTCTGCTTCCAGGTGGAGCGTCGTCGGTTGCTCCTCCACGGTCTCTTCTGTATACTCAGTAATGCGGCGACGGAATCACTCTAGCAGACTCTTCTTAGGCGCCATGGATGAACAAGACAACACGATGAAGAAGGAAGAAGATGCTGGAATTGTAGAGAGCACCGCCGGGGCAAGACAGCACGAGCAAGATGGTCACCTGCAAATTTTGTGCGGTGAGGGAATCGTGGGCTCTTCCTGTCAGATTAGTGTGGACAAGGGGGCGGGAAGGGCAAAGATGGGATTAAAATTTTCAGAAGCGAAATCGCGGTTTCGTGAGGCCGGCGGTGTCATCATGAGAACCTCGGGATAACACAACGAGAAGTGACACGCTTTTAATGGCTGTTGACATGGAGGCTAAAGGTGAGATGGCAGCTTCACAACGTGGGCGCAACGTGGGCGAATGGGAACGAACTCGGTCCTTCCACGTTGGCGTATTTGACCGTCCCAACGTGTACAAAGCATTTCTCATTTGTTATATGTGTTTCAGGTGAGTCTGATGGGGACTACGACACGCACAAGCATGGGGATGAGCAAGAGTAGGAGTGAGCTCATATTTCGACAAACAATTCATTTAGTAGCTAGATAGATAGTTAGTATGATGTTCTCATTTGAATAAAGTACTCTGGGCCCATAGTTATGGCTTTGCATTAGTGAATGTAATAGAATTAGTGGAATTATCAATAAAGATGGTTCATTTGGCATTATTCCAATACGTGCAATGGTTTGATGTCTATTTCTCACTCTATAATATTTATGTAACTGTTTATCGCTCCGATATTCCACGTCGGGCTCTGTCACTAGGGATTCAACTTCATGACTACGGGCTTCTGACATGTTGCACGGTCGCGGGTGTCTCGACTTGTGTCCATCGTACAAGTCCTTGCCTTGTGCAATGTTTCCATTTTGTTACATGGTCATCAGCAATTTTTTGCCATCAACAAGTGATTTAAAAGAGAAATCATAAAGGGATGAATAGGGAGATGAAAGCCAGATTTCAGAGCCAAGCAGTAAAGGTATAAGGAATCACATCGAACATCATGCTAAGTTCACCTGGACAAAGAGGTGAAAAGGCATATTGCATGGAGACATTGTAGTGAAAGAGGAGCTCTTGGACCTTACTGCTAGTTAGTTCACTACAGGCATCATAGTAGGAGAGAAAAGATGAAAGCAAAAGCAACCCTAGACTCCCCTGCTCAATTTCTCTAAGGCATAAAGATATCTCACTAGGGCCACCAACTAGATCACAGAGACAGTGACACTAATGAATAGGCTAGGTCATGAAATAGTGAGAGGAGGCTTGGAAGATGAAGACAATGTTAGTAGGGAAGATGACCCCTGATGACCAAGGCACAATACTTATAATCGCAAAAGATTAAGTGAGTTTTTTTTTTAAATAATTCCACTCCTCGAAAAACTAAAAGCCTATGGCAGAAAAGGAAGCAAAAAATGAGATCGAGGTACAAAAATTGTGATCATTGCACTAGACACCTTGATAAATCCCCAAGGAATGGCGGTGTCTACATGGAAGAAGTTCCAAACATCTCACAAGTAAAGGTAGAACATGACGTCATTTTCCCTACCTTCAATAAGTAGCTTCATTAATGCAAACGCAACCAAGTCCCATAATGACACCTTCGTGGAAGGACGCCCTGGCTCAAAAAGAAGCACAAAGGGAAAATCGAAGGCAAGGGGATAGCTCCTAAAATCAATCTCTTTGGAATGTGTTAAGGTAGGAAGTAAGCTTGGAATAGGACCCCTCCTCCACATTGTTCGAGCCATAACCCAGGGTCTCACCTCCCCTAAGTGATCCTTTAGCTCGATAATTTTGAGCCTAAGAGTCCTTTAGATTGGCAAGTAAGGAGGAGACCCAATCAGCCAGGGTTCCTACCAGATGATATGGTTGGTAGACCCTATTAAGAAGATGGTTATCCAAAGAGACGTTGAAGGTCCAAGATAGAGATAAGGGTCTGTGCATGATTATACATAATCATGATCCATAAATCTTGTAAAGGATCATACAATCCTGAACAGACACTATCCTAGGAGTTACATCCTGCGATCCAATTTGATCGTCTGTTGAACTTAAGAGACCATTGGAGAAAGTTATCATCTATATGATTCTTTGGGATCTCTCTTGAAAAGGCAACACTCTTATTGCGTGCATTCAAATTAGTAAAGAGCGATTTGAATCCTCTCGCCCTCTTGCTTTGAGATTTTTGTTGTGTCCTCCATTCTAGGATCCCTAATCCTTTATTTCTTCTATAGATTCCTACTTGGAGAGAGAGAGAGAGAGAGAGAGAGAAGAGTACTTGTAACTTCTCCAATTTAAGATCATCTGATGGTCTGTAACTCGATTCAAGATCAGTCTTCTTCAATATAGATGATTGTATGTAAGAATAATTTCACATTAAAATGGACTAAAATATTAACGTGTTTATAATAATAGAGTCTTCCATATTTATTATTTAAATATTTTTAAAATAAAGATTCAACCTAATTAAGGTTATAATATAATATCAGAACTCATGGTATGATCCAAGCATACACCTTGAGTTTATAATCTACCTGATGGAGTCTAAACCTCGACCTACGTGCGAAGGAGTGAAAATACTAATATACTTATAATAGTAGAGTTAGTTCCACTCATTATCTTGAAGTTATGAACTAAAAGACTCGATCTAATAGATTTTAACATTATCTATTAAAAAATAATATATTTACAATCTTGCTATGTATGTTATTATATATTTAAAAATATTGGTATACATATTAGAGAGAGTTTTTCTACAACTATTCCTATATATAAACTCCCTTTACTTTTAAATGTGCTTAACATGTAGACCAAATTGCAACCCCTCACAAGCTAGAGTTAGTAGATCACACTCACTTTCTTGGGGCGGCACTGCCACACACATATACTTGTACATAGATAGTATACATGTACATAGATAGCGAGGCCTGATCCCATGCCCTTTGAAAAGGTGCACAGACAAGGCTGACCGATATAATCCTTGCCGCAGAAGTAGCAGGAGCATGACCGGTTACACTTGTTTATTAAAAACAAATAGAGAGGATAACATCCGCGCAGTGTTCTAGTGAGGCGGGCCTTTTTCTCCATGCTCACGACTCCCATGCATCTGGGTACCGGAGAGAGACGCCACCAACCCAAACCAAAGCCTTATGATCCATTTCCTAGACTGCCGTGCCCCTCTCCTCCGTGTGGGGATGCTAAATATATAGGGGCACACCTTTTCCCCTTTCTCATTGCACAATATTGATTGATATCTCATCTAGGCATCTTCTCCCGCGATGCCTGCCTTCCTTCCTTTCACCAGTACACTCCACCAAAAAAATTAGAAAAATGTTATGCTCTCGGCACTGCTGCCGGGAGCATAGCCGACCTGAAGGGGTCGCGCCCCTCCACCTGCGCGTCGCGTGGAGGGAGCGGCCCCAGGTGCATTAAATGTGTCATTTTTTTTTTTTTTTTGCTTTAGAACAATGCATACAAATACTCTATTAGTTCACACAAATAACATATTAGTGCACACAAATAGTATATTAGTACACACAAATAACATATTATTCGTGTATACTATTTGTGTGTACTAATATATTATTTGTGTGTATTAATAAACGTGAACGCGACCAACAAGGCTGTCGCGTTCAGAACGTGACGTAGGCCTCTGTCGCGTTCACATGCACAAGACCTGTGAGCGCTTTGGGCCCAACTGTCGGTCCACCAAGCCTCACAATCACACACAAACACCTGAAACACAAGCTAATGGGCCACACACTGGCCACCAGACCCGCTAAATAAGGATCCACGAGGATCTGAAAAACACACGATGTTACATTATTATCACCTAAAAAGGAATGTCGCCCTCGACATTCAAAACAAATCATAATAAATCAGATTATCACCTAAAAAGAAACAAAACCTTATACAGAACAAGTTGGATATGCTTCCTCTCTATCTTCCTCTTCAATCATCTGCGCTGACTGATCTATCTGTTCATTCCCATATTTATTCTGCCTTTCCTTTCTTTTCAATTCATTCCACAACTGCCTTATTCCATGATTTCAATCTGCTATTTCCTTACCTTTTAACCATAGGCGATTCTATCTTGCTGGTGGCGCTTTATCTCCTTGGACTTAACCTACTTTCACTTTTTTTTTCGGCTGTGTTTGCAACATTTCTTTTGAGACCGCTTTACCTTTCTTAACTATCTTACACTATAATATTTTACAATGCCATAACCTTTCCAAATTCTTGAATTTTTCGGTGCCATTTTCTTTTTCTATTTATCATTGCTTGCTGTTACCTTGTCTCATCAACATTTACATTCGTAATTGTCACATCTTCAAAGAAAACCAATCACCATCTTTGAATTTCCTGTCTTTTCATATTATTCTGCTCATACTGCTTTAAATCATTTTCTAATTAAAAACCATAGTAACCTCTGTTCCTTTATTCCGCTACGCAAAACTTTACACTTTCTTCTTATCCAAGCAGACCTTGAACAGTCTGTAAATATTAAATCTTCCTTGCTTCCGCTGCGCTACTCTGATGACACCGAATACTTTTGCAAAATATTCCATAATTTTTGCTCACATTATTGCTTTCAATTACTTTCTTCTGACTTTAACTGCTTCTTAAATCATCTTATTCAATTAATTCATGCTGAAGATATTACTGCAATTTTTGATCTACCAAACTGTTATAAACATGTTGTGTTCTTCATATACCTTTCTTGCTTTATTGACATTCTCTGGCTAATCTCATAATTTTGTTGCATAAAGTTTCTAAATACTCTTTAATTGGTCTGCTCCTGCTCCTGCATCAAACTTTGGAATATCTTAATAACAGTCCATTTCCGTTTAATTGAATCATTTCTTTGCACCGATATGCAAATTCTAATTCACATTTCCTGACTCATCTGATCTTATTAACTTCATCATTTGTTAAATTCTTCCTTTTTCTGGTCCATATCTCTTCTTTATCTAAACTGCCAATCATTTTAATCATAATATCTTTTCCGCAAAATACCTCTCTTATCCATTTTGCTGCTTGGTTAATCTTATTGTACCATTCATACTATAAACCTTTCTGGCATCTTTCTTTAAAATACACAAAAACTCAAATTTAAATACCAATTTCTTTAAATATATCAACTTGCTCTGTCTGCTTCTCTTATTCCATTAAATGCTCTTTTATTAAATATCATAAATATCACAATCTGCCTTGTTGTTTCTCTCAACTCAGTATTTCCTAACTGCTTTTCCATTAATGCACTTCTTTCCATTCTATTTCATTTGGTTTAAACTCATTCCAATATACTTAACTTTATTTTTGATTTTCCTCAAACTGCTCATAGTTACTAAATTTCACTGCTCTTGTCTTTAGCACAACAATCTTTAATAACTGTCTCTGAAGAATTCCTCATAATCTGCCATTCATCAACTAAATATTCCTCTTGTGCAATTCTCAAAAAATCTCATTACACACTGATTTTTTTTTCTCACTCTCTTTATTCAACTGATCCTTTCTGTACTTACTTATACGAATCCTCATATCACACTTTCTATTACCATCATTATTCATAACAACACTTTTCTCAAATTTTTGATCTCAGGCATACTTAATCTATCTGCCATAAACCACTGCTCTTCTCCGCACTAGTACTTCTTTTACAGTTGATCTGCCTTACTTAATTATGCCAACATCTTCATGACACTAATCACATTATCATTCATACTGTTTCTTGATATCATCTAACTCAGATCTCTAATGCCACAATACCTCCGCTGAGGTTCTTAAATATACTTTGCACATTTAATCATTTTTGACATACACCGATCTGTTCCTCATCACCTCGTTACCATATACCTGCCTCTGCTCACTCTGTATCTCATTAGAACTTACTTACTGAATTCCATATCCAAACTATTAATCTCCCCAATTCCTTTAACTGCGAATCTTTAACAACCAAACCGTTCTATCACAAACCAACACACTGGTATAATCACACAGACTATACCACCTCTAATCACATCAACTTTCAACAACTGCTAACAGTTGCCAAATTCTCAACACCAAAACACATTTTATAGAACAAAGACTCAGATAAATACCACTTTAACCAACACCAAACCGCAGACTTACTACCAGCAGTGGACATTAATCCTTGAATTGGGACATTGTACTCTCAATGTCTTTTTATATTCTAACTGGACATCGCTCTGATACTAACTGTGACGGCCCTAGATATTTATGCCCAATAAGATTCCATATCCAGATCCGCCTCCCGCGAACAGACCGAAATCTCGCAAGAGATATCTCACATACATGTCCAAGAAGAATATAAAAGACAAACCACAATAGTATAAGACACAAGTACATGTGTCTGTTCACAAATTTGTACAACTATCCCATTACATTAATACATGCCCAAATAAAAAGTACAACTACCTGGGGCATACCCTGAGAGAGCACAAGCTCACACAACTCGACTACAGCACAACTACTGGTGGTACAAGTCTGCCACAACATCTCCATATGCTACACAAACGATAAGTCTTGAAAAGAACTGTAAGGGAATGAGCCTCAACAAGTCACAGGCTTAGTAGGGGACCACCTGAAAATCACAACACAGAAGAACCTCAACCCCAGAGGGTCTCACTGGCAACACCAAAAGCCAAACCATGGCATGCCCACAATATTTATAAGAAATAACAACTTAAACAGCTTATAATTCATAAGCAAATACATATTCCTCGGAAAGGAAGAGGAACCATAGGACTAGCACAGCACTACTATTCCACTCAACAACTGAAATGCCTAGGCCTCAAGCCTCACAGGCACACTACCTCAATAACAGGTCGCCTAAGCTACAAGCCACACAGGCAAACCACTGCCTAGGTTACAACCTTCACAAGCGAACCACACCTCGTGAGTAAATGGACTGCTAACCAAAAGCTGGTCCATTATACCCAAAACTATGATATAACGAATGTCACACTTAAATAACAAGACTAGCTACCACGATGCCAATCCATCACATATTATAACCTTAATCGAAAGTTTACCCAAGAAAGGGTAAAACACAACAAGTGGAAGGTCATACCACACGGCCTCCACGGAGCACAGCTCCACCACAAAACCTGAAAAGACTGGTACCCAACGAACCACGAGAAATAGGTACCCACGCAGGGTACAGGTACCTACTAGCACGAGGTACCATCACAAAGACCACAACCAAACTACTGCCACCACAAGGCACTCTACCACAGGCAAAACCTTAACACAATTGTGCCAACAACAGGGCACACCTCAACGGGTAAAATCACAACTAGTGAGCCACTGCTCACAAGCCACGACCACTGGCAAAGCACCAGTCGGAAAGGAACGACGCCACCACACGGGAATGGACTACTGGCTGATCAAACCAGTATCCAACCCGGACAACACAACACAAGAACTACCTCTCAGTCTCGTAGCCACGGACCCTCAGTCCAGCTATGGCTCCACAAACTCACAAGTCAAGCAACTAATTGTGGAGACTATCAAACACCACCACCACTTGCAGCCTCACACACTGCAGGCCCATGCCTGGCACCTTTAGGGACTCAAGCCCGAGCTCCCTAAAGTGAGGCACTGGAACATGACTAGCTAGGGCCCAATACGTCTACTGGTGTTCGTACCCCCAACCACGAGCGCGCTACAAGCGACGAAACGTAAAACCAGCTCAACACAAGTCGCTGCCCTCTGTTGTCTTTCCCTCAGCCGGACGTACAACTCAAACTCAGGAGTGAGGGTGTCCAGGAAGACGACATAGATCTCAACGGTACCACACTATACCGAGACAAACCTCGAGCACAACACACGTGCCTGGCTCATACAGAACCTGGGGTACCCGACTGTAGAGGTATTCCGGAACAGGCGCCGGACCACTAAACTCGGCAAGCCCAAACCACGATACTTACATATACAATTTTTATTACAAATCACGGCACAAATGTAAGGAATAGCTTGACTTGGTCACTCCATGACCCACAAGCTAACCTACACGGACGTATCCACGAATCACATTAAACATTAACAACTCGACCTGTCATTGGTCATACCAAGACCTCCATGCCACAATAAACTCAATACACATAATCATTTGATAACCATACTCATACTTTACTAATTAATAACTTCATTTAACCTATAATAGACATTAGAAAGCCAGGGCTAGGTTCACGTGGAAACCACACCGCCCAGCTACCACAAACCAACCTTTATAAGATTATTCAAATCATGCACATTATACAACAACCACGTAAACCACTCATTCATGATACAAACAGAACACCACAAGCGAACTAAAAGAGCGTTACAGGTGCTAATGCACCACTCACGCTAACCATGCACGTAAAACTCTAATAATCAGATAATCGTACCATTTAAACAATGCATAAAGGACCTCTCGGCTGAGGTCGCGATGTGGGGTTGTGTCGCCTTCAGAACGCGACGCCCCGATGTGTCGCGTTAACAAAGCCTAACGCGACGGGTTATACTGTCACGACCAGGTCGCGATAGAAGAGTCTGTCGCTTTCAGATCATGACACCGCAAAGTGTCGCGTTAGAAAACCCTAACGCGACAGGTTTGCCTGTCGCGACCTTGTCGCGACAGGGGGTTCCGTCGCCTTCACAGGCAGGAACCCTAATCCGGGATCCTCTCCCCAGATTACCCCCACAGACCATGCAAAACACATTTAATTTCTGTTTTTCATGCTTTAATGATTACCCTAACATGATATCTATGGTTTATAAACTGAAAAACACACCATTCACTCCACACGCACGATCCAAGCATCAAAACGAGGAGGGATCTCCCTACCTCAGTGAAGAACGTGAAAACCGTCCACGGTACGGCGTCTCCCCCATTCCACGCGACATCCTCGCGGCGAGAGCGTGCCACAAACACCTCTAGAACCTCGGATCGCCCGAAAAATCACCACAGCGACCTCCCCTGGACGAGCAAAGCTCGCCCCAGCTCTGTCCGGTCGAAGCAAACTTAAAAGCTCCCAGTGGTTGGGATCGCGATGTACCTCCCCGTCGCGACCTTGTAACGACAGACTAGGGCGTCGCCTTCCCACTGTCAATGTCAGCATGCCCTGCCCCGCGCACAACACGTGGCGTGCATGCAGATGTCAACTCCAAGAGCGGCAACATGAACTCGACCAACAAGGCTGTCGCGTTCAGAACATGACGCAGGCCTCTGTCACGTTCACAGGCAGAAGACCTGTGAGCGCTTTCGGCCCAACTGTCGGCCCACCAAGCCTCACAATCATACACAAACACCTGAAACACAAGCTAATGGGCCACACACTGGCCACCAGACCTGCTAAACAAGGATCCACGAGAATCTGAAAAACACGCGACGTTACAGTAAATCCAATGGCGTGTCACGTGTCCCATGACCAAAGGCATTAACTGAAGAATCCGAACAGGCATCTCAATGGATAGCGCCTCACCTGGGAACCTGAACCGGTGCGCCCCTCTAGTCATCATTGGAGAAGATAAGCATCCGGACCTCTCACCTCCCTTACCTATAAAAGGTACAGGTGATCCCCATGCAAAGGGACGAAACAAATCTTATACACACTCACCCTTGAGCGAAGCACACACCAGTGGACCTTCCCTTCCAGCCTTCTTCTACAGTCCAATCTGACTCAGGCATCAGAGGGTTCCCCCCAATTCTTCAACCGGGCCCCCTGATACCTTCTGGGTTTTACAGGTCATTTTTCGCACCGGCGACCGTCTTCCCTCTCTTCTTAGTGGAGGTCCATTTTGGCCCAGGCCCGAACGGGGAATCACGTCCACATTTTTGGCGCCATCTGTGGGAATCGACAGCAGCCATGGCCTGCCAATTCCCTACTGACGACAATGCTCCTCCCGCCGGAGCACTCAACAACGGCCCTATCGCCGGCGTCTCAGCAACGGCCCAGGAGGTAGCGGAACTTCGCGGTCAGCTGTAGTAGCTTGTAGGGGTCTACCAAGGCCTCCAGGCTCAACTCGCCATGCAGCCAGCCCTGCCAATTCCCCCGCCTCTGGAGCAACAGGCGGAGTCGTCACGACGGTGACCCCCTGTTGCATCGGCTCGGCAGGAGCGTCGTGAGGAATCGGCCCGGCACTCATGAAGAGCCCCGTCAGGCCGCCGAACCTTGGAATGGTAGAACTCTCCTCGCCGATCCACAGCGATACTGCCCCCGCGCTCCGTCGTCGCCGCCAACTCCCAGACGCGAAGGCTCTGCACACTCCGACCAGCAGTTGGCCAGGCGCCTCTGCCACGTCGTTGACCTCGAACGTTGCATGGACGCGATGGTCCAGAGGGCAGAAGGCAAAACTCTGGGGGATGATGACCTGGACTTCTGCTCCCCGTTCACCGCAGAGATCCTGGAGGCCCGGGTCTCCCCGAAGCTACCTCTGCCTACCATCGTGCCCTATGACGATACCTCCGACCCGGCGGATCACGTCCACGGGTTCGAGTCGCACATGGTGTTCCACGGAGCATCAGATGCGGCCAAGTGCCGGGCCTTCCCGGCCACATTGAAGGAGACTGCGCGCACATGGTTCGAGGCCCTCCCCGTAGGCTCCATCTCCTCTTTCCACTAGTTGAAGAAGTCCTTCCACGACAACTTCCTGGGCAGAAAATCGCAGCCGCATACGGCTGCTTCGCTTATGTCTGTTCGGCAGAAGAAGGGTGAAGCGCTCTGGGACTACATCAAAAGGTTCTGGATTGAAGCGCTCCGCATCCCTCACCTGGACGTCCCATTAGCCACCAGTGCCCTCATCCAGGGCACTCGTGATGGTTTCCTCCATAGGACACTGGGAGTGCAGTAGCCCTCTACTTTGGCTGAGCTCCTCTCCACCGCCCAGCGCCACGCTGTGTGCGAGGAGAGCCTGGCAGCCGGTCGAGCAGAGCAGGGTGAGTAGGCGGACAAGAAGAGGCCTTCCGTCAACCGTTCCGACTACGAGCGGAAGAAAGGCCGATGCAACGGGGACTCGCCGCGCCGACCACGCCTCTTCACCGAATACACCCCTCTCACGGTGGCCCCCTAGCAAATCCTGGCTGAAATCCGGGACGAGCAATATGTTCAGTGGCCACCCAGAATGCGTTCTGATCTGCGCAGGCACAACCAAGACAAGTATTGTCGCTTTCACCGCGACCACGACCACGACACCTCTGAGTGCCATCAACTCAAGGACGAGATCGAGTCCTTCATCAAGCATGGCTACTTAAGGTTCAACGTGCGCTGGAATGTGGATCATCGCCCAAGACGCCGAGAGCGTACCCCAGAGCAGCCCGTTAATAACGAGCCAAATGGGCAGGAGATCAATGTGATTGCGGGAGGATTCGGCGCGGGCAGAGAGAGCAGCCAGAGCCGGCGCGACTACGCTCGTCGGGTGCACCCGATCGAATGGCCCCCATCGCCACGACCGGCCCCTTATCCCAGTCCAGCACACGCACGCTCCGAGGAGGCAATCACCTTCTCGGAAAATGATCTTGTAGGAGTTACGACTCCCTACACTGATGCGATGGTCGTTTCGGCCACCATCAAGGATAATGGTAGCGCCCTAGACGTATTGTCTTATGACTGTTTTCTCATGATGGGCTTGAAAGCTGACCATATCAGCCCAGAGGACTCACCTCTGTTCGGCTTCTCTAGGATCTCGGTGCATCCCATGGGCCAGATTAACCTCCCGATCACCCTGGGAATAGCACCGAAGAATATCACCAAAGTGGTGAACTTTCTGGTAATTAGGAGCATGCCAGGGTACAACGCCATCCTCAGCAGGGGCGTGATCGGCCGCATCTGAGCAGTGCCTTCCTCCTTACACCAGAAGATGAAGTTCCCCACTCCGAGCGGCATTGGAGAGGTGCTTGGCAGCCAACGGGAGTCACGATGGTGCTATGTTGTTTCCTTGCGAGACAAACGGCCCGTCGCGGACCCAGAAGCACTGCCCGCTCCAACCGGTGAGCCCTCCACTAGCCGAGGAACCCCCGCTGAAGATCTGCTGCCGGTACGGGTAGACGACGACCCCGAGCACGTCCTCTACATTGGCGCACTGCTCCCAGAAGCCGAACAACAATGCTATAAGGCTTTTTTGCTAGCCAACTTAGACGTGTTCGCATGGTCGGATGATGAGCTGCCCGGCATCCCTCCGGAGGTAATGACGCATCACCTTCACCTAGATCCAAGGGTGCCACCGGTTCGGCAGAAATGAAGACCTGTCAACCGCGAATAACAAACCGTGATCTACGATCACGTTGTCAAAAGCCGAGCTATTGGACTTCTCTGAGAAGCCCAATATCCCAGATGGATCTCCAACGTGGTCCTCATACGCAAGGCCAATAGCAAATGGCGCGTGTGCATGGATTACAAGGATCTCAATAAGGCGACGCCCAAGAACAACTTCCCCCTGCCTCGCATTGACCAGTTGGTAGATGCCACTTTCGGGCACGAGCTCCTAAGCTTTTTGGACACTACTCTGGTTATCACCAGATCAGTATGCATCCCCCGGACCAGGACACCACAATGTTCATCACCGACCTCGGCCACTACTGTTTTATAAGGATGCCATTCGGTCTGAAGAACGCAGGCACAACATACCAGCGGCTGGTCAACCAAATGTTCGAGCAGCAGATTGGGCGCAATGTGGAAGTCTACGTCTATGACAAGCTGGTCAAAATGCTCCCGAGCGCCGACCATATCACCGACCTCGAAGAAACCTTCGCAACCCTGCGAAGGTACAATATGAAGCTCAATCCCGCAAAATGTGTGTTTGGAATACGCTCGGGGAAGTTCCTCGGCTTCCTCGTCTCCAATAGAGGAATAGAGGCCAACCCCGAGAAGATCCGAGCCATACTGGAGATGAGTAGCCCTAAGACTGTACGTGATGTTCAATGGCTCACAGGGTGCCTTGTGGCGCTCAATCGCTTCATGTCCCAAGCAGCAGAACGAAGTTTTAACTTCTTCAAATTGCTGCGAGTCCCTAAAGGTGCCTCGCCGCAAGGGGGGCAAGTACGGTGGATCGAGGACTGTGAAGCGGCCTTCACAGAGCTGAAGGCATATCTGGCCGTCCCACCTGTTCTCTCCAAGCCTATGCCCAAGGAACCTTTGTTCGTGTACCTTTCAGTCACCGAACATTCCATCAGCACAGTGCTAATCAGAGAAGAGGTAAAGGCACAACATCCTGTTTATTGCATAACCAGGGTGCTCCAAGAGGCAGAAAGAAGATATCCTCGAGCAGAAAAGATTGCCCTGGCCCTTGTAACGGCTGGTCGGAAGCTCAGGCCTTATTTTCAAGCCCATCCGATCACGGTGTTAACCGACTAGCCGTTGAAGCTCATCCTTCAGAGACCAGAGTCCTCCGATAGGCTCATCAAATGGGCCATCGAGCTCGGGGAATTCGACATCATCTACCATCCAAGGATGGCCATCAAGGCACAAGCACTAGCGGACTTTGTGGCAGACTGCACCCTTCCGACCAAGAAGGACCCTCCCTTGACAGACGAGCCCCCATGGGAGCTCTATGCCGACGGGTCCTCTTGTGTCACAGGAAGCGGCGCAGGCCTGGTTCTTACCTCCCCAGAGGGTTTAGAATTCCAATACGCCCTTAGGTTCCGCTTTGCCGCCTCCAACAATGCGGCGGAGTACGAAGCACTTCTGTGCAAAATCCGCATGGCTAGGCACCACGGAGCGCTTCAGCTACGTGTCTTTAGCGATTCCTAACTGGTTTCCAGCCAGGTAAACGAACAATTCGAAGCTAGGGAACTCCGCATGGCGCAGTACCTCCAACAGGTCAAGCGCCAAACAGAAGGACTCCTCTACTTTGAAGTCGTGCATGTCCCACGAGAGCAAAACATGCGGGCAGATGCCCTCGCTAGACTAGAGTCCTCAGGCGGCATCGTCCCATCCCGCTCCGTGTTTATAGAAGAGCTCACCTCACCAAGCACCGAAGTGGACGTAGCAGCCATCGAAACTGACCCGCCAGCTCCGATCTGGAAAGACCCTCTTATGGCCTATCTACTTCGAGCAAAGCTCCCTCCTAACCAAGTAGAAGCACAAAAGATCAAGCTACGCTGCCAAAAGTTCACCATCATCAAAGGCCAACTGTACCGACGTTCCCTCTCACAACCTCTCCTATGGTGCCTCAGTCCAACTAATGCAACACCCGCCATCGAAGAGGTCCATGAGGGATTGTGCGGGAGCCACTTGGGGGACAGAACACTGGCACACAGCATCCTCCGAGCAGGATTCTGGTGGCCTTCTCTGCAAAAGGACTGCATGTCCTACGCAAAAAAAAATGCCTGGAATGCCAAAAGTTTGGACAGCTCATCCGACAGCCTGCCGAACAGCTTCACACCTTGTTTGAGCCACGTCCTTTTACTCGTTAGGGAATTGACATCATGGGTCCATTCCCAGAGGCTCATGGGTGGAAAAAATTCCTATTCGTCACCATCGATTACTTCACAAAGTGGATCGAGGCAGATCCTGTTACCACAATCACCGATCAGACCTCGTGGAAGTTCGTATGGAAGAATGTCCTTTGCCAGTTTGGCGTACCAAAGGTGATTACCTCTGACAACGAGAAACAGTTCGACAGCACTTTCTTCCAGTAGAAGTGTTCGGAGCTCGGCATCTACAACCACTTCACCTCAGTCGCACATCCCCAGGCAAACGGTTTGGTTGAGAACACCAACCGAACACTGCTTCACGGGATACACACTAGGGTGGAAGCTGGTGAAGGTTCGTGGATCGAAGAACTCCCTAATGTGCTATGGTGCCATCGAACAACTACTCGGATGGCCACCGAAGAGACTCCCTTCCACTTGGCCTACGGCACAGAGGCCATTGTGCCTTTGGAGGTGGCTCTCCCCACAATTCGAACGACTTACCTCAACGAAGCAGCCAATAACCGCGAGCTAAGGGATAACCTAGACATACTCGGCAAACGTCAGAGTGACGCCAGCATCAGGCTAATCTCCTACCAGCAGCGGCTTGCGCAATACTACAACTCCCGAGTACGGGAGCGGTGCTTCTTTGAAGGAGACCTTGTTCTGCGTTGTTGCTCGACATCAGACCCCGAAGAGCAACTGGCAAACTCGCCCCGAAATAGGAAGGACCTTATCGGGTCACCCAGGTTCTTGGGAAAAGTTCCTACAAGCTAAATACCCTTAGCGGCGAGGTCATACCCAGAACCTGACATGTATCTAATCTAAGGGTTTATTATTTATAAAAGCCTCGTGTTCGCATCCCACTTCTCTCCCGTTCTTTCGGTCTATACAAGGGTATTCGGATCATCCCTATTCAAAGCTTTTCAGCTCGGAAGGATAGCGCAATGCCCAAAAACTTGGAACAGAGGCATTGGACACAAACCCGAGGTCGGAACTTTTCAGTTCCCAAAAAAACCTGCGTGGTACTCACAAGTCTCTAAACAACCGAAGAATTCCGATTCGAACAGAACATTGCAAGGGAGGAAGATGAAGCCATACATAGCCAAAAAGGTATATTTTCATTACCTTAGGACCTGTACAGAGCCCCACTAAGGAGCAAGTTAAAAAAGGGAAAATACATTAAGGAGCCCACTCGGAGGGGCCTGCCTCATCGCCCCTGGAGGGCATCTGACCTGCCTTGAAGTTCGCAAAGCGAACTCCATCTAGACGGGGATCCTCGGTGTGTCATTGGAATTCCTCGAGAGCGGCCTCGAAGGCTTCACGAGCATAATCATCTGTGGCCAAACTCGACCCTCGGTCCTCGCCGACCTAGAGACCCACCTTGTAGCAAGACGCGCCATATTGTTCCAAGTCTTCTTGAAACTCTAGCCCCGCCTTGTACTCTGCGACTCCTCGGGCCTCGGCCTCAGATAAAACCCTCGCGAGTGCGGCCTTCTCTGATCGGGCAATGGTGAGATCCAGTTTAGAAGCCCGAAGTGCAATGCGAAGGTTCTTTACCTCCTTCTGCAGCTCGGCCTCCTGGCGCTGGTGTTGCTCTTCGCGCTCCTCGCAGAATGCAAACTCAGCATCCCACATTTGTTGATGGTACTGAGCCCGTAAAGTGAACTTCTTCAGCACCCCCAACGACTACGTGACATTGTCCACCAGCGCCTCGATGTCGACCTCGCCATTCTCGTCCGAACGACGCTCCTCCCACTGGACCTCCGTGTGCTCGAAAGTATCCTCCGGGTTTAACCACTGGTACCGCACCAGCACTTCGAGCTGGGAGGCACTGGGGCAGGGGGGAGGCTCCTGGACGCACTCCCCTGGAGACACTCCAGGGTAGCCTCCAAAATCGTCTCCGAAGGCCGCCCTGGAAACTTCGTCTTCAACACCTGAGACAAAAGGTGCTCGGTCCTCCTCGGACCCAACACGGCCCTCGGCGGCAACGGCGGTCTGTTCGATAGGAGTGACCACTCCACTGACTGCACCAGTGGCGCCTGCGTCGGCCTCCGCCTCTTGGCTCTCACCAGCAACAGGCGCCTTCCGAGGTCCTGCCTTTATGGCCCCAGCTGTCTGTCGTGCCATGGGCGTGCTCGCAGCCAGCCTCTGCAGCTGGCCCTCCGCACCCACCTCGAGCGGGGGGACCAGTTCTGTTGCTCCCCCTGGCACCACCACCGCGGTCGCCGCCTCCACGACTTCTTCGGGCACCGACCTTCGCTCGGCAATGCCCTCTCTATCCGCCACGGCACTTGATGTTTCCGCCGTGCCCGCTTCACCTGCTCGGCCTGCAGTAGGATTTTGGGGCAGTTGCACCCTCATTTGCTCCTCGTTGGAGCCTCCCTACGAATGGTCGCTCACGACAACCAGGTCCTTGCCTCTGAGCCCTAGCTCCGAGATCATCCGCTCTGTCGCCATGGATCTCAGCTCGGGCACCACCCACGGCCTCGCCTGCTCGGCCGCCTTCACCAGCTTCCTCTTCTTCCTTTGGAGCTGGGGCACCGCGTCTTCCTCCTCGGACTCCTCGTCCTGCCGAGCCGCCCTTTTTAGAGATGCAAACTCCTTTCGAAGATTTATCTTCAGAAGCCTCTTCTCAGTAGCTCGGGCACCTGCAAGACATCCTTCGAGTTCCGCTGGGGGGGCGCCCTCACTAGTATAAGTCACGTAAGACGTGACCGCTATCTGCTCGGCATAGGCCGCCATGTCCTCCTAGTCCCGACCAGCAGCCAGTTCTTCAACGCCTGCACAAGGGCGAAGAGATCAGAAGACAACCCATAACTGATCCAAAAATCGAAAAGAAGTACTTACTCCATGGTCGGCTCATCCCGTACTTGACGAGTTGAAACTCCATCAAGTAGCACTCTGCATTCCTCACGAGCGCAGTATTCAGGCTATCGAAGGCCTTCGCCTCGTCCTGAACTAGAAAGGGAACGTGGTCCTTCCGTGGCTCCGTAACTCAGGTAGGGAATCCAAACTCTGGCGGACCAGCTCCCTGGTGATGGCCAACAAAGAGGACACGATGCGTCCATCCCTTGTTGATCGAATGTTTGCTCCCGAACAGGATCTGTATCTTGTTCGGGCGGTGCTTGGTATAGTATACACTATACGCCGACTGCGGCGAGGCTGTGAGGTCGAAGTGCCCCCGGAAGACGTCCGCAGTGGCCTGCACTCCCCGCAGCTTGCAGATGATGCAGAAGATGCATATGATTTGCCATGAGTTTGGGGTCAGTTGGATGGGCGCGATCTTCCACGCGTTCAACAAGTCCTTCGCCACTCCCGGTAGTGGCAGCCGGAATCCCGCCTCAAGGATATCGAGGGAGAGGGCGAAGCATCCTGGTTTGTCTACTAGGTACGACTCCTCCTCCTTGGCAAGGAGAATATCGTACTCCTCGCCGATCCGGTAACGCTCACGGAGGCCCTCAAAGAAATGGTACTTCGACCCTCGGGTAGCCTCCGGTGCCGTCCCGCTCGCTGCAGCAGCAGCAACCGTCTTCCCCTTCTGCGACATGCCTGGTTGCGGAAGAAGAAGCAGGGAAAGAAGACGATGAATGTCGAAAAGTCGCGAGGAGGACGAAAACGAAAGCGAAGAGTGGAGAAGAAGAAAGCTTTTTCGAAGACAGGAGGCGTGAGCCCCGCCTTCTCCCCTCCACTTCCTTATAAGGAAGAGGCGTGGAATTCGAAACACAAAACGACGGTTCTCCCGCTCCAGTGGCCCGTTCGAACGTACCGCGCAGCATTCAAGCGCATGACACGTCACCTCGGCTATCATGAGGTTTCCATCTTCGAGGCAGGTTTCAAACGGCGTCGTTCTGAAGCCGTTCACACCGCCGAGGTCGGTATCACATTTAATGTGAGGGTGACGTTCGAGCAGACCTCCGCTCTCAAGTGTTGCAGTACCCGAGCCAGCTTGAGAGTGTGGGGGGCAAGTGTGGAGGTCATTTCTAGCCTCCTAGGCCAGCTAGGCCTGCCGCGGCCCGCTACGGCCCATCAATGACCCATCAAGACATCAAGACTCCGGTCATTAAGCCACGTGTCCTCGGGTTCAGCGAAAGGGCTTCCGAACACGCTTGGCCATCCGGAGACTAAGGGCCTCGAGGGTGGTCTCCAGACACCCCGCAGTCTGTTCGGACGGGGTATGCCTCACCGAACAGATCTTGCTCGAAACACATCATGGGCTTGCCTTCACTGCTGTGCTTCTGAACACTAGGGACCGAGCAGCTTGCCCATTAACCGAGCAGGACCCTGTTCGGTACCTTCCGACTAGAGGATTCATGACGGCCATTCGCTTCGTAACGACAATAAATCCAATGACGCGTCACGTGTCCCATAACCAAAGGCATTAAGTGAAGAATCCCAATAGGCGTCTCAACGAACAGCCCATCGTCTGGGAACCTGAACCAGAGCGCCCCTCCAGTCATCATTGGAGAAGATAAGCGTCCGGACCTTTCATCTCCCTCATCTATAAAAGGTACAGGTGATCCCCATGCAAAGGTACGAAACAGATCCTATACACACTCGCCCTTGAGCGAAGCACACACCAGCGGACCTTCCCTTCCAGCCTTCTTCTACAGTCCAATCTGACTCAGGCATCGGAGGGTTCCCCCCGGTTCTTCAACCGGGCCCCCCTGATACCTTCTGGGTTTTGCAGGTCATCGTCCGCACCGGGCACCGTCTTCCCTCTCTTTTTAGTGGAGGCCCATTTCGGCCCAGGCCCGAACGGGGAATCACGTCCACAGGTATAAATGAACAAACGAATTGAGCCGCGTGGAAAACAAGCCACGTCAATTCTGCTCGTCACTTTTCGCCCGATCTTTCGAGTGCATCATTTATACAAACTCAATTGGATAGCTAGCATTTTGCTTGCACAACATGACCAAAGGATACCCTAAAGTAAAAATGAAAAAAAAATCATATTTACACATATATTTATATGTACAAAAGTGTTTAATGATAGCTTGCCGCACACATAAAATGTCATAGCTCAATCACACTCCATTTACATGAATGATCTTTATCGTACACACTCAAGGAACCAAAGACATCCAATGACAGATCACGCACAAGTTATATCCACAATAAATAAAAACTTTCTTTCAAGCGCATGGGTAGATCACCACCGCAGTGTCCACAGCCATAACAAGTAGTACCAAGTCAAGATATCTCCCCCCATCGCACAGTCTATGCATGCATGCATGGCACCCTCATCCAAAAAGCTTAAATGATCGATGTTTACTACCTCGATATATATCCAACAAAGAGAAGGCAATCAGCTGCATGTTGGCGCTTAGCAGGCACTGGGCATGTCCTTCCAATGGCCGGAGCCGATGCTCCAGCTGTGGTCCTCCTCGGCGGCGGCCAAGGTCGACAGCGACGAAGCCAGGTGCTGCAGCCCCACGTTCTCGTCCGTCACCCCCGAGGACTGCTGCCCGTTGGACACCTCCCCGCTGTCGCTGTTGTACCACTCTCGGGGCGCCGCTGCAGCTGATGCCACAGCCGGGATAAGGTCGAGGAGGGCCGACAGGTCGTCCTCCACGGACCCGGCACGGCCATCGGCCGCTTCCTTCTTCGTCTGATCAGCGTCTGCAAATGGGGATCACAGTTAAAATTACCGGCAAACATTAGATGCCCTATTCATGGGCACCAAGCTGTGGTTTAGAGAGCCTACGAGTTAGAAGGCGTTCGTTGTAAGGTCTCCAGTGGCCAAGGTGTTCATGAACTATGCCCAGCTGCAGCTTTCATGTGGCAAAAGGCTTCTTTTCTCTCGGTGCATGGCAGGTGTTCGGTGAATGGGTTCTATGGCCAGGATGGTTAGTTGTAAAGACAAATCGGAGTCCTACGTCACACGAGAACTCTACAGCAGTAAAAGGGGAGAGCATTTGCACTTTTGATCGGTTGAATTAAAGTTTCATCATTTATAGCTTTCCAACTTTGCAAGGTGCTAAAAGGCAAAAATTAGATACAAACTTTGTCACTGTTTGAAGATACCACATTCTCAAAAAGTATGAGCATTTCCAAATGAGGTCATTAATTTTGCATGACTTTTTTAGGTACCCAAAATGTTACCCAGAAGAAAAAAAGTAAACTCCTCAAAGTAAACAACCAATGGTTTTCTGGAAGAGGTGGGATTGTGAAGAAAAGAGTCGTCCCTTTTGACAAGTGAGAGCTAGCAAAAGGATCCATTAAACAAGAAAAACGGGTTCTTTTACTGACCAGAAAACTGCTGTACCATTTAAATAGAACATCCTCAAATCACATCTATCTTCACCAGATACAACTGTTAACTTTGACATTTTCAAACAGCTAGAAGCATTTCTAAACATAAAAATTTGTCCCAATCTTAGGAAGAATACCAAGAGCTTAATGTATGCCGTTCTTCACCGTCTAATATATATGGATGTACCCATCCCTCCTTCCATAAACTATCTCTGGAACTAAGGACTGGGCATGGAATCTGGCCACAAGCCGACAGAATAAAGGTTAAAAAGGCTCTGGTATTACTCTGTCAGGGCAAAAATTCTGAACCACGCATGGAAGAGATATGCATGCAAGTACAAGGAGTGTGGTGGCCGGGCCGGGGAGGGGACGGGAGGTGGTGGTCCAGGCTTAGTAAGATATACGCACTCATCATGTGAAGAGCCTGGAGAAGAAGAAAAGATGCTGAGAGAGACAAGCGAATCGAAACGAGAGGGACATCAAGAAAGGAGGACAGAGAAGGCCGGGCCAACATGGGAAAAGCAAAAGCTGGGGCAGACCAATGAATTCGCGCCACGTTTGAAAAAGCTGAATCGTGGCAAATTCCTGCTGGTGTGGCTCAGGGACCACAGGCGGTGTGCGCCCCACACCCGAGCTCGGAAAAGTGCCGATGGATTGGAAAGGAGGAGATGGCAAAATGGTTAGACGAGTATATATATATATATATATAAGAGGACCCAAAGGAACAAAACCAAGAGCAAGGAGGAGAGGTGGAGAAGTGCGCAAAAGGGTACATATATGCAAAGGTCGTGCTGATCCCTCTAGCCTGAAATTTATAACAAAAAAGAGTGAAAATATTATTTAAAAATAAAAAAAATTGGGATGCTGGGCTGCAAATTATGTATAACCATGATTGTGTGTTCGGGTTTTGCATTAACTTGCTTCTGATCAGGTAGAATACAAAATTTACGATGATCATAATCATAGTTGTGATAACCACACAGGTGTCCTCATAATTTAAAGAGAAAGGTTTATTCAACTTTCATATTACACTTTAAGTGTAATATGACTAGACAATAATTTATGTGACACTTTTCACATGAAGAGTGAGAAAATGACAATTTAATTGTTAGATATTATATGAACTTGTTGTCTAATTATATTATATTTAAAGTGTAATATGAAAATACAATAAATCTTTCTCTCATTTAAATTAATTTGTTACTCTTAAAACGACTCTTTTTAATTACAATAATTTATAAAAGAAAAGAAGAAGCTCTCATACCCCTGAAATTAAATAATATAATCTTCAACAGCAAACTTTTTGTTTTGTTTCCAAACTCGGATCACATAGATTTGTGATATAATGTTGATAAAAAGGATAAGAGATGTTGATAGGAAAAAAAAGAAACTAAGCATATATGATAAGGAGAATTTACTTGTGCGGTGATTGGAGTCGTCCCATTTGCTGCCGGCGGCCCCCAGAATCAGCGCCTGCGAGAGCTCGCCGAAGCCACCGACGTCCTCCCCCTTGGCCCATTTCACGTTCGCGGAGGTGGGCTCAGCTGGCTGCAACCAATCTCCGGGCTCGTGCGCGTGCTCTTCGCTGCCATCACCATCGTTGCTGCCGCCCACGGGGTGGGTGTCACGCAGCAGGGCGTCCAGCAGTTCGCAGTTGCTCCTCCGCAGAGGCAGGCCGACGGCGGTGGTGATGGCGCGCGATGGTTGTTCGTGGAAGAATTGGCTTGAAGGGAGCTCGGTTTTCACGGGGAAACCATGTTGCAGTTGTTGGTGCTGCTGCTGCGGAGGAGGAGGGCTGAGGTCGAATGGCCCGAGGGAGCTGAAGGGGAAGAAGGGGTTCTGCGACAATGGCGACGGCGCAACGGGGTTGGCGGGGCTGAACGGCAGGGTGAAGCCTCCGGCGTCGTCTTCTCGGAACCGCTTGGCCCTCTGCGAGGAAGGCGCGAGGAAGGGCAAGTGCTGGCCGAGGCCAAGGAAGGGGTTAGACGCTGTTGTTGTCGTCGTCGTCGTCGCCGCCGCCGCCCCCGGACCTGGCGCTGGGAAGTTGATGGGGTCCAAAAGGGAAAGGGGGGTGGCGCCGATGGAGGTGGAGTAGAGCGGCTTGAGGTCGGCGGTCGGGGACGGGGCGAGCCCGCTGGTGGATGGGCGGTGGTGGAGGGCGCTAGCATGGTGTTGGATGTCGGGCGGGTAAAGGGGGAGCCCTGCGCGCTGCCGCCGCTTGATCCGGGTGTTCCAGTAGTTCTTGATCTCGTTGTCCGTCCTTCCCGGCAACTATTCAGAATACGATGGAAACCCGTGTCAGAAAGAGAGAAGGAGAAGAAGGAAAAGACAAAATTCTCATGCAGAGTAGCAGAAGATCTCAACAACCCATGTGGAGAGAGAGAGAGAGAGAGAGAGATGGCGGAAGCGAATGAGGGAGAGGAGGGTGTGTTGTCGCTGCCTACCTGGGCGGCCATGCGAGCCCATTTGTTGCCGAACTTGGCGTGGAGCTCGAGGATGAGGCGCTCCTCGTCGGGGGAGAAGGGGCCCTTCTTGAGGTTGGGGCGGAGGTGGTTGGCCCACAGCCCGCTGCTTCTGCTTCCACGTGCTTTCTCACGTATTCCATCAGTATGGCGTCCTCCGCAGCCGTCCATGGTCCCTTTTTCATGGCCGCCGACGAGGACGTTCCTTGCACCCTTCCCCCACCCTTAGAATCCGACGTGCTGGCGACGGCACCCGCCGTCGCCGAGGTCGAAGCAGCCGGTGCCGAGCTAGCGCCATCGCAGCTGCCGCCCGACATCATCTATACAGTTCCTCGCCTCCCCTCTCTTCCTCTTCCCCTTCTCCTCTTGTTTGCGGTCAGGCCACCAAATTGGGATTGGCCTCCCGGTGGCGATCAAGGTGTCACCTTTTCTTCTCTCTCTTCCCCGTTTGTCGTCTGTTCCTAGGTGGCCTCTCCAGCCACCCCTTTGAAGGAGAGACCGTATACCCACAGACAGAGGGAGAGAGATCACAATTGCGACAGAGAACAGAGAAGCAAGCGCAGGGTAGGAGGGAGGATGTGAGGAGGGCAAATGGACACCGATGAATCTGATTCTTTGTATGGTTTTCCTCCTAGAATTCTACGGAAGAAGGTGGTGGTAGTGATGGCGGCAATAGGAACCTGCAGCTGATGCAGCAGTCTTTCTCAGCTGCAGTAACAATCGAAATGGTTCGGAAGAAGAATCAGAAGAGAGAGAGAGAACGGAGGTTGGGACGCGCAGGGAGGCAGAGGGAGAGGAGGGAAGGAGAGAGAGAGAGAGGAGAGAGAAGGTACCCCTGCGAGCGAGGGGCACCTCTCAAAAGCTTGCCCTTTTGAAGCCACAGGCCAGGATATTTGAAGGCCAAGCTTCCATGTCGCCCCCCTTCCGTCACCCTTTCACGCGTTTTCTCCTTCCTCCCCCTCCCCCGCCGCGGCCCTGCCTCCCTCATGCTCACCGCCACCCTCACACTCCCCCCGCCCCCCAACCCAAAACGGGGTTCCTCTCTCTCACCTTTTACTTCTGGTTCCCCATTTTGACCCCCTCCTCGTTGGATGTGATCACCAACCGGTGAATGCAGGAGGACAATGGCTGGCTCCCACCACGGCGCTGTGTTTAGAGAGGGTTACATCGCAATTCGGAGGCCCAACATCAATACTTCTTTAAGAATCACTGGCCGGCCGGAGCCAATCCCAACCTGCCCGGCTAAAAATTTCACCCGGCCAGCTGAGATTTTATCTTGACCCTACTTATTTATTTTACAAAACATTTGGTTGAAATTTCTTGAGAATGTACAAATGAGCAATTCTTATAAAACATAGTTACGAAAATTTTATTCTTTGACATCTTAGTATCATAAGTATCCTCTTTAGAGCGGGGTTGGGATGAATCAATGTGTGGATCCTGTTGATCATGTGTGAATGTGACAGAAAAGGACAAAAATTATGACCTTTCTATCTATAAAACTTACATTTAGAAAAAAAAATGTTAAGAAAATGCCTGTCAAAGTGATTTACTTCAAAATTTTAACATTTTATGCTAGAATTTTTGATAAATCAAGTCAAGTAATGAACTACAAGAAATATGCGGGCGCTTTCTAATATCAATTTGGAACTTAATTTAGTCATGCTGCTAGTGTGATCATCCATGCACTATAATGCTTGGACACAAAAGAAAATACAATAATAACTGTGCATATTCTATCTAGACCATAGTAGTAGTGGAATTGCATGCATACATATTTTCTTTTGCTCTCAACGCAAATTTTAATTTCACAATCTTATTTCATGAAAGTTAAGCAAGATAAGTAAAAATAATTATATAATTTATTTACATATTTAATACCCGAGGATTGGATAAGAAGCCAACTAGGATGAGATGAGATGGCTAATTTAGGAGTGAGGTGGTGGCATAGTGTTATTTTGTAGGGGTTCCAATTTTAGGAGCCACCCGGACCGGTGTGGGCGTGCAGCCGGCCAACGGGCTCCCGCTCGAACCGCGCTGCTTCCTCGGACAGCCCCACTGTGGCGCCCGCACGCCAAGGCGAGCCAGATATCCGCCGGGCCCCCCTTTCTTCTCCGCCCCCGCCCTCCTCCACGCCCCCCCCCCGGCGCGCCGCAGCAACAGCAGCTCACATACACCGGCCGGCACGACGCCGGTGAAGCTGGCTACCCTGGGAGATCATATAGATCCCCTTTTGCCGACTATATCGAGTGGGATATTCGTGTGCTTCTTGAGTCTGTGACGTCTCGAGGATAATTTATCTGATCGTGATGTCTCACGAGATCACCATCGTTATCATCACCCTGTCTTATTCTGCGTTCATCAAGTGAATTTAATTAACTTTTGTCCCATTAACCTTGTATTTAGTGGAGACATACCCATAATACAATGGTTTATTCACTATAGTCTCAGGCGTTGCAAGGACTGGAAATGTCATGTAAAACTTACTTGTAATTAGGACTGTTTATTTCTCGGGTTAGGACTGTTCATTTCTCGGTCCAACTTGAGAAATCGAACTGAACCATTCGATTCGGTTCAACTAGTTAAAATTTGGGTCAATGAATCGAATCAAACCGGTTTAGTGGTAAATGGTTCAGTTTGATTTTTCCTTACTAGAGGCTGAGCCGAACCGATTGAACTGAAATAATCATAAAAATCCCTAATCTTGTCGCGCAGCCCTTCTCCCTCCCAGTTCGGCCTCTCCTCTTTTCTGTGCAGCAGAGTGTCGGAGCCCCTGCCCTTCCGCCTCTCCCATCGCCCCGAGCAGGCGAACCTTCTCGCCCAAGATGGTCGTCGTTGTCTGTGCAATCTTCGACCACGGCGTCTTCGTCGTCTACATCTTCGTCGACGTCTTCGGCATCTTCGTCATCTTCCTCGTCTTCGTCGGCGTCTTCGACGTATTCAGTAGAAGATTTTGGAAACTGAGACTATGTGGTAAAGTTGAATCTTACTTGTGTCTGTCTCAAAAACATGTAAACATAGATCTTGATCCTAATCTCCAGCAAATCCCCCATCCGCAACTCCACCCCCACAACCCTCAAACCAATTAATCTATCCATCTCGTCTTCGTCATCTTCGTCGGTGCCTTCGAGGTCTTCATCATCTTCCTCGTATAGGGAAGGGCTTCCCTTCACCTCGTACTGATCCTATTGACCTCCTCCTCTCTTGCTACTACCTTGACTACATTGAAGGATCGAAATAAATGTGTGGAAAAGATCTAGAAGGGGGGGATGAATAGATCTTAGCCACTTTTGCGGAAGCTTAAATAATTTTTAAAACTATTTAGAATCAGAGGCAATGTTATCAGTGAAAAGCTACTGATCTGATTAGATTGGAGTGAGTTGAAAAACTTAGATGTGAATCAAGTTGATTAAGTGAATTAAAAACGAATCCTATGCAAGCATCTAGCGGATGAATCAGTCAAACCACAGAAAACAAATGCACAAGGATTTTTAGGTGGTTCGGAAATCACCCATGTGATTCCTACATCCACCCCTCACAACCCGTGAGGATTCACTAACACAACTGGGTAACACACCCACTGGAGCCTGACAACTCCAACACTGAAGAGCTTACAACTCACACCACTTCTAGAGCAAGACTACTCTAGAACAACTGAGCAAGACTGCTCAACCCACACTTGAGTTTGACAACTCAACACTGAGCACAACGGCTCACAACAACCTGAGCACAAGGCTCACACATAGACTTGCTAGACACCAACTTAAGACATAGATCCTCTAGCAACAGATCTAGTCGAAGTTTGAGAACTCTAAAGAGAATTATGCAGAAGTACTTGCATAATCTCAAGAGATATCTCAGAAGAACAGAAGAAATGTAAAATTGAATTGAAAGTCTTCGTTCTTCAGTGTACTCCCTTGTAGAGACTTGAATTGGGAAGAAGAATGTGAAGCTTGAAGTCCAAGTCGATGCTCTGCAATCTGAGAAGTTGGATCTTCCTCGAGTTCTTCACCAAAGGAGTCTTCTACAGGATCTGCTTCCTTGGAATGCTTCGAAGGAATCTACAGGAATCAAATTCCAATTCCCACACCTTGAATGGGTGGGAATTAGTCTTCTGGAAGCAATTGGAGAGCAGAGGAGGAGACACGAGCTCTTCTGGCCGCCAGGAGCTTCTTGGAGGCTCTGAGAGAGTTGGTTTCTTCTCACACTTGAAAACAGGCCGAAAAGAACCTTTTATATCCTTAGGATTCCAAAGATACCCTTTTGGGGTACAAGGGCACGCTTTCCTAGGAAGATTCTGATCGCCCTAGAAGGACACGTGGCAGCCATCAACTTTTAAGATGAAAAGTTTCCGTAGTGTGTCGACCTGCCCTGGTGGTTGTGTCGACACACTGTCCCAAAGATGGAAAAACCTGTTCTGGGAGGAAGGTCCCGTGTCGACCTGCTCTTGAGTGTGTCGACCTGCTGTCCCAATTCCTCAAACTGGCTGTTCTGGGAACTGGGTCTAGTGTCGACCTGCTCTGGGAGTGTGTCGACCTGCTGTCCCAATTCCTCAAACTGGCTGTTCTGGGAACTGGGTCTAGTGTCGACCTGCTCTGGGAGTGTGTCGACCTGGGTACCCTTGATCTCTGGAAAACTGCCACTCGTGTCGACACACTCTTGACATGTGTCGACACACTCTTGACATTTTTGCACAATTTCTCTTTGAGTCTGTGTTGATGTGTCGACACCATTGATGGGTGTGTCGACACATCTTTTGCATAAAAAGTTTGTACCTGAAAAATAAACACATATATCATTAGTTAAATGATTTATCATTGCCATAAATGATAAATGTGGTTTGAAAAATGCTTTTTGAGCATGACTTTCAGGTATGATGCTTTTGACATGTTCCAATTAAATTGCTTTAAGAACACTTCTTGTCATCATCAAAATAGGAGGGAAATGATATGAATTAGGCATTCAACCCAACAATCTCCCCCTTTTTGATGATGGCAACATTAAATCCATATTTGAATGTGGTTTTGATGAAGTGTGATTTTTTAAGCAATTTTAATTGTTTGAGTTTTGTTTTCCTTTTTGTTCATACTTGTCAATGTCCTTTTGATATTGTTCAGTAACAATTGATGATATTTTTGTGAGATACAATGTTACTTGAAATTAGAAGTTTTGTGCACACAAGTCAACAATTGAACAAGTATTCACACACAAAGACAAAAATTTGTATTGAAGCCAAACAACCATTTCATTTCATTCATTTCATTCAAAAGATCATTACATTTCATTCATTCTTCTCCCCCTTTGACATTATCAAAAAATGTACATTAGGTAGAAGATGGAGGAGGAGGAGGAATTGGAGCTAGAAGCATCTCAATATCTGACAATCTTTTATCCATTGACTTCATGCTTGACTTTATCTGTTCATGGATAGTTGTCAGCCGAGTGTGAAGATAATGCTCCATTCTATCAGAATGTTCTATCAAGGTGCTCTGAGTTCTTTTCAATTCATCTGAAGCATGTTGAGAACTTGATGACCCAGCTGACCAACCAGGTCTTTGCATGATTTTGAACTCCTTGGTCAAATCTGTGAGCTGCTTGTCAATGTGCTCATTGAAGTTTCGCATACTTTCCAAATCATCCACAAAATGAGCAAATGACAATCTGGTGCTGGAAATCTCATGCAATGTTTGGTTGGTGTTGAAGACATCTGCTTGGGAATTTGCCAAAATTCCCTGAAGAACTTTCTCCAACTTGTCCTGATGTTCTTTTAGCTCAATATAGGAATCTCCCAGAGTTCCTATAAGTCTGTTAAATCGCTGAGCTGCATAATCGGAAGCTGCCTTCTGCTCAATAAATTTGGCAGAAACTGTGTTTTCCAGTCTTTGAATCCGTAGCTCAAAAGATGTGGACATGGATTGAAGTGAGGAGTTGAAGGATTCAAATTTGTCATTTAGGAAAGATATCAATTCTGGTGGAACAGGAGGCCCACCAGAAGATGTGGATGGTTGGAATGAGGGTTGTGGAGAAAAATGAGGAAGCTGAGGTGAGAGAGGATCATGAAAAGGACTGACATTTTCATTAGGAGCTTGATCCTCATGCATAGGAGGCTGATCCTCTTGACTTAGAGGCTGGTCCCCTTCAGCTGGAGGCTGTTCCTCCTGTGCTTGGGGCTGATCCCCTTGAGCCTGAGGCTGGTCCTCCTGAGGTTGGGGCTGTTCCCCTTGGTCTTGAGGCTGTTCCTCTTGAACTGGAGGAGCCTCAACCACAGCTGGTCCTCTTCTAATTTGATTTCCCTCCAATCTAAATCCCATAAACTTCTGGATATTCTTGAAAGTGTAGATGTTTGACTTGGGAATGGATTGGGATTTTTCATTTTCCAATGGCACACCAAAGTGCTTGAACACTGAGGTCAGATGTGCTCCATAAGGTAGAGATCTCTTGAGGTCTGCTCTTGTAGTTTCAGAAATGATTTGATAAAGAATCACATGAAGGTTGACCTTGATATCTTTGACCATGCAATAGAGTATGAATCTCTGGATATCTGTCAATCTATCCCTCCCACCACCTTGAGGGGTAACTATGGTTGTCAAGATGTGGTGAATTACCCTTAATACAGGTGGAAATGAGTTGGCATTAAACCTTGTCACATAGGTTGTTTGGGATCTGATGGATCTGCAGGATGGCCTGTCAAGATTGAGTAGGCTTCATGTAAGTCAAATTCAAATTCATGGTAGTCAGCCCCTTCATCTGGTACTTTGAAAATAGAGGCAGCTACTGCAGTTGGCATGACTATATCTATCCCCTTGACTTTGGATTCAAACCTTCTTCTGTGCAGGTGAGGTTCTTGTAGAACTCTCTAACTAACCTTGGATAGCAGACTTGAAATTCAGATATAAAGGGTATCCAAGATTGGAAGGAAAAGTAGGTTTGAATTTCGGGGAGAGAGTCTGCTAATTGGGTGTCTGTAAGGTCTAGAATTCTTGGCTTCAAAATCAGTTTGGCAGCACTCACGGATTCTGAGGGAATGTCCTCTTGAGAGTCAGAAGAGGAGGAGGTAGATGATTCCTCAGGATGGTCAGAGGAATCCCCCGAAATCTCTGGTCTAGGGTTTGAAACTTGTCTACCTCTGCCAGTAGTGGAGGTCCTACCTCTCTTTGAAGCTCTGAGAGGTGCAGAAGAGGATCCTGGAAGCTCTGCAGGATCATTTCTCCGCTTGGTCCTTCTTTCCATCTGTTCAACTGGAACCTGTGCCGGAACCGGCCTTGAAGAGGCCTGAGACCTTGCGCCACGGCGGGGACCAAGCTTGCGGACCATGGTGCAGGGAAGGAGTGGAATTTCAGAGAGGAGATGGAAGATTGGAGAGGTGATTGAAGATTAGAGAAAGATGGTGAAAATTTCTTGCCGGAATGGTGAGAGTTTGGCCGTCGGGTCGACCTGATGCCCAAAAAGGGATGCAGTGGTACACTGCCCCGCAGGAACAACAAGGGTTTAAGGTGAACCCGAAGGATTTGAAAAGGTTCTGGCAAGAAGGCAGTGTCGACACATGAGGAAGGGTGTGTCGACCTGACTAGGATTGTGTGTCGACACGAGAGAGAATTGTGTCGACACAGCCTTTGAGAGAAATGTGAATTTTTGAGAGGAAATTTTTGAGATATTTGGGGACATCTTTATAATGATAAATAATGAGAGGAATTATCATTTCAAGGATTTTTAAGAGGCCTAAAAATTCATTTGTTGTATTTTGCAAAAATTCATTACAGTTCAAGTATTTCACACAATTTCCAACAGGATATTAGCATTCCAAGACTTGAATCAACAAAATGATAAATTGAGGGATATAATGTATCTAATAATCAACTAAAACTACCATGGTTCTCAATTTTCAAGAATTAAAGATATCATCTAGACTAAATACAATTGTGTTGAAAGTAAAACATAAACTTTAAGAACAACTTGATGAAGGAGGAAGATGATTCTTTCTAAACAAATCTCCAATAATTTTCATATTTTATTCTTTTAACAAACTATCAAATGATATAAATCTCTTTCACTCAAGTGCTAGTGCTTTTTACACACCATAGTCCCTGGATACTTAAGATTTAGTCATTGTCAAGTCTCAAAGGGGGGGTTAAATGATGACCTTTTGACATGAAAATATACGTTTTGTAGACGCCAATATTTCCAGTTACTCAGTCATCATCAAAAGCATAGCACATAATTGCTTAAATTTTGAGGTTATTTTCAATTTAGATCCCCTTTGAACAGAGTTAACAATAATGCCTCATGACATGCATATCACTTCATTCATTGTGAAGGTGTGCAGTTTCTCAGCACAGATGTCATTGCTCTGTTGGATTTTACAATATTTTGGAGAGTTTGTAAGATAGAATTCAAATACATCCAGTCATCAGTTGCAAACAAGGAAATGTTTAAGTTCAAGACACAAATTGTACTTTAGTTTAGGAAGAGATCTGAGTTTCTGTGGATTGAGAGACATAGTGGAAAGTTGATTAGTAAAAAATATAATGTATCACTCAAGGTTCATTTTGAGACTCTAGACTTTAGAATGAGGACATCATGCAAGGAATTGATGAAATGCAGAAGGGTTTTGAAATTTGCAAAAAAAAAATGACTTGTGAATTTTCTAGCTCCCCCTGAGATGATGATTTCAATCATTTTTTATCAAAATAAAGATATGCATTTTTTGAAATCAGAAGGAATGTTTCTTTTGGATAACAAAGATTTCTTCTCAACAATTGTATATTATTTCTTGGTACTTGGCGGAGACACATACTTAGACTGTTCACTATTCGGTTCAAACTTAGTGAAATGTCAGACAAGAAGAACTTGTCACTTCAAGTCCTTTATCTAGCAAGAGAGATATACATCAATAAGATTGTTCAAAGAATATGTCATTAGAAGAAAACTGGAAATGAGAACAGAAATGTTAATTTAATTGGAAACAAAAAATTGAGCAGAAATATCTTTGAATGGTACTTGGCGGAGCACTACTCTCTGCATAGTGAAAGTGTCCAGACAAGCATAACCTGTCCTTCTCCAAGTCACCATTTGATATACCAAGAGATTTCATACAATAAGAGTTGAAGAATTTATTATCAAAAAGAAATGAAGGTTAAAACCGTGCAAGTTTTGAAATCAGAAAAGAAATTCTCTTTGAACAATAAAAGCTCCCCCTCGACTATTGCATATTGACTTCTTAGTACTTGGCGGAGATATGTTCTCACGCATAGTGAAAGTGTCTAGACAAGCATAACCTGTCCTTCTCCAAATCACTATTTGATATACCAAGAAGTTTCAACACAATCAGAAGTGAAGAATTTATTGTAAAAAGGGAAATGGAATTGAAAAGGAGAGAGATATGAGCAATGTAGCTTGAGGAAGCAAGGAGTTATGAAATACAAAGAACTCCCCCTTAGACAATGCATAGCACTCAACCCAAACTTTAAGAGAGATCAGAAGGATGGACATTTACAAAGACCAAGTTCTCTCCTTAAAGATGAGAATCTATTTTCAGGAAGGGGTTTTGTGAATATGTCTGCAATTTGTTTTTCAGTTTCAATGAAATGGAGTTCAAAAGATTTCTTTGCAACCTCATCTCTCAAGAAATGATGCCTGATTTCAATGTGTTTTGTTCTAGAATGCTGAATGGGGTTTTAGAAAGATTGATTGCACTTGTGTTGTCACATAGGATGGGTACACACCCTAAATCTTGGTTATAATCAAGAAGTTGATGTTTCACCCAGAGAATCTGAGTTCCACATCTACCTGCTGCAACATATTCAGCTTCTGCTGTTGACAGAGCCACTGAATGTTGCTTCTTAGAAGCCCAAGAGATAAGGCACCCACCTAGAAATAGACACAAGCCACTTGTACTTTTTCTATCTAACTTACATCCAGCATAATCAGCATCACAGTAGGCAAACAATTCTAACTTGCAACCAGCAGGATACCAAATTCCTAAGTCACATGTTCCAACAAGATATTTAAAAATTCTTTTCACAGCAAGCATATGACTTTCTTTAGGATTAGATTGGAATCTAGCACATAAGCACACACAAAACTGAATGTCAGGTCTAGAAGTAGTAAGGTAGAGCAGAGAGCCAATCATACCTCTGTAGGTCTTTGGATCTACTACTTACCAGATGGGTCTTCTTCTAGCTTAGCATTTATTGCAATGGGTGTACTTGAATGTTTAAGGTTCTGATAGTCAAACCTTTTCAGTAGCTCCTTGACATATTTGGTTTGACTGATGAAGATTCCTTCATTTGTTTGGTTAACCTGCAATCCCAAAAAGAATGTTAAATCTCCCATTAAGCTCATCTCAAATTCATTCTTCATTTGATTTGAAAATTCAGTGCAAAGGCCTTTATTGGTGGAGCCAAAAATTATGTCATCAACATAAATTTGGACTACAATTATTTGATTTTTTACTGTTTTTGTGAACAAAGTTTGATCAACATTACCTCTAGAATATCCTTTCTCAAGTAAAAAGGAACTCAAACGATCATACCAAGCTCTTGGAGCTTGTTTAAGACCATAGAGTGCCTTATTAAGCTTGAAAACATGGTTAGGATATTTGTCATTTTCATATCCAGGAGGTTGTTCAACAAAAACATTTTCCTTTATATATCCATTTAGAAAAGCACTTTTGACATCCATTTGATAGACCTTAAATTTCATGGAGGATGCAAAAGCAAGGAAAATTCTCACAGCTTCTAGTCTAGCTACAGGGGCATAAGATTCTTCAAAGTCAATTCCAAATTCTTGGTTATACCCCTTTGCAACTAGCCTAGCTTTGTTTCTAATTACTGACCAGCTTCATTCAATTTATTTCTGAAAACCCATCTAGTGCCAATCACTGCTTGGTCACTAGGTCTAGGCACTAATTCCCACACTTGATTTCTTTCAAATTGATGAAGTTCATCATGCATAGCATTAATCCAATCAGAACTGGATAAGGCTTCATCAATTGACTTGGGTTCAATTTGGGAAATTAGAGCTAGTGAGTCTTCTTCAATGTTTTGCAAAAAGGATGATCTGGTCCTAACTCTATCATTTAGGTTGCCAACTACACTGTCTAATGGGTGGTCTTTTAAAAACGAGGTTCAGAAATTACCTGTTGAGAAGTGCCCACTTCTGGAGCAATATTACCTGAACCACTAGAAGATGGTGAGTTGTTGTTCAGGTTCTCTTCAATGTTATTAATCTCCTCAACGGTTGGTGAAGAATCCACAATGAGGTCATCCTCTTCACTGTCTTGTTTTTCCCTGCAAGATTTAGAATCATTAGTGGAAAAGGAATTTTCATCAAAAATAACATGTGGTGACTCTTCAATAGTTTTGGTTTTCAATATGTACACTTTGAAAGCCCTTGACACTTCTGAATAGCCAAGGAAGATAGCTTCCTGACTCTTAGCATCAAACTTGTCAAGGTTTTCTTTGTTGTTATTGTGTACAAAACACTTGCACCCAAAAGTTTTGAAGTAAGCAACAGTTGGCTTTTTGTTTTTCAATAATTCATAGGGGGTTTTCTTGATTTTTGGTCTGACCAATGCTCTATTGAGTATGTGGTTTGCTGTGTTCACAGCTTCAGCCCAGAAGGATTTGGGCAAGTTACTCTCAAGAAGCATGGTTCTAGCCATTTCCACAAGAGTTCTGTTCTTTCTTTCCACAACTCCATTTTGTTCTGGAGTTCTTGGTGAAGAAAACTTGTGGAATATCTGAAATTCAGCACAAAAATCAGAAAAGATGTGTTTTCAAATTCACCCCCATGATCAGTTAAGATGTTTTTGATTTTATATGGATAAGTGGTTAAGACAGTGGTACAAAAGTTCCTGAATTCAAGGCATGCATCACTTTTGTGAGATAGAAAATAACCCAGGTAAATCTAGTAAAGTCATCAATGATTACAAATCCATATCTTTTGCCACTCAAGCTTAGAACTCTTGTTGGCCCAAAGAGGTCCATGTGAAGAAGTTCTAGTGGCTTAGATGTGAGTACATCATTGAAGACTTTAAAGGATTTTCTAGTTTGTTTTCCTTTAGCACAGATCCCACAAATTTGACCTTCAACACTAGAAAAGGATTCAGGAAGACCTTTAACCAAATTCAATCTTAACAACTTATTCATTGTTCTGAAGCTTGCATGGCCAAGTCTTTTGTGCCAAGTCCATGCAATTTCATCTTTATTTGCAACAAAACAAAGATTTTCAGAAAAGTTTTTATTAAGGT
The DNA here is from genome assembly GCA_014218235.1 of Colocasia esculenta. NCBI lineage: Eukaryota > Viridiplantae > Streptophyta > Magnoliopsida > Alismatales > Araceae > Colocasia > Colocasia esculenta. Next base: position 94,369,757 of record CM024755.1, on the reverse strand, counting down.
TGATCATGTAGACATTGTTTTCTCTTTTTCCAAAGAATTTGATTTTATCAGTTGATGAATCTATTATCTTGCAAAAATCAGATTCAAACACAACTTTGTGACCTTTGTCACATAGTTGGCTGATACTGAGCAAATTATAATCAAGTCCATCAACTAACAAGACATTATCTACAGAGTTTGAAGAAGTTTGACCAACCTTACCAGATCCAATGATCTTTCCTTTATTTTTACCTCCAAAGGTGACTGACCCTCCCTCCTTTTCAAGCAGGAATGAGAATTTGGCTCTATCTCCAGTCATATGTCGTGAACACCCACTGTCAAGAAACCATACATTTGTGTTGGGTGCACGACTTCCCTGCAACAAGATCAGTGGAGAGAAGATTTTGGTACCCAAACAGAGTTGGGACCATCAGAATGATTTAACAAAGACAGCAAATCCTTTCTCACCCAAATTTGATTTGTTTTAGATTTTTGTTTTGTTACTTTGGTGTTTTCAGCATTTTTCTGTTTGTTCTTTCTTTTAGGAATGAAAGCACCAAGATCTTTGTTTTTGGTAGGAGGGAGTTTTTCATTTGAAAATTTGAGTTCATAGAAGGAGGTGGAATCCATGGATTGTGTTGGTACATCCAGAAATTTGGATAAGGGTATTGAGGATAATACCAACAGGGATTTTCATACCATTGGTTCCAAGGATTAATCCAATTTTCTTGAGGAGCTGTCTTGGAGGTCCAAGGTTTTTCATGGATCATTTCTTTTCCCTTTTTCTTATTTCTCAGATTTTTATTTGAATTTTTAGTTGAGTTGATTATGGTTTTTGGTGTTGAACAGGTCGACCTGTCAGGGGACTGTGTCGACCTGACAGTCTTCTTTTGTTTTTGAATTTTGATTTGTTTTGAGTTTTGTTTGGGTTTTTGTTTGGGGTTTTGTTTGCTGTTTGTTGGATTTCAGTGTTTTCCAGATTGGGACCTTTAACAAAGTTGATTAATGGTGCTTTTCCCTTTTTCTCACCAGATTTATCTTTTGTTGATTTCTTTTTGTTGAATCCCAATCCATGAGATGTGGTTGTCTTGTTGGATCCTAGCAATGCCTCTAGGTTATCTTGGCCTTTTGTGAAGGTTTGGATAACCTCCTCCTTTTCCTTTAGCTGGTTTTTAAGAATTTCAATTTCTTCAATTTTCTGTTGTTTTTCTTGTTTTTCAATTTCCAGCTTTTCATTTAAATTTCTGAAGTCTTGGGAGGCCTTCTGAGAGGCAAGCTTTAAATCATCAATTTGGTTCAGTAAATTTTCTTTTTCTTCAAGCAATTCTGTTACTTCAGATTCCAGTTCACAGGTTCTATTGTTTGAAGATTGGTTATGGTAAAGATTTTCAATTTTCTTTTTGATGTGTTTGTTTTCTTTTCTCATTTCAGAGTATCTTTCTACCAATTCAGCATACACATCCTGCCAATCTTCAACACTATAGTCTTCAAAGGAAGTATTTACCTTTCCATCTGTGCTGTTGGCCATGAAGCAAACTTCCTCACTCTCTGAGCTTGAGGACTTCTTCTCTTCTTCTTCCTCACTTGTGTCTTCATCAGACCAAGTGGCTACCATGGCCTTGGGCTTCTTGTATTTCTGGAATCTTTTGTGCTTTTCCTTTTTGTTCTCAGGACACTCTCCCTTCATGTGTCCTGGCTTGTTGCACCTGTAACAGATAACATTCTCATCAGGTTTATGATTCTTATTGAAATTGGAAGAGGAAATATTCTTCTTACCTGGGGAAATTTCTTTTTCCAGTCATTTTCCCTTTCCTATATTTCAAGAATTTCCTGAATTGTCTGGTCATGAGGGCAATCTCATCCTCATTTGACTCAGATTCTTCAGAACTTGTTTTATCCTGATTTTTATCTTTGTTGCTTGAAGAGGCTTTGAGTGCCATAGGCTTGGTCTTAATGATAAGATCTTCATTTCTTCTTAAGTTTATTTCATACGTCATTAAAGATCCAATCAATTCATCCAAAGACATTTTGGATAAATCTTTTGAATCTTCAATAACAGTGGCCTTGGTATGCCAAATTGAAGAAAGTGAACGCAAAATTTTTCTTACCAAATCTGCATCAGTATACTCCTTACCCAAAGCCTTGAGTCCATTGACAATCACCATAAATCTGGCAAACATTTCAGAAATAGATTCATTAGATTTCATCATGAAAAGTTCATATTCTGAAACTAAGATATTTGCCTTGGTCTCCTTGACCTGAGATGTTCCCTCATAGAGTAGTTCGAGTTTATCCCACATCTCTTTGGCAGATTTACACATAGAGATTCTCGAATACTCCTTGGGATGGACAGCACATTGAATCATGTTCATGGCACTGTAATTCAATGTAGCTCTCCTAATTTGTTCCCTCGTCCAGGTTTCTTCCTCACCCTGGTTTTCATAGGGACCAGCCTCAACTACTTTCCAGATCTCATAGTTCTGGGCCCTTAAGAATACTTGCATTCTGTTCTTCCAATAAGAATAGTCCAAACCATTAAAGAATGGTGGCCTATTTATGGAATGGCCCTCAGCTATGAAACCCTTTGAGTCCATGACACTTAAGTAAATGCAAAGAGAAGTAGTTGAGCAAGCAAGCAAACAAACAACCAGACAAACAGACAAACAAACACTCAATACTCAGAAACAAAAGCTGCTCAGTTCAAATCAGATCGATGTAAACCCGCTCTGATACCAATTGAAGGATCGAAATAAATGTGTGGAAAAGATCTAGAAGGGGGGGGATGAATAGATCTTAGCCACTTTTGCGGAAGCTTAAATAATTTTTAAAACTATTTAGAATCAGAGGCAATGTTATCAGTGAAAAGCTACTGATCTGATTAGATTGGAGTGAGTTGAAAAACTTAGATGTGAATCAAGTTGATTAAGTGAATTAAAAACGAATCCTATGCAAGCATCTAGCGGATGAATCAGTCAAACCACAGAAAACAAATGCACAAGGATTTTTAGGTGGTTCGGAAATCACCCATGTGATTCCTACATCCACCCCTCACAACCCGTGAGGATTCACTAACACAACTGGGTAACACACCCACTGGAGCCTGACAACTCCAACACTGAAGAGCTTACAACTCACACCACTTCTAGAGCAAGACTACTCTAGAACAACTGAGCAAGACTGCTCAACCCACACTTGAGTTTGACAACTCAACACTGAGCACAACGGCTCACAACAACCTGAGCACAAGGCTCACACATAGACTTGCTAGACACCAACTTAAGACATAGATCCTCTAGCAACAGATCTAGTCGAAGTTTGAGAACTCTAAAGAGAATTATGCAGAAGTACTTGCATAATCTCAAGAGATATCTCAGAAGAACAGAAGAAATGTAAAATTGAATTGAAAGTCTTCGTTCTTCAGTGTACTCCCTTGTAGAGACTTGAATTGGAAGAAGAATGTGAAGCTTGAAGTCCAAGTCGATGCTCTGCAATCTGAGAAGTTGGATCTTCCTCGAGTTCTTCACCAAAGGAGTCTTCTACAGGATCTGCTTCCTTGGAATGCTTCGAAGGAATCTACAAGAATCAAATTCCAATTCCCACACCTTGAATGGGTGGGAATTAGTCTTCTGGAAGCAATTGGAGAGCAGAGGAGGAGACACGAGCTCTTCTGGCCGCTAGGAGCTTCTTGGAGGCTCTGAGAGAGTTGGTTTCTTCTCACTTGAAAACAGGCCGAAAAGAACCTTTTATATCCTTAGGATTCCAAAGATACCCTTTTGGGGTACAAGGGCACGCTTTCCTAGGAAGATTCTGATCGCCCTAGAAGGACACGTGGCAGCCATCAACTTTTAAGATGAAAAGTTTCCGTAGTGTGTCGACCTGCCCTGGTGGTTGTGTCGACACACTGTCCCAAAGATGGAAAAACCTGTTCTGGGAGGAAGGTCCCGTGTCGACCTACTCTTGAGTGTGTCGACCTGCTGTCCCAATTCCTCAAACTGGCAGTTCTGGGAACTGGGTCTAGTGTCGACCTGCTCTGGGAGTGTGTCGACCTGCTGTCCCAATTCCTCAAACTGGCTGTTCTGGGAACTGGGTCTAATGTCGACCTGCTCTGGGAGTGTGTCGACCTGGGTACCCTTGATCTCTGGAAAACTACCACTCGTGTCGACACACTCTTGACATGTGTCGACACACTCTTGACATTTTTGCACAATTTCTCTTTGAGTCTGTGTTGATGTGTCGACACCATTGATGGGTGTGTCGACACATCTTTTGCATAAAAAGTTTGTACCTGAAAAATAAACACATATATCATTAGTTAAATGATTTATCATTGCCATAAATGATAAATGTGGTTTGAAAAATGCTTTTTGAGCATGACTTTCAGGTATGATGCTTTTGACATGTTCCAATTAAATTGTTTAAGAACACTTCTTGTCATCATCAAAATAGGAGGGAAATGATATGAATTAGGCATTCAACCCAACATGCATCACCCCTAACAAGTACTAGTCCTTTTTACTTTCTTGGGGCTATTTCTTCTTCCTCTTTGCATGCTTAAGTTCATCTCTTGGTCCACCAGGTATATGTTCTAGCTCAAACCCAATATTCTTCAGATCAACTTATGAGCGGTTTCTATTTATTTTATTTTATTTATTAAGAAGAGTAAGATGCAACATCCCATTCTTTTGTTTATGTTCTCTTTGAGCTTTGATGTCAAATCTGTGACTCTAAGTTGAGAGAACTTGACGATTAGAGGCGACATGGGTCCTACTTACATTGAACAGGGGTGAGGCTTTCCGTTAAGTTCTTCATGCCCATCTGATTGGCTTCCCCTTTTTGGGGAGCATACATGTATATAACTATTTTTCATTTTTTATTTTTGAGGACAATCATGTGTGAGCAATGTTTGCTGTTAAATATGTAGTGTGTTATTTATGATATGTGACTTACCAATTTTTGTGTGATTATCTCATATTTTGTGATAAAGCATAGAGATAGGAAAAAAAAATGAATATGTGTGAGTTTATTACCCTCTCCACCAGAAAAATTGTCCTTTTTAATGTATTGCTCCATTCTGCTACGGGTTCTAGGCAAAATTTCTCTATTTTCACATCTTGTTATCCTTGTCATCATCATCATCACCTAATTGTTGGATACTTAACTTTGATCACATTAGACTCATCTAATATAACTGCTCAGATATTCTCAGTGTCTTGTAGAAGACAGTACCTAGACAATACACAGGAAGGCTAAAGACCAATAACTGGTGAAAGTCAAGACATAAAACAAATAACCATGATTTTCCATATTATGATGATCGGATGTGTTGTACAATATGTTTATGGGCAATGATGTCACACCATTTCTTTGCGCATATGAATAGTAGTGTTTAACTTTGTTTCACTATTTTTCTCACTATCTTTTGTTGGATGGAGATGGAGCTTTAGATGTCCTAAAGGAGGGGGGGGATGAATAGGATTTTTTGCACTTTAAAAAATATCTGAAAATAGATAACACTAGATAGTATTGTTAGTACTTAGTGTAGTGTGTGTGAAACAAGTGAAAGGCTTGGCAAAAATAATCACACAAAGTGCATAGAGATTTATCCTTGTTCGGCCCTCCTATCAATCAGGAGTCCTACATTTAGTCCCTAAGAACCTCTTGGGATTTTCACTAACTGCCAAGAACACTTGGCCTTCTCTCAACCTGAGAGATATTGCAACCCACTTGCTCCCAAGCAAATCTTCCCTTCACAGAGGGGTAATACAACCACCTACCAATGTAGGTCTTCCCTTCACAAAGGGGCACAACAGGGAACAAACCCCCTGTTGGTTACAACATAGAGATGAACACAGGTGTGTCTGCTCAGAAGAATGAGCAAACACAGAAGATCAAAAAAAGATTATAATTGGGATTGAAAGTTCTAACTCTTTCTGACTCAAAGAGGGTAGATTGAGATGAAAAACTTAGAACAGCTGGATGCCACCCAAGAACATTTGAAAGGAAGAGAGCAGGAAGTCGAAGCTTCAATCAGTTGGCTCTCTTCAGATTTTGTAAGTTCTTCTCTTTTCTGTGTGTGGAGACTTCTCTCTTTGTGTAGCTACATGAACTCACATATGTCTCACTGTCTGTTGTTATTATTTCTTTCAAACTTCAGCTTCATATCTATATGCTTCATCTTTTAGTTTCCCGTTTGAATGCAACCGTTTGAAAATAGCCGTTTGAACTTGAGTGTTGGGTCTTGAGACTTGGAGACTTCTGAGATCAGATCATCAGAGAGCTAGTCTTCTATCTTTTGAGTCTCAACGACTTCAAGCTATAGTGATAGCTGCATGGCTCTTCTTCAGATATTTTTTACCTGAATTTATGTAAACACCATATCATGTATTTTCCTTTTCTCGGGGTTAGTCTTGAGAGATATAAACTAATATAATAAGGTAAGGGATAAGTAGTTTCCAACAGACATCTATTAGTTCCAGATAAACAATTTGTCCTTTGAGCAGTATAGGGTTAGGTGAGCATTCAAGAGGAATGGACACCTACTTGGTGCGCAGTACAACTGCAAAGGGAACTTTTCTTGAAAAACTGGAAACAAGATATTCTGAAGTATGCTAATATATGCCTTTGAAAGACACGTAACATTCTGAAAATAGAAACTATGAAACTAATATTTAGAAAATGACATGAAGCATTAAACAGAAGAATAGAGAAGTACAAAGCACATTGGATAAACTATCGTACATATAGCAAAGAGAATGTCACAAAGACATCATGTGTTCATCTGTAGTTCATTGAATAATTCAAAAGAATTAAAACATTAATCACACTAATAATACATTAACATTTCTATAAAAATAATAACAGATACTTTAAAGATCATCTTAGTTGATCACAGAAGTTGATTTATGCTTAGACTTTCAAGGAGTCGGAGTACTACTCCAGTAGTCCAACAGATGATATCAGACTTCGACTTTCTAAGAGTCGGAGTGCTTCTCTAGTAGTAAACGACAAGAAAGACTTTGACTGGAAGTCAGAGTAGGTTTCATGCTTCGACTATGGATAGACTTCGACTGTAAAGAAGTTGTAGTAGAATCAACAATAATCGATATTAGACTTTGACTTATCAAGAGTCGGAGTGAGTTCAGTTGTTCAACAATCGATATCTAACTTCGACTGTTTGAAAGTCAGAGTAGGGCCATATGACTTCGACTTATGGAGAGTCGGAGTGATGCCAGTTTTTCAACAATCGATAGCCCACTTCGATTCCTCAGGAGTTATAGTGGCACACTTCGACTTCTTGGGAGTTGGAGTCAGTATGTATACATTGTGTACTTCAAAAAATTTCTAAATGAAAGTTGACAGTGTGTTGACACTTAGGCTTAGTGTGTCGACACTAATATAGATTGAAAAGATTATATAGTATAATACATGTATGTCTTTACTTTAACACATGAATTTTCATACAAAATAAAGTGTGGTATAATTAAATAAACTTGTTTAGGAGATAACTAAAAGATTTTGACATAAGCAAAAACAGTAATCAAGCATTTGCAAGAAATAAGTGCACAACAATTCCCCTTTTTGTTAATGACAAAAACATTCTTTTATATAGACAGTGTAAACAAATTTGTGTTTAATCAACATTTTGCGTTTGTTTGTTGTTTTCCTATCTGTTCTATATATTCTCTTCTCCCCCTTTGTGGCATTAACAAAAAGGATATAAAATAGAGAAAGAGGAAGAAATAAGGAGGAACAAATATATATTAACAACTGATTTCAAGCATTTGTACAAAGTTCAAGAAGATTGTAGGAGATAGAGAGAAGGTGGGACTAGATCAAAGAAAGGTTGAAGAAAATCCCATAGTTTCTTCTCATTTTCAGGGAATACATGGGAAAAATTAAAAATGTCCATATTATAGGAGGGTCCTATAGAGGGAAGTTTCTTATAGAATCTAAGATGACGGTGGTGATACTAAGAAATTCTCCTTTGAAAGGCATCAACAAACAGAGTTTGCCTAAGGGGAATGAACTTCCTACTAGCAACCTTATGCAGAAAATCATGAACTGTGATGTTCCACTGAACACCTTGAGAATGGGTTGCTACCTTGGCTTTGTAGTAAATGTTGTATCTCTTTGTCCATTTCAAAGAGATAGGCTTCCAAAGGGTATCATAACTCTTATTTAAATACAAAGAGGGAGATAGTTTCTGCTTTTTGCACTCTTTAGCCTCTTCAGGATAGCAACCAGCCCACTACTCTTCTGTTAGTCTCTCAGACTCGATAAAACTGTGCTGAAAATCTTTGAGATAAGTAGAATTCTATGTGGCATTCATCAGGACAAACCTATGAAAGGAGAGCTTAATGTTGTACTTGACTTTAAACCTGACTGCTAGTTTGATGTGCCTATTAAATACGACTTGAGCAAAAGTTCTTATAGATGAAACAACACCTATCAGACTAGGGTATAGTCCTGAGGGCAATATAATGGTCATGGATGGAGTGATAGCCCTTTGCCCTCTAAGTAACATGGCCCATTGACCACTAGTGACTTCAGCTAGATTTAATCTAAAATGGTCTTCATTAAAATTCTTCATTCTGTTGAGTGGTTTGCTGCTCTTTTATGAAGTTTCCAAAAAGATCAAAGAATCTAAGATCCAAATGAAATGAAATATTCGAAAGGCTGTTCTTGCTTCTAGCTTCTCTGTACTTCACTGCTTCTCCAGGGTAAAGAGACAAAAATTCCTCAGGAGGAATTCTATGGCCTTTCTAAGTGATGAGATTTAGATCAACTAGAGGTAGAAATACTTTGATTTGCAAAATTTCTTGGAAAAAAGCAAAATTACGCTCAGAATGATAAATAAAAACATACCAAAAGGGAGGAAGTAAGGAGCTAGGTTTATTTTTCATCTTTGGCCCCACTTGAGATAGAAGTCCCACACTAGGCACTATTTGAGTAAGAAGGTGAGTAGGCTGAGCAGAAGGAGTAGATGAATTAGGAAGAGATGAGAAGAAGTGATGTAAGACCCGCCCTTCTTGTGCCCTTGGTCGCGCCAGGGGAGCTCGTTGCGACAGGGTTTCGGTCGCGGCACACCTGGCTGTCGCGTTCTGGTCACGACGGGGGTGGGCATCGCGTTCTTGTCGCGGCATCTGAAGGCGACGCGACTGCTTTTCTGACCAATCTAATCGTTGTCCTCTCTATTAGAACGGCTTTGTCAGGTGTCAGGTGCGTACAGTGTTGACGCGACCTGGTAGGCCGTCGCATTCTGGTTTTCCCGGTCTTCAAGGTTTGACCGTTTTTGGTGTCGCACCGGGGTGGGCGGTCGCGACAAGGTCGCGACGCTCAGGGGCATCACGACATGGTTGCTGTCGCACCGGCCCGACCCGTCGCATCTCTGGGGCCGTCGGTTCAAAACCGAGGCAGGCACCCATTTCCCCTTTCTCCCCTTGGTGTAGGCGACGTGCTCATGGTGCTTGGAGCAAGGAGGAGGTGACCATTCCGATGTGAAGGACCCAACAGGTCGGCTCTACTCTTGGAGGTAGGGACCCCTTGTCTCCTCTCGTCCTAGCATGCTCCCTTCCCCTTGAGAATCCTTGCTTCTCCGTGGTTTTGGGGTCGTGGGAGTGAGATTCATGCTCCGTGTTGTGAGGTTTTCCCCTTTGAGAGTAGATCTCCATGTTATTACGTGATTCGTGAGGTTTGAGGGTGGTTTGCATGTTTATAAGCTTTCCTATGCGTTTCTCATGTTTCCCCTCCCCCTATGGATGGTTTGTATTGGTTTTTGGGGCGGTCCTCGGGAGGGTTGTCCCTTGGACCCCTCTCGACTGAGGTCGCGACCGGTTTAGGGGTCACGATCTTGTCATGACCGGCATGGCCACCGCGACATAGTCGCGACACCCTATGGCGTCGTGACATGGTCACGGCCGGCCGTATTGTCGCGACAGCCAGGGGTGTCACGCCAACATCAGAGATAGGTAAGTCTTGCGGAGTTCCGTTTTCTGTGGAGTCTTCGCCGTTTTCGGTTCTTACTGTACTCGTGGCACCAGTGCTAGTTCCTACTGTGGTCCTACACTAGTCGTTCACCCAGTGCTTGGCACTTGAGGGCTTGTCCTGTGAGAGAGGTTGTTACTGTTTCCTGGAACCCTCGTCCCTGCGCGCCTGTTGAGGTAGTACTCCAGATGGCGGGCGTGATCGAGTCACGGACTCTGGAGCGGAGGCGAAAACGGTGGTTTAGGACAGTAGTGTTGAGTCATTTGCAGAGCTTTCTTGGTTGGTCTGGGATGCCGAGGTCATTTGGAGTCCTTCCCGGTGCAAGCCAGTCAGTCCTTTTTCTCACTGCCTCGCTCTTTGTGGCCCCGGAATGACATAGAGAGGCCAGGCATGGGACCGTAGTTCGGCCAGACTACGACGGTTGTTGTGTTACTTGTGTTCCTGCCCCACTCTGACGAGACGTGGAGGTTTGGACTTGGGTCGTGGATAAGACGTCGGTGGACGCACCTGACCGGTTGACTAGTGGTAGCATTTTCTGTAGCTAGTGTCTCTTGTCCAAGCAGGGTTTGCTCTGTTTGTGTTACTAGCCGTGTGGTGGTCACGACGTGCAGTCTTACGGAGTTTCCGACCATGGTGTCCTTCCGGACTGTTTCTATTTAGTAGCTTTACTTCCGCACTTCCCCTTGTAGAGTAGAAGAAATAACTGTTGTTATTTAATTGTTTATATACTTCTTCTGCCTATTAGAGCCAGTAGGAAATTTGTAGTCCCTACTGAGCTTCTGTTGTGAAGCCCATCCCTTCCTTTTCTAGGTGATACTTCTCAGTAGCGGCAGGGCGCACGTCGGGTGAAGGAGGCGGGGCGGTAGTCGTCGTCCCCGCAGCTAGCAGTGGTTCCCCCCCTTCTGTTGTACATCACCCCCGGGATATGCCCCTAAGGGCTTTGTTGTTCCCTTTTTACTTGTACTAGTTGTGTGTGTTAGGACTGTATGTAGAGCGATACGCTGCGGTCTCGCTCTTCATTCTACTTCCGTGTGTGTGCTCCTAGTTAGCAGTTGACGTTTATTTCCTTTACATATTTTGTTAGACTTGTGTTATAGCCCTTCCCTCCGTGGGCGGCGACCGCAAAAATCAAGTCCTCGGCTTGGACTGAGGGTCAGGTTCTCGGGGAGCTAAGGTATGAAGAATTGTAGTGTTTACAGGTGTAGGAGTGTAGGTATACACTATAAGAGATGAGGCAAAATAAGTGATTGGTGGAGAAGGAGGTTGTTCCTCTGGCTGGGATGTAGATGGGGGAGGAAAATTAGAGGAAACTGGAGGTAAGGATGTAGGTTCTGAGGAAGGAAAGATAACATAACTGGATTTTACTAACTTTTTCCTGACTCTTCTCTTGAAGGTCTGAACCCTTGGCTGAGCCTCTACTGCCTGGGAGGACTGCTCAACAGGCTGCACTTCTGGTTCCAATGATTGCTGTTCTAACTGCTCAGAAGGCTACTTTGACTTAGGTTGGTGCTATTGCTATTCATCAGGTTGATTTGAAATTTTTTCTAGCTCCCTAGCTGGCATATCTGGCTACTGTTTTGACTACTCTGCTGGTTGATCTAAAGGCTGCTCTAACTACTTAGCTGATTGATCTGGCTTCTGTGTTTCAGGCTGATTGGCAGTGGTTGGTGCTAGAGAGCTGCCCTTGCCCTGCTGGCAAACAAACTGAAGGAGTAGATCCTTCATCTGCTGAACTTCTTCTAATAGAAAATCAAATTTAATATAAATCTGGTGTATCTGCATCTGGAGTACACCAAGCATCTCTTGTTGCTTGAGGACCACATTGAGCACATCAACTATGGTCCTGCTAATGTCCCCCTGAGACCTTGGCTGAGTCTCAACTGGAGGTGGAGAGACATGATGGAAATCTTCTTCTATAGTAGGCTCAAAATGTGTAGGGATTGGAATTCCTTCTTTATGAGCTACTGCTATACCCTTGAGATCTCTAAGTACTTGATTGATAGTGTCATCAAGGATATCTTGCTCAAGGGAAAGTCCTCCTTGCTCAATTTGTACTGGCTCTTGTGCTACTACCTCTTCTCTAACAGGTTCTCTTCTGATTGCTGGAGGCTTAATAGGTTGAGAAGTGGAGGAGCTCTATACCTCATCAGGAAATGTGTTATGAGTGCAGTCAGGTACAGAGTCCTTAGTCCAAAAATTTTGGGTTTTATCCTATAAAATGTAGTGGCTCCTGCGAAGGGTGGATAGCCCAATATTCTTTTTAACTGATATTGAGAGCTCATTTGTCAAATCCACCAAATATCTTCTGAAAATAACTATGAGCAGAGGTCCATAAGGATGAGATTCTTGCAAGAACTGGTACCTTCCATTCTCTCCAAGATTACAGAGGCAAGATTCACTTGATGCCTCTGAATCGCCCAAAATAGCAAGTTGCCATCTTTGGTAGTGATAAAAGAATGAGTTCTTGCTCTTGGCGTTACTATAGTTGTGAGGATAGCATGAAGAAGCCCCTTTTCTGTGGAGAGCTCATTGATGAGAAGCCCCTTCTTGGAGATACTACCTTGACTTCTGATAATCCCCAATCTCCGCTTCTCCAAAGACAAAACATCATTGATCTTATGCCCGAGGGTAGGGCAATCCAAAATTTCTGCCAATAAATCTTCAGGAATGGAAATCCTCATACCTTTGACAAACCCTTCCACATACCCATTTGCAGACACTTGAAGGGTCACATAGAAGGCCTTTACTGCGTCTTCATAGCTTGGTTCGTTGATCTGACACAGCCTTGTCCAACACATAGCTTCAAGTGTCTCTGCCATAGAACGGAGATGGCCTGATAGCTGGGAGAAATCTACAACTTTTTCAGGACAAATCGAATCTTTTGCTAAGGTTAGCCTCTGGAACTGTTCCGGTGTGAAGAAAGAGATATCCAGAGCCCTAGAACAGGCCATCTAGACAAATACAAGGGAAAGGTCTAAGGGAAATGACAAAGAAGGTGTGAGATGATCTCAAAAGAGTCAACGATTCTACCTTTCTTCAGAAGGGTTGAGGAAAACAGAAAATTCATAGCACTGGTTCCGTTGGAGTCTGAGACAGACGTGGGAACCAGGAAGATGATGAGAGAGTCGGAGAGATTTCAAAAGAGGTGGTTTAGAGAAAAAAGGAAGGAGTTTATGTAAAAGAGGAAATTCTAAAGAGCACTGTAGATCGAGGAATAGACGGCTGAGATTAGGAGACTAAATAATTATTTAATTCTTCACCCCAAACATATAATTACATGATATATATATATATATATATTATATTATATTAACAGTAGCTCCGACTTCGGAAACTGTGACTTCCTAAACTCTGACTTTAGAGAAGTCGAAAGTTTAGGAGTTAGAAAAGGTTAACGATAGTTAGAAAAATTCTTTCCTCTGAGCACCACATAATTGATGACAATTTGTTGAGTAGCATTCCATCATTAATTTCTTTGGAGGAGAATAATAGGCTGTGTGTTATGCCTTCTGCTGAAGAAATCAAAAAAGCTGTGTGGTCCTTAAATAGCTCCAGTGCACCTGGACCTGACGAATTCTCTGGGGCCTTTTTCACATCTTGTTGGGATGTTATTGGCAGTGACGTTGTCGATGCAGTCCAATGTTATTTCTCTGGTTTCTCCTTGCCTATTGGTACAGCTGCCTCCATCATTACTCTCATCCCTATGGTTCAGGAGCCTAGAACCTATGGGGGTTTCAGACCGATTAGCCTCTGCAATTTTTCATACAAAATTATCTCCAGGATTTTCTGCATGCGGCTGACTCCTATTCTGCCAAATTTAATCTCTGAACACCAGGGGGCTTTTGTCCAGGGGCGCAACATCTTAGATAATGTCTGCATTGCCCGTCAATTTATTGCTGATCTAAACAAGAAGGTTCGTGGTCACAATGTGCTTTTCAAACTCGACATGGCCAAAGCTTACGACCGCATGGAGTGGGATTTTATTTTTGCTGTCATGCGGAGGTTTGGTTTTAGTAACCATTTTATCTCTTTAATTGGTGGCTTGGTCTCCAATTGTTGGTTCTCCGTCAGTTTTAATGGAATGGTTGCTGGTTTCTTTAAGTCTTCCAGGGGTCTTAGACAGGGTGACCCGCTTGCACCTATCCATTTTATTATTGCGTCAGAGGTTCTCAGTAGAGGTTTAGATCGGCTTTTCCAACAAAAGAAGATTAATCATTTTTTAGGTAGAAGGGGATGCATCTCCATCTCCCATTTACTCTACGCTGATGATACTTTAATTTTTATGAACGGCCACTCTGCGGGCATCTCCTCCTTGCTTCGTTTCATCAAACTTTATGAAACCAGTTCTGGTCAACAAGTTAATCAAAGCAAAAGCTCTTTTATGATCTCCAAAAATGCTCCAGCTGGTCACATTCTTCACATCCGCAAATTGACTGGTTATAAACGCCAATTGGGTTGTATGTGTTACTTAGGTGTTCCCCTCAAGTGTGGCAGATTGCTGACTTCTGATTTTAAGTTCATTATTGACAAGGTTACTGCTAGATTGGCGGGTTAGAGCTCAAAAATTCTGTCTCAAGCGGGCAGAGCCATTCTCATTCGTGTGGTTTTACGTAGCCTCCCTATTTATGTTACTTCTTCTGTTAACATGCCAAAAAAAATTTGTGCACTGCTGGACAGATTGTGTGCCAATTTTTTTTGGCAAGGTTCTGATGACCATAGGAAGCGCCACTGGATTTCATGGAAACAGATGCAAAAGCCAGTTGTGGAGGGCGGCCTTGGGTTCAAAAGTTTGGAGCACATTCAGATTTCCCTAACTGCTAAGCTGCTCTGGAATATCCTCCATGGGAACACCCTCTGGTCTAGGTATGCTAAGACCCGATTTCTGAAAAAGCATCTTTCTAAAATTAACAAGCCTTTTCCTGCAGGCTTTTCTCTTTCAACTTTTAGGATGGCTAAGGAGGCGGTGTTGTCAAACTCCAAGTGGATTGTGGGAAATGGATCCAATGTGAATTTTTTAAATGATATTTGGATTGGTGACAGACAGCTGGTTCATTTTTTAAACTAGGATCTTAACAATATGCCTCCCTCCTCTGTGCAAGATCTGATGAACAATGAGGATCATTATCTCTGGCGTTCTCTTAATATTAATGTTGATTGCTTGAAGATTAACCTATCTGAAGACTGTGATACCTGTGTTTGGACACCCAACCCCAAGGGTGATTTCTCTGTGGGATCCGCCTATTCCATTATCTCACCCAGAGGCGTGCAGCGCTCAGAGTGGAACAAACTTTTGCATCATGCGATTTCTCCTAAGGTCTCTATCTTTATTTGGAAGTTGATCCATAGAGTTGTGCCTGTGGATAGTAGGATTGTGGACTGTGGTGTACCTATTGTCTCTAAGTGTGTTTGCTGCGCCAGCCACCATCAGGAGGATCTTAACCACCTTTTTTTGGAAAGTGATTTGGCTGTGGAATTATGGAGGTGGATATCGCCTCTAATTTCTAATAGAGTTAACCTCAGTAACCAGATTACCATTAGATGCTGGAGTTTTTTATCTGTAACGACCCTCTTTATATCGGTACGGTTCTACCAACCCACGTCGATATAGAAAGCGTCGCCACAGTGGGACATTTACCCAACACTAGTACGATAGGCTGAAACATACACAAATATATAACACATGACAGCGGAATTGAAAGAACTGAAAAGAAATTCTTATTCCATCATCCACATTCTATTCACAGTTTGTATAGAGGAAAGAGAACTAACTTTTCATAACTAATAATAATAAATACACTGTCCACATGAGACTACGCAGAGTCTTCATTACATACTATGAAATAAGGAAAAGTACAATGCTAATTCCACAACAAGATCTCCTACTCCCGCTCCGAGTCGCTCCTAACGATCTCCTCGAAAGAAGTAGAAACATCTGCACCTGTACGCCGAAGCAAGAATGAGTTCAAAAGAACTCAACAAGTAACACCAAACACACTAAACATACATGCATCATATAATATCCATATTCTCATGCTACACAACTAATACATAAGGCGTAGATTTGACAATCAATTCAAATAGAAACCTATGCATGATTTCTACACATATTACACATGGAATTACTTTTATACAACATAACTTAAGCCTATTACATGCTTTCTGCATACTCTCAATATGTTAAACTAAATTTCATTCAACCATTCATATACTAATTATTGAACGTTTTAAACATGGACTTGCATATTTCATAAAAGGCTATTCTAGCATGAATTCTAAATAATTTTCACATATTCGCTTACACAGTCTCACAATTTACACATTTCCTTTCACTTAAACATAATTTTCACAATTTCTTAATGCCGTGACACATAGCCCAAACCACTTTAGAGGGACACACACTAATCACATCACATATCTATCACCTAGGCATTCTAGTGATAAATCTTAGTTACTGCGCAGAACCGGGAGAAGCACTTTCCACCATAACCAACGATACTTGTTCGCCCCAGGATTTAATCCCAATGCCCATGGGATATCACACACTTTGAACTTTCCCGTGGGGGCTTTACCACAGTACAGTTCTACAGCCCACTAAGGTAGCAGTGTCACCCATTGGCACATTTATACATTTTCTCAAGTTTCAACACACTTTTAAATGCACAATTTTTACACATTCATCTCATGCTTGCACCTTTACATTCTTCAGTATTACCTAGCATGGTACTACTGTCTTCAGTATTAAACAAGTTTTAAAACAAGTCTAATCATGCTGAAATTTACAGAATTAAACACTAATCATGCTAACATGCATTATTTGTTAATATCTATCATAAACCAACATATATAGCTATTGTCATCAATTCAGTACAGAAATTTAACCAGAAATCTATCACAGTCTAACCATCATGTATACCGAGATCCACAATTTTCTGAATCACGCATAATTTCTGAAAATTCTAACAGTGATGTTATCAAATGTAAAAACAATCAAACTGACATAAATTACATTGTTCGGACCCACAACTTATTACATACATGAATACTGACAGTTATAATTATATGTCAATTTATAGGATTTTGACTAATTTTGCACGAATTAATAACATTTCTACACTGAGTTGACATATTCACTATTTTTCGATTCAGAAAATTTAATAAACTATACAGATATTATGGATTTCCCAAATTTTTATATCATGCATTAGACCTCATAAACAGTGTACAAAAATTTCATGATAGTTAAATTCTATACAGATTTCACAAACGAGATTTTTTTCAAGATTAAAATTCTGTCGGTCGAACATTCAAAGAATTCTAATAATTAGGGCAGATTACAAAATTTCACAATAACTCACAGTACACCCCAACATGTATATTTCCATATCATATAAAATTTACCATATATCCTCATGTGGAAAATCTCAAAAATTAGCTTATAGAAGGGTAGACTTGCACACTGTTGCAGTCTGAAGAACTTGACGGCATAGGGGGTAGCCGTCTATAAGTTAACGACAATATATGATGCCGCCAACATATGATATTAGCGGAAAGGGATCCTGCCGTTAATATCCTATGTGCATAAACACAGACTGAACGCTAACAGATCACTTGAATGGGGGTTCCAGGACACGAGAAAAATCCGTAAAATTTCTGGGACATACTAGACACATGTAGGGTTGATGTGAGTGGGGTACTTGCCTCTTGTAAAATCCAAAAGCAATGATTTAAGCCGGAGAAGCCCTCCTCGGCCTGTGCCAAAGAGTCTTCAAATCTCTCTTTATCCGGGTTCTCTGTTGATCTTCACTGCACACCAGCGTGGGGAAGTCGTTCCCGGATGATCAGAGTTGTCACCAGTCGAGGAAGATCACCGGGTGAAGCCTCCCGTAGTCGGATCTCCCAGGTTCAAGTTGGAGTTTCGCACAGAAAAGCTAGGTTTTTGACCCAAGAGTCAAAAGGATAGATCTGGCCGAAAACTGGGCAATATAAAGGGTTGAGGGCCAGACATGCGTAAGGGGTAAGTCATAGAGCCGTTGGGAACGGTTTCTAAAACAGATGGCGAAGTTTCCGGAGACGTTTCTGGATCTGGAAGCGTAACTGGTCTGGGATATTGACATCCACATCTCTGGTCGCCTAATCAGAGTGGTCGTCCATCGATATTGCCGCCTATTACTAGTCAACGTCAGCTGATATTGACGCCGACTGGTCGACAAAACACACTTAAAATATGCAGAATCTATAAACACCACACCAGACATATATATAGAGTGATACTGGGGTACGGCGGTGCGGCCCCGCCGTACCCCAGCCGCTGCCGCTGGATCACCATCCAGCGGCAGCGCTGCCCGCCCAATTTTTTTTGTTTTTTTTGTTTTTTTTTTTTAGCAGCCGCTGGATCCCCATCCAGCGGCTGCGCTGGGGTGCGGCAGGGCCGCACCGCCGCACCCCAGCATTTCTGTATATATATATATATATATATATATATATATATATATATATATATAGATATATATATATATATATATATATATACTTAAGCAAGCAAGGCGAAAATCAAGGGCCTTACACCCTCTCCCCCTTAAAGAAACTTCATCCTCGAAGTTAGAGTGACACTACTCAAACAACTGAGGATACTTCTTCTTCATTACATCCTTAAGCTCCCAAGTAGCCTCTTCTCGCGAGAAGTTACGCCATAAGACCTTTACTGACGCAATGCTCTTGTTCCGGAGATGCTGAACCTTCCGATCAAGAATAGCTACTGGTTGCTCCACATAAGAAAGGTCTGGCTGGATCTCCACTGGCTCGTGACTAATAACATGAGACGGATCTCGGACATACTTCCTGAGCATAGATACGTGAAAAACAGGATGAACACTAGCCAATGCTGGAGGTAAAGCTAGCTCATATGCCACGTTGCCCAATCTTCGGAGAATCTAATACGGGCCAATGAATCTAGGGCTCAACTTACTATGCCTGCCAATTCTAACTACACCACGCATAGGCAAAATCTTCAAAAAGACATGCTCACCTACCTCGAACTCTAAATCTTTCCTCCTATTGTCGGCATAACTCTTCTGCCTATCCTGTGCCGCAACAAGCCTTTTCCTAATAAGCTAGACCTTATCCGAAGTCTCTTGAACTAACTCCGGACCGATCAACTGCCTATCACCGGTCTCCTCCCAACACAAAGGAGATCTGCACGGCCTACCATACAAAGCCTCGAATGGAGCCATGCCAATGCTCGCATGAAAACTGTTGTTATATGCGAACTCCACTAAGGGTAAATGGCGCTCCCAATCATCCTTCCAATCCAGCACACACGCCCTCAACATATCCTCAAGCGTCTGGATAGTCCTCTCGGACTGTCCATCTGTCTGGGGATGAAACGCCGAACTGAGCTTCAGCTCCGAACCTAACGCATCCTGAAGACCCTTCCACAGCCTCGAAGTAAATCTCGGATCTCGATCCGAAATGATCGACTTCGGTACCCCATGCAATCTAATAATACTACTAACATACAGTCTAGCTAAACTCTCTACTGACTGCTTCTTCTTCATGGGCAAGAAATGCGCAGTCTTCGAGAATCTATCTACAACTACCCAAATCGAGTCATTACCCCGTCTAGATCGAGGCAATCCCATAACGAAATCCATAGTGACTGTAGCAACCCTAAATTTTGGGAAAATAAAAATTAAATCTTTATATTATTTAATTAGGAAATCAACTAAAAGGATGATGTAGGAAATCAAATAAGAGGGAATTAAATAAAACCCATTAAAAGAAAAGGAGTAATGGGTTTTGCTATATTGGCCCATTACAAATTAGTGGGCTAGAATAGAGATTTTAAAAAGGGGAATAATAAGAAGATACCCTAAATTCGGAATTTAATTATCTCCTAATTAGAAAGGGGTTATTAATACAATAAAAGTGGCAATTAGAGTTGGAATAGGATTCCTAAACCTACCCCATATAGTCTAGCATGAATTTAGATACTATCCTAACCCAATTAGAGATTGGAAAGCAAGAGAGGAAAGGTGGAGTTAGGAAATCTCAGAATTTAGAGGAATTTGAGTAGTAGTAGGAATAGGAACTTGTGTTTACATAAATACACCTCTTAAACCCCCTTGGCCGACCCTAACTCATTGCCAAAGGTGTTGGACGTGGAGAAGAGGCCAAGGAGGATAAGATCTCGTGGGGAGAAGGAGTTCTTGGAGCTTCTTCCTCGTTCTTGGAGTTCTAAGCCCGAGAAGACAAATAAAGCCAAAGGTAGGCATTCTCACAAGAAAAAATCCTAATATTTCATCTGTAGATTGTTCCATGCATCAGGAACAAAACCCTCAAATTTCATAATTTTCCATCGAGCCAATATTTTCTTCTGGAATTTTGAAGTTCTGCAACTCTCTTGACCCCGAACCCTCTTCATAATTCTTGTTCTCCATGATTACTAAATCCCATGCCTTAAAATTTTTATGGGAGATACTGATGATCATTAGGGAACTTTTTCCCCTAAAAGCCCTAATTTTTATCAAGCATGTTGCTCGAATTAAATCAATCTTGCTCTATATATCATGTTATGTGTTACTCGTTCTTGTTCGTTCTCAAACCATATTCAAACCATGCTCTCTCTCTAATTCCTATTTACTGAAAGTACTCTCATATGTCTAGTTTCATTTTCCACTAGTTTCATGATTTTTCATCGTGTATACATTTAGTTATGATTTTCTGAATGACCCTGTATCAAAATTTGAATGTTCTGGTTCGTAATCCAATGTCTGGTCTGACTCCTGTCAGAGTCAGGCGCAGACAACCAGAAGGCGACACCTCGATATGTCGCTTTCTGGGCTCCGATTATGACAGCCTACCTGTCGCGATCAAGAAGGCGACAGGTGAGCCGTCGCGTTCCCAGTACCTGGTCTGCAAGCCATGTCGCGACCCTTACATGCTCCTGTCGCGTTCTGCCTGGTACCTGTCGCGATCCTTACAACCCTATGTCGCCTTCATAGGTTTTTGATGAAAACCCATAAAAAATTATTTTTGTCACTTTCTAAATAATTCTTACGCCTTTTTCCCATTATACCCCCAGTAAACACCTTGCTTAAAATGGAGCTATATTGAATGTTAAAAATACATATTCACGACTTATTTCTATCTATGATTTCTCTTACACATGCACACACATGAACCATCCATATATGGCTGAAATCTTGCAGAAAAGATCTCATAATGTATCTGGTAATTTATTGCAATATAGCATATTAATTGCCCTATTTTAAAGGACTTGTATTCGTTTCTTGCGTTGTTTATATACCGATATCGACGCTCTACTGTTCTAGAACTCCTCTAGAACGTCGAGCACCTGTTTTATGTACACACTTTACTTGGCTTGTGGTGAACTCTCCGTCGGATATTCCTTTCGCCGGACTAGTGAACCCTTGCACAAGGCCTCCGTAAGTTTCTACACTGAGTAGACATATTCACTATTTTTCGGTTCAGAAAATTTAATAAACTATACAGATATTATGGATTTCCAAAATTTTTATATCATGCATTATACCTCATAAATAGTGTACAGAAATTCCATGATAGTTAAATTCTATACAGATTTCACAAACAAGATTAAAATTCTGTCGGTCGAACATTCAAAAAATTCTAATAATTAGGGCAGATTACAAAATTTCACAATAACTCACAGTATACCCCAACATGTATATTTACATATCATATAAAATTTACCGTATATCCTCATGTAGAAAATCTCAAAAATTAGCTTATAGAAGAGCAGACCTGCACACTGTTACAGTCTGAAGAACTTGACGGCATGGGGGTAGCCGTCTATAAGTTAACGACAATATATGATGCCGCCAACATATGATATTAGCAGCAAGGGATCCTGCCGTTAATATCCTGTCTGCATAAACACAGACTGAACGCTAACAGATCACTTGAATGGGGGTTTCAGGACTCGAGAAAAATCCGTAAAATTTCTGGGACATACTAGACACATGTAGGGTTGATGTGAGTGGAGTACTTGCCTCTTGTAAAATCCACAAGCAATGATTTAAGCCGGAGAAGCCCTCCTCGGCCTGTGCCAAAGAGTCTTCAAATCTCTCTTTATCCGGGTTCTCTGTTGATCTTCACTGCACACCAGCGTGGGGAAGTCGTTCCCGGATGATCAGAGTTGTCACCAGTCGAGGAAGATCACCGGGTGAAGCCTCCCGTAGTCGGATCTCCCAGGTTCAAGTTGGAGTTTCGCACAGAAAAGCTAGGTTTTTGACCCAAGAGTCAAAAGGATAGATCTGGCCGAAAACTGGGCAATATAAAGGGTTGAGGGCCAGACATGTGTAAGGGGTAAGTCATAGAGCCGTTGGGAACGGTTTCTAAACAGATGGCGAAGTTTCCGGAGACGTTTCTGGATCTGGAAGCGTAATTGGTCTGGGATATTGACGTCCACATCTCTGGTCGCCTAATCAGAGTGGGCGTCCATCAATATTGCCGCCTATTACTAGTCAACGTCAGCTGATATTGACGCCGACTGGTCGACAAAACACACTTAAAATATGCAGAATCTATAAACACCACACACAGACAAATAATAAATAAATAAATAAATAAAAATAAATAAATAAATATATATATATATATATATATATATATATATATATATATATATATATATATATATATATATATATATATATATACTTAAGCAAGCAAGACGAAAATCAAGGGCCTTACATTATCAGTCAACAACCTGAAATATGCTTTTCACTTCGTTGGTGCTTATGCTTTCTTCCTTATGATGTGGGAAATCTGGAGAGCCAGATGCAATTTATATTTTGATGGTGTTCAATTCAGTAAGCATCGGATGATCTGTAACATCATCCACTCTATAAATGTAGCCCTTCAGAAAGTGGAGTTTAAACGGACAATATCGACTGCTCATGCTCACATCCTATCCTCTTACAACATCAAGCCCACGGTTAAGCTTAAAAAACCAGTCTTGGTTCGCTGGTGTCCGCCAACTAGTCATTTCTGCCTTAATGTTGATGGTGCATCTAAGGGAAATCCTGGCCCTTGTGGTGGTGGTGGCTGCATCAGAGATGACAGGGGTAATTTGAATATGGGTTTTGCTATTTTTTATGGTGCTGGGAACAACATTATTGCTGAAACAAGAGCCCTTCATGATGGGTTGTGCTTTGCCAAGGAAAAGGGTTTCACTTTGTCTGCGGTGTTTTCTGACTCCATTTCTTTGGTGACCTGCATCAAGTGCAAGGCTCCTCCTTCTTGGTCTGTCCTACCTTGGTGGCATGATTTGATGAAGTTGATTAAAGAGATGAATTGTCAAGTTTCCCATATCTATAGAGAAGGCAATCAGGTTGCAGATTCCTTAGCCTCCTATGCATGCAATTATCACAGGAGCCAATTGTTCTTAGACGTATCTGAGCTCCCGTCCACAACCAGAGGTGCTATTGTGTTGGATAAGGCTGGTTTTCCTAGCTTTAGAAACTTGCATTAGTTTTCTTTGGTTTTGGGGTCTAGTTCGGCTTCTTCCCCTTGTTCTGGTGTTAAGGAGGTTCTTTCCTTAGGGGTATGCCCCGGGGGTCTCTGTACTTTTATTATCTTTCATAATATATCTGGCACAGGTCGTAGTACCAGGGGAGTGAGAACATTATCCTCTGATGGGGGGTAGTGCACTTAGCTGGTTCTTTTGACCTTGTGACCTCTTTTCTTAAAAATAAAATAAAATACAATGTACTAAGAGTTTTAAGCATTCATTCAGGATTGCACATTCCTATTTCTCTTCTAATTGAAGTAAACTCACTTTCAGGGAATGGTTTAGTAAAAATATCTGCTAATTGATTATCTGTAGTAACAAATTCAAGCAAGATATCACCATTACTTACATGGTCCCTGATGAAATGATGTCTGACCTCAATGTGCTTGGTTCTTGAATGCTAGATTGAATTTTTGGTCAGATTGATTGCGCTTGTGTTACCACACAACATTGGAATTTCATGCAATTTGAGACCATAGTCTTCCAGTTGATATTTGATCCACAACAGTTGGGTGCAACAACTTCTAGATACAATGTATTCAGCTTCTATTATGGACAATGCTACTGAATTTTGTTTTCTGGAAGACCAATAAATTAAGCATCCTGCAAGAAATTGACAAGTACCACTAGTACTTTTTCTATCTATTTTGCATCCAACATAGTCAACATCACTATATCCAAGCAGTTTAACTTCAGAACATCTGGGATACCATAAACCCAATTTACTTGTATTAATAAGATATCTAAAAATTCTTTTAACTACATTAATATGAGATTCTCTAGAATCAGCTTGAAATCAGACACACAAATATACACTGAACATTATGTTTGGTCTACTAGCAATAGGATAGAGTAATGACCCAATCATACCTCTATAGATATTTTGATCTACTTTCTTGCCACTTAGATCATTGTCTATCTTTATTCTTGAGCTCATGGGTGTTCCTAAAGGCTTACACTTGTCAAAATCATACTTCGAAAGTAAATATGAAATATCCTTGCTTTGAAAAATGTGAGTAACTTCCTTGGTCTACTTGATTTGCAAGTCAAAAAAGTAATTAAGCTCACCCATCATGCTCATTTCAAACTCACTTTGCACAAGGTTTTCAAAGAATTTGCAAAGTGATTCATTAGTAGAACCAAAAATAATATCATCAACATATATTTGTACAATTAGGATCCCTTCTAAAAATTTCTTAATAAATAGAGTGCTATCTACTTTATCTCTTGAAAAACCATGTGATAGAAGATAAGCACTTAGTTTCTCATACCAAGCTCTTGGAGATTTTTACAGACCATATAGTGCCTTTTTAAATCAAAAATATGATTTGAATATTTAATATCTTCAAAGCCAGTGGTTGTCCAACATAAACTTCTTCTTTTATGAAACTGCTCAGAAAAACACTTTTAACATCCATTTGATACAAATTGATATTAAGAGAACATGCATATGATAATAAAATTTTGATTGCCTCTCATCTAGCAACTGGAGCATATGTTTCATCGAAATCAATGCCTAACTCTTTAGAATATCCCTATGCTACCAGTCTAGCATTGTTCCTAGTGATTACCCCTGATTCATTCATTTTGTTTATAAAGACCCATCTGGTCTAGTAACTAGATGTTCAGAAGGTTTAGGTACAAGAGTCCAGACTTGGCTGCGTTGGAACTGGTTAACTTCCTCTTGCATAGCTAGGATACAAGATTCATCTACCAGTGCATCATTGATTATCCTAGGTTCAATCTGAGAAACAAATGCAATGTAATCATAGGGAATAGTCCTACCTTTTGTTCTTACCCTATATTGAGGATCACCTATGATATTTTCTCTTGGATGATCTGTGTGATACCTCAGTTCTCTAGGAAGTTCTTCATATGTGTAGATTATACTTTTTCGTTCTTTCGAACTACGAAGGGCTACAAAGAAAATATGAAGAAAATAAAGAACGGAGCAGAACTCCTAATATGTGATCTTGATCGCCAGACACACGTGGGTGACGAAGGAGGTGCAGTAAATGCTAATAAAGAGTGAATGCGAGAAATACTGGGGAGATTGCGTGGAGATGTGGGTTCTTTCTTCTTCTACGAAGCATGGCCAGCCGTGGGAGAAGGCGCTTTCAGTTGATTACCCTTGCAAGAAATACACAGAAATAAAAATAGGAGGATTCATGCCAATGAAGTATGCAATTCTCAAAGTAAGGAAATAACGTGAAAAGCATGGAGAAGAACACACCTTTTGTGGCTTTTAACACCTAGAAAATTAGGGGTGTGTGTGTATGCATGTAAATAATGTGTGTGTTGATTAAAATGATGATTAAAAGATAAAATAAAAGGGAGATTGGTAAGATGCTCTCGTGGGAGCTATGATGGAGTGTGCATGAACAAGTGAACAAGTATGAAAAATAAAGGAGGGAAGAAGGGAGGTGCTCCCCTAATGATGATGCGCAGATAGCTTGCTGCTGAAGAGGACAAAACTTGCAAAGAAGGAAGAGATGCTGTTGGTGCTCCTGCTGGTTTAGATGTGGAGTGGAGAGGGCAACCATCGAGGCGGAGATCCGGCAGAGCTTTGCCTTAGAAATCTCTATCACAACTCACTAGACATGGAATACTTCAGGGGTTCTCTAGGGGCTCCCACCTCTTGAGAACAAGACATGGGATATATATATATATATATATATATATATATATATATATATATATATAGGAGAGGGGCTCAAATTAAGTCCGAAGTGGACAACAATTGTAAATCGCGATGGAGGCAGTGGTCGCTATTAACATTGAATCGCGATAACTTAGGTGGACGCGTTAATGAAATTTAAATAACAGTCGGTTTATGACTCTTAATAGCGACGTCCCGAAATGTCTGTTTTTGAAATTCCAAATTTTGTTTATGGAAACTTGCCAAATGTTAATATGGAAATTAGAATCATGACGACTTGATTGGACATGTTTTAGAAAAAGGCAATAAGTATTTCCATAAATGAAATAAGGAAATTACTGGAAAATATGAAAATTCTTAATCGCGATGGCATGATGCGACGCGTTTAAGAGTAATCGATGTTGGATCGATTATCGGACAGCTAGTCGAAGTGAAACGCGACCATATGATCCGTCGCTTTTCAATTGTTCTTCATCAGTCGAACATAAATGCGACCACCTAGACCGTCGCAATTTGCACTATTTGTCCACACCTTTGGCAAACTTAGGTAAATTATGGGAAGCACCAGGAAATGAATTAAAATGGGCGAAAGACCCTGAATAATGGGAAAACTACTCTCACAAGGCAAAAAGAGAGCCACTTAGGGCATTATGGCGTAATTTGAAATTTACCGACGATGGTGTCATTTCTAGCGTGTATACAGCTACCATGCCTTGGCATCTGCTTTGCAAGGGAGCGAAGCGGAGGGACACGAGGTGGATTGTAATGAAGTGTAATGGAATGAAGCATAATGTAGTGGAGTGAAGTGGAGCGGACTGAAAAGTAGACGCCAAGGTAAAAAATAGACACTCGTTCTAACAATTGGTGGCACCACCTGCGGAGAGTCATTTCTCTGACACCCATTGAAACCACCTTCGGAGAAGAAGACTAAGAAAACACAAATGTTTGGATTAGAAGAAAATGGCGTGCACGAGGGCACGAAGGGAGGTGTGTATGCGGTACACGAAGGAAATGTGCCATGTGGGGCACGAAGGAGAGATCAACTACCAGCATAGGGGAAGTACCTAAGGACACAATCGATTAGGTTGCACCATTGGGGGGCGTTTACCATCTTCTGGACGTGCCACAGCCAAGGTGGATCTATGGGAGATAAAGATGAATGTAGAGGGACAAATCCAAACAAGGGAGTTTAAGGAAATTAGCCCAGAGGCAACAAAAAAGAGAGTTGGGTACTTAACTCGGAATTGAATATTCCAAATTTTCTTGGAGTAGTGAGAATGGGTCTCAAGTTGCATTAGGAGAGTGATTTTTCACTGTGAATTCAAAATGCATGTTTGTTGGGCTAAAGGGAAAATCAAAATAAAATGAAAAATAATCAAGGATAATATTATTACGATGTTGAGTTAAGTCAGGACACTAAGTTTTCCAGGCATGGGTCCGTCGTCCTCATGTGCAAAGCGTAACGGCATGTCCGTGCGGCTAAGGATCCTCTGGAATAATCATTATTTTTTATGAAGGGGAACTCAAATCCCAGATTCCTCAGAGCCACAATGTCCTTGATATGCTCTAAGGGTATAACATATAATAGATGCAGATAAGTGATGGTAAGGATGACAATTGCAGCCTAGTTGCTTGTGGTAGTGCCAGATGAGGTAACTCGAACCTGCACTCAAAACGTCATTAGCCAAGAATAACATATATCATGGAATGACATCATTCACAACATGGACATGGATAAAGCATTCAATAGCAGACATAGCATTCACTCAATTGTTTGTTTTAAACCAAGAGGATAAGTATATTTGCCAAATGAGGAGATTGGAGTTCAAGATAGGAGGAACCAATGACTAGAAGAATTGAATTGATCCGACAGGTGCCTAGAGGCTGACTGCTATGGGTTAACTGTGTCACTACCAAAGCCATACCTGAAAAGACGACTAGGTCTGATAGGGAGAAGGGAAGAAAATTCGGAGATAAGCTTGTTATGGGTTTTGAGGAGTTGGGTTCGACTTCCTTCCTTGACACAACCGTCAGAAGATTCAATTTATTAAATAATAGGGGCTTTTGAAATTGTTTGATGGACCATCTATTTATTGGGACATGCGTACGACCGGGTTCATTTTGAAGCCCGTAGGGGCTTTGTCACTCATTGCCATGCCCTGTTATATTAATAGACTTTGATTTGATTTGCATGCATACGATCAGGCTCATTTTTAATCCTGCGAGGACTTTGTCACTCTTGATATGCATTTGACTTTAACGTTCATTGGTCATTTGATTAATTACCCTTTTTTAGACATCCTCTTATCAATGAGTGCTTCAGGTTAGTTGTCTTGCCCAGACTACCTCTACTTCCCATACTTCGGCCGAATGAGAGGAGAAACAAACGTTCACACCCTCAGGTATAGCCGTGATAGCAGCACTGTCTTCTAAAGCAATTGGCCTAGGGTGCAGTGGAGTGTGTGAAGGTGTCAATGCTAAGGGAAAATGCTAATAATAAGGGAGGGAACTTTGGACTCCTAGCACAGAGCTCTCATAACTGTAGTGCTGCGATAGCATGACAATATTGAATATTCATTTTTTTTTAGATTTTTGACACCGATGAGCAATATAATAGCTTTTAAATAAGAATTCAGAGGGTAAAAGAGGACGAATGTCCTACGTTGGGGAGAGACTCAGAGATCTAAGAGAATGTATATAGTTACTCAAAAATTAAAAAGATAAATGGGGACTAAAACCCTGAAAACAGTGGGAGAAAGGGCGGATGCTCTGATCAAATATGGCAAGGTGAGAAGGATGGGGAGAACTTGGAGATTTCAAGGTGACTGGAGGGAGCAAAAGAAGAGGGGTGCAGGGCCAAGTAAAAGGAAAATAATATGAAGGGTCCGAAGTGGAGAAAGGAAAATGTGGGCAGCGAGGGGCCATACAAGAGAGTGTGCCGTGTGGAGCACGGAGTGGAGATGTGCCACGTGGGGCACAGGATGGAGATGTGCCAGGTGAGGCACTACAAGAAGGCGTGCCACAAGGAGCGCAAGAGGGAGATGTGCCACAAGGCGCACGGGAAGGAGGGTGAAAAGAATGGGGTGTGCCACGTGGGACACGAAGAGGAGAATGGCGTGAACATAATGATGTGCCACGAGGGGCACGAGGTGGAGATCAGGGATTAAAAATAGGGGCGCAATGCCCAGTACAATATAGTGGATTATAGAAAGATGGAAATAAAATGCCTCCCGTGTGGAGGGAATGTGGAAAACCTACGGAAATGTGCTAAGCAGCACAAAAGAGGATGTGGATGGAGATGAGAGAGGCAGAGGTGGTCTCCTGATTCTTAGCCTTACCCGGCGTTTGAGTATCCGCTTGGGAGTTGGCTTTCTGACCCTCATGTATTTTCTCACATACTTTGCCCATCAGGTAGATGGTCTAGCTCTTCTCACATGAAATGAACGACTCTCATTGGATAATGGATGATTGTTGACTTCTGTCGAAGTTTCAAGCAATGGTGGGAACCCCTTTGGAATATAGTTGAAGGATAGAGTGTGGAGTTCCACTGGTAGAGCTGAAAGCAATAGTGAAGGGAATGTGCCCGATGGATATGTAATGTTTTGTAGAGAAAGAGGCACGTGCCCTTGGGTAATTGAATGTGCCAAGGATTTGGCTTTGGAGTGTGTAAGTACAATTATAAATGTTGATCCCTTCAGTTGAGTGGGAAGGTTCACAACAACTGTGTGAGGGGTCATGAGAGATGAAGAGAGAATTTCCCTATGAGTATTTTGAAATGAATGGATTGTCAACTAGAATAATTGGCATATTATTAGAGGGCCTCTTGATGGCCAAGAATGGAAGGGAGGACTTCCGCTCAAAAAATATGCCCAGTATGTGGACAATGACTGGCATGCATGGAATATATTCTTGGATTTTGAAAAGCATGCCCGGTCCCGGGACTTCCTTCTTCTGCTGAGTCTATTTGATACTCTTTAAATAAGCTTGCCCGCTCCATTGGATGGGGGTGGATGTAGATGGTGGAGTGGAAGGCTGTATGGCTGGTGGAGGTGTAACGGGCGTGGAAGGGAGTGCTTGCTCAGGTTGAATTGCCATTGGTGTTGGCATAATGGGATGTTTAACAGTTGGTTTAATGGAGGTTTAATAATAGGGAGTTTGGTGATAATGGATGGTAGTGTAGGAGGGGTAGGTAAATGGCGTATGAACATGATCTCAGAGGGTTCATTGTCGTAACACCAAGTGGTTTCATGGAGGGGTTGTATAGTGACAATGTCAGCCTGAGCAATTGGCTGTGGTGGAGGTGGAGGTTCTTGTTGTGGTGGAGGAATGTGTATGGTAGGTGCCGGAGCAGGTGCAACATAGACAGTTGGAGCTTCTTCACTCATAGAGGCGTTATACGGCCCGGTTGGAGGTTGTTGAGTCTGAGGAGGACGAATTAATGGACGCCTGGGTGGAGGCATGTTGTAATATGGAGGTGTGTGTGGAGGAGTATGTGGAGTGGACGTTTGGTGAGGTGGATGGTGGATGGCGTCCACTGATCTATCATACCTCAGACCATTCTTGAATAAATCTATGATCTAAGAGTCCATTAGATGTGTTTGAATTTAATGTCCCCGCTCATAAAACTCTTCCATTGTATCAATTTTGTTCATGGCCAAGATGTGCCTATACTTCGGAGTAGAGTTGGAAATGATGATTTTGACTTGCTCTGATCCCAAGAACACATGTTGCAATCTTGAAGCCATGGACCTCCAATGGTTAGCAAATTGGACAAAGTCCCCATCAGGCTTCATCTTCTCAGATGCTAGATCAGTGATGGAGAGAGATGGACTGACGCAGTCTTTGTACTTCTAAAGGAATTTCTTATGCAAAACCCAGAAGTCCTCTGCCTCTCTTGGCTCTAAGGAGTAGAACCATTCAAGTGTAGGGCCATCAAGAGATTTCCTAAAGAGATATGCCAGTGTGAGGGGATCACGTTGCCAACGAGAATATCATGCCCTGATATTTAGCAGCGGAATAAATACCAGGATGTGTGAACGATACAATTAGAAGTATTACAGTTGAGTAGTGCAGAGTCACAATTAAACATAACAACATATTTGAGACCATAATATTGTCATCATAAGTACTCTTCATTCCATTTCAATTCACTAGTTACAACCTTACATAAGAAGAACTAACTGAAGGGTCCATTATTCAAATAAAACTCCATGAAAATATTTCACTATTACATAAACTACTCCTAGCATCTATTCCTAAATCGTAGACTCCTCATAAGATGGGTGCTCTTCACTCTTGCCCTACCCCATCAGAGTCCACTGGATCCTCATCACTACCTGAAAAGGACAGGATGATAGGGTGAGCGAACTAGCTCAGTAGGATTTACATCTCAATGTGCGCGCACTAATATACATGATTAACACTTTAAATGGGCAGGATATGAACATGAACATGATGACAATGCATGCTTTTCTAGCAAGTCAAATAGCTGAATAGAATGGATGTCAAATCAAATCAATTATTGAATTTCATATGCACTGGACAAGTAATTCAAGAATAGAATCATATCAAAAGAATTGGCCATATTCACACAGATATCACATATTCACGTGATCCGACGTATCATATCAAACTTATCATATCATATCAAACGAAGGCACATTCACACAAATCTTGCACACAAATCAGTGCCATGCCAAGCACCACAAGGCCATACTCCCGCGGTTATAAGTATGTTGTGGCGCTTCTCCCCAGGACCAGACCCCTTATTGCACAGGCATTAGTTAAATGGACCGAAGTCCCACATTGTGCTGATCAAACATATACATATTATTGTTGCCCAGCTAACAAGCCCAGAGGGGGGGTGAATGGGATTCTTTAATAAATTTGATCATCTAAGAACCTGTCCACAAAAATATTCACACAACAAGCACTTCGAAGATTATTAGCGTTAGTGAAAAGTAAACAACAAGCACAAAGCAAGCAATCACACTACACAAGATTTTATCCTGGTTCGGACCTCATCTCCACAGGAGTCCTACGTCCAGTCCCTGAGCAACAACTCAGGATTCCACTATCCAAGGGTACAGTCCCCCTCAAGGACACTTACACACCCAGCCGCAGCTGGTCTTCTCTTGACAACCCGAAGAGGAATACAACACCCTGGAACCCTCCAGGTTTTCCTTCAACATGAAGGGAATAACACCCTGGAACCCCCAGGTCTTCCTTCAACACGAAGGGAATAACATACAAATGTGTTCAAGGGATGATATGCCTTTGGACCAAGCTAGTAGCACAATGCTTGATCCGAAGTGGAGACTGAGAGAAAAAAATCTACAAAGAAGAACACTCTCAATTCACAAAAGCTCTCTCTAAGATCTACACTGGATGCAGAGAGCTAAGAGCTACAATAAAGCGATGGAGTGAGACTTCAGCTCTTCTATGGTGCTTTCAGAATTTTGAATTCTCAATGCTCTATTCTTCATATAGGCACCAATCTTCTATTTGTATCTTCTTTTGAAAAAGTAGTCGTTGAAGTATCCATTGTCTCTAAGTTCAGAGAACGTTAGACTGCATGGATTTCCTTTGTAGTCAACGGTTCTTTGCGTTCCATGCACGTAAGAAAAAAATCCTTCTTGATATCCTCCAGCTTCTACTTTATTCAACGTTGTATAGAGTTGTGCTGTCAGAGACCTGCACACATTAAATGCTAAAACATAGACAGCTAAGCTGTCTCTTTTTGTCAGTCAACGTTAGAGTGAGAATACATCAAAATAGAAATTCCATTCTGTCTTTTCAAAAAGATATTTCATGCACATGCATAAGAATAGAAGATATCTAGACATACATCGTGCAGAGAAATGTACGGTTATATTTAATGCATGGTTAACATAGAAGTACGCGAAATGACTTTGACTAGTCAAGATATTTAAATATCAAGTCGTTATAGCTCATGAAATTGATATGAACATGACTTATAGATTCGTTGTGTATGAGTCATTGTTCATGTGAATCATTGCTCATTCGTAAACAAATTGTTGTGCGCATAAATCGTTATGCATTCATAACCAAATCGTTATGAGCAAATCGTTATAATCGTTATAAGCAATCATTATGACCAAATCGTTATGTGACGGAACGCCTCGTTCAAGCCCATTAAACCATTAACGAACTTGATCCGAGTCCGTCTCCTGCGAACGGGCCGTAGCCTCGCAAGGGATACTACACACGAGTCCGTGAAAATAGAAAGGAACACACTTGATCTCATATATGATTCACCATTTCATATATAATGTACAAGATTTACATAGCCAAATTTCAACAAAAGTACAGGAGCCTGGGGCATACCCCGAGGTAAACTAGTACAACTGAGGAAAGGAGCTACACTGCTGGAGGCACTGGCCCAACACCACTGCGACGCGGCCCCGAACTAGAAGACGGTAAGGAAACTTCCTCTTCACCTTCGCCTGTGGGGAGTAGGGGTGAGCCTCACTAGTCACTGGCTCAGTAGGGAACTCCCCCAACTCAAGCAAACCAAATACAAGTATGGAAGCAGTAAACTATACTAGCAATTTATAGTACAACCACGCAGATTATTAAAGCAATAAACATACTTACCATTTGTCGACTATATTAAACAAAGTAATTAAATAAATGGCAAAACTCACTCACGTGTACAAGCTAAAGTAGAGATCGCCACACTCGAGCCACGTAGAATGGTTCACGACACCAGTAACTGACTCGGACAAACAAACACAGGTCTACCTCTCAGTCTCGCAGCCACGGACGAAAGGTCCAGCTGCCGCTCCACGTGGAAAAGTCAAACAACTATGGAGACCAACTAAACACCACTCATGCGGTCACACAACCGCAGGCCCATGCCTGGCACCTCTAGGGTCTCTGGCCGGAGCACCCTAAAGTGAGGCACTGGAAAGGACTAGCTGGGGACCAGTGTCAACTACGAGTGTCCGTACCCCCAACTAAGAGCGCGCTACAAGTGACTAAAAACAAACTCAAGAGTCACTATCCCACTGTCATCTTTCCCTCAGCCGGATGAACAACTCAAACAAAGGAGTGAGGGTGTCCAGGACAGACGTCACAGACCTCGACGGTACAACACAAGTATCGAGACAAAGCCCCGAGCTAACAGCCTGGCTCACAGAGAACCTGAGGCACCCAACTAGAGAGGTAACCACGGTAGGCGTCGTACTACTTGCCACGCACACAGAACCACGTGCACGTCACACACAAACCACGTGAAACGTCACGTAAACCTCAAGTAACAACTGTCCACAACACGTGAACACAACACTGCTTACGTGAACACCACGCAACTACGCAAAGAACCAGCTAGCTACACAACCGAAGTGCTAGCTTCAAGAACCATGCACTCTCAGAATGCTACAAGTGCCAATGCACCGCTCGTTATCGGTAAACACGTCGCATAACGATATTCGGATAATCCAATCGCATGAGCCATACATGCATAGACCTCTCGGCTGAAGTCGCGATAAGTTGCGTCGCCTTCAGATAGCGTCAGCCCGATAGGTCGCCTTCAACACATTAACGCGACATACAAACAAGTCGCGTTCACAACCTGAATGCGACGGGTCGGCCCGTCGCCACCTGATCGCGACAGGGGATTCTGTCACCTTAGTAGACGGAAACCCTAATCCGGGATTGCCTCCATGGATTACCAACCCACACCATGTAAACCACCCTTAATTAGTGTTTTTCATCCTTTAATGGGTTCCTAGGCATGATATCTATTGTGTAGAAAGCATTAAACTGATCAAACCTTGCATTCCACGCGATTCTCGCCCCGGAAACGGAAGGAGTCACCCTACCTCGCGAAGAACACGCGATACAACACTCCACGTGAACTTCCCACGACACGATCACGCCGAAATCATGAATTCCCGCAAGAATCGCCGCAGCTCCCCTTCCCCTGGCCGAGCAGAACTCGTTGTAGTTCTGTCCGGCTGGGGTTTCTTAAAAACACCCAGCAGTTGGGAATGTGATGTATCGTCGCGTCGCGACCTGATCGCGACGGACATAGGCGTCGCCTTCCTGCCTGCCGCTCTGTGCGCTACACGTGGCGCACATGCAGACGATCAACGCCCCAAGGCAGTCACCAGAACGCGACGGCCACCTCTGTCGCATTTAGAACACGACACTCCTTCCTGTCGCGATGATAGGCTGAGGACACTGGGGTTCTGTAGGCCCGGACTATCGGCCTAATAAGCCCCTGAAATACGCACACGTACCTCACACAAACCACATTGGCCTCACGATAGCCATCACAACCACTAAACACAGGATCCACGAGGATCCGAAAAACGCGCGACGTTACATTACTATCATCTAAAAAGAAATTTCAACCTCGAAATTCATAACTCAAATACAAGAAGTTTCATCACACATATTTACAAGTACTATCATCTAAAAAGAAATGCAGAACCTTACTCAAATAAGTAAGGATACCCTTTAGCCATTTCCTCGGCTAATTCCCAGGTATCCTCACCACCCAACCTATTCTCCCATCTCACCTTGACTAATTCAATTTCTTTATTTCTCAGCTTCTTTGTCTTACGACCTATAATCTGCACCGGATACTCTGGCTTAGTCATATCCGGTCTCAAGTCACCACCTTGGTAACTGATTATTTGCGCTGGATCTTCATTACACTTTCTTAACATAGAAACATGGAAAATATCATGAACATCTGCAAAGTCAGCTGGCAAATCAAGTCTATAAGCTGTTTCCCCAATTCTTTCTAACACCTGAAAAGGTCCCACATATCTCGGGCTCAACTTTCCGGTCTTGCCAAACCTCATAACATCCTTACTAGGGGAAACTCTTAGAAAAACAAAGTCTCCCACTTCAAATTGAAGTGGTCTTCTCCGATTATCGGCATAACTCTTCTGCCTGCTTTGAGCTGCCTGCAACTTTTCTTTAATGAGCTTCACTATTTCCTTGATTTGCTGAATTAATTCAGGACCAACCATCTGCCTTTCCCCCACTTCATGCCAGTTCAATGGGGTTCTACATGGCCTTCCATATAGAGCTTCATATGGTGCCATCCCAAGACTGGTATGATAACTATTGTTATAGGCAAACTCAACCATACCCAGATGCTGCTCCCAATTACCACCCCAAACTAAACAACATGCTCGCAACATATCTTCAATTGTCTGAATAGTCCTCTTTGTCTGACCATCCGTCTGGGGGTGGTAAGCTGAGCTATATCTCAACTCAGTACCAACTACTCTCTGCAAGCTCCTCCAAAAACTAGAAGTAAACCTGGGATCTCTATCTGTAACGACCCTCCTCATACCGGTACGATTATACAAATCCCCATCGGTACAAAGAGCGCCATTACAGTGGGATAGTAACCCAACACTATACGATAAGGTTGATATGTCCATGAATATTAAAAGAGTACAGAGGAAATTAAAAGAAATGCTTTACTTTATTCCATCACCATCACACATTCCACAGTCTATATAGTAAAAGGAAGTACTAGAGTCCACATTATTACAATTTAAAAGAAAATACATTGTCCATTACATTGTCCATATGAATGACATTATTCAAGCTATAAAATAAAATTCTTCAAGCACTACTTCTTGTATGTGGCTCCAATCTTCACTAAACTCCTCATCTACTGGATAACCTGTCACACCTGTACGCCGAAGCAAGTATGAGTCTTACAAGACTCAGCAAGTAATCTAAAACATCAAACTTATACATATCTCATACACATTAAATTACCAACAATAACAAAACTCCTACTATCATACTAGTCACAACAGTTCATATAACACAAGACTTTTTATGAATAACAACACATGTCTCCCAAACACATTCTACATTTAACACATGCTCATATTAGATCATAAAATAACCTACATATACGCATGATTTCTACACATGATATTTTCTATAATACCTGGTTCAAATCTTTATTATATCATGGCACAATTTAATCAAATTTAAACACAAGGTTATGTACAAGATGATGAATACTTTTAGTATGATATTTAGTCAATTTCTCATACATTCATATCACTTTATCATATTTCTAACTTGCTGTTTTAAAGTAAAATTTATCATACCCTTATGTCACCTACACATGTTTTCTAGCAACTTCATAACATGATAGTAATCTTTCTAAACTAGTTAAGTATAATCCAATTAACACATGCATGATATGAACATATGAACTTTTAACCACCTATCATGTAACATGATTTATTGATCTAACCTTTCCTTTATCATGTAACAACATTACCAATTAGAACAGACAATTATATGTAAAGTAGGTAGCAACCTAACATGATCTCTATTCATTTTTCACATGCACTTTTTCTCATTTATTTACACATTTCATTTGCTGTTTTGAACTTAAATAATTCACCATGATATCACCTATATTAAACATGAATTGAAGATCTAAAACATATTTCAAATTGAATGGCAAACATCTACAATTTAAGCATGGAACTACATACTAAACAAGTAGCAATTCTATCATGGAACTTAGATATTATTTCATGTGTTTATCAAGATCATAAATTCATTTAGCTTGCTGTTTGGACATGATTTAAACTTTATTACATGAATTTACACTCATTCTCATACTATCTTATTCCTTTGTCAATTTTACATACTCATTTTCACATTGCATTTCTTTACATATTCACATGCACTTATTTATACATACCATCATATGAAAAATTATTAAACTATATCACATAACATTAAACATGGTACTAAACATGATATTACAATTATGACGATAACACATGAATGAAATAAATACACATGTAATGATATATTGGTTTTCACATAAAATTTGTACTTTTGTTATCTTTTACTCTTCCTTACATACCAATTTACACTTCTTTCATTTCATTTACTCTTGCATACACATTTACCACTTATCACAACAATTGCACTTATCACGTGCCATATTCACTTCTCATTTTGCACTTTTATTCACATTTAATCTCTTAAGTTGCCGTGACACATAGTCCTAACTACCAAGTAGAGGAAAACAATCACTTTAGCACTTAGCACTTATCACTTAGCACTCACTTTCACATATTCATCACCTAGGCAATGCGGTGACAAATCTAGGTAACTGCGCAGAACCGGGAGAAGCTCTCTCCACCCTAACCAGCGGTACTTGTCCACCTCCAGGATTTTATCCTAATGCCCTTAGGATTTATCTCATAACGTTGAGCCTCCCATAGGGACTTTTCTATGGTACAGCTCTCAGACCCCTATGGTAGCAGTGTCACACTTGGCACACATTTTATCTTAATCACATTATCATTCTCATCACTTTATTACTCATGCATATGTACAAATTTCCATTTCAAATTCTCATTCACTTGCATAATACTCACATTTTCATTTACAGAAACTTCAGATTACTATTAAC
The DNA here is from genome assembly GCA_014218235.1 of Colocasia esculenta. Classification (NCBI taxonomy): domain Eukaryota; kingdom Viridiplantae; phylum Streptophyta; class Magnoliopsida; order Alismatales; family Araceae; genus Colocasia; species Colocasia esculenta. Next base: position 94,331,135 of record CM024755.1, on the reverse strand, counting down.
AGTGGTAAATTGCTCAAATTAAAACATTAACATGCTGCTAACCACTGATTTACACATGATTAACTCTAACATACTTAATATGGCTATTTTCACTATTAAACCCATGAAAATACGTACTGTTATCAGAACTTCACAAATTTTTTATCATGAGTTAAAGACAGTAAACAGAACATATTCTCAATTTTCCAAAATTTTATGAATAGAACCATAATTATAACAATTAAATCACTGTACATATACATTTATCACCAATTTCTCTTAAACAGAAATTTCAATAAAATAACCTAATATGACAGTGTCACTGAGTTCATGCGATCACCATAGCATTACAGAAAATTTACCAAATCCAAACTAACAAATATCCTATTTACACAAATTAAACATCCTTATCTTATGCTCATAATTCACTCTCCAGAATTTTCATAATTAATATAAATCAAGAAAATTTATAAAATCCTCATGACATGACCTATCCATCAACTTTGACCTTACATAAAATTTTCAGGATGCACACATGTCAGAATATCAACTTAAATACATTTAAGAGGATTAAATAGCAATTTTTAGGACACTGAAGAACTTGACTGCATACCCCTGGCCGTTAACTGAGTTAACTGCAACATCTATTGCCGTCAACTGATGAACTTGACGGCAAGGGATGTTGCCGTCAACTTCAAGACAGCAATCTGCACAGACATACTCACATGTACGGAGAAGTTTGAGGGTCCAAGACGCGAGGAAAAATTTACAAAAATTCTAGGACCTAAGGGACATGTATAGGAAGGATGTAGAAAGGTTACTTACCTCTAATAAAATCCTAGAAGATCAAATCTATGCCATTGAAGCCCTCCTCGGTCAAAACAAGAGGGTGCTCGGAAACTCCTTGGATCTCCTTCTCCCGTCGACGTAGAACTTTCCTTGGGGTTGGGGATGCTTCTTGGATGGTTGTACTACGCTCCAGTCATGGTAGATCTCCTAGAAAGTCCTCCAATCACTGGATCAAAGCTCAGGAAAAATAGCTTTTCTTGCAGGAAAGAATAGGGTTTCTCAAAACACCAAAAAGCTTGGTGCGGCCAGAAAATAGGTTTTTATAAAGTTGGATGGGTTGGGTACACACTAGGGTAGGTTACCAAGGGTTTAGAAAGGGTTCCTAAACTGGGACAACTCTTAATGCGAGCATTAAAGAATCTGGAACCGTTACGCAGGAGGATATTGACGTCAACATCGGTTGTAGTCAACTGCTCAGTTGACGTCAAGCTCTGGCCGCCAGAAGGGGGTTGGCGTCAAGGGGGTGGCCGCCCACTGGGGTTGGCGTCCAGGGGGTGGACGCCAACTGGCCCTCTGCATGTTGGTGGCACAGTTCTGGCCGCCAACTGTGCCAGACAGCCAAAAACAGTGTTTTCGTCCGATTTAACATAGATTGAGGCTCCAACAATATGGTATGAACATGATTAAATATTTTTACACTAATTACGTAAATTACATGCATTACACATTATTTATAAATATAACTTGCATTATTTTCAATTAATGATAATATGCACGAAGTAATAGACACGTATATACATATACACTATAGTTGCATGTATTTAGCACGAAGATCAATATAAATGTAGTACACACACTATTATCTAGATATCATACAAGTCATAGTCAAGTAATTATTATTTCAATAAGTAAATATCAAATGTACCACATTAGTTTTATACATCTATACGTGTACAAAGTATAATTAAGTACAACATGCATGGTATTTAAATAAGTACATCATTATAAAACTAGCTAATTACTTATATTCACAAAAATAATATACATACACATATATGCGCATGAACAATTTAATAGTTATAGTATGTAATATTTTTAATACGTACACTATATTTATGACATGAAATTATCGCATGCACATTATAAAATGACGAAAAATTTTGGGGTCTCACACTATCAGATACAATAGACTTCGGAATACCATGCAGTGGAACAATTCTATCAACATAAACCTTCGCTAATCTATCCACCACATACATCATACATGCACATATCATAGCCGATTTTCATCCCAAGTCACAAGACAAAACATGTAGCATGCTTGACATCAATAAGAGACAACCTATCATGGTAGTTCTATCAAATTAAATACATGGTTCATGATTTCAGTTTTTTTCCAAAATAAATGTCCTATCACATGATTTCTACTTATTCTATCACATAAAGGTTTCATCTCCAATTAAGCAAAACATGAGAGCAACTAAACATGGTGTGCTTACATACATGAAATGAGACCTTCCTATCATGATTTCTACACATTCTTGCACATGCATATTGTCGTTTTATACACTTTTAGCTTGCTGTTTTGACATGAATTATAAGTTCACAACAAATCACATGAGAGCTACAATCTCAATTAACTATATCATGGTGGCGCTTAAACATGGAAACATTTACACATAAGCAAGAAATGCTACTAGCATGGATTCTACGCATTTGTACACATGTAAAGTATTTTCATAACTACGATTAGGTTGCTGTTATGACACAAGTTTAACATTAACATATCATGGATCTCCATTTCATCATCTAATACATTAGTTTCACATGGCTGCACAATTTCCTCATTCTCATAGTTCACTTTTCACACATTTCACATTTACACATATTCACACTATACAATTTACACATGATCACATTCACAATTCACATTTTCACATTTTACACTTTAGTGCCGTGACACATAGTCCAAACCACCATTAGAAGGACACATACACATCACATACACATAGACGTCACCTAGGCAATATAGTGACGATTCTTGGACTGCGCAGACCGGGAGAACAAGTCTCCACCCTAACTAGTGGTACTTGTCCACCTCCAGGATTTCATCCTAATGCCCTTAGGATCTTAACACATTGAACCTTCTCATGGGGACTTTTCCATGATACGGTCCCACAGCCCTCTATGGAAGCAGTATCACACTTGGCACAGTCTTACACATTACACATACCGATTTTTACTCACATATTTACACATGGCGCACACACGTCTTTTCATTCTCTCATTCACACACATGGCTCTGTTTTCCTAGTATGATACTACAGATGACAGAGATTACACATTCAGTAAGTTGCATAAATCAGGTTGCACGCGCATTTCAAATCATTTCCACAATAGCATGCATTATTCACATATTTTCGCATGGAAGTTTCATATTGCATTCTATAGTTGTCCAAACATCCTGAAAATTTAACCACATGATGATTACAGGTTTATGACCTCACGTACAAAATTTCACATTTTTCTGACTCATAATGCAATTACAGAAAATTAGATATCAATCCTCATATCATTCGTAATTCAATTTATCATGGCACACCACTTGAATATTCAGTTTAACAGTTCGTAGCTTTGAACCCAACATACACAACACCACAGAAAATTTCCCCAGATTTATTACACAACACATAATTTACAGGAGATTTTACAAGACCTACGCATGTTTTCTAATTCTATTTCAGAAATTTCAGTAAATCATGTGAGCATGGAGAAATTCCCAAAAATTTAAAGCACAAGCTGAATCACCCTCTCATGGTCTAACAAAATTTAGGGCATCCAAATTTCCCACGGATCATTAGAATAGTGGGGAAAACATACATGGCTATTTCTTCCACATGCATTTCAATAAACTAATAAACTCTACCATCCACAAAATATGCAAAATCATTCTCTCACACTCTACATTAACTAGGGTACATAGCATATAGGAGTTACATTATATCCTCATCGCGAAAACACATCGAAAATAATCATATACCAGGAAGAACAACTCACTGTTCTGTCCTGAAGAACTTAACGGCAGTCTCTGGCCGTTCAAGGGGTTGGACGACAAGATCGCTGGACGCAGACTGGAGATCTTGGCGGCAAGGCATTGACGCCAAGTTCCTGTCAGTGCAAGAGCACAGACCGAACTCCAAATACAGGGTGAAAAGGGGATCCAGGACACGATTTAAAATCTGTAAAAAATAAGAAAACCCTACTAGACATCTACAGGGACGATGTGTGTAGGTTACTTGCCTCTAAATAAATATTCAAGGGATCAAAGAGGTTGATGAAGCTCTCCTTGGGCAGTCCCAAGAAGTCTCCAAAACTTCCTTCCTCCTGGTTCTCAGTCGATCTCCACAACAAGTTGGGGTCGGGGAGCTCTTCCTCGATGTTCCAGCTACCTCCTTGTTGCAGTAGAACGCCGGGAACACCTTCACACGGATGGATCCGAGCTTGCAAAGTCCAGCTTTTCTCACAGCTTGCTAGGGTTTTCACTCCTCTTTGCAAAGAGCCAAAGAGAGCTCTTTCTGGTGCAGGAGGAGCTTGGTTTAAAGGAGAGGGGTCTCTCCTTTCCCGCAGGGTGATGGGAAAGGCTCGGAGCCGTTGGGGACAGCTCCCCAATGGCTGAGCTTCCTTCTTCCAGGATTTCGGGGTCTGCAACGCATGCAGGTCAGAAATTTTAACGTCCACATCCATGGACGTTGGCTTAAGTATTGGCGTCCATCGATGTGGACGTTGGATAAGCATGGACGTCCATCCATGTGGACGCCAATTGGGTCCTTCGGCCAGAACCCAAAACATGCAGAAACCATGCTTAACTTATACCTATGTACATGCCATACATAAACTATCATGTACACACTACCATCATGCAATTCATACATTATTTACAACTATTTATACACATGCACACATAAGGATAACTAGTTAATACATACGTAGATATGTACATCTATGCATACACAACATGAATTATTTACACGAAATAGAATAATGCAACAAAATTCGAGGGCCTTACACTTGCATTCAGCCAGTTAGAAGATTTTGGATTGATCGGCTTTGGAGAAGTGGTTATAAGGAAGGACAACATTGAGGTGATCTGTTATATTGAGAAAATGAACACCAAAAATGGTGGCAAAGATACACTTTTGAAGATATTCACAATAGATTGGTTTCCTTCGATTGTCAACAGTGAGGGAAAACCAAAGAGGAGGAAATTTGGGTTCGGAGGGAAGAGCAAGTGTGTTGGAGAGTTTCCTCTTTTTAGAGGAAGGACTAGAAGAAGGAGAGTTAGTTTTGTGGACATGAGAACCAACTTCCAAGACTGAGCGGATTGTGGAAATTTCCAACTAATTCTCGAATTTCTTGAGAAAGGGACCTTCAAGTTGTGCACCTTCAGGTATAAAGGTAAGAAAGGAAGGAGGAGTAGGAGGATGAAGAAAGGATTGATGGGTAGGAGGAGATATGATGGATGGTCCAGCAGAAGAAGGACCAGAGGAAGATGAGGCTCCAGCTGATGATGAGGATGGAGGGTCTTCAATGACAGGAGGAGGTGGAGGAATGGATGTGGAGATGGCAGGAGATGAGGAGGATTCAAAAAGAGATGGTGTTGGTGGAGCGAGGCATGGGTTGTTTGAAAGGGATAGTTGCTGGTGGTGCTGTGGAGGAAGATGGTGGTGAAGTAGGGGCCGGAGTTGCATGAGATGAAGGATCAGGGGCTTCTGGAGCTACAACTGGCTCTTCTACTCTTGGAATCTCACCCTCGGAAACCACTGGCCTTGTTCGCCCAACAACATCCTCTGATGGCCCTGGTGGCCCAGCCTTCACAGCTTCAACATAAACTTCCATTTTAGTTGCTACCTTTTCAACAACCTGTGGCCCTGATGGCCCTGTTGGATCTTCTGAAACTGGCCCTGATGGCCCTGCACTGCGGACTGGATTTACAGGAGAAGAAGCAGGAGGGACATTTGAGGACTGTGCCCTGACCAAATCTCCAAGTGCGGCTATAGACTCCATGATGCTAATGAGCTCACTTCGCACCCATCTCACTGCATTTCTGACCATTCCCATCTCCTTAGCTGAAGTACTATGGCTTATGAAAATTGACTGAATATCTGATTGCACATAGTATAGAATCTTTCTTTGTTCATCCATTCTAGCAACTAAGGGCTTCAGATTGACCTTCAATTTCTTCTTTCTCTGCCTCTAATGAGGCCTCCTGGTCAAGAGAGGAATCCCAAAAGCTCCTTCTTTCTCTTTGCTGCTTGCCCTTGCAACGGGCTCCACATTATCATCATTATCTTCTTCACCTGAGGCACTCTCCACACTGCCTTCTCTGAACTGATCATCAATGGGGGCATTGGCAGTGTGCTCCCCTTGAATTTGTGCTTCCTTCTCAACAGCTTGCTCCCCCTGAATAGGAGCATCTTCTACTTGCACATCTTCAGTTACAATTTCCTGCTCCCCCCGAATGGGAGCTTCCTCCATCACAACATCTACAATGTGGCCTGATGCCACAACTTCTTCAACAATAGCAGCCTCTTGCACACTTTGAGTGCTTGGAATGGAGTCTAGCACTCTTCTGAGGACTGACCCTACCATAGAAGTTGGAGGGACAATTACTTGCAATTGTTCTATAGGCTCGAGGTGCTCATGAGGAATATCCTCTTTCCTTCTTTCACTGGAGCTAATATCCTCAACAATTTCTTGAATAATTCCTGCTGCTTGCTCTTCCTGAATGTCTGACACACATTCCTTGATATCTGTTGCTGCTGCTTGCACTGTAGGCGCTGCTGCTGCTGCTAGTTCCTCTTGAACCACTGGTACTGCTGCTGCTACTTGTGGTTCTTCTTGGGCGGCCTGCTCTTGAACTCCTGGTCCTACTGGTACTTCTACTGCTACTGCTACTACTCCTACTTCTTGTTGAACTTCTTGGGCTTCGCCAATAATGGCTTCACCTTCTACTGCTGAAGTTTTAGTCCATACTCCAGCCACCAATGAGAAGCCACTCTTCTTCAGGTTTCTACTTCGAATTGCCTGCCCCATTTTCTCTGACACTACTCTAGGTAACTTGATGCCAAAATGTTGAAATACCTTGGTGTGCAGGTGTGCATATGGTAGGGACACATTTAGCTTGCTCTTCTTGTCCCAAACCTGAGCGGATGCAAACTTTATCCCTTCTATCATAACCTCTGCCATATTTATGCTCTGGTTCTTGATAGCCCAGAACATCATATCTGAGTCCGTCTTTGTACATGTCGAAAAGGTGGCACTCCTTGGGACCAAAATTTGGCAAAGAATAAAGTGCAAAATACGGTTGAAAGCATTCAACTGGTTGATGTCTATCTTTCCATCCTTTAGTCTATACTCGGGACCAACAATCCCTAATCCCTTCGCCTGGATATCCACAGTGTGAACCCCACTGTGAACGATGCTGCAAACACCAAATAGAGTTTCCAAAAGCTCATAGGTGATCTTAATCTGTGTTCCTTTGACGGTGGATGTCAAGGATTCGTCCTCCTTAGTCTTCAAACAAACGTAAAAAGCCTTCACTAGGTCTGGATAACTTACTTTTGACAGAGTTGCAAACTTCATCCAATTCATCCTTTCCATGGCTGCGACGATGCTGTGCATTCTATTCTTCTCCAAATCTGCCACGTCCACTGCCTTGTGCTCGCACAGCTTGGTCTTCACAGTAGCGAATCTTTCCTGCTGCTCAGCTGTGAGGATCGCAGCTCCATAGCCCCCAACAGTGCCAGAAATTCCAGAAACGGCCATGGTTTTGAATGGGGAAAGGTTCTGGATGATTGGAATGAAGATTGGAGCAAAAGCCCTCAAGAAATTTCTCGTGGGAAAAAGTGAAACCTTTGAAATCGTGCGAGGTGGATGCCAGAGTCGAAAGGGTTATCGTCTCAGGCAAGTAGAAAGAGATGAAGGCGGGATGTGAATCGTTGCAACACAGATTTCAGAATATATAGAATAAAGATAAAGCGACTTTTGAGGTGCTGACGCCATAAAGGCAGAAAATGACAAACAAGATTTTGAGATGAATAAATAGCTTTAAAATAAGCTAACCATCTTAAAGGAATAAGAGACAAGAAATATTGAAAAGAAATTTTGCTTAACTACAGAGGGAAAAATAAATGATATTCAGAAATACGTTGTTATTTCAGTTATTTACAGATAAGTCTTTCACAAATTGCACATGCTTAATTCCCTTCTAAGAGAAGTAAATCTCTCTTCAGGTAAAGCCTTTGTAAAGATATCTGCTAACTGATTATTTGTATCAATAAAAGAAATGTCTATATTACCATTAGCTACATGATCACGAATGAAATGATATCTAACCTTAATGTGTTTAGTCCTTGAATGCTGAACTGGATTCTTGGTTAGATTTATCGCACTGGTGTTGTCGCACAGCAGGGGAATTGTCTTGATATGAAGTCCATAATCCTCAAGTTGTGTACAATAGCTTCCAGCAGCCATGTACTCAGCTTCAGCTGTGGATAGTGCTACTGAATTTTAGTTCTTTGAAGACCATGATATCAGACATCCTGCAAGAAATTGACAACAACCACTGGTGCTTTTTCTATCTATTTTGCATCCAGCATAATCAGCATCAGAGTACCCTACAAAACTAATTTTGCATGATTTTTGATACCATAGACCTAGATCATGAGTTCTAGCTAAATATCTAGTGATTCTTTTAACAGAAATTTAGTGAGACTCTCTAGGATCTGCCTGATACCTAACACACATGCATACACTAAACAATATATCAAGTCTACTTGCAGTTAAATAGAGTAATGAACCTATCATATCTCTATAAAGCTTCTGATCTACTTTCTTACCATCTTTATCACTATCTAACCTAATTGATGTGCTCATTGTGTTGACAGTGGCTTGGCATTTTCAAAACCAAATTTCTTTAATAGCTCTTTGGTATACTTGGCTTGACAAATGAGTGACCCTTCTTTTCCTTGTTTGATTTGCAATCCGAGGAAGTAGTTGAGCTCCCCCATCATGCTCATTTCAAATTCTCCCTGCATAAGCTTCTCAAAATACTTGCAAAGGGATTCGTCAGTAGAACCAAATATTATATCATCTACATAAATTTGTACAAGCAATATATGTTTGACTTTAGACTTAACAAATAATGTACTATCTACTTGACCTCTAATAAAACCATGGTTCAATAGAAATGCACTTAAACATTCGTACCATGCTCTTGGTGCTTGTTTCAAACCATATAAAGCTTTATGCAATTTAAATACATGATCAGGAAAATCGATATCATCAAAACCTGGCGGTTGTTCTACATAAACTTCCTCCTTTATGTAACCGTTTACAAAAGCTGATTTAACATCCATTTGAAACAGTTTTAAACCTAATGCAGATGCATATGCAAGTAAGATTCTTATTGTCTCAAGTCTAGCTACTGGTGAATAAGTTTCATCGAAATCTATGCCTTCCTCTAGGGAATAACCTTGAGCTACCAGTCTGGCCTTGTTTCTTGAGATCGCACCAGCTTCATCCAATTTGTTTTTGAACACCCATTTGGTGCCAATCACTAGATGATCTGATGGTCTAGGAACAAGTGACCATACATGGTTTCTCTTGAACTGGTTAAGTTCATCTTGCATGGCTAATATCCAAGATTCATCAGTGAGAGCTTCATTGACTGTCTTAGGCTCTATTTGTGAAATAAAAGCTAGATAGTCACAAGGAATTACATTACCTCTGGTTCTTACCCCAACCGACGGATCACCAATGATGTTGTCTGGAGGGTGATCTTTCTTATACCTCCATTCTTTTGGAAGCTTATCATGAGATTTGTCCTTTTGTTGTAGGTCTTCCAAAGGTGGATCTTCCTTGTCCTCAATGGATGTATCCTTTAATTTCTTGGACAATTTTTCTGCATCATCAATATCACTATCTTCTTCCTCTTTCAAGGAAGGGTTAGTTTCATAAAAAATAATATGCACTGACTGTTCAATTAACAAAGTTCGTTTGTTAAATACTCTATATCCTTTGAGTTTGGAAGCATACCCCATGATTATACCTTCATCTGATTTGGAGTCTAGCTTACCAATATCCCTTTTGCCGTTGTTGTGGATGAAGCATGGACATCCAAATGTCCTGAAATGGCTGATCTTCAACTTTTTCTGCTTGTATAGCTCATATGAAGTCTTTTTCAGGATTGGCCTAATCATAACTCGGTTGATGATATAACATGCTGTGTTGACTGCTTCGGCCCAAAAATATCTTGGCAAATCATATTCTGATAGCATTGTCCTTGCCATGTCCAATAGGGTTCTATTCTTCCTCTCAGCAACTCCATTTTGTTGTGGTGTCCTTGGTGCTAAGAAGTTGTGCTCTATCCCTTGATCATCATAGAAATTGGCAAATTTCTCATTATGGAATTCTCCTCCATGGTCTGATCGAATACCAATAATACTGTGTTTTTTTTTATCTTTTTGTACTTTCTTACTGAAGCTAACAAAGCTGTCAAATGTATTATCTTTATGCTCCAAGAAAGATACGCATGTAAATATGGAGAAATCGTCTACTATAACAAAACCAAAAATCTTTCCTCCAAGACTTGTGGTTCTCATTGGCTCAAATAAATCCATATGTAGAAGTTTTAAGGGCTTAGAGGTTGTTACCACAGTCTTTGAGTTGAAGGATGACTTGGTGTGCTTTCCTTTTGCACATGGCCCACAGACACCATCCATTCTTGTACTTACTTTGGGTAGGCCTTCCTCCAAGGTTCTCTTGATTAATTTTCTCATGCCATCCAGACTGCAGTGGCCTAATCTTCAGTGCCACAGTTCAGTTGATTGCTCTTTACCTACTGCCAAACATATGTCCTGATCCTTTAATTCTTCTAGATAGAGTACATACAGGTTCTTTTCTCTGTTAGCTTCCAAGATGACTACACCATCCTTCATAATGCTGCACTTTGACTCTTGAAATCTGATCTGATGTCCTTTATCGCACAGCTGGCTGATACTGATGAGGTTGTGCCTTAGTCCTTTGATGCATATTACATCTTTAATAACTGTTTTGTCTTTGCTGCCTACTGATCCACTGCCTATCACAGTCCCTTTTCCATTATCTCCATAGGTGAATGTGCCTTCCTCAGCTTTGAGATGAGAAAATAGCTTCCTATTTCCTGACATGTGCCTTGAGCATCCGCTATCTAAATACCACTTGGATGCTCGAAGGTTTACCTACAGTAAAAACACTAAACTTAGGTACCCAATTTCTTTTGGGTCCTGGTTGGTTAGTATCATCAATTTTCCTTTTAATTATCCATTTTTTATGTTTAGTTGGACATGTCATTTTAATGTTACCTAACTTGTTACAATGGCTGCAGCAAGACATTTTAGTTATCATTTTAGCTGGAATGTATTTGAAATTTGATTTATATGCTGTGTCTTGTTCAGTTACAAATTTAGGAGTTGGATATATTTTAGGATATAGTACTGTTTCCTCATTATCGGGAGGAGTATAACCTAACCCATGTTTCTTTTTACCTGATCGTCTAGCACCTTTTAATATTAAAGTTGTTTTGCCATTAGTTAATTTTTCTAGTGTGCTTGACAATTTTTCATTTTCTGTTGTTAAATCATTGACTTCTTGTCTTAATTTATTCATAGTTTCTTGGTTTTCTAGACTTGCTAATTGCTCGTTTTTATTTTTCAAATCTTCACATAATAATTCATTTCCTCTTTTTAGTTCTATAATTTGTTTTTCCATTTGCTCATTTTCAGATTTTAAGTCTGAATTAGTATTTTCTAAGCATGCGAGATTTTTCTTATTGGCTTTTAGTGATTTACTTCCCTCTTTATATTTACAGTACAATTCATTAAAAGCTTCTTCTAAGTTGTCGGAATCAGATTCATTACATGAAGGGAAAGATGAGTCTGATGTTACCTTGTCGTCGACGTTGGCCATGAATGCCAGGTTGGCTTCTTCTTCTTCTTCATTGCTTGAGCTTGACTCGATATCCGAGTCACTGCTGTTATCCTATGTTGCTGCCATGGCTTTCTTCTTAAATCTTGTGGGTTTTCTGGAACTGTCTTTCTTTTTGAACTCGTTTTTCTTGAGCTTTGGACAATCTGCCTTGATGTGTCCGGGCTTCTTGCATTCATAACAGATTGGTTCATTTTTATTTTAATCTTTGACTTCAGACCTTTTGAAGTCTTTCCCTTTCTTAAAGTATCTTCTCCCGGACTGATACTTCTTTTTCTTAGATAATATTCGTTGTAATCTTCTGGACAGCATTGCTTCTTCATCTTCACTGCTATTCATGCTTTCTTGGTTGTATGATCCTTCTTCTGCCTAGAGTGCGTTGGAGTGCTTCTTTCTACTAGAAGATTCTCCCAACCTTTCCATATTTATCTCATGGGCCATGAGGGACCCAATGAGCTTCTCTAATGACATTATCTTCAAGTCATTAGCCTCTTCTATTGCTGTAACTTTTGGTGTCCATGAGGCAGGTAGGGATCGGAGTATCTTCCTCACCATGTCTCCCATCTGATATGTCTTACCCAGACCAGCTAACCCATTTGTGATATCGGTGAATCTGCTGTACATCTGAGTAATGGATTCTCCTTGCTGCATCTGGAACCTCTCGTACTGTGTTACCAGAATGTCTATTCTGGTTTCCTTAACCTTGTCAGTACCTTCATATGTGATCCTTAGCTTTTCCCACATTTCCATAGCAGATTTACAGGCTGATATGCGGTTGATTTCCTTTTTTCTAAGGGCACAACATAGGATACTCTTGGCATTGTAGTTCAAAGAAATCTTCTTCTTGTCATCTTCCATGCATTTATCCTTTTCGTTTGTCACCAGGAGATCTCATTCTTCAACTATCGACCAGATCTGATAGTCAAGACCTTGTAGAAAGAACTCCATCCTTGTTTTCCAATATGTGTAGTCTTCACCATCGAACAGTGGTTGCCTGTTTACTGACTGACCTTCGAAGTGACCTTGGGCTGCCATTTGATATTTTCTCCTCAGATTGTTGGATCTTCTTTTTTGTCGAAGAGACTAACTCTGATACCACTTGTTGCCCAACTAGCAAGCCCAGAGGGGGGGGGGGTGAATGGGATTCTTTAATAAATTTGATCATCTAAGAACCTATCCACAAAAATATTCACACAACAAGCACTTCGAAGATTGTTAGCGTTAGTGAAAAGTAAACAACAAGCACAAAGCAAGCAATCACACTACACAAGATTTTATCTTGGTTCGGACCTACTCTCCACAGGAGTCATACGTCCAGTCCCTGAGTAACAACTCAGGATTCTAATACCCAAGGGTACAGTCCCCCTCAAGGACACTTATACACCCAGCCACAGCTGGTCTTCTCTTCACAACCCGAAGAGGAATACAACACCCTGGAACCCTACAGGTCTTCCTTCAACACGAAGGGAATAACACCTTGGAACCCCCAGGTCTTCCTTCAACACGAACAGAATAACACAAAAATGTGTTCAAGGGATGATACGCCGTTGGACCAAGCTAGTAGCACAATGCTTGATCCGAAGCGAAGACTGAGAGAAAAAAATCTACAAAGAAGAACACTCTCAGTTCACAAAAGCTCTGTCTAAGATCTACACTGGATGCAGAGAGCTAAGAGCTACAACAAAGCGATGGAGTGAGACTTCAACTCTTCTATGGTGCTTTCAGATTTTTGAATTCTTAATGCTCTATTCTTCATGTAGGCACCAATCTTCTATTTGTATCTTCTTTTGAAAAAGTAGTCGTTCAAGTATCCGTTGTCTCTAAGTTCAGAGAATGTTAGACTGCATGGCTTTCCTTTGTAGTCAACAATTCTTTACGTTCCATGCACGTAAGAAGAAAATCCTTCTTGATATCCTCCAGCTTCTACTTTATCCAACGTTGTATAGAGTTGTGATGTCAGAGACTTGCACACATTAAATGCTAAAACATAGACAGCTAAGCTGTCTCTTGTTGTCAGTCAACGTTAGAGTGAGAATACATCACAATAGAAATTCCATTCTATCTTTTCAAAAAGATATTTCATGCACAAGCATAAGAATAGAAGATATCTAGACATGCATCGTGCTGAGAAATGTACGGTTATATTTAATGCATGCATATCAGAGAAGTACGCGGAATGACTTTGACTAGTCAAGATATTTAAATATCAAGTCATTATAGCCCATGAAATCGATATGAAGATGACTTATAGAACCGTTGTGTATGAGTCATTGTTCATGTGAATCGTTGCTCATTCGTAAACAAATCGTTGTACGCATAAATCGTTATGCATTCATAACCAAATCGTTATGACCAAATCATTATAAGCAAATCGTTATGACCAAATCGTTATAAGCAAATCGTTATAAACAAATCGTTATAGGCAAATCGTTATGAACAAATCGTTATAACACTATAAGCAAATCATTATGAGCAAATCGTTATAACACTATAAGCAAATCATTATGAGCAAATCGTTATAAACAAATCGTTATAACACCATTAGCAAATTGTTATGAGCAAATCATTATAACACTATAAGCAAATCGTTATGAGCAAATCGTTATAACACTATAAGCAAATCGTTATGAAACAAAATCAATGTGAGAGCAAATCGTTGTTCTCACTTATCAAATCGATGTGAAACAAAATCGATGTGAGAGTAAATCGTTGTTCTCACTTAACAAATCATTCTGAGATCGAAATCAATGTGATCACTTAACGAATCGTTCTGAGATCGAAATCGATGTGACCACTTAGCTAATCGTTCTGAGATCGAAATCGATGCGACCACTTAGCGAATCGTTATGGGATCAAAATTGATGCGACCACTTAGCGAATCGTTCTGAGATCAAAATCGATGCGATCACTTAGCGAATCGTTCTGAGAGCAAATCGTTATGCGTCAAAGTGAGTCGATGTGTACTTAGAGAAATTTCATGCTCTCAAAAATTAAGAACAACAATGTAAGGATTTACTTATAAGTCTGCTTGATTTTGCCTGTTTTATTTCCTGTGACTAAAGCTTCATAAGAACTTGTTAGATACTATTTGTTAGGATTTTGTTAATCACCAAAATGGATATATAATTTAGGAAATTATATAGGGATGATCTGATCATCAATTATGGCCATGGAATTTCTATAACAAACTCATTGTAATAAGGACATGATCATTCGTAGAGTGAAGGTATGACAAAAGTGTGGACGATCCGTTTCGCCTCCGTTTGTCCCCGTGTCGACTGTGGATGTCCTCCGGAGGCTCGCGGACGTCGCTGGTCTCTCGTTGGCGATGATGGGTTGCTGGTTGACCTCGTTGACTCCCCGGTTGACTAGGTTGACTGAGGAGGAAACAAAGAAAACCAGAGATGAAAGGGGAGGTTTGTGATCGCCAGGGCCTTACCTGTACCCAAGGGAGTGTTTTGACCATGTTATTGTAGCAGCCTCGCGCAGCGGACGGAGATGGGGGTTCAACTTCTCCTCCTTCGGCCAGCTAAAGGAAGTGAGCTCCACGGTCACGTTCACAGTGTTCTTGCCACAAACAAAACTCTATTAGACTCAAATGCAGTGTAGTAAATGTTCAAAACGAAGAGAGGAAAGCCCAAAAGGCAAGTCCCGTACCGGTTGCGGACTTGAGAAGAGGGGTGGCCAAATGTTATGACCACCCTTCTTCCCTCCATTTTTGGTTGGGAAACCCCTTTCTAGGTGTGTAGGAAGGTGCCCTACGTGCCTAGAGTGTGTGGGAAAGTGTGTGTAACATGCAAGATATTAAAGTAAGAGGAAAGGAAAGAGAGGAAGAGGAGGGAATGATCCTCGTTGTTGGCGTTGTTGGCTCCTTTCAGGGCCCTTCTAGCTCCAAAAGAACCCTTCTAGACGTCCCAAATGAGGAGAGAAAGGAGAGGATGAATGGTGGAAGATAGGGTGCACGTTTCTCTCTCTTCTCTCAAGGTGGCAGCATATGGACGTCCAGTCTCTCCCCCCCTTGCTTAGAGGGGCCAAGGGACTGTTATATAGACAGTGAGCTCGGGGTTGAGAGCCTTGGATGCTCAAGTGTGAAGAAACACACTTGCACACATGGCAATCTTGGTGTTTAAGCTCCAACCAATGGGGAGAGGACACATAGGATTTTTCTGGGTCAAGAGAGTGCCAAGGTGGCCCATATGCCCGTTGGGAACGGTCCCATGCGGTGCATGGACGAGTAAAAGGCGCTAGGGGGCTATATTCTCGAGGTAGTTGCGCAGACCAGGTAAAAGATATTGACGTCCAAAGATCAAGCCGCTAACAGCATGCAGACGTCTAGGGAGGTGGACGCCAACTTTGGTCAGCGTCAATGGGGCTTGCCGCCAACCAGTAGTCGGCCATCGATGCTGCCGTCTACATGGTATCCGAGTCTGGTCAACAAATGGTCAAACGAGGCTTAATGGGCCAAGAGAGCCTTGCGGGAGATGGGCCAAATCGCACGTCCTTAAATGCCCCTCCGAGACATCCGGTCTTGCAAGGGAGCAGAGCGGAATGAAAGGTTGGTGTCTCGGTAAACAAAGGACGCGGAGATTTAATGGAAGGGCCATCTCCGAGGATAGGAGTTCTAGCGAACCAAACGAAAGAGTCAGGCTAGAAACAGATGACGTATCGTCTGAGAGACAAATAGGGGTAAGAAATGGGTGATCTACCCGTGTAACTACAACTGCGACCCAATGGCAGGGTCCCTGGCATGGCCGTGTCGGACTTTGACTAGTTTCCGGCGTGTCTGAGTCAAAGGAGTTGTAATATGACGGTTGAATCAAGTGGGTCTTATAACCGGAGCTCGTGGGCTCGCTGGCCTAATCAGGACGTCGGTCCCGAATTTAGAAGGTCATGGAGACAAGGAGTTGGTTGATCTCTCAAAGGATTATCAAAAAGATTCTAACTGGAATCACATGCTTGGAAAGCCTGAAGTCCAGAATTAAGCTCGCGGCTGGCGAAGGCTCAAATGAACTCAATAAGGCTGGAATGACTAATTGTGAAAGACACGGTGGGACAAGTAGAGAAGGGGGGACAACAAAGACCCGATATCAACCTAGATAGTCATGAAGGGCGGACCCAGTAGGCTACCTGAGCTGGGGGAGCCATGGAGCAATCATATGATTGACGAAAATCACCATTTTTTTTTGAGTGTTAGTAAGAGAATGTTAGCAGTGAAAATGCATGCTGGTGTGGGTTGCCTATCTAAAATGCAAGTTAGCACCAAAGGAAAATTCTAAAGGCCATACGAATAACTGAGAGATCGCAAACCCATCATGGTTTTTGGTGAAGGGGAACTCAGGGTTCACGGTCGCCAAGTTATTAGCCTCTGGTGGGGTCCTATGTTAGACATACCTGCAACGCTCAAGGTCACATGAGCGTTCCAAAATTTAAGCGCATCTTGTGCTTAAGATATCTGCAAAACAACTTGAAGCACAAGATAAAGGATAATGGCCATATAAAGAATAAGAATTTAAAACTTCCGGTCATTAAACGTCCACATCGCTGACCGCCAGTAACCATGTTAATGTCCACAGATGTGGCCGCCAACACAACACTGACGTCCACCGATCTGGACGCCTACCTGACAGCGGATCAGACCGAAAAAATAGGTGATGGGAGTCCATAAGGACTCTTCCATCTACTACCTCCGTCTCTCCCTGCTCCTGCTGCGAACCAGAGAGCTGAGAGACAGAAAAACACAGCGAAATGGCCTCTTCTTCGACCGGACGATCAACAGGTGCAAACCCCGGAGTTCTAAGTGAAGTTCCGGGTCACTTGAGCACGCATCTGGCCAACGGAGAGGTAAGCAATGATTATTTCTATTTTCTCCTGGGCAAAAAATGCCCCAAACAGCGTTCTTACAACCCCCACCCCCATGTAGGAAATCCCAGCATTCCCTAGCCAAGGCCAGGTACGGGCCTTTTCTTGGCTTGTGAACCTGGTAAATGCTATCATGCTGGACATGCGGGGCTTCGTCGGGATGTGGAACCTGAACTTCATGGTGGTACTGGCGAAGAACATGAAAGACATGTGGTGGGGGTTTGACGCCCTGGGGGTGTTGGTGGAGAGATGGCATCCGCACACGCACACGTTCATGTTCCAGGGCTTTGAGGCGAGCGTGTTACTGGAGGAGGTGGAACTGTTCCTGGGATGGCAGCGGTGCCTGGAGTACGATGCAGCGACTCCTCTCCTCCCGTGGGAAGAGATCCTCGCGGACATCGTACGAGACAAGAAGGAGGTGTTGCGGATGACGAACAAGAACGGGATCTTCCTAGACCGGCTGGCCTGGTGGTTGATCCAGCATGCGAGGGAGATTGGCGGAGAGAGGGCGACCCGGGGATTGACACTTTGCCTGGCTGGAGTCTTCCTGTTCCCCACGAGTGGCGATTTCATCCTTTACGAGCACATTGGAGTACTTTCTCTGCTGTGGCGCGGGCAGTCACTTGCCCCAGCAGTGCTAGCCCACCTGTACAGTTCTCTGACCACAATGAGCCTAGGCGGATGCACGTGCGGGAGTTTGTTCCTGCTTCAGGTATGGATGGAGGCTCACTTGAAGTTTGATTTTGCTGATGCACAACCTACCCCCTCCAGAGTCTTCCTTCGGAGTTCAGTGCATTGTAGCAAGGCATGGTACGAGCCAGAAGATGAGATCAAGTGTGTGACCGCAAATTTGAAGGGCAGAGATGCTTGGAGAGATCATTTGGCATTTCTGGTAATGGATGACTTCATCGTGAGGCCACTGTTTATGAGGACCATTGAGTTTAGAGCAAGGACCAGGGAGGACAGAGACTTGTGGCTGATTGGAGCAGGTCAGATGGTGGTGTACCAACCACATCAGTGCCACTGTCAGCTTGGGATTCCACGGGGAATTGCAACTCCATCCAGTTGCACTGATATGATAATCACCGGGAAGAATGAAAGGATGATGAAGAAAGCTATGAAGACTTGGAAGAAATACACAGTGAGCAAAAATGTGGGACTGGAAGTGCAGGAGACACCGGAAGACGTATGGCAGTATGAGGACTTCACAGACACTATTTGTCCCATTTCATGTGACTTTTTCATGGCCCGCAGGGCAAAATGATGTATCTTCCTGTTTTGAATAAATGTAACACAAATTTGATGAATAAAAGTGAGTTGCATTTGTGTTGAATTGGCTTGAATTGCTTGACTTGTCGAATGTGTGGAATGAAATGGCCTCAAAAAGGTTCAAAAGAGTGTGCTGTGAGGACTGGGTGCGGGGCTATTGGCGTCCACATCGATGGCCGCCAACCACAGGTAAACGTCCAATATAGACGTCCACGGAGGTGGTCGTCGACATTCAAAGTAGACGTCCAAACATGGTCGTCGACCAAACTTCGAGGTCTGATATTGAAGAGACCTTGACGTCCACGCCCAGGCCGTCAAGGGTACGTCAGCGGCCAGGGCTTGACGCCAGGAAAAGTTAAACGGCCAGAGATAGATGTTAACACAGAAAACGCCCTTTTTTTTGAACCGACGCCCTCTCCCGGGCGCCATTACACCTTCCCAACGCCGGGAGAGGAGAAAAACTCAAATCCTTACCTTGCTCGAGATTACAATGAGGACGAGAGAGAAACGAAGCATTCTCCGGGGCCGCCGTCAACCGGAGGAGGAAGGGGAAGAAATGGAGATGGCTATGGCAGAGGAAGAAGTGGTGGTGGAGGACGTACCAGAGGGGGAAGAGACCACTGGAGATGATGAGGGAGGAGACGAGACGGAGGCGGAGACACCTCGTCGGACCAAGGTAGGCTCCTAGACACTCAAAACTCTGTGTTTATGATTTGGTGAAAAGGAGGGAAAAGAGTGGAAGCGCCGTCGGGTTAGACAGGAACTTGACGTCCACATCGGTGGACGTCGGGTTCCTGTAAACGTCCAACGCATTGCTGTCTAAGTGAACTTGACGGCAATGGGGTGGACGCCGATATAGGAACTAAACGGCCATACCTGGACGCTGACATAGTGTAGACGGCATACCCTTTCTGCCAACTTAAGATTAACGGCAATCGATGCTGACGTCAAGTTTTCTGTGTTTTTGCAGGGCAAGGGCCGAATGAGGAGTAGGGTGACTTGGGACCTGTGTTGGGCATGGTGCCGGGTGCTGCCGGAGGCCCAGCAGGCCCAGATAGCGAGGATGGGGTTCGGTCATCTCCTATCGGTACGCCCTTTTCACTTAGATGTCCCTTACTTAGAGGCGTTGAGGGAGAGATGGGAGGAGGACTGCAAGGCATTCATCATGCCTTGGGGTCACATGATACCCACATTGGAGGATGTGGCGTATCTGACAGGGCTACCAGTTCAGGGAGAGCCAGTAGTCGGGCTGGAGAGGAGAGACTATTATGATGATATCGTAGAGTTGTTGGGGCCGGAGTTTGTGGCTAGTAGGAGGCGGCCGATCCGGAGCATCTTGCTCGGATCACTTTCAGAGGCCATGGGACTGAGAGGAGGGCGGAGAGGCCCCCTGGAGACTTTGGATGAGTTGTACGCCAGGGTGAGGGGTCTGCTGGATCTAGGAGGCCGGAGCGAGGAGCGCTGCGTCGGGATCTTCGTCAGCTACTTCTTCGGGCGCCTACTGTTCGCGACGCAGTCATCTCAGATGAACTGCAAGTTCGTGCTGCTCTTGAGGGACCTGGCGCAGGCGGGGAGGTATGCTTGGGGCGCCGTGATGCCGGGACACCTCTTCTCACTTCTCCCCAGCAGCTCGCGGCGCTCTTAGAGCACCGGGGGCTTCACCTCTTTTCTTTAGGTACACAAATTTCTCTTAATGCTCATCATTGATTTGAATTTGATTAACTACCTGACTGACCAATCTTTTGATGCCTTGCAGATCTGGGGGTATACGCGCTTCCCGATGGGGCACGGGACACTTGCAGAGGGGCACTAGAAAATGGTGCCTCTCATGGGGAGGTGGGAAGTGGCCCCGGACCCCAGGGTCACCGACAGGAGGGCTGGAAACGTGCGGGTGGCGATCGACCACTACCCGCACGAGCAGGTATGAAAATCTCAACTAGCTTTTGCATTCTTTCAATTACTGCTGCATTTAATGTTACTGACCAGTGTTTTCTCATTCTTCTCAGGTAGTGTGGACCCCTTACGTGGGAGAGGCGGATGCCTCGCACCCGGCGGTGGCGGCGGGCTGGCCCCTTTTTGACCGCCACCTCCTCTTACTGTGCCTCGGGACATGTGAGGTGCTGTATTTGGAGCTGGTGGTATGGACCTTGGGCTGGCACTAGCCGGCCATCGAGGTGCCTTCCCTCGGGAGAGAGGGACACTCGCGCCGGCGGTTCTTCGTTGAGGACCGCGACTGGGGGACGGATCACGGCAGCACCGTCGCCTACTGGCGCGAGGGCGGCGAGCAGGTAGTGCGACAGACGGCCCTCCTTGACAGTTCAGCGTACATGGAGGACTACCAGGCACGGTACGCTGGACGACTCCGACTTGACCGGCGAGTGGTAAGTGAAACTTCTAACCTTAAGCCTTGGCTGGTGGATTGCCTCATTTAATTCTAACCTTGAAGTGCATTTGGCAGATGCCGGAGTCACAGGCCGTGTGCCTCCTAGAGGGACGGCTCTCTGAGCAGGAGGTGGAGCTGGCGAGGCTCCGCACCGAGGTTCGGACATTGGTAAGTAACATCTCGACCTATCTTGAAATTGATTTGATTCGATTGCTGACCAAGATATGTGAATGTAGAGGGCGGAGCAGCAGAGGGTGCGGGCGAGCCACGATGCAGGGGCGAGCTCGTCCGCCCAGCCAGCCGGAGGGGACCTGGCGATCCGCCTGCAAGAGGCCCTGGATAGGGCGAATGAGTGGATCCAGGAGCTCGAGGCGGAGGTAAGACACTGAACCAAACCTGAACACTTTGTGATTTGATTTGATTTGACGTGTTTGCTTTTTTTTTGGTGTGCAGCGACAGGCAGGAGGAGTAGCGACCCTCCAGGCGCAGGTGGAGGCCCTGCGGCTGGATCTATCGAGAATGGAGGGTCGTATGACCGCATTTCGGGACAGCGCGAGGGATGCGGAGGCCGAGAAGATACGGGCTGTAAGACCCCGGATTTTTTACTCTCTTTATATATTTGTATGTATATGAACGGTGTGTTGGGTGTTCGGTTGTTGTGTGCTTAGCATGCGTAGTTCATTGTGCCTGCTATAAGTTTTATCCTTCTTTTGAACATGAGCATGTGCGAACATCTATATATGTATACATAGGTGTATATGATGATTAATGTGGAAGTGAACAATTAACTAATTAGAGGCGTATTATGAATAATACTATGCGTGTGCTATCTAATATTGAAGAATATCCTATACTACCTATTTTATGGAACTTTGTATGGAAGTGTATGAAGTACATATGTGTAAGTATGTATGTATGTTATCTTATATGTGTGACAATTGTATACTTAATTCTACATGCATAACACCTTGGTGTATTTGCGTATGCATGTGTATATTTGGTTGTAAACGTTCTTATTGCATGGTTTAGTTAATGTGTACATTGTACTTCGTGCATTTCATGTACGTAAAGAGTTCAAGCATAGTAGGTGTAATTAGTGGTCATATTGGGATTCTATACTCCTCATGAATAACATGCAGGTATCTTTATGATGATTAGGTGAGAATAGTCAATTGGATGAATTATGCATATAGTATATATATTAAGAAATCCTATACATGTAATACTTAAGCAATGTTAGGTAAAGTTGTGCAAGTTAATCAAATTACCGGTGCGCATATTGTACCCATCTGTTTCAATCATAATGTACATAAATAGGCTACACCAGTGTGCGTATACTATATATATGTCAAATCAAGTGTGTGCATGCGAGGACTATTTTATCGAATGGATTATTCCTAGCTAGCATAAATCATATCACCTCCTAATGATTTGCGAAGCCCTCATAATTCTCGTCATTTAAATTGCCGTGTGTTGAGTCATACATGTGTAAAATATCACGTACGTACAAGTAGGTGTCTACGTACATTTTATCTTAGTATGTTTATGTATGCTTGTGTATGTATATAGATATTTATGTACATATTAATTGGTATAATTAATGTGCATATGGTTATATTAAATGTAAATAATTTATGTGATGAATGGTGATAGTATGTATACCCTGCTATATACATAATGCATGAATACATGCATTACATGCATAGTTTCTGCATAAATTAGGGTTCTGGCCAAAGGCCACCTTGGCGTCAACCTCTGGCCGCCGAGGTGGAGTCAACGTCCAGACCTGGACGCCAAGCCTGACCCAGGCATCCAGCGATGTGGACGTCAACCTCTCTGACTTGCATACGCAGCAGAGCTGCTGTCTTCTGAAACAAGGCATGGCCACCCATTGGGGATGTTCCCCAACGGATCTAAGGCTGTCTAATCGGCATGGTGAGTGGGTGAGGGGCTCTCCTACATCCTGAACCCGAATTGGCCTCTCCCCACTTCTCATTTTCACCCTTGCAAGAGGAAAGGAGAAGAAAGAAAAACCCTAGAGCATTTTGTGAGAAAACCTCAGTTTAGAACCCTCAAATCCGACCCCTTGGAGCTGGATCTGGAGATCTACTGCAACAAGGAGGAAGCTGAAGCAAAGGAGAAGGCTTCCCCATCATCCCCTCGCGTGGAGATCACCCAGGAACCCGGAGGAAGGCGATCTTGGAGGCACTTCTGCATCTTCTTGGAACTGCCCAAGGAGGTCTTCTTCGAGCGACAAATCCCTTGGAGGAATTTTAGAGAGGCAAGTGACCTATCTATGGTGTCCCTGTATGAGTCTAGGTGGGTTTCGATATTTTTATGGAATTTTCTTCGAGTCCTAGACCCTCCAATTCACCCAAGATTGAGAGCTCGGTCTGTGTTTTCTGCACAGACCTGGCTTGACGGCAAGGTCCCTGGACGTCCAGTTCATGAACTCGGCGTCCATCGACCCTGCCGCTGACTCTGAGTCAGCGGCCAGAGACCGCCGTCTAGTTCTTCTGGACAGAACATTGAGTTGTTCTGTCCCTCTTGTACGTTAATTTCGTTATGATTTCCGTGATGAGGATATATGGTATTCCTATAAGCTATGTATATTATCATTTGTGGTGTGTGGATGAATGTGGTTAATGGTGTTTTTTTTTAAACTTATGAGCATGACTTGATGAAACTTTAGCATGTCCATGCTTCATGATTAGGATTAGTTGAAGGCCTTGATTTCGGTCTAATCATGAAGATTGTGGGTCAGCATGTGTGTTTACAAAATTTAGGTAACTTATCCATGCTTGTGCAATTTGTTAATAGATTCGGTTCGATAAAATAGAAGTATGTAAAAATGATTCGTAGTGTTTAATCCATAGATGTATGAATTAGGGAAATTTTGCACTCTAAATTCATGCATAGGTTGGTAGTTTATGTTTAAACAGCAAGTGGTAAATTGCATGATGTGTAGATTCCATGTTAACGTAAATTGTGAATAACATGCAAAAATAGGTGTTTGATTTTCTGAAAATCCTATATAGCTCAGAAAAATCTGAACAATTGAGGGTATCATCATGAACCCGAAACCAGCATGTGGTTAAAATTTCAGATCATTTGGAACAGTAAATACAAAGTTGTGTTTTCCATGTGAAAGGTGATAATTCGTGCATATGATCGTAATGTGATTTGTTATGGTCTAAAACCAGCATGATTAATGTGTTTACTGTGTTTAACTCTTGAAATTCTGTAGTGCCATGATTAGGAAAAACAGAGATATTAATGTGAGTGAGAAAGTGAATGAAATGAGATGAGTTATGTGTAAAACCATGTGTAAAACGGTAAATGTATAAAGTGTAAAAGCTGTGCCTATGTGACACTGCTACCCCAGAGGCATCGGGAGCCGTATATAGAAGAGTCCCTATAGAAGGCTCCATGTGATATAAGTTTGTCCCAAAGGCATTGGGAAAACCCCAGAGGTGGACAAGTACCACTGGATAGGGTGGAGAGGGCTTCTCCCGGTCTGCGCAGTTACCAAGATTCACCGCTGTATTGCCTAGGTGGTGAGTATGTGTATGAGTTGTGTAAGTGTTGTGCCATGTGTTGTGTTATGAGTTGTGTTGAGAGCTGTGCTAAGGAATGAGCACGAGCTATGAGATATTGTTAGTGTCCTCTACTGGTGGTTAGGACTATGTGTCATGGCAAATTGTTTAAGTAATGAAAAATGAGTAAAATGTGAAATATGTGAATATGGCATGTGGTAAGTGCCCAAGATGCACGTGGTAAGTGCAATCGATGTGATATGTGATAAGTGAAAGTGAAAGAGAAAATGATGTGGAAATGAGTAAATTGTATAAGTGTGAACATGTGTACGTGTCAAATGTGTAAAAGTGAACAACGTGAATGAGTAGGTATGAAATCATGTGAAACCGAGAATGTGAGAATGTGTTATTGGAAACCATGTGAAATCAGTAAACTCATGTTGTCATTTTCATGCTTATGTGAGCATAAATGCCTAGAATCCATGTTAGGGATAATTAGAGAAAATGATTGCAAGATAGCTTGGTTACTTGTTCACATGATGTATTTTATGTATTATTGTAGCTCTTATGTGTAGATTTATAGTCATTGAATCATATGAAATCAGCAATCTAAAGCATGTGAAAAGGTTCGTGTATGTGTTTAAAACTATGTGAAATCCATGCTAGTTGTGTTCCCTTTCATGTGTGTAAATTGTTCATGTTGATAGCTTTCATGTTTTAGCTCTTTAAAAGACTAAAGTTCCTGAGCAAATGGAATAGAGATCATGTGATAGGTGAATTTCATTTTACAAATCTGAAAGCATGAGTTATGTATAAAATTGTAGAACTTTCATGATAGGTAGAAAACTTGAATTGACTAGCATGCTATGTGTTGTTAATTGTAAAAGTGCATGTAGAAACCACTAAGACTTGTATGTGTATATCATGAGTAGTGTCGCTTGCTGAGTCTTTGGATTCACTCTTGTTTCGGCATACAGGTTGACAGGTATCGTGCACTAGAAGGTAGCGTGGCGAGGATCATCTTTAGAAGACTATTTTGTGGAGCTGTTACCAGTTGTACTTTTCTTTTGCACAAAAAGGACTATTGTATGGATAATATTTTGGACATTGAAACTCTCTATTTATTTTGTATTAATGTGGACATTGTCCTTCTATCTCGCTATTTAGATTATGGAATGTGTGTTGGTGACGGATTAAGAGTTGAGTTGTTTATTTTATTCCACTGTACTCTATTGCTATCCAGGTACATATCAACCTATCGACCAGTGTTGGGTAAATGTCCCACTGTGATGACGCCCTTTATACCGATGGGGATTGGTATAATCGTACCGGTATGAAGAGGGTCGTTACACGGGCCATCGAGGCCCGGGTGTAGGCTATCGCGGACCTGGAGTTCCTGAAGAACCGGGTGCTGAAGAAACGCCGGGAGCAGCAGCGACAGACTCAGCAGGAGGCGGCCGGGAGGATGGGGTCCGTGTTCGGGTCTCTTGATGACATCGTGTCATTGGGAGATCCATCCGTCGGACGAGGAGCGGGAGCACGCCCAGAGGCTTCCACTGCGACGAGACCTCCCGTCCCAGACAGGCGTCGAGAGAGGGAGGAGGAGGAGGTCAGCAGCTCGCGTAGGCCGAGGCCTAGCGAGGGTGAGAGGAGAGAGGAGTGAGCTTTTGTACCACCGGGGGTATGCCCCTATCATGACATGTACAGAACTTGATCATTATAGTGGAATTTGTGGACTTTTATCATTCTGTGCACTTGAATGGTTTGGTTTATGTTTCCTTCAATCCACAACACTTAAAGAAAACAGGTTAGTGTAGATCTGTCTTTAGCCCCTTGCCTACGATGTACCTTTCTTGAGATCTGGTCAAGGGGCTAATTTCTAATCAAAGATAGGAACATAATAAAATAACTGAAAGGGAAATATGCACATGCATTTTTTGTTTTGTTGTTTTCTTGATTTTTTTTGTTGTTTTTGTTTTTTGATAAGAAAATAAGGAGAATGTTAGTATATATACATGGTATCACTAATTTTTTTGGAATTTTGATTTTTTCTAATTTTTTTAGCTTTTGAAAATAAGAGAGAAAATTCGGGAGAAAATATGTACAACGTGAAATATATACATCAAAAGACTCTCTTTTTGTTGTTTTTGTATTTTTTGTATTTTTTTTAGATTTTTGGACTCTAAGACACATATTCATCACATGTTGTGGTATAGGGTCTACACGATCTACTTAACCATAGAGGCCAAGAGTAAGGAGGGGCGTGCATGAAATCTTTAATGTTAGGCATTGCCCCTAGCCTTCTTGATGTTTTCCACCACGGGAGGTCTTATATAATCAAATTGCCCCTAGAGGTGGAAATCGGAAGAAAAGTATAGAAAATCATGTAGGGCTTTGGTTCAAACTACTTTTTGTTTCCGAATCGACATCTCATATTAAACAGACTTGGTCAACCATTGTTTTCAGGGGGGTTTTTCATTTTATTTCTGATTTCTGGGGTGGAGGCATGTACTTTTTGCTACCTCCTTGAGTTGGTCAGCCTTTTTCCGGGTACATACTTTTTTGCTACCATTTTTGACCTTTTGGCTTTTCTTTTCCCCTTTTTTGAGGCTTGATTTGACATTTTGCCTCTTGCTTTTTATTAGTTGCCCCTGTTTTATTGTGACCTTGTCCTTTTAAATGAGAGTGGGTAGTCCCCTACTCGTAGTTTGTTCCGCTTCCAGACACGACTGAGTGGGAAAAGGGTGTGTGAATAAACCTTCCCTTACTAATGACCAATTGGAAAAGTAGGAAAAGTAGACCCACACCTTAACAAGTGATGAATGACCAACTTGACGGACTGACTGACTGACTAAGGGTAGAATTTTTTGAGGTAGACTGCATTCCAAGGGTGTGTTAGCTCAACTCCCTCGACATACACTAACCTATAAGCGTTCCCTGAGTATGCTTCTTTGACAACGAACGGACCCTCCCAATTTTCTTGCAATTTGCTCCTGGGACCTGGTGCCTTTATGATTTTGCGTTTTAGGACCAATTCACCTACTTCAAATTTTCTCTCAAGAACTCTTTTGCCATAAAAACGTGCAATTCTCTGACGATAGACTTGTGCATGGTCAGCCGCTATCATTCGCCTTTCATCTAAGAGTTCGAGTTGTGCCAACAAGGCTTCCCGACGTTGATCAGGATCAAGTTCGGAATCCAATTGAACTCTAAGCGAAGGGACGAAGATCTCATATGGGAGTATCGCATCCGATCCGTATGTCAAAGCATAGGGGGTTTGCCCTGTAGGAGTGCGGACGGAGGTGCGATAAGCCCAAAGAGCTTCAACCAAGCGATCTGGCTAGTCAGCATTGTTGTGAGATTTGCATGTTTTCTTTATGATTTTAATGAGAGTTTTGTTAGTAGCTTCAGCTTGTCCATTACCTTGTGGATAATATGGTGATGAATGATGCAAGTTAATGCCATATTTACCACACATGTCGCGAAGCTCCTGTGAAGTGAATTGCGGTCCGTTGTCGGTGACGATGTCCCGAGGCACGCCAAATCTTGCAAAGATGTTGCGCTTGATGAACTTGACGACTGTTGAAGCTTTGACTTCTATGAATGCTTCTGCTTCAGCCCACTTCGTGAAGTACTCCGTGGCGGTCAGAATGAAGGACTTCTTACGGATTTCTCCGGTTCTGTCCGCAAGAGGACCGACCACGTCAAATGCCCACATGGCGAAAGGCCATGGAGCGATAAGGGGATGAAGAGAGGAAGAGGGAGCATGAATTTTGTCACCGTGCAATTGGCATTTAGCACAGTGATGGACAAAATGACGACAGTCCTCTTCCATGGTGGGCCAATAATAGTGTCTTAGCAATTTCTAGGCAATTGCTTTACCATTAACATGGCCACCACATTCACTAGAGTGAGCGGCTTCAACAACATCTTGAGATTCGATTTCATCAAGGCAACGAAGATAGACCCCGCTGAGAGACTTTTTGTACATAATGCCACCTATGATCTTGTAACGCTTCCGAGACGTGACGAATTGCCCGTCTATCGGCAGAGGTGGCATAATCGGGGAAGGATCCATCTTTGAGAAAGTTTTCGATGTCAAAATACCAGGGATGGCCATCTTCAAGGTCAATTTCTGGCTCTTTGGAAAGCGCATGGACCTAAAGGGATGGAGAAGGACGCACGAGCTGAGAGAACCACAGATCGACATGGGAAGGGACTCTTAACCTCTGGACAGAAACGGTTTCAGAAGACTTTCCCAAAGGAATGGGAAGGGAAGACGCGAGGGAGGCGAGTGAATCCGCTAGGATATTTTGGGCCCTAGGAGTGTGAACTAAGGTGAGCTTCCTAAACTGCCAGACTACTTTTCCTACCAACTCTTGGTATGGTTTCAACTTGGGGTCCTGGGTCTGGTACTTGCTAAGAGATT
Source organism: Colocasia esculenta (assembly GCA_014218235.1). Taxonomy (NCBI): domain Eukaryota; kingdom Viridiplantae; phylum Streptophyta; class Magnoliopsida; order Alismatales; family Araceae; genus Colocasia; species Colocasia esculenta. Next base: position 94,301,866 of record CM024755.1, on the reverse strand, counting down.
TCCGGAGTATCAACTGCGAATCTCCAATAATCCTTAACTCCTTGACTCCAAGCAATAAAGCTATTTTCAGCCCGGCTAGGAGAGCCTTGTACTCAGCCATATTGTTCGTGGCTCGGATGGTTAACTGATAGGCGTGCGGGATGACTACCCCTTTCCGGTGAGAGGAGGACTGCCCCTATCCCACACCCTTTGGAATTGAGAGCCCCGTCGAAGTAAAGCACCCACGAAGGTTCACCATCGATAATGGCTCCTAACTCTTCATCGGGAAAGCTTTCATCAACGGGGGAGTATAAAGGTAAGGGGTGGTGGGCCAAATGCTCAGCTATGGCATGCCCCTTGATTGACTTTTGGTTGACATAGGTGATATCAAATTGATTAAGGAAACTTTGCCACCTCATCAACCGCTCAGTCAGGACGGGCTTCTCGAGCAAGTACCGAATAGGGTCCATACGCGCCAGAAGTTTCACTTCATGAGCCAAGAAATAGTGCTTCAACTTCAGGGCAACCCAGACGACGGCCGCACACGTTCTTTCCATGGCGGTGTACTTCTTTTCAGCCTCATTGAACAACTTGGATAAATAGTACACCGCTCTCTCCTTCTTCTCATCGTCGTATTGGGCCAAAACCGCTCCAGTTGAATCTTCTGTGGTTGACACATAGAGCAGTAAAGGCCGACCCGGGACCGGAGGAGTGAGAACAGGGGGATTAAAAAGATAGCTCTTCAATTCATCAAAGGCCTTCTGACATTTATCGTCCCAATTAAACTTCGCCTCTCCTCTAAGCATCTCGTAGAAGGGCTTACAACGGATTGAATGCTGGGAGATGAATCTCCTAATAAACTGGAGTTTGCCAATTAGCCCTCTGACCTCTCTGATATTCCTAGGAGGAGGCATGTCAATTATTGCTTTGGCCTTGTTAGGATCAATTTCAATTCCCCGCTTACTTACTATGAACCCAAGCAATTTCCCCGAAGAGACACCAAAGATGCACTTCTTGGGGTTCATCTTAAGATTGTGCTCTCTAGACCTTTGGAGAACTGCCCGAAGGACCTCAGCATGGCCATGTCGAGTCTTTGATTTTACCAAGACATCGTCCACATAGACCTCCATGTGCACATGCATCATGTCATGAAAAATTGCCATCATTGCCCTTTGATAGGTTGCTCCCGCATTCTTTAATCCGAAGGGCATGACGACATAACAATAAGTCCCCCAGGGCGTTGTAAATGAAGTTTTCTCCTGGTCTTCCTCCGCCAAGCGAATCTGGTTGTACCCAGAGAAACCATCCATAAACGACAAAAGCTCGAAACCGGCAGTATTGTCCACTAGGACATCTATGTGTGGGAGAGGGAAATCGTCCTTTGGGCAAGCACGATTAAGGTCACGGAAATCTATACAGATCCTAACCTTACCGTCCTTCTTCATTACAGGGACGATATTAGCTACCCACTGTGGATATAGCACAACCCTAATAAATTTGGCTTTGTGCAACTTGTCAACCTCCTCTTTGATCTTGAGTGCAAGCTTAGGATGTAGCCTTCTCAACTTTTGATTGACGGCCTTTGCGTCGGCTTTTAGGACCAACCGGTGCTCGACCAAAGAGGTATCGAGTCCCGGCATGTCCTCGTAAGACCAAGCAAATCCGTCGGAGAATTCTCTAAGAATGGCTACCAGGCTTCTTCTTCTTCAACACTCAAGTTGGCACTAATCAAAACTGTCTTCGGGGATTCTTCAGTGCCAAGGTTGACTTCTTTAGTGGGCTTGTCTGCAGCCATGGTTGGTCGTCGAACCTTTTTGTGCCATCCACATAGGAGCTCACTGGGTCCTCTTCTCCTAACCCAGGATCTCCCGACTCACGCTCCTCATCAAAATCTAACAGATAAACTCCTAAGCCGTCGTCTACAGAGTCACCTTCTTCAAAGTCAGACTCAACGAGAGCAGGATCCTCAAGAAATTCCGGCACCTGACTTAACTTAGCACACTTCTCAGCCAAGGCCATGACAAAACGGGCAGGAACTTGCCTACCCTTCTCCTTGCGCATGCATGGCTGAGAAAAACTAGACTCTCCTAAACTTAAACCAGACCCTAGACTAGCCTCTAGACCTGACTCTAAACTAGAATCTAGACCATTATTTACAGGACTGCTATGTACAAAACTATGCACAGGGGAAGTGCCCCAAGAGGGGCAAGAGGAAGAGGAACTTAGGCCGGAAAGCGTCGGCCCCTGGCCGACCGGAAGAGGTTCCAGGGAGGAAGGGTGCTCAATGGAGACCTCGGATTTCCAATTTTCAAATTGGCATTTTTTTTTTGGGAGTCAAGGCCAAGAACCATGAGTTGCTGACTCAAGGTAGCCTCGACTGGCGAGATGAGGGATGGAGAGAGGACAGGAGGAGAGAAGGGGATTAGAGGTGGGTGGAGGAACTGAATTGCATGGCGAGCACACGGAAGTAGAGGGAGATGATGGTGGTGAAGATGGGGGAGAGGGAGATCAGACCCAAAGAGAGAGAGGAGGCCAAAATCGTCAGAAATGTCTTCTACTTGGGCATCTTCTTCCTCTTCTTCTTCATCCTCACTCTCAGAGCAAGGTATTTCTTCTATAATGGGCTCCCTGGTCCCCAGCAGGGTTGGCCCCTGGACAAAATGCTCCTTTAAAGTCCAGGTAAGAGGTTGATAGGGTATAAACGGGTTCGGATGGACAGGGTCTGGGCGAAAACCTAGACCGGCCTTGGCTAACAACCTCCTAATCGCCTGGACGCTCTGGATCTCTCCTTTTTCATCCGTGCCTAGCCCGCGGCCATGAACATAACCGATATTGGCCATTACTTCCCAACCTTTTCCCGGGGGACATGGGTCATGGGGTTCTACAGGAGGCTTGGGAGGTTGGCCGAGCTCACAGGGTATGGGGAAGTCAAAAAGAGACATGTCTGGCTTCTTCCCCTTATCCGGAATGAAAAGGTGCGACATCTGCTCTATGGTAACCGCATTGAGGGTCTCCAAGATGGGAATGCTCTTAATCTTGATCACCCGCCCATTGAATGGAAGTTTGAAGCATTGGTGGGTGGTGGAAGGGACCCCTAGAGTCTGTTCTAGCCAAGGACGACCGAGAATGGCCTTGTAGGCCGGATCGACGTCAAGAACTAGGAACTCAGTGGACATAGTGACAGGTCCAATTCCTAACTTAAGAGCAATTTTACCTTTGGCAACCCTCTTGGAATTGTCATAGGCGGCGATGGTGGAGCAGCTTTTCTCCAGATTCTCTTCCCTAAACCCAACTGCTTAAGGGTCTTTATCGGACAGACATTAATGGATGCCCCGGTGTCGATGAGAGTGGAGTCCACCGAAACCCCATTGAGGTTGATGGTGAGACAAAGAGGGAGCGAACGACACTCGGGGGCGGCAAGATCTTTGTCCGAGAAGGAAACTGAGGGTCCTTGGGTGAGAGAAAGAATGGCATTGGTGACCCCGCTAGGAGGGAGGTCATCATTAACCATGATTTTCTGAAGAAACTGGAGGAGAGTGGATTGATGCGACGGCGACCTCCCAATCAATTCTAAAATGGACACCCTCGCGGGTGTCTTATCCAAATGTTGGAGAATGTCATATTCGGTGCCAGCCGGAGGTGGAGGCCAATTATCCTCCTCATTTTGGGATGGCCGCGGAGGCGGAGGAATGATCCGGTTTCGGAGCGTGACATGTACAGCCTCCTGAGACTGAGGGCGGATGAGCTGGAGGGGTCTGGAGGATGGCTCATTGGCAGGGGAAGTGAGGATAGTGGGGTGAGCATCTTGGGGAGGACGGATGAGCACTAAAGGTCTCTCTTCAAGGATGACATCTACCGAGATAGAAGGCTCCTGAGACTCGGCAGTGGGACACGGGTACCATTCTTCGAAACCTTCTACCCCCCACTGTTGCTTTCTCCTCACAACCCGGGGCCCTAGGTGTATCATGGTATGCACATTCTCTTGGGCTCTGGATGAGGAGGGGTTGTTGGTTTGGTGATTGGGGAGAGGGTTACTGAAAATGCCAAGGTCTTTTTTGGTGTACCTAGACTTGGCTATGGCCACCTTGACGTCATCCCAGTTGATTCTACCTTGGTCATTCATATCATAGACCCAGTCACGAAAGGTAAAGCAATTGTTGATGAAGTGACCATGGGCCCTATGGTATGGGCAATACTTGGAGGTGTCAACCCTCGGATTGATGTTCTCCTTTTGTGGGGGGAGTTGAATCGCATCGCAGGACATGAGGGCGAAGAACACGTCCTCGAGAGTCTCAGGGAGGGGAGGGTAGTGCGACCTTTTGGGACCAGGTCGGGTGTATCCAGAAGGAGGGGGAACGACCGAGTAAGGCTTGGAGGGGTGAGATGGGAATTGGTGAGGGTTGGAAGGAGGATTGGAAGGAGGGTGGGAGGATTTGTTGGGAGGCCTCAAAGGCTGGCTACAGGCACTGACAGACTCATTGATGATCACCCCCTCGGTGGTGGGTGCCGTGGGAGCCTTATGTGCCTTTGACTTCCCTTCAAGGAAGTGTGGGAGAGAGGAGTCCTTGATCTGATTTTCAATCACCCTGGCTCTGTTATAAAGATGTGAGAAGGAAGGGAACTCACTTAGCATTAAAACGGAACAGAGCACAGGGGTGGTGTTAGTGACTAACAAGGTTATGGCTTGGGACTCCGGGATGGAAATGTCGGCTCTCGAGGCCATGGACCTCCATCGGTTGGCATAAGTGACAAAGTCTTCGTTCGGCTTCATTTTTTCCGCCACCAAGTCGGGGAGTGTGGGGACTTGAGTGTCCATGTATGAAAAATGCGAGATGAATCGCTTGGAGACAATGTCAAAGTTAACGAGATCCGATGCGGGTAGAGAGGTAAACCATCTCAAAGCTTCCCCTTCTAACGATTGTTGGAAGAGGTGAACTAAGAGAACCCGATCATATAACCACCGATGGGAATCCATGGTAAAGCCGGCGAGGTGGAATTGGGGGTCGGAGGTCCCATCGTACTTGCAGTACTTTGGGGCCTTGAAATAGGGGGGAAAGTAAGCGTTGGGGAGCTTGCAGTAGTTTAGGAGTGAATGAGGTTTAGAGTAGGACAAGGATTCCACCACGAGCTTCCTAACAAGACCTTCTACCTCCGAACGGGGAATGGATTCGGGTTGGATAAGAGGTGTGATTTGGACAGGTGGTGAATAAGTGGAAGGAGGAGTGAGAATGGGAGTAGGCGAAGGAGTGGAAGTGATAGGAGGAATGAAGGTGGGGACGGGAACCCGAGGTGGGGTGACCGGCCTAGGGGTGGGCCTGGATGTGGAGGCATTGAAAGGGGATAAGGATGGAGTGGAAGGAGAGGTTGCTGCCCGGATAGTATGCTTTGAAAGCATAGAAATAATATCCTCGGGCGAATAGCGGGACATGAGTTTAAAAAACTCGGGGTCTTCTTGAATATTTTGGGCATGAGTGGGGTTGACCCTCAAGCTAACTTCCTCATTGTCGGCCTGAGAGGATGATTGGATGATTCCTCAGGCTGAACATCAGTGTTGATCATACCGACAATCTCATCATTGATGTTATCATCATATTCAAATGCCGGTTTATTGGCCATGTCAACAGGGTCCAACCAAGTGTCCATTAGCACACAACCTATGAATTTTAAAGTGGTTGAGGTTGCTTAACTTCACTGTTTTGAGCAGAAATGTGGATTTCTACCAATCAATGTTATCAAACAACGTCCCAAGACTTTTAAATGTCAAAGTTATGTGTTAAGTTGAGTTGAGTTGAGGGCTGTTCTCTCCAATTTCACTTGAATCAATGTGAGAGCAAATCGTTGTTCTCACTTATCAAATCGATGTGAAACAAAATCGATGTGAGAATAAATCGTTGTTCTCACTTAACAAATCGTTCTGAGATCGAAATCAATGCGATCACTTAGCGAATCGTTCTGAGATCGAAATCGATGTGACCACTTAGCTAATCGTTCTGAGATCGAAATCGATGCGACCACTTAGCGAATCGTTATGAGATCAAAATCGATGCGACCACTTAGCGAATCATTCTGAGATCAAAATCGATGCGATCACTTAGCGAATCGTTCTGAGAGCAAATCGTTATGCGTCAAAGTGAGTCGATGTGTACTTAGAGAAATTTCATGCTCTCAAAAACTAAGAACAACAATGTAAGGATTTACTTACAAGTCTTTGCTTGATTTTGCCTGTTTTATTTCCTGTGACTAAAGCTTCATAAGAACTTGTTAGATACTATTTGTTAGGATTTTGTTAATCACCAAAATGGATATATAATTTAGGAAATTATATGGGGATGATCTGATCATCAATTATGGCCATGGAATTTCTATAGCAAACTCATTGTAATAAGGACATGATCATTCGTAGAGTGAAGGTATGACAAAAGTGTGGACGATCCGTTTCGCCTCCGTTTGTCCCCGTGTCAACTGTGGATGTCCTCCGGAGGCTCGCGGACGTCGCCGGTCTCTCGTTGGCGATGATGGGTTGCTGGTTGACCTCGTTGACTCCCCGGTTGACTAGGTTGACTGAGGAGGAAACAAAGAAAACCAAAGATGAAAGGGGAGGTTTGTGATCGCCAGGGCCTTACCTGTACCCAAGGGAGTGTTTTGACCACGTTATTGCAGCAGCCTCGCGCAGCGGACGGAGATGGGGGTTCAACTTCTCCTCCTTCGGCCAGCTAAAGGAAGAGAGCTCCACGGTCACGTTCACAGTGTTCCTGCCACAAACAAAACTCTATTAGACTCAAATGCAGTGTAGTAAATGTTCAAAACGAAGAGAGGAAAGCCTAAAAGGCGAGTCCCATACCGGTTGCAGACTTGAGAAGAGGGGTGGCCAAATGTTATGACCACCCTTCTTCCCTCCGTTTTTGGTTGGGAAACCCCTTTCTAGGTGTGTAGGAAGGTGCCCTACGTGCCTAGAGTGTGTGGGAAAGTGTGTGTAACATGCAAGATATTAAAGTAAGAGGAAAGGAAAGAGAGGAAGAGGAGGGAATTGATCCTCGTTGTTGGCGTTGTTGGCTCCTTGCAAGGCCCTTCCAGCTCCAAAAGAACCCTTCTAGACGTCCCAAATGAGGAGAGAAAGGAGAGGATGAATGGTGGAAGATAGGGTGCAAGTTTCTCTCTCTTCTCTCAAGGTGGCAGCATATGGACGTCCAGCCTCTCCCCCCCTTGCTTAGAGGGGACAAGGGACTGTTATATAGACAGTGAGCTCGGGGTTGAGAGCCTTGGATGCTCAAGTGTGAAGAAACACACTTGCACACATGGCAATCTTGGTGTTTAAGCTCCAACCAATGGGGAGATGACACATAGGATTTTACTGGGTCAAGAGAGTGCCAAGGTGGCCCATATGCCCGTTGGGAACGGTCCCATGCAGTGCATGGGCGAGTGAAAGGTGCTAGGGGGCTATATTCTCGGGGTAGTTGCGCAGACCAGGTAAACGATATTGACGTCCAGAGATCAGGCCGCTAACAGCATGCAGACGTCCAGGGAGGTGGATGCCAACTTTGGTCAGCGTCAATGGGGCTTGCCACCAACCAGTAGTCGGCGGCCATCGATGCTGCCGTCTACATGGTATCCGAGGCTGGTCAACAAATGGTCAAACGAGGCTTAATGGGCCAAGAGAGCCTTGCGGGAGATGGGCCAAATCGTGCGTCTACAAAAAGCTCAAGAGATCGATTGGACATCATAACGACGTATCTTATGTTTCATAATTCATTAATGTATTGACAAGAGATTGACTAATGACAGATCGTATGCGGTATAAGTGCTCTCTATCTCCAGGGTACTTCATGGTACAACTAGCACGGTCTATATGAGGGAATCCATAGAGTACAGAGACTTACGAAGGTCTTGAGGAAAAGATCGCTAGTCTGCCAATACGGAATGACCAGCAGAGAGCTCCCAATTCCCCAAGAAGGGTGTGCCTAATCGTGCAAATATGTAAGTGACGTGTCTCGGAACTTTCCTAATCACGTATGCATTTGATGAACAATTAATGGATTATCAGAAAACATATAAATAAGGAAAACCCACATGCAATTCAAGATGGAAAAACTTAACTAAACAAGTCCATTCTAATCATGTTTTCATCACATATTCATATCACATACTTATTATGACAATTTCATATCAAGCTAGATCACAAGAAGATAATCAATGAACATAAGATCACTCACATAATACACATTAGAATCATATTCATGTCATTACCATTTTCAAATGGATTGATAACTTTTAGGCAAATGCACACTAAGTGACATGCTTACTGACTAAGAGATTAAATATGCTGACTGACTAGCTAGAAAGAACAGTCTCGGGTCGGTCTTTGAATTGCGTCATACACAGTAGACGCTTTTCATAACACGTTGTACAGTCAAATAGGGCTAACTATGAAGAATGTAAATCACGACAGCTTACCTGGTCGTCTTTACCCTTGAATCGCGACGGGATACCCCGTCACATTAAATAAAAGCATTTAAATACTAATATAAAATTTGGCGAAAAAGCTTGAGCGGGAAAACATGTCGAATCGCGACGGGGGTACCCGTCGCGAATCAGACAAGTGCTGAAATCCACGCAGCGTGAAGATCCACGTGGAACGTTGACTTGTCAGACAACGAATCACGACGGACTTCACAGTTGTGGTTTACCGAATTGTGACGGCCAAGGCCGACGTGATACCAGGCGCTGGAATCGCGTCGCCTGGTTCGGTCGCGACTCAAACCTCCAAACCGAAAGCACAGGAACTTGTAGCGATGCTCTTACGATGCTTATATCTCTCTATCTACTGACATTTTGACAAAAATTTCAACATGAAACATGACGAGGACAACTAGTATAAGGACTTTCATGTTGCGGGTTGGATCTAATTCAGTCACAAATCATGTGCAACACATTAAGAACGCGAGAAGCCCTAAACATGCGCGACTTAGAGAAAACACCTATAACTCGATGGATACATAACGAAAATTGGGAAAATCAAGTGTGTATAAAACTAGACATGCAACACTATAAGATGGTATATGTTTCATTTATTCTTGGCCCGAGATCACCTATCTTTGGATGAATCTAAGAGACACAATAGCCCAGGTCAATGCAGAGTAAGGTTGAGTAAGAACCTCGGTTTTCCGAAGCCATTCTCCTCTCGTCCTGCGCCCTAGCTTGCTCCTCATGACCCCAACTCAATGCTAAACTTACCCTAAAGGTTTGGTGGCGATTTCTTATAGTTTTAGGGTTTAATCCATTCCCTAATGGGACTAGGAAAGGTGGCCTGCGAATTCTGCATGGCACCTTCCAAAAATTGGGATTTCTCCTCCCAAATGAAGTAGCTACACCATAGGAAGGTGCTAAACATGGTTGGCCATGATTTGGCTTTCTATGCTTGGCTAATAGCATTAGTTTAAGCCCCAATTTGCCCTTCCTAATTACCACATAATTACAGGTACGAATTTTGGGTATTTTCTTGCTCCAATTTTTATTCTTGGGCCAAAAGTGATCCATTGGCCCAATTTTGATAATAGGTCATTAATACATGATGTTGGAAGTCTCTCCAACATATTTATTTAATTTATGGTCGTGTTATTTTTCCCCGTTAACGGTTTTCTGACTTAGTTTCCTAATTTGGGAAATTAGTCACATTGTAACGTACACTTGGCCAATCAGATTTTTTGTTGCATGAATTTCTTCGTGGAACACTTAGGAGTAATGTTTGGGGTTGATTTATAATTTTTACGAAATTTTCCAATGTGTTCTCTCACGTACGATAGTGGTATGTAAGTTTTACCATTTCGATAATACAGAAATTATTTATTTCAATTTTTTTTAAATTTTATGAATGTTCGGAATGTTACATCCTTCTCCACATAATAAAATTTGGTCACCAAATTCACATATAATGGTATAGTTTCGTCTTAAGAATAGTTATGGGTGGTTTTTCTTCATTCTTTCCTCCGTTTCCCAGGTGGCATTTGTAACTCTATCTCGACTCGATTGAACCTTCACCATAGATATGGTACGATTCCTGAGTCGTTGGAACTTCCAATCCAGTAGCTTGATCGGCTTCTCTTCATAGGTCAGGTCCTCCTGAATCTCCAAGTCCTCATGGTTAATCACGTGGTCAGCATTGAATAAATACTTCCTCAGCATGGATTTGTGGAATACATTGTGCACGTTTGCCAGTTGTGGAGATAGTGCAAGTCTATACGCCACCTGACCAACCCTTTCCAGGATTTCAAAAGGTTCGATAAATCTGGGACTCAACTTTCCCTTGATCCCAAATCTTTGAATTTCCCATGACGGCGAGACCTTTAAGAATACATGATCGCCAACTTGGAACTCCAGCTCTCTCCTTCTTTTGTCTGCATAACTCTTCCTTGATTGTACTCTTGAGACGTTCCCTAATGATCTGAACCTTTTTGACAGTCGCTTCAATTAAGTTGAGTCCAACCTATTGGTTCTCTCCAACCTCCTCCCAACAAAGGGGTGATTTGCAACTCCTGCCATATAAGGCCTCAAACAGTGCCATTTTGATACTTGCTTGATAGCTATTGTTGTATGCAAACTCCATCAGGTATAACTGATCATCCCATTGTCCTCTAAAATCTAATACAAGAGCACGAAGCATGTCTTCCACAATTTGATTGGTTCTTTCGATTTGTCCGTCAGTCTGAGGATGAAAGGCAGTGTTAAAATTTAGTTTGGTTCCCATTGCTTCTTGTAAACCCTTCCAGAAGTGTGAAGTAAATCTAGGGTCTCGATCAGATATTATAGTGAATGAAACCCCATGTAATCTGACTACTTCCTTAACATAAAGTGCAGCCAACACATCTACTGACCATGTACTCTTAATTGGCAAGAAATGAGCCGACTTAGTCAAACGATCAACTATCACCCATGTGGCATCCATGCCACCTCTAGTCTTGGGTAACCCCATGATAAAGTCCATACCGATGCTATCCCACTTCCATTCCAAAATTTCTAGTGGTAGCAATCCACCGACTATTCGGAAATGCTCTGCCTTGACTTTCATGCATGTCAAATAATATGACACATGATTTGCCACATCCCTCTTCATGTTTGGCCACCAATATGACCTTTTTAAGTCTTGGTACATCATTGTTGATCCAGGGTGGATCGTGTACTTCGACTGGTGAGCTTCATTTAACAACCTCTTCTTGAGTTCCCTATGATTAGGGACACATGTCCTGCCTTGGAATAGTAATCTCCCATTAGCTGATAGAGAAAAGTCTGGTCTTTGTTCTAGCTTCTCCCTGATCTCAACTAAGAATGGATCCTCTCCTTGTTTCCCCTTGATTTTGGTCTGTAGATCAGACTGTATTTGGAGATTGGAAATCATCACCTGTTTCTCCTTCTTTCCCATGTCTAAATTCAAACTTGCAAATTTCTCCAGTAACTTTCATTCACCTTACATCATACTAGCTAGCATAGCTCCTGGTTGTCTACTTAGAGCGTCTACCACCACATTGGCTTTTCCTAGGTGATATTGAATGGAAAAGTCAAAGTCTTTGAGATATTCTAACCACCTCCTTTGTCTCATGTTAAGCTCCTTCTGTGAGAATAAGTATTTCAGACTCTTGTGGTCAGAAAAGACTTTAAATTGCTCACCATAAATGTAATGCCTCCAAATCTTCAGGGCGAACACCACAACGGCTAACTCCAGGTCATGTAATGGATAGTTTACTTCGTGGATCTTCCATTATCTTAAGGAATATGCTATTACTTTCCCTTGTTGCATTAAGACACATCCTAGACCTATTCCAGAAGCATCTGAATAAATTTCAAATCCTCCCTCTTCAGTGGGTAAGGCGAGGACATGAGCAGTAGTCAGACACTTCTTCAAGCTGTTAAAGCTCTCTTCACATTCATCGGTCCACACAAATGGATTTTCCTTCCAGGTCAGCTTGGTTAATGGTACTGCGATCTTTGAGAAATCCTTTATAAACCTTCGGTAATATCCTGCTAATCCCAGAAAGCTCCTGATTTTCGTGATGCTTGTCGGTCTTTCCCATTTCAACACGGCCTCTACTTTTGATGGATCAACAGTGATACCATCCTTGGTTACCACATGCCCCAGGAAGGATACCTCCTCAAACCAGAATTCACATTTACTTAGCTTGGCATACAATTTATTCTCCCTCAGAATTTGCAATGAAATCCTCAAATGTTCCTCATGCTCTTCTTTGTCTTGGAATAGATTAGTATATCATCGATGAATACCACCACAAATTTATCAAGATATGGGCGATAGATGCTATTCATCAACTGCATAAAAACTGCAGAGGCATTTGTTAGTCCAAAAGGCATAACAATGAATTCATAATGCCCATACCTGCTTCGAAAGGCTGTCTTGTGTATATCTTCTCCCTTGATCGTCAATTGGTGATAGCCGGATCTGAGATCTATCTTAGAGAAATATTTAGCTCCAGACAGTTTATCAAATAATTCATCAATCCTTGGCAGGGGATATTTGTTCTTGATGGTTAACTAGTTTAATTGCATGTAATCTATACACAGCCTCATCGACCCATCTTTCTCTTGACAAAGAGGACTAGTGCACCCCATGGTGATGTGCTTGGCCGGATAAATCCTTTTTCTAGCAGTTCCATCAGTTGCTCTTTTAATTCTTTCAATTCTGCAGGGGACATTCTATATGGTGCCCTAGATATAGGTGCTGCTCCAGGGATCAACTCGATGGTAAAATCGACCTTGAAAGATATGCGGAACTATCTTAAATAGTAATCTAGAAGGGGGGGTTGAATAGATTACCACCAATTAGAAACACTATGGCCTTGTTTTTAATCCAACACTGACTTGTCGAAAACTTAAACAGATTTGTGCGAAATTCGAGCTGCGATGTGTGTGTTGATTGTGAGTAGAATAACTATCAAACTATCTAACGTGTGAGTAATCAACGTGCCCACCAAACATCTACCGTGAAATGTTTAAACCATAGGACACGAAAATTTAAGGTGGTTCGAAGTACACAACTTGTGTATCCTACGTCCACCGTCCACACACAGATGCATAAACAACTGCTTATGAGCAAGTTCAACTCTACAACTCACACACACTCATTGTCTGATGCAAACATGTAATCAGAACAACAAACCACATGTGAATCAAGCACAAGGAATGCTTGAATCACCACCACACACACAAATATAGGAAAAGTATTGAAAGAGAAGAGTTCTGAGATGTAGAAGTAAATCCTGATGTAGAACTCTTCTTTCTGGTCGTCTAAAAAGATCTCCAAGCTTCAACTTGATGAATATCAGATGATTTAGAAGCTTTAACTACGGACGAACCGACTTCAACTCTGTTCAGAAGATCGATCTTCTTTTCTCTGGACGGAGGGTTGAAGTAGAGAAGTAGGGAGAAGCTTTTCTCTTAGGGTTTTGCTTATGGTTTTGGTATGGGGGCTTCTTGCTGCGAAAATACATTCCTACGATTTTTATATATGGGTGCCCATGATGGAGAGTCGTGCTCAAAGGGATCTCCCAAATATAGATAATATCCTGACCATCAGATCTACTTGAACTTCGGCTGTCGGACAGGCACTCCATAGCTGTCGAAACTAATGCTAATTCTAGTTTCCAGAACATGTTGTGCTAGAAAACTGGATCTATCGACATGCGATTTGATGCTGTCGACAGGCCATCTGTATCTGTCGACAGGTGGGCTTCGACTGTCGACAGCTACTGTCCCAATTGAGCTTTCAGTAGCTTGTTTTGTTCTGGATGGTCTATCTGTTGACAGGCTTCTTCTTGGCTGTCGACAGGTGTGTACTTGAAGTCTTTTTCAAGGTCTTTTGCACTTGATGTTGAGTGCTTGTCTTGCATACGTTCACACCTACATAAAAAGACATTCTAAGTGAGACACAATGAATACATAGGTGATCACTTTTGCACTTGCTTATGCCATTTATGTCTTTATCAAATTTGTCATTTTACAAACATCAATTGCAACAACCATTGTGTTCACATCATCAAAAACATTTAAACACATGAGAACCAAACATTCTCCCCCTTTTTGATGATGACAAAATTTACAATTGATGTTTCTCCCCCTTTTGGCAACATCCAAAAAGACAAATCATGCACTCATGGATAAAAGTGAAATAGAGAACTGTGATTTCATTGATGGAATTCGAAAGTACACACAGTTACAGAAGATGTCCAGTACATGATATAAGTAGAGCAAAAGGGAAAGGACATGACTAACATAGCAAACAAACAAACTCAAAGCCAAACGTAGGAATATAAAAACAACACTTCCCAAACTGAACCTAGACACTCTAGACATCGTCATTCCCAGGTGCAGTGGGATGACAAAATCATGAACTCTGTAGAGAGCTGGTAAGTGATGCTGAATTTGCACATGAGTGTTGGCCAGTGCATCCATCCGTGTATCAACATGATCATGACAAGCATTGAGATGGTCAAAGCCGTAGTGAGTTGATTCTACAATTGGCCATCTGACCAGCAATAAAATCTCGAAGGGATGGTGCTGGATCCTGTGGTGCTTGGTCTTCAGCAGCAGCATCATCATCTCCCTGAGCATCATGGGCTCTGCTTGGGAGTCTTCATTACCACGATCATCTTCATCATCCGAATCGGACTCTTGTTCAACATCCGACGCCTGGCCCTTGAGAGTCTTGTAACTCTTCCATCTACAAGCTTGTAGCCCATTCTGTGTACCGCAGTGAGATCAAAGGAACTGCAGGACGAGAGAGTTTTACATTCAGAATCAGATATTGGAATGCCAAGGAAGGATATGAGGGATGTGATAGGGCATGCATATCGCATAGATCTCTTGAATTGGTAAACATTGTTTGATGAGGTCAACCATAAGGAGAGGAGGTTGATTTGCGCAGTTCTTAAGGAAATAGTAGAAGAGGGAACTTATGGACGGCAGTGACGAGTTCCCTGCTTCCGTCCTTAGGAACTACAAGAGTGGTGAGGTGATGAATGAGACGATTCAGTGGAGGGAAGGAATTGGCATTTAGCTTCAAGTGATCCACACTGGGATGATAGATCTGGTGGGTGATCAGGGTATAGTAGTCAGAGGCAGAAGAAGGAGATGACAAGGATATTTGCCCCGGAGTTGGAATTTGAAATGCACAGCAAAGGAGATTGGGGGATATTTGAAAAGTGGTGCCTTTACCGTGGTGTAAAGCTCATCACCTTGAACAGACAACTCCAGGTTGTTGTAAAACTCCGTCACAGTGACTGGGGAGTACCGCTTGTGGGAGTACAGAAAGGTCGTCCAACCTGGGGTGTCAAATGGGCTGGAGACGGGGGGGAACATGTCCTCCAGGACTCAAATCCACGAACCGTGGCTGGAAAAACTTGGGGAGGAGCCCGGACCTTAGAAGTTGGCGGTTGGGAGGGACAATGAGCTCTGGCAGTCGGTCATCTCGGTGCTTACTTCGGTGCTCAGCAGAAGCCCTGGAATCGTCGCCGGCTTCCGGCGAGATGGGACACCGACGGGAAGCAAGGCGTTGCTTGGGGGAGCCATGGAGAAGGTGAGGTCGGAGTGGGGAGGAGCACTGAGGAGAGGAAGAAGATAGGAGAAGGAAAGAAAAACAGACGGGGCAGAATCTGGGGTGGTCACCCTGGATAGAGGAGAGTTGGGTTGAGAGAGGGAGGTAGGCTTTTGAAGGAGGGGGAAGGGTTGAGGAGACGTGGGTTTCCTTTTAAAGAGGTTGGGAAGGAATTTGAATAGGATGGGACCCACAAAATCCGGCCAAAAAGCGTGCCAGTTGGGCTTCTGAACTGCCCAAGCCACCGGCTGTCGACATGTGCCCAACTAGCTGTCGACAGTACAGTGCAGATGTGTCCCAGAACTAAGTTTTGTGAATTTTCTGTGGGATATAGAGTTGCACATGGTATTTAAGGTTGAGAAAAGTCTATACCCTTTACAAAGTGTCAAAAGAACTAGTATCAAGACACATCAAAATTCTACAATAGTTAAGAGATAATACTGAGGGAATCTTAAGTTTTAGCATTTAGAAAACACCGTTCAAAAACATATGAACCGAAGATAACCCCTTTGAATAGAACCATTGAAGAAAAACATATTCTTGAGTGGGTAATTTGTATTTGAAAAAATGAAGGTAATGTCTACGAACAATTGACAATAACACACCCTTGCCCTTTAATACAAATGTTTTTGAGGCTTCATCTCATTTCTTACAATGGTACAAGTTTTTTTTTTTTAGGTTAATGTGGGTAAGGTGGTAATTAGGATCACGTACACCTTTGAACGTGAAGGTAGACATTTGTGTGCCCGTACCCCCAGTTACTCATTGTGTGTGACCATCATACATTATGCAGAGATAATAAAAGAACCTTTTGACGCGAAGACAGACATTTGTGATGCCCATGTCCCTAATTACTCAGTGATGTTCATCATTGCTCTGCCTTTGGCCATTGCATATAAACATTATTTGATCTTTTTTTGTTGTTTAGAAATAGGTAGCTTTTCTCCTTTTGTTTTTTGAAAATCAAGGTCAAAGGTTATGTAAAGTCAAAAGGCCACGTAAACTCATTAAGTTCAACAACCGTCTTACTTATCAATCCACTTTAGAAACATGATCATTCACAAGGGAGTTATTCAAGTGGGTAGGCTAAAATCATTAGATTTGTTCAGTTTCCTAGAGGATATAACCTAGACTCAAGCACAAAATATTATTTCAAAATCATTGAATTTAGGACATGTCTTTGATACTTTGTGATTATGAAAGATTGTAATGAAATTTATACCCAAGTCTCCCCTTGTAAGGCCCTCGAATTTTGTTGCATTATTGTATTGCATGTAAAAATTCGTGTTGTGTATCTAAGTATGTAAATATTACGTAAGTACTAGTTGGTATGTATGTAGGCATGTGTAAATTAGTGTAAATAATGTATGAATGGTATGATGATAGTGGGTACTTAATAGCGTATACATATGGTATATATATATATATAGGTAAAGATGTACATGGTTTCTGCATGCTTTAGAGTTCTGGCGAAGGCCATGTTGGAGTCAATTCAATGGACGCGAGTTGAGTAGGCGTCAAACCCCATGGACGCCAATACTAATTCCAGCATCCAGCGATGTGGATGCCAACTTCTCTGACCTGCATGCGTTGCAGAGCCTAGAATTCCAGGAGCAAGCTACCCCAACCATTGGGGAGATGTCCCCAATGGTCTGAAAGGCCATCTTGTCACCCCTGCGTGATGAGAGAACCCCCTCTCCTATATACAAACCCATTTTAACACAATGGTCTGAAAGGCCATCTTGCACCCCTGCGTGATGAGAGAACCCCCTCTCTATATTAAAACCCATTTTACAACCCTAAGCCTTCTCTTTGCCCCTTTGCAAGAGAGGAAGGAGAGAAAAAAAGAGAGAAACCCTATTTTCAGACTGTGAGAAAACCCACTTTTGCAACCCAAAATCCGAAGTTCTGAAGCTTGATCCGGCCACCTGCTGCATCAAGGAGCTTGCTGGATCATCGAGGAAGCATCCCGACCTCAGACTGCTCTGGAGCTTGCTCAAGAAATCGGAGTGAGCTTTTCTAGGAGCTTCTTGGGACAGCCCAAGGAGAGCTTCACCGAGCCTAGATCCATCTGGTGTATTTTCTAGAGGCAAGTACCTACCCATAAAGTCCCTGTATGTGTCTAGGTTGGTTTTATAAAATTTATGTATTTTTCCTCGTGTTCTGGATCCCCCCTTTCACCTTTTCATTTGAGTTCGGTCTGTGTTTCTGCACAGACAGGAACTTGGCATCAATGCCTTGACGCCAAGATCCAGGTGTGCGTCCAGCGATCTTGCCGTCCCACTCCTGGAATGGCCAGAGACCGCCGCCAAGTTCATCTGAGCAGAACAGCAAGTTGTTCTGCCTTTATATAATGTAATCTCTTATATGTTATGTATACTAGTGAATGTGGTGTGTGGATTGAATTTGTGCAAGGTCTGGTAAATGATAAAGTTTATTTATTTCATGGAATTACATGTATGATGAGTGCTAATCTTGTAAACCTTGTTGTATGATTTAGGACGAGTCAGAATGTCCTACATTTATGGGTCATGCATGTATTAGTCAGTCTTTGTTCTGAAATTCTGAGATTTTTCCCATGCTTGTGTGAATTAGTGGAATATTGTTGGAAATAGAAACATGCGTAGGTCATGATAAATCTCGGTAAATCATGTATTGCCCAAAAATTTCAGGAATAAATTCTGTAGCTCCATGTCTGTTAGGGTTCAGGCAGTGAATTGTAAAAATTGTGATTGGTATTCAACTTCATGTTAAATCGAATTGCGGATAGCATGTGGAATAATGTTAGATTTTCTGTAATTTGTTTTAGCTTAGAAAAATCTGAAAATTTTCATGTGGGATCCTAAACCCGAAATTAGCCTGTGGTTAAAAGTTCAAGTCATTTGGATTAGTATATGATGCATATGAATTTTCCATGTAAAAATGTGAAACTAATGCATGCCTTTGTATAATGATTTGATTTTGTATATGACAACCTGATTAGTGAAATTTCTGAGTGCTAAATTTCTGTAATTGTAGTGCCATGTTAGGAAAAATAGAAGTGTGCATGTGAGTGAGAAAGTGAATGAAATGAGAGTGACATGTGTAAACCTATGCGTTAAAATCGGTAAAATGTGTAATGTGTAACTTGTGCCAATGTGACACTGCTTCCGCAGAGGGTAGTGGAACCGTATCAGGGAAAAGTCCCCCTGAGAAGGTTCAAAGTGAAGTGACCCTAAGGGCATTAGGGGAAATCCTGGAGGTGGACATGTACCACTGGTTAGGGTGGAGACTTGTTCTCCCGGTCTGCGCAGTCCAAGAGTTGCCATTGAATTGCCTAGATGGCGTCTATGTGATGTGATGTGTTATGTCCTTCTTTGGTGGTTTGGACTATGTGTCATGGCACTAAATGTGAATGTGTAAAATGTGTATGTGTTCATGTGAAAAATGTGAATGTGAACAATGTGTAAAAGTGCATGTGTAAAGTGTGAAATATGCGAATTGGGAATTGTGTGAAATTGTGAAACCAAAATGTGAGGATGTGATTTGTAATCTATGTTATGACAATCTGAAATCATGCTTAAACAGTAGCTTTACTATGATATGATCATGTTTATGTATGCAAAATGCCTAGAATCCATGCTAGGGATAATTGTTAAGCATATATAAACAATTTCCATACTTGGTTGTTCATGTTGTGATTTAATCGTTGTTGTAGCTCTCATGTGTTAGATTATGATGCTAAAGTATGTAAACCAGCAAGCTTAAAGCATGTAAATGTTACGTATATGCGTAGAAATGTGTAGATTCCATGTTAGGTATGTTTCTTTCATGCATGCTCGGGAATTTATGTTAATGGCTTCATGTCTTAGTTGGTTGAAGGTAGATTTTTATGTGAGAAATGAATAGAAAGCATGTGATAGATGATTTTGATTTAGGAAATCTGAAAGCATAGTCCATGTGTTTAAATTTTAGATTCACCATGATAGGTTGCAAAATTTAATGTCAAGCATGCTATATGTTGTGTCTTGTGAATGTGTATGTAGAACCTACTATGATATGTGCATGTATGGTATGTGTAGAAGTACTTGAGGAGTCTTTTAGACTCACTACTTGCTTCGGCGTACAGGTGTAGTTGGTGACAAGACACTTGTGGAGGAGACGTTGGAGACCGACTCCGAGCGTGGAGATTAGAGTGTTGGAGTACTTGTGACATTTTGAGATTTTCATAGTATGTAATTGCAACATTGTATTAGAATTACCATGGAAGGGAATGTATAAGTGTGGACATTTATGTATTAATTTTCAGCAATTTAATTATGTGGACTTTTAGTTCTTTAATGTTATTGATTTATGTATGTTGAATGTGGATGATGAATGAAATGAAGACAGTGGTTCTTTTACTTCCGCTACTCTGTTCTTATATTCACGTGTATCTCAGCTGAATGTTATTGTTGGGTAAATGTCCCACTGTGATGACGCTCGGTATATCGACGTGGGTTGGTATAACTGTACCGGTATAATGAGGGTCACCACAGAGATTGGTATCAGAGCGACCGGTTGAGATTGCACATGAATATACATAAGTCATCATCTTCATTACATGCTAAGTCTACGTAGGAATGTCCACATGTGTAGAAATCACTAATAACGGGTGGAAAGTAGATAAGAAAATGGTTAGAAAACTTAATAACCTAGCTAATGGTGGCTGAAATTTATTACAGCCATGGCTTCGAGAGGTAGGCGTGGCGGAGCGTCGGCCCGTGAGGATGAGACGGGCGGGAGCAGCAGGCCCCGACACCGCAAGGTCCTGTACTTCCCCCACCGCCGCCTGTGGATTATGGAGTATTCATGCAAGGTCTGGTGCAAGCCATGCAGACGCAGGCTCATACCCAGGCAGCACTCCAGGCACAGTTGGAGGCTCAGGTTAGACAAATAAAATGATTAATAGTCTGCTTTATTTAATTATGTGATATTATGTTGATTGTGTATTGCTTGCTGTGCACTGTAGCAGGCTCAAGTACCAGCTCAGGACCATGGTGGACCTTCTACCATGGAGAGATTCAAGAGGATACTGCCACCCTCTTTTAAGGGGAGAGCGATCCGTTGTTGGCTGAAAGCTGGATGAGGGAGATAGAAAAGATCTTCCGAGCCATCAGGTGTGCAGATGAGGATAAGGTTACATTAGCCACCTACATGCTACAGGTATGTTTTGGTTTATATGCTTTGTATGTTTTGTTAAGCTAGATTTGTTTAGATGGTGCTTATGAACGGTGTACTGCAGGAAAGAGTTGATGTTTGGTGGGCTTCATTGCTGCGTACCCGGTTTGAGGATGGAGCTATCGATGTTGCTTGGGACGAGTTCGTGAGGCTCTTTCGGGCCAAGTTCGTCCCCGACCATGTGCAAGATCGGATGGAGCAAGAATTTCTATCTTTGGCTCAAGACTCCATGACCGTGCTGGAATATGAGGCAAGGTTTTCTGAACTCTCTAAATATGCACCTCATATCATGGCAGACGAGCGCAGGAAGACAAAGAAGTTCGTGATGGGACTCAAGCCATCACTGCGGATGAGACTCGTGGCGTTTGACCACCGCACGTTGGACGAGGCCCTTAGTGCTGCTTGTAGGAAGGAGGGAGAAATGGAGCAATACCTGAAGAAAAGAAAGCTTCGCAGAAGAGACCTACAGCGACATTCTAACATAGGACAAGAAGAAAGCGGTGTACCCACCTATGCAGCGACCAGTAGCAGTCGGCAGTTCTCAGGTACCTTCTGTACGTTCCCCTGGAGTGAAGAAGGAGTGTCCCCACTGTGGGAAGACGCATGGTGGTACCGAATGTTGGATGATTGCGGGAAAGTGCTTGAAGTGTGGGAGCAGTGACCACAAGATCAGAGATTGCCCAAGACTTCAGCAGGGAGCTCAGCGTGGAGCGCCAGCCCCAGCAGTAGCGGCAGCCATGCCAGCTACAAGAAGACCAGGAAGGCCTCGAGCCCCAGCTCGAGTGTTTACTTTAGCTCGTGAGGACGCCGAGCAGGCGGAGCATGTCACCGAAGGTACGGTTTTACTTTTAGGTGTACACACTCGGGTTTTGTTTGATACGGGTGCTACTCACTCGTTCATTTCCGAGCGGTTCGCTAAGCAGTTAGCCCTAGAGTCAG
This sequence comes from Colocasia esculenta, assembly GCA_014218235.1. Lineage (NCBI taxonomy): Eukaryota > Viridiplantae > Streptophyta > Magnoliopsida > Alismatales > Araceae > Colocasia > Colocasia esculenta. Next base: position 94,280,154 of record CM024755.1, on the reverse strand, counting down.
CATAGAGTCTGAGGATTTAGAGGTCCCTTTGTCTGTACACACCCCTGCGGGTACGGTATCGACTAGGAAGTGCATTCCGTCGTTACCTGTGTGCATTGAGGATAGAATCCTAGATGGGTGTTTCTTCTTGCTAAAGATGAAGGACTATGATGCTATTCTTGGTCTGGATTGGCTAGAGGAGCACTATGCATTAGTCGATTGTCGTCGGAAGAAGATTGTTTTCCACATTCCTGGTGAGGATGAGTTCTCTCACCCCTTGCCAAGGAATTTGGCGGGAAAGATGGTCATCTCTGCCATGAAGGCGATGCGCATGGTAAACAAGGGTTGTGATGCTTTTCTTGCCAGCGTGGTGTTAGTACCAGAGGCTGATGAGTCACCTACTCTTGCAGAGATTGAGGTATTGCAGGATTTTCCAGATGTCTTTCCTGATGACTTGTCTGGATTGCCACCGGATAGAGAGATAGAGTTTACCATAGAGTTGCTTCCGGGCACCTCTCCTATCTCGAAGGCTCCATATCGGATGGCACCTGCGGAGTTAGCCGAGTTGAGGAGGCAATTGCAAGAGTTGCTTGATAAGGGATTTATTCGCCCTAGTGTTTCCCCTTGGGGCGCACCTGTATTATTTGTCAAGAAGAAAGACGGGTCATTGAGGTTATGCATTGACTATAGGAAGCTGAACCAAGTGACTGTGAAGAAAAGGACAAGATGATAGGGTGAGCAAACTAGCTCAGTAGGATTTACATCTCAATGTGCACGCACTAATATACATGATTAACATTTTAAATGGGCAGGATATGAACATGAACATGATGATAATGCATGCTTTTCTAGCAAGTCAAATTTCTGAATAGAACAAATGTCATATCAAATCAATTATTGGATTTCATATCCACTGGACAGGTAATTCAAGAATTGAATCATATCAAAAGAATTGGTCATATTCACACAGATATCACATATTCACGTGATTCAACGTATCATATCAAACTTATCATATCATATCAAACGAAGGCACATTCACACAAATCATGCACACAAATCAGTGCCATGCCAAGCACCACAAGTCCATACTCCCGCGGTTATAAGTACGTTGGGGCGCTCCTCCCAGGACTAGACAGGGCCCTTATTGCATAGGCATTAGTCAAATGGACTGAAGTCCCACGTTGTGCCGATCAAACATATACATATTATGGCCATGGAATTTCAATAAAAAACTCATTGTAATAAGGACATGATCATTTGTATAGTCAAGGTATGACAAAAGCTCAAGAGATCGATTGGACAACATAACGACGTATCTTATGTTTCATAATTCATTAATGTATTGACAAGAGGTTTGATGATCAGTCCATCCCCATATAATTTTATTTAATTATATACAATTTTGGTGATTAACAAAACCCTAACAATTATTTTCTAACAAGTTTTTATGAAGTTCATCCACAGGAAACAAATCAAGCCTAATCAGTAAGTAATTCTTACACTGTATCATTTAAAGTTCAGAGCATGCATTTCTTCCAAGTCCACATCGTTTTCCTTTGTGAAAGAACGATTCTATCACTACAACGATTTCGGTCTCACAACGATTTGTTAAGTGAAACAACGATTTCAGTCTTAACGATTCGCTAAGTGAAACAACGATTTCGGTCTCGTATCGATTTCGTAAGTGAAACAACGATTTCAGTTTCACATCGATTTCATAAGTAAAACAACGATTCTGTCATCGGTTTTTAAGAGAAACAACGATTTGATTGTTATAACGATTCGATAAGTGAAAACATCGATTTGCTTATATCTATACAACGATTTGCTCAAACAACGATTTGTTTATGTTTGAACAACGATTTGCTTAAACAACGATTTGTTTATATTTGAACAACGATTTGTTTATGTTTGAACAACGATTTGCTCAAACAACAATTTGTTTATGTTTGAACAACGATTTGCTCAAACAATGATTTGTTTATGTTTGAACAACGATTAGTTTATGTTTGAACAACGATTTGCTTAAACAACGATTTGTTTATGTTTGAACAACAATTTATTTATGTTTGAACAATGATTTGCTCAAACAACAATTTGTTTATGTTTGAACAATGATTTGTTTATATTTGAACAACAATTTACTCAAACAACGTTTTGTTTATGTTTGAACAACGATTTGCTCAAACAACGATTTGTTTATGTTTGAATAACAATTTGCCTATATTTTTATAATGATTTGCATAAACAACGATTTCATAAGTTGAACAACTATTTCATTGTCATAACGACTTCATGGATTACATTGATTTCATACATGATATTCAAATATATTTTCAAATACTATGAAAGTCAAAGTCTTCCTGCGTGCATCACTAATATCCTTGCATTTATTGTGATTGTACACATCATCTGCATGTCGCATGTTTGAATGCTTTCTACACCCATGATACAATAGCAAATACTTTATCAGGTGATAGAATAGCATTTCTATTTTGGTGTACGTTCTTACTGCATGGTTTCTAACGTTGACTAACAAGCATAGAGACAGTCTAGCTGTCTACCGTTTGGCATTTATTGTGTGCAGGTCTTTGTGAGTACCAAATCTTACAACGTTGGAAAACTAGAAGTTGAAGAATATCTGGATGAATCTTCTCCTTGCGTGCATGGCTCCAGAGCATTAAATGGCTGCAAGCTTACCTGTCATACACCTCGGACCATGCTGTCTAACGTGCATCTATCATAGAGACAACGACCATTTCAACGACTATATTTTTCAAGAGAAGATATATATAGAAGACTGATGTCTCCATGAAGAACAACTTTGGCACCTTAGAGCTTTCAGAGAACCAACCTTCAACTTGCGAGCATCAGAAACAAGAGCTCCAAAGCTTCACTCCATAATCTTCTATAGCTTTTAGCTCTCCGTGTTCATTTGCTTAGCTTTTGGAGAGCCTTTGTAGTTCTGAGAGTTTTTCATCTAGTGAAAATCCTTCTCTCTCAGACATTGCCTCGGATCAAGTATTTTTTGTAAGCTTGGTCTAGGGGCCATTTGCTTTATTCACATCTGTTATGAAGTTCCTCTTCGGGTTGTGAAGAGAAGACCTGTTGGAAACAGGTGGGTGTAATTCCCTTCTTGAGGAAGGAAGACCTGTTGTATCTGGTGGTAGCTATACCTCTTGGGGGTTAGAAGAGAAGGCCAGCTGCGACTGGATGTGTAAGGGTCCTTAAAGGGGACATACCCTTGGTTAGTGAAATCCCAAGTTGTTGCTTGGGGACTAGATGTAGGACTCCTTGGGTTAGGAGGTCCGAACTAGGATAAATCCTCCGTGTCGTATGATTGTTTATTTTCTAGCTTGTCTTCATTTATCACTAACACTAGCTATCGATCTCAATGTGTTTTTCTGTCAAAGCATTTTTGTTGACAGGTTTTTATCTAAACAAGTTATTAGAATTCCATTCACCCCCCCCTCTGGGCTTGCTAGCTGGTCAACAAGTGGTATCAGAGCTAAGTCTGTTCAAGAAAGAAGATCTGATGATCTGAAGAGTAAAGACGAATGGCAGCTCAAGGGTATGCAGAAGGTTAGTCAGTCAACCGACCCCCTCTATTAGATGGTGAGGACTACAACTATTGGAAGACAAGAATGGAGTTCTTTCTCCAGGGTCTCGATTTTCAATTGTGGTCCATCATAGAAGAAGAAGACTTAGTTGTTCTCAACAACAGAGAAAATTGGACAGACGATGACAAGAAGAAATCGTTAAACTGCAAAGCAAAGAGTATACTGTGTTGTGCGCTGAACAAGAAAGAATTTAATAGGATCTCAGTGTGCAAATCAGTAATGGAAATGTGGGAGACACTCAGAATCACATATGAGGGAATAGACAAAGTCAAAGAAACAAGGATAGATATCTTGGTAGCTCAGTATGAGAGATTTCAAATGTAACCAGGAGAATCAATCACACAAATGTATAGCAGATTCACAGATATTACAAATGGATTGGCTGGGCTTGGAAAAAGATATGACGTGGGAGATATGGTAAGGAAAATATTGAGATCCCTACCAGCCTCATGGACTCCTAAAGTAACAGCCATAGAAGAAGCAAATGACCTGAAAAGGATGTCTTTTGAAAAGCTCATTGGGTCACTAATGGTCCACGAGATAAACATGGAAAGGCTTGGGGAGTCCTCCAGCAGAAAGAAACACAGCAATGCTCTCAAGGCTGCAGAAGACATATCTGGTGATGAATTAGATGGTGATAAAAGCACTGGAAGTAGTGAAGATGAGGAAGCATTCCTATCCAGAAGATTACAACGCATATTGGCCAAGAAGAAATACCAGTATGGAAGGAGATATTTCAAGAAAGGAAAAGACTTCAAGAAACTCGAAGTCAAGGATACAAAGAAAGCTGAACCCATATGCTATGAATATAAGAAACCTGGACATATTAAGGCTGAATGTCCAAAACTAAAGAAGACGGAGTTCAGAAAGAAGGACAGCTCGAAGAAATTCAAAAGGTACAAAAAGAAAGCCATGGCAGCTGCATGGAGCAATGACAGCGACTCAGACAGTGAGTCAAGCTTCGGCGAAGAAGAGGAAGAAAAGGCCAACCTAGCCTTCATGGAAAACTTAGAGGAAAAGGTAACTTCTGACTCATCCTTTAATTCTTGCAATGATTCAGATTCAGATAGTTTAGAAGATGCATTTAATGAATTATATAGTAAATATAAAGATGCGTGCAAATTATTAAAAACCACCAAGAAAAGTCATGCATGCTTAGAAGTCACAAACTCAGATCTAAAATCTGAAACCGAGCAGTTTGAAAAACAAATCTTAGAAATGAAAAAGAGAAATGAATTGTTATGTGAAGACCTAAAAAATATGGAAAAACAGGAAACTTTAAATGAACTGAAAATGAAAGTTGACACACTAACTAAGGAAAATTAATATTTAACTAATACAATTGAAAAGTTTACAAATGGTAAATCAACTTTAATACTAAAAAGAGCTAGAAGATCAGGCAAGAAGAAGCATGGCTTAGGATATACTCCACCAGATAATGAAGAAACAGTAGTCCATCCTAAAATTTATCCAACGCTAAAATTTGTAGTTGAACAAAATATTGAATATAAATCTAACTTTAAATACATTCCAACTGAAAAAGTTAGTAGAATATCTTGCTGTAGTCATTGTAATAAATTAGGACATACCAGAACAACCTGTACGACAAAACACCTAAAATGGATCCCTAAAAGAGAAGTTGAGGAAACTAACCATCAAGGACCCAAAAGAACTTGGGTACCTAAATCCTAGTGTTTTAATTGCAGGGAAACCTTAGAGCATCAAAGTGGTACTTGGATAGCGGGTGCTTAGGGCACATGTCAGGAAACAGAAGATTATTTTCTTCCATTAAGGATGAAGAAGGTGCAATGACGTATGGCGATAATGGAAACGGAACAGTGATCGACTGTGGACCAGTTGGCAGCCATGGCAGAACTTTCATTGAAGATGTGCTGTGTTCAAGGACTCAAGCACAACTTGATAAGTATCAGCTAGCTGTGGGAAAAGGGTCACAAAATCAGGTTTCAAGAGTCAAAGTGCATAATTATGAAAGATGGTGTAACAGTATTCGAAGCTTGCAGAGAAAAGAATCTACATGTGCTTCATCTAGAAGAGTTAAAGGATCAAGATGTATGCCTTGCAGCAAATAAAGATCAATAAGCTGATCTATGGCACAGGAGATTGGGTCACTGTAGTTTGGATGGAATTAGAAAATTGGTCAAGCGAAACCTAGTCGAAGGTTTGCCCAAAATAAGCTTAAGGATAGAAGGTGTGTGTGAACCTTGTGCAAAAGGGAACCACACAAAACCATCTTTCAAGTCAAAAACAGTTGTAACCACCTCCAAACCTCTAGAACTGTTGCATATGGATTTATTTGGGCCAATGAGAACCACCAGCCTAAGAGGAAAGAACTTTGGATTTGTGATAGTGGATGATTATTCAAGATTTACATGGGTATCATTCTTAGAGCATAAAAATGACACCTTTGATAGCTTTGTTAAATCCAGTAAGAGAGCACAGAAGAACAAGAAGTTCAGTATAGTACGTATTCGATTAGATCATGGAGGAGAATTTTAAAATGAAAAATTTGCAGAATTCTGTGATGAACAAGGAATTCAACATAACTTCTCAGCACCAAGGACACACAGCAAAATGGAGCAGCCGAGAGGAAGAATAGAACATTATTGGATATGGCCAGAACCATGTTATCAGAATACAATCTTCCTAGATATTTCTGGGCTGAAGCAATCAACACAACATGTTACATAATAAATAGAGTGATGATCAGGCCAATCCTGAAGAAGACAATGTATGAACTTTACAAGCAAAAGAAGCCCAAGATCAGTCACTTCAGGACGTTCGGATGCCCTTGCTTCATCCACAATAATGGTAAGAGAGATATTGGTAAGTTAGATTCCAAATCTGATGAAGGAATATTCATGGGGTATGTTTCTAAACCTAAAGGTTATAGAGTCTTTAATAAACAAAGTTTATTAATTGAGCAAACTGTCCATGTTATTTTTGATGAATCTAACCCTTCCTTGAGAAAGGAAGTAGATAGTGATGATGAAAATGTAGAAAAATTATCCAAGAAACTAAGGAATACATCTATCAAGGATAATGAAGATCCACCCTTGGAAGAATTGCAATAGAAAAAAATATCTCATAATGATCTTCCAAAGGAATGGAGATACAAGAAGGATCATCCAAGAGACAACATCATTGGAGATCCATCTGTTGGGGTAAGAACAAGAGGTAATGCCATTCCCTGTGATTATTTAGCTTTTGTATCTCAAATCGAGCCGAAGACAGTCAATGAAGCACTATCTGATGAATCTTGGATAATGGTCATGCAAGATGAACTTAATCAGTTCAAGAGAACGCAAGTTTGGTCCCTTGTTCTGAGACCATCAGATCATCCTGTGATTGTCACCAAGTGGGTGTTCAGGAACAAATTGGATGAAGCTGGTGTTATCACTAGAAACAAGGCTAGACTGGTTGCTCAAGGCTATTCCCAAGAGGAAGGCATAGATTTTGATGAAACCTATGCACCAGTGGCTTGACTAGAGGCAATTCGGATTTTACTTGCTTATGCATCTGCATTAGATTTAAACTTTTTTCAAATGGATGTAAAATCTACTTTTTTAAATGATACATAAAGGAGAGTCTATGTAGAACAACCTCCTGGTTTTGATGATGTAGATTTTCCAAATCACGTTTTCAAATTGTATAAAGCTCTATATGGTTTAAAACCAGCACCTAGAGCATGGTATGAAAGGCTTAGTGTATTTTTATTAAATCATGCTTTTATCAGAGGACATGTAGATAGCACTTTATTTATTAAGTCAAAAGTCAAAAATACATTGCTTGTGCAAATCTATGTAGATGATACAATATTCGGATCTACTGATGAATCTTTGTGCAAGTACTTTGAAAAGCTTATGCAGGGAGAATTGGAAATGAGCATGATGGGGGAAATCAATTATTTCCTTGGACTTCAAATCAAGCAAGGCAAAGAAGGCACACACATCTGCCAAGTGAAATACACCAAGGAATTATTAAAGAAATTTGGATTCGGCAATGCAAAGCCACTGTCCACACTAATGAGCACATCTACAAGTTTAGACAGTGATAAATATGGTAAGAAAGTAGATCAAAAACTTTAAAGAGGTATGATAAGATCATTACTTTACTTAACTGCTAGTCGACCTGATATTCTATTCAGTGTATGCATGTGTGCAAGTATCAGACTGATCCTAAAGAATCTCATTTAATTTCTGTTAAAAGGATTTTTAGATATCTAGCTAGAACTCATAATGTAGGTTTATGATATCCAAAATCATGTGAAACTAATTTCGTAGGATATTATGATGCTGACTATGCTGGATGCAAGGTAGATAGAAAAACACCAGTGGAAGTTGTCAACTTCTTGCAGGATGCTTGATTTCGTGGTCCTCAAAGAAACAAAATTCAGTAGCACTATCAACAGCTGAAGCTGAGTACGTAGCTGCTGGAAGCTGTTGCACTCAAGACCATTCCATTACTGTGCGACAGCACCAGTGCAATAAATCTCACCAAAAATCCACTTCAGCACTCCAGGACAAAGCATATAGAGGTTAGATATCATTTTATTATAGATCATGTAGCTAATGGAAATATAAATATTTCTTTTATAAATACGTTGAATCAGTTGGCAGACATCTTTACAAAAGCCTTATCTGAAGAGAGATTTACATCTCTTAGAAGGGAACTAGGCATGTGCAATTTGTAATAGATCTCTTTGCACGTAACTGAAATAATAAAACCTTCAGAATAATGACTATTCTCTCCCTTGGAATTAAGAAAATCCCTTTATTGCTTGCATCATAAATTGATCTGATGGTTCGATATTTAAAAAGCCTTTATCTCTTGAGAAATCATCTCTTTTTGTCGTTTTCCACATTTATTGATATGTCTTTTCAAAAGCAACTTTAACTCGCTTTTAATTCCGTAATCTATGCCATACCGATTCCACCTTTCTCTCTCATCTCTTTCGACTCGCCTGGAACGATAAACCCTATCGATTCCGGCATCCTCTTTGTGTGATTTCGAAAGAATCCCTCTGTTCGCGTCAAAATCTCTCGTGGGCTTCTGTTCTACTCCTTCCCACGATCCTCAAGAACCTTTCCTTGTTCAAATCCATGGCGGTTTCTGGGGTTTCCGGCACTGTTGGCGGTTACAGCACCGCGTTCCTCACAGAAGAGCAGTAAGAACGGTTTGCAGCGGTGAAGACGAAGCTCTGTGGTAACAAGGCAGTGGATGTGGCTGATTTGGAGAAGAACGGGATGCACAATGTGGTAGCAGCAATGCAGAGGATGAAGTGGACAAACATGGTGACTATTTCAGAGGCAAGCTATCCAGATTTGGTGAAGGCTTTCTATACCTATTTGAAATCCGAAGTGGACGGGTCCCTGACCTCCATAGTCAAAGGTATTCCTATCCACATCACATATGATCTATTGGAGAGTCTATTTGGAGTGTCTACCAGTGGTCGCAGTGGGGTAGACAGTGTTGACATTCATGTCAAGGGACTGGGGATTATTGGTACTGAATATAAGTTGAAGGATGGTAAAATCGATATAAATCAGCTGAATGCTTTTAATAGGATTCTTCACTTCATAGTTTGTCAGATCCTAGTGCCCAGAAGTGCTACTTTTTCAACTTGCCCTAAGGCAGATTCAGACATGATGTTCTGGGTGATTCAAAACAAAGACATCAATATGGCCGAGGTGATTATTGAAAGAATGAAGTTTGCAACTGCGATGATATGGGACAAGAAGAACAAGCTCAATGTGTCCCTTTCCTATGCTCACCTGCTGACAAGGATTTTTCAGCATTACAATATAGATTTGAATGGTGAAGTCTCAGAGAAGATTTGCCAGGCTATCAGGTCTAGAAATTTGAAGAAAAGTGGTTTTTCTTTAGTAGCTGGTGTTTAGACCAAGACTTCAGTTGCTGAAGGTGAGGCCATTATTGGAGAAGCTCAAGAAGTTCCTGTTCCAGAAGCAGAGGCAGAGGTAGAAGTGAGGGCTGAAGACCCTGGTGCAGAAGCTCCAACAGCCCCAGCAGTTTTGGAAGAGGCAGCAGCAGCAGTCAGGCCAGAAGAACCAGTGTCTAGTCCAAGAAGAATTGAAGAAATTCCTCCAGAACATATTGAGCTCGTTGGGCAATCAACAGAGGTTGATACCCCCACGACAGTTATTACATCTATTCTTCTTGAAGTATTGGATACTGTCACCAGCATTCAGGGGGAGCAAGAAGAAGTTGTTCCGGAAGTTGTGGCACCAGGCCACAGTGATGTTCAGGTAGAAGATGCTCCTGTTCAGGGGGCGCATGTTGCTGAAATGGTAGCAGATTTTCAGGGGGAGCCCGTGGCTATCCCCCATGTTGATCAGTTCCAAGAAGGTGTTGTGGAGAGCACCTCGGATGAAGATGAAGTTCTTGTTGATAATGTAGAGCCAGTTGTTGGCACCAATGATAAAGGCAAAGGTGTAGCCCCTCAGATTCCTTTGCTTACCAAACGGGCACACCATAGTTCCAAGAAGAAGAAGCTGAAGGTCAACATGAAGCTAGTGATAAACAGATTAGATGCTCATGGAGAGATCCTGTGCTCACTGCAAAATGAAGTATCATCTATCTTTGTGAGCCAAAGCATAGGAGCTAAGCAGATTGGAGTAATGAAAGCTGAACTCCAAGGTTTGAAGGGTGAGTTGGGAAGCATAAAGCAATTAGTAGAAGATCTATCATTTTTTGTGAGGGAGCACTTGCCCATTTCTGCCCCTCCTGCTCCCACTCATGCAGTTCCAGAATCTTCAGGGCCGTCAAGGGCAGTTTTAGTAGAAGAAGTTCGACCACCAGGGCCAAGGAATGAAGAAGAAATCCAGCCATCAGGGACAAGTAACATAGAAGAAGAAGTCCGGCCATCAGGGCCAATTGGTGTTGACGATTCAGGGCCATCAGGGCCAAAGGTTGTTGAGGAATCAAGTCAGGATCAGCCAGCACAAGATGCATCTGGAGCACCAAGGCCATCGGTTGAGTAGGCAGGGCCTCCAGGGCCAGTTGTGGATGAGTCAGGGCCATCCGGGCCAGTGGAATCTCAAGATGAGCATGGAAGAGTTGAAGCACCTGTAGATAAGGCTATGCCCCCAGAGCCCCCTACTTCTCCTGTTCAAACTCCAGCCCTTCCTTCTCTACCTTCATCTACCACTGCTCCTCCAGCTCCTACCACCTTTAAACAACCTCTTCCCAAAAACTTTTTCTCACCTACACCATTTCCTACCACAACCTCCTCTTCTCTTGTTTCCTCCACATTCATTCCTCCTCCTCCTTCTGAGGCACCTCCAACATCCTCCTCAGTTGGAGCCTCATCTTCTGGTCCTTCATTAGCTGAACCATCTGTACCACCTCCCTCAACTTCTTATTCTTTCCTTCATCCTCCTACTCCTCCCTCCTTTGTTACCATCATTCCAGAGGGTGCCCAACTTGAAGGTCCCTTTTATCCAGGACATCAAAGATGAGTTTGAAGTAGCCATACTTCACTCAGTCCTATCAGTTGGCACTCACATGCATAGGAGAGGCTCTTCCAGCCATGTTCTTAAAAAGAGAAAAATAACTTCCAACCTTGCTATTTCTTCTAAGCCTCGTTTTCCACCTCTTTGGTTTTCTCTCACTGTTGAAAATCGAAGAAGGTCTATCTATTGTGAATTCCTCCAGAAATGCACATTTGCCACCATTTTTGGCCTTCCTCCCCTACATCTCACCGACCACCTAAATGTTGTTCTCCCTCTCTCTTCTATTTCAAAAGCTGAATAGTCAAAAAAAATTTCTACGACTGAGGTTAAAAATGAAGATCAGTGGGCTCGGGGCCATCAATCTTTATACAGGCAATTCATATCTGCCAGCTTTGCTCGATTCCCACCCAGGGATCGCCCACTCACTCTCTCTGAGTGGTTTGTGATTCATCACAAGAATACCTGGGGTCCATTTATTCAGAAGGAGATCAAGGTTATCTGCTATTTCCAGATGTTTAACGATTACAGCTATCTCAATAATCTACCTGAAGTTCAGCTTGGCCAGTTTCGACAAGCTATTTCTCTTCTTGGTTCGGATGCTGCTCATTCCACCTCCATTCAAGTGGATTTTGCCACATTGGAGATACCAGATGTTGTGTTCCTACCTCCACTTCATTCCTTAGTCATGGAATCTGCATTAGGCCCTCTTATTTTTGAAAGATTTCTAGGGTCATGGGGCGCATTTCAGTGCAGAAAGGAAATTCCCTTGCATTCCACAGATTCATCTACCAAAATATCACCAGGGCCACATCAAGTCTGATATTCTTGCCCCTCTTTTGTCTGAATGTGAGCGACTATCTCCATCAGACTGGGAAAGACATTACCCTCTCACTGCTCAGTAGCTTCTTGATCTTAATGCTTCTCAGGCCAGATCAAATCAACCTCCTCTGTCTACTGCAGAATTTCTAGATTTTAACTCCATTCATCTTGTTCGAGACCCATTTGATATGTGGGTTGAGAGATACAAAGTCTATATTTCAATGAAAAAGGAACTGAAGCGCCAATAGATCTTCTTCCCCATTTTCGTTGATCAGTTCCTCCAACATGCTAGCTTTGGTACTTCCAGCACCTACAAAATGTCTCTTGGCAAGGATGAGTATGGAAATTTCGTGGAAGCTCAGAGGCAACTGCACATCTAGAGGATGGTTCCTATTATGGGACCTTCCTACTCTATGGTTTATGGAGCCTTCCAAGGTTATTTTGAAGAGCAGGAATGCAAGGCATGGCCGATCATTACTCACTATGCCTCCCTCATGTCCCCTACTTTCTACATTCCTATACCTCCTCAGTGATATAATATAATGTTTCTTCTGGCTCCCATTTATCTTTCTTCTATTCTCTCTTGTGTGTTTTGATTTTTTTTGCTTAATGACAAAAAGAGGGAGAAAATAAAACATTCTGAAATACATATCAACAAAATCCTCATTTTAGAAAATTTACTCAAGTTCATTTCAGAACATTATATGTTATGTTTTGTTATGTTTTGTCATCACCAAAAAGGGGGGAGATTGATGATCAGTCCATCCCCATATAATTTTATTTAATTATATACAATTTTAGTGATTAACAAAACCCTAACAATTATTTTCTAACAAGTTTTTATGAAGTTCATCTACAGAAAACAAATCGAGCCTAATCTGAACGTAATTCTTACACTGTATCATTTAAAGTTCAGAGCATGCATTTTTTCTAAGTTCACATCGATTTCCTTTGTAAAAGAACGATTCTATCGCTAAAACGATTTCAGTCGCACAACGATTTGTTAAGTGAAACAACGATTTTGGTCTCACAACGATTCGTTAAGTGAAACAACGATTTCGATCTCACAACGATTTCATAAGTGTAACATCGATTTCGGTTTCACAACGATTTCGTAAGTGTAACAACGATTTCGGTCTCATATCGATTTCGTAAGTAAAACAACGATTTCAGTTTCACATCGATTCCATAAGTAAAACAACGATTAGGTCATCGGTTTCTTAAGAGAAACAACGATTTGATTGTTATAACGATTCGATAAGTGAAAACATCGATTTGCTTATATCTGAACAACGATTTGCTCAAACAACGATTTGTTTATGTTTGAACAATGATTTGCTTAAATTACGATTTGTTTATGTTTGAACAATGATTTGTTTATGTTTGACCAACGATTTGCTCAAACAATGATTTGTTTATGTTTAAGCAACGATTTGCTCAAACAATGATTTGTTTATGTTTAAACAATGATTTGCTCAAACAACGATTTGTTTATATTTGAACAACGATTTATTTATGTTTGAACAACGATTTTCTTAAACAATGATTTGTTTATGTTTGAACAATGATTTGCTCAAACAACGATTTATTTATGTTTGAACAACAATTCGTTTATGTTTGAACAACGATTTGCCTATATTTGTATAACGATTTGCATAAACAACGATTTCATAAGTTGAACAACTATTTCATTGTCATAACGACTTCATGGATTACATCAATTTCATACATAATATTCAAATATATTTTCAAATACCGTGAAAGTCAAAGTCTTCCCGCATGCATCACTAATATCCTTGCATTTATTGTGACTGTACACATCATCTGCATGTCGCACGTCTAAATGCTTTCCACACCCATGATACAATAGAAAATACTTTATTAGGTGACAGAATAACATTTCTATTTTGGTGTACGTTCTTACTGCATGGTTTCTAACGTTGACTGACAAGCATAGGGACAATCTAGCTGTCTACGGTTTGGCATTTATTGTGTGTAGGTCTTTGTGAGTACTAAATGTTACAACGTTGGAAAACTAGAAGTTGAAGAATATCTAGATGAATCTTCTCTTTGCGTGCATGGCTCCAGAGCATTAAATGGCTGCAAGCTAACCTGTCATACACCTTGGACCATGTTGTCTAACATGCGTCTATCATAGAGACAACGACCATTTCAACAGCTATATTTTTCAAGAGAAGATATAAATAGAAGACTGATGTCTCCATGAAGAAAAACTTTGGCACCTTAGAGCTTTCAGAGAACCAACCTTCAACTTGCGAGCATCAGAAACAAGAGCTCCAAAGCTTCACTCCTTAATCTTCTGTAGCTCTTAGCTGTCTGTGTTCATTTGGTTAGCTTTTGTAGAGCCTTTGTAGTTCTGAGAGTTTTTCATCTAGTGAAAATCCTTCTCTCTCAGACATTGCCTCGGATCAAGCATTTGTTGTAAGCTTGGTGTATGGGCCATTTGCTTTATTCACATATGTTGTGAAGTTCCTCTTCGGGTTGTAAAGAGAAGACTTGTTTGAAATCGGTGGGTGTAATTCCCTTCTTGAGGAAGGAAGACCTGTTGTATCAGGTGGTATCTGTACCTCTTCGGGGTTAGAAGAGAAGTCTAGCTGCGGATGGATGTGTAAGGGTCCTTAAGGGGGACAGTACCATTGGTTAGTAAAATCCCAAGTTGTTGCTTGGGGATTGGACATAGGACTCCTTGGGATAGGAGGTCCAAACTAGGATAAAATCCTCTGTGTCATGTGATTGTTTATTTGCTAGCTTGTCTTCATTTATCACTAACACTAACTATCGATCTCAGTGTGTTTTTCTGTCAAAGCATTTTTGTTGATAGGTTATTATCTAAACGAATTTTTAGAATCCCATTCACCCCCCCTCTGGGCTTGCTAGTTGGGAAACAAGGTTGACTAATGACAGATCGTACGCGGTACAAGTGCTCTCTATCTCCAAGGTACTTCATGGTACAACCAGCTTGGTCTCTATAAGGGAATCTATAGAGTACAAAGACTTACAGAGGTCTTAAGGAAAAGGTTGGTAGTCTGCCAATACGGAATGACCAACAGAGAGCTCCCAATTCCCCAAGAAGGGTGTGCCTAATCGTGCAAATGTGTAAGTGACGTGTCTTGGAACTTTCCTAATCATGTATGCATTTGATGAACAATTAATGGAACATTGGAAAACATATAACTAAGGAAAACCCACATGCAATTCATGATGGAAAAACTTAACTAAACAAGTCCATTCTAATCATGTATTCATCACATATTCATATCACATACTTATTATGACAATTTCATATCAAGCTAGATCACAAGAAGATAATCAAATGAACATAAGATCACTCACATAATACACATTAGAATCATATTCATGTCATCACCATTTTCAAATGGGTTGATTACTTTTAGGCCAATGCACACTAAGTGACATGCTTACAGACTAAGAGATTAAATATGCTGACTGACTAGCCGGAAAGAACAGTCTCGGGTCGGTCTTTGAATCGCATCATACACAATAGACGCTTTTCATAACACGTTATATAGTCAAACATGGCTAACTATGAAGAATGTAAATCGCGATAGCTTGCCTGGTCGCCTTTACCCTTGAATCACGAAGGGATACCTCGTCGCGTTCAAGAAAAGCATTTAAATACTAATATAAAAATTAGCGAAAATGTTTGAGCGGGAAAACATGTACCCCCGTCACGAATCAAACAAGCGCTGAAATCCATGCAGTACGAAGTTCCACGCGGACCGTTGACTGGTCAGACAATGAATCGCGACAGACTTCACAGTCATGGTTTACCAAATGACGACAGCCAAGGCCGACACGATACCAGGTGGTGGAATCGCGTCGCCTGGTCCAGTCACGACTCAAACCTCCAAACCGAAAGTGCAGGAACCAGCAACAATCCTCTTACGATGCTTATATCTCTCTATCTACTGACATTTAGACAAAACATGAAACATGATGAGGACAACTAGTAGGACTTTCATGTTGTAGGTTGGATGTAATTCGGTATCGAATCGCGTGCAACACATTAAGAATGCGAGAAGCCCTAAACATGCGCGACTTAGGGAAAACACCTATAACTCGACGGATACACAACGAAAATTGGGCAAATTAAGTGCGTATAAAACTAGACATGCAGCACTATAAGATGGTATAGGTTTTGTTTAGTCTTGGACTGAGATCACCTACCTTTGGATGAATCTAAGAGATGTAATAGCCCATGTTGATGTAGAGCAAGGTTGAGGAAGAACCTCGGTTTTCTCCAGCCGTTGTCCTCTCCTCCTGCACCCTAGCTTGCTCCTCACGACCCCAACTCAATGCCAAACTTACCCTAAAAGTTTGGTGGTGATTTCTTATAGTGTTAGGGTTTAATCAATGCCCTAATGGCCTACGAATTCTACATTGCACCTTCCAAAAATTGGGATTTCTCCTCCCAAATGAAGTAGCTAAACCATAGGAAGGTGCTAAACATGGTTGGCCACGATTTGGCTTGCTATGCTTGGCTAATAGCATTAGTTTAAGCCCCAAATTGCCCTTCCTAATTACCACATAATTACAGGTACGAATTTTGGGTATTTTCTTGCTCCAATTTTTATTCTTGGGCTAAAAGTGATCCATTGGACCAATTTTGATAATAGGTCATTAATACATGATGTTGGAAGTCTTTCCAACATATTTATTTAATTTTATGGTTGTGTTATTTTTCCGCATTAACGGTTTTCTGACTTAGTTTCCTAATTTGGGTAATTAGTCACATTGTGACGTACACTTGGCCAATTAGATTTTTCATTCCACGAATTTCTTTGTGGAACACTTAGAAATAATGTTTGGGGTTGATTTATAATTTTTACGAAATTTTCCAATATGTTCTCTCACGTACGATAGTGGTACGTAAGTTTTACCATTTTGATAATACATAAATTATTTATTTTAATTTATTTCATTTTTTAAATGTTTTGAATTTTCGGGGTGTTACAGAGAAAACTCATAAAGGAATTCTTTTACATGAATGTAGGGATTACTCATGCCATTGTACAATCGATACGACACCATCTCCAAGGGATGTATATGAATTTGAGGGAGAGCCGGCATGGCGGAAACGGGGTCACCCGTGGAGTTAATGAGTTTATTCAATTCTTTCTCCACATTATTTAATTTATGGAGAAGATCATGTTGGAGAGATGATGGTTGCCACTAGGCATCTGAGGATGCACATGAGAGAGGTCGTGAATGAGTGGGCCTTCCCAAAGGTTGGTCCATACAGACCGGAGCACGTGAGGTAAAGTGGCTAGGGGGCCAAGGTGAAGGATATATAGAAGGGGGTGGCAAAGTGTAATACCCCAGAAATTTCATTAATTAAAATATTATAAATAAATTGGAGATTTTTTCAATTAATAAAAATTAAACTAGATAAATGATATGCATCATTATCACATGAAAACGTATATAAAAATTTTGTAAAAATAAACGTTGTACTTTAAATAATATTCCCTAATGACCCATTAAGAAATTTGGGCATAGAAAAATAATCTGGACCGAGTTTTAGAATTTAGGTGACTTATTATTGTAATTAAAGAATAAGTCGAAAAATCGTTAACACTGAAAAATAACGCGCTCATAAATTAAACGATCATGTTGGAGAGACTTCCAACATCATGTGATGATTAACCATTATCGGGTTTGGACCAATGGACCTCTCATAGCCCATGAATAAATTCAAATAAGAAAATGCAATAAAATTCATAACTCTATTATTCCCTAATTAAAAAAGGAAAACTTATAAGATAAATTCCAATAAATAATGGGCTTGGTTAAATGGACCCATTAGAAATTAGTGGGCCAAAATAAGGATTTTAAAAGAAGAATAATAGGAAAATACCCTAAATTCATAACTAAATTATTACCTAAATGGAAAAGGGGTATTTAATACATTAAAAAGGAAGTTTGAGTTAGAATTGGATTCCTAAACCTACCATAATAGGTTGGCCACGAATTTGGCTCCCATCCTAACCCAAATCGGAAGTGGAAAGCTTGGGAGGAGGTTAGGAAAGGAGGAAATTTAGAATTTAATAGAAGTTAGAGTACTATTAGGAATTAGAAACATAACATGCATAAATACATCTCTTAAACCCTCTTGGCCGACACTAGCTCGTGCAAAGGGGTTCTTGGACGTGGAGAAGAGGCCAAGGAGGAGGAGAAATCAAGGAGAGGAAGATCCATCAAGCTTCTTCCTTCGTTCTTGGAGTTCTAAGCCGTAGAAGATAAATCGAGTCAAAGGTAGGCAATCTCACAGGCAAAACTCAATTAAAAATATCTCTAGGTTGTTCCAATCAACAGGAACAAAAGCCCTCTTGTTTCATAATTTTTCATCGAGCCATTCTTTTGTTCTTAATTTTTAAGTTCTGCATACATGATAACCCCAAGTCATCATGTTTAAATCAGATCTCCATGTACACTTGTTCCTATGCTACAAAAATTGTACTGTAGATACTACTTGTTGTTAGGGATCTTTTGCCCCTAAAAGCCCTAATTTTTATCAAGCATGTTGCCCGAATTAAATCATTCATCTCTGCTGCACCTGGAATCAGGTTGCTTCTTGTTCCACTTATTAGAACTATGTCGATACCATGATTGTTTTCAAATTCCTAATTACTGGAAGTACCCTTGCATGTCTAGATCAATTTAAAATTGGTTTCATGATTTTTCATGGTGTATACGATTAGTTATGATTTTCTGAACTACCCTATGTCAAAAAGGCAAGT
The DNA here is from genome assembly GCA_014218235.1 of Colocasia esculenta. Taxonomy (NCBI): domain Eukaryota; kingdom Viridiplantae; phylum Streptophyta; class Magnoliopsida; order Alismatales; family Araceae; genus Colocasia; species Colocasia esculenta. Next base: position 94,261,461 of record CM024755.1, on the reverse strand, counting down.
TTCTGGACCACAATCCAAGACAGATCAGAGCACTGTCAGACTCAGTCCACGGACCTGAGAACGCGACGGCCCGACAGGTCGCCTTCTCAAGCCCGTCGGGACGCCTCTTCTTGTCGCGTTCTGAACGCGACAGTACCCTACGTCGCGTTCTGGTCTTCTGTTCTGGCAGCCCTGTCGCGACCCTTTGCAAGCCCTGTCGCTACCTGCCCTACCCCTGTCGCAATCCTTACTGGCCTATGTCGCCTTCACAAGATTTTTCATGAAAACCCATAAAAATTAATGCTCTCACTTTCTAAAATATCCTTACGCATTTTTAACAGTCACATACGCAGTAAAAACACCTGTTTTAATTTGGGGCCATATTAAATACTTTAAATCACATATTCACAACTTCGTTTCCATCTATGATTGCTCTTACACATGCACACACATGAACCATCCATATATGGCTGAAATCTGGCATAAAATATCTCATAATGTATCTGGTAATTTATTGCAATAAAGTATATTAATTGCCCTATTTTCAAGGACTTGTATTCGTTTCTAGCGTTGTTTAGATACCGATATCGACGCTCCACTATTCTAGAATTCCTCTAGAACGTCGAGCACCTATTTTTATATACACACTTTACTTGGCTTGTGGTGAACTCTCCGTCGGATATTCCTTTCGCTGGACTAGTGAACCCTTGCACAAGGCCTCCGTAAGTCTCCTCTGATCATGGATTCCCACATGGTCGACGAGCCGGTTGTACCCTAACACCCATTACACCTTTAGGGATCGATATGATCCGAACGACTATTAGAAGTTCACTCTTATCTTGAATCACGCCAGACATCTGGACCTGTGTTTAACATTTCCAGTGGTAGGGTCGTGAGTTCCACCTGACTGCCAACACCAAGTGTGTGTGTTGTGCAACTATTATTATCGCCTGGTTACTCGACGTGTTACGTGCAATGTCCACTAGCTCTCATCTACACTCTACTCGCTCATCTATTCACATTCACTCTACTATCTCGTCTATTCATCTAGTGCTCATATCTATTTCTTGGTACTCTCAATTGGCCATTAATTGATTGTCTAAGGATAAACAATATAACCAATGCCAGCGCAATAGGGCCCGATCAGGTCCTGGGGGGAGCGCCCGAAAGTGCCATTTGCCCGCGGGAGTTAAATGATCAGGATGTCGGCATTACATCCAAGTGCCATACTATCAAGATTAATCTAATACAATAAAAAACAAAGTGCTATATTCTCTCATTGTCTTTTGACAAACAAGTGCAATACTCTCTCGCAGCTATCTTCGGATAACCAAAGTGCAATTACTATCTCGATTGACAAAAGTTAATCAAAAGTGCCAGACTATTTCGATTGATAAGAAATTCAATCAAAGTGCAATTTACTCTCTATATGGCCAACTACTTTTTCTCTCCTTGCTATACATGTGTCGTGCTATTGCTTGACATTGATGTTATTTGCTATCGTGTCGTTGTTGCTTTCTATCGTGACTTGATCTTATTCATTGTACTATACTTGATTCATCTGCTATTTGAACCATGTTACTTGTGCTCTTACTTTCTCGACTTTACATGATTATCTCTATCTTTAGTTACTCTGCCATTTAATGCACTAATTATTTAAAGCCTGCTTGAGCCTGAGATTTAAGTCCTACTGGGCGTTATCGCTCACCCTTCGTTATTTGTCTTGTGTGTCTCAGGTAAATCGGACTTTGACGTCACACACACCAATGGGACAGGACGAGAGTGATGAGCGACTTGAAGTCAACTCATGAAGTTACCTTAGTACCATGGAGTCTAGTAGTTATTGCTTTAGATTTCTTTTCGATGTAATGATGTCTTTGAGCCCTATGTATTGGCTCCGAATTAGCGGTTGTAATGGTCTTAGTGGAATTTTAATGAAATGAAGAGTTTATTCAATATATTGTTCAATAGATGCTCTGAGTTATTCAACTGTTGTACATTTTTCTCTACTATGTACTTGGTTCACGTTCTCGCCGATTTATTCCGCTGCTGAATTGGCGGGGCGTGACACAAAGTCATTGGAATATACAAAGATGGGTGCCTAGGAGAAGGAGAGGGAGGAGGAGTCACACCCTTAACCAAGGTTTGAATAAGATGGATTTGTTGAGGTGTGAGTTGATCTATTGCAATTAGGACATTTTGTACATGGGAATCCTGGTGGGAAGAAGGCTCTCCCCGAGTTTTGATTGGAGTTTTGAGGGAATATCAAGTTGGTTAGCATGCGGTGCGCACACATAACCATAAGATGTTGAAGTTTGTCCCTCACCGACATGATATTGAATAGATGGGGATTTATGATATTGAAAGGACTGGCCATCTAAACAATCCTCATAGTCCACATAATTGAAGTTGACATGATGATATGAATCCATTTTTAAACAAGGCAAACAAACAAACAAGCAGAACAACAAGATGTGAATCAATGAATAAAGTTCAAACAAGTTGTAATGTTTAACGCTTGTTTTAAGAGTTTCAAATTTGATTAAATGGATTGAAAGAATATTATGTCACATCAGATGAGATCTTAGTTGGATTGAGTTTGGATACTTCGGGCTACAACTAAGATCACAACTCACTACGTAGTAGGATATCTAACCCGGGTCTTCAGTAAAGTATAAGGAGCTCAGTCGGATGTGAGGGAATCGACGGGTTATAGAGACTTACGGAGGTCTTGGTAAAGGTTCCCTTGTCCAATGAGACGGAATGCTCAAAATAGAGGTCGCCCTTACCAAGAAGGTGTGTGGAGCCTAGGATATGAGGGAAGGAGGCTCCCCGACCAAATGTAGAATGTCCTATATGCAACAGATATAACACAAAGTGTTCCGCATGGCAAAGGGTCATGCTTTGTCCACAGCTTGAATCACGACGAACACAGACGTTGCGACTCAAAGTGAATCGCGTCCAGTCACCTGGTCGCGGATCTGAGAGCCCTAGAAGGCTGTCAGAGCTACGCCTAGTCCCTATGATTATTTAAATAACCATACTCACTGACTTGATCATTGCTTTAATCTATTTTTGATGATGACATAATTCTGGTCAATCATGTTAAGCACACAACTTCAAACATATTTGTGTTTTGATGATGACATTTTGTAAACAATCTGATGTCATATTATATATATGTGGAAGATTGTTGAGTTGTGTATTCATTTGGATAATGACTAAAAACCTTCATGTTGATGATGTCTACACACTCATACTTTGATTTTAATGATGACTACAACATTTGGTTGTGTATGATATCCAAACACTCATACTTTGATTTTGATTTAATTTTGATGATGACATATTGTACATATTACAATCATGACTAAACAACATGTTTTTGATGCTTAATATTTCTTATTTTACTGATGTTTTGATGGTTCACACTTCATATGTACAAGTTCACATAATTTTTTCAAAGTTGTGTCGACACAAGTCCATTGTGTGTCGACACATCCATTGCTCTCCAGAAAACAGTTAGAAGAGAAGAAGCCAGTTGTGTCGACACAAGTCCATTGTGTGTCGACACACCATCTACATCCCGAAAGAAGTAAAGAGAAAAGAAGCCAGTTGTGTCGGCACAGGTCCATTGTGTGTCGACACATCCATTACTCTCCAGAAAATAGTCAGAAGAGAAGAAGTCAGTTATGTCGACACATAATTGACTTGTGTCGACACACATGTTAACTTCCAGAGAAACTGTCACAGAAATCAGCCAGTTGTATCGACACACAATTGACTTGTTTCGACACACTTCGACTGAAGCTCAAAAATGGAAATTTTCTTAACACATGTCAGCTTGGGAATTAAGGGATTTGACCTAGATTTTTGTACCCGCGCACCCCAAGGCACCATATGGACACATGGGGGTATAAATACCCATGATCCTCATACTCCAAAGGCAAGCCAGCCCATACAATTCCAAGAAAAAGTTTTTGGAAGCAAAAAGGGGTTTATCCAGTGCCTTGCTCTGTAACGACCAGACCTCCTGGACCCCCGCCAGGGACCCCCGAAGGTCACGCCGCCACCCACGGATCCGAAGACCCGGAAGGGTTAGAATTTAGTCCAGTGAGATAAGCAATGAATTCAAATAACTATAACAAGAAAGTTCGTACATTAATAAAGGAATTGTGTACAACATGTTCCAAATAAAAGTACAGGTACAGAAAGAAAGGTGCAGTCCTTAAGGGGCATACCCCAAGGACTTGCAAAAGGTCCACCCTCATCTCACGGTACAAGCGCTTATGTTCACATCTCACACTGCTAGCTACGCACGACGAACAAGCCGCCACCACGACCGTCCGACAATGAACTCCTACGAGAGCGAGTCCCTACCTGAAGAGAGTAGGGGGGTCAGCCTCGCGAACAAGGCTCAATAGGGATAACCAATTCCTAACCAGCCAGAGTAGTAGGAACTCCAACAAAGCGGAAGAAAAACTACTCTACAAATCAGTAAAGCGTGAAACACCTACTGCAGAGAGCTACAAAGCAGCGGAACAAAGTAATGCCACGACCCACAACTAGAGTCGGGCCCAACACGACTCCCGCAGAACCAGTGGAGTCAAACACAATGCGGAAGCGAACACCTCGGCACACACCCGTCGAGACAAAAAAGCTCACAGAACACCGGAGCAGCCACGTGAGACCAGAGTCTCACAACACAAGCACCAACATCCCGGACCTCCATGAGGTCAGGAAGGAACAACCAGGTGTCACCACGAGAGACACCGAGTAACCATGTGAGAAGCACCGTCTCACAGCAGGCACGGCCACCTCAAACCTCCACAAGGTCGAGGGCCCACAAGAAGAACCATCCTGCACCTCGGACACTCCTAGAGTTCAGGGAACCACACACTCTGGTGCCACCGCGGACGGCACCAAGGAACGGGTTACCAAAATAGCAGTCGGGTTCCTAGACTAGGCACCCTGAGAGAACCCGCAGAGCGGAAGCCACTAAACACGGCCCACAAGGCCAAACCAACAGAGCCCACAGAAACTAGACACGGCTAGGCTACAACCACCGTGTAAACTAGGGCGACGAGAAACCGAATCTCGGAAACAGCGTGAGAAATAGCGTCACACAAGAGCACACAAGCCACCGCCATAGGCAGCTATGAGGAGGACACACAGTCCACTCCTCCAGCTCGCCAGACGTCGACTTCTGCCTACTATCTCCCCAGTAGAGTGAGGCTAGCGAGTCACAACAAAGAACAACCACAACCACCGCAGCCTGGCCGAACTGCGGCCTCATGCCTAACCTCCCTACGTGGCTCCGGAACCACCGTAGAGCGAGGCAGTGAGAAGGAGTAGCTAGTCCGCACCGAAAGAGCGCCACAACAACCTCGGCGACCAAGACCCAACTAAGGGAGCTCCACAAGAGACTCTACGCCACTGTCCCCACCGTTTTCCCCTTCTGCTCCAAGTCCATGACTTAAGCACGCCCGCCGCCTGGAGAACTCCCTCTAACAGATGCACGTGGCTGGGGGTCCCAGTTAACGGTAACAACTTGTCTCGCGGAAAAGCCCCTCAATTGCCGAGCACCGGGCGAAAGAGAAGTTAGCGGGGCAACCACCACAGAAACCAGTACAGCTAACTTGTAACCAAGACAAGCCCAGCAGGCACAAGCACGCACGACACCCCTTCCGGAAACCCCCAGAAGGGCCGTCGGCCAACGCCGGCACACACGACACGGCCCGAGAAACCAGAACACCACCAAACAGAACAGAAACCATTGCTCTTCTAATAATCGATTGACAGACAGCCAATCGATTATTAGACAGACGCAAGCCTCCTTGCACCGCCGCTAGGACACGGCCACAAAGGTGTCACATTCAGTCACTGAACGCAGGGAGGCAACCTGCCGCGTTCCCTACCAGAAGGTCATAAGGGCAACCCCGCCCTGGGGCACACGCCGACACGCCAACCGTAGCCCACGGAACAACCGAGGCAAGCCTGGTCTTGTGCGCCCTCCTAGGCCATTGCGATAATAACACGACGGCTAGGGCAACCGCGACAAGCCTCAAGTCGCGCTGGGGAAGCGCGTCGTGACAAGAACCTTGTCACGACGGGAAACCTGGTCGCGACTTGACTCTTATCGTGACGGCCAACCGCGCCGCAGTAAGGTCACACCCGACCGGGCGACGCCTTCTTTGATGTCGCGACGCGCTCGGCGGTCGCGACATTAGCTGAAAGGCGGACCGCCGGGATGCTACATCCCAGGGTTGCCCACACACTACAACAAGCACCACAACAGGGAGGGGAGCATGGGGAAAGCTTGTAAAGAAAGCATTCACACAAGAGGGCTCCGAATCACCCAGAATGGAAAAGTTATAGAAATCCCTATAGATTTTGGAAGAACCGAACCCCAAAGGGGCCTTCACAACGCCAAGGTTGCCACCTCCTCGTTCCACATGACGCTCCAGTGCTCCACACGAGCCGCCGCCACTCCTCCAAGCTCCAACTACCGGAGAGGAAGAAGGGAAGCCTTCCCCCACCTCGGAGAGGAGGAGGGAAGGGAGAGGAACCAAAAGAGGGAGAAGGGGCGCCGGCCAAGGCTTTTAGCCTCCGGCATCTAGAACGCGACGGGGTGGGGCGTCACGTTACCAACCTTAACGTGATGGCCGCCCACACCGCGACCAGAACGCGCCCCCAAAGGACGCCGCGACAAATTGACAAGTCAATCTGCCATGCCTGCCACTCTGACAGGCTTCAGATGACCAAAAAGTGGAAAGCAGTCGCAACCCATTGACTAGGCGCGACAAGAACACGACGTAGGCACTGGTCGGAACACGGATGACTGTCGCGACGGCTAGGTCCATCACGACACTAACGCGTCGCCAAGGCCGGACGCGTTAGTGGCCAGTCATCCCACACACAAACGGAGAGCCGGAAAGCCCGAGATGTTACATGCTCAATCTCTAGAACTTGCAGACCAGCCTTTCAACATAGAGGACGTGGGAATCAAGGCCATGATCTGGACAAAGAAGTGGTGTGCTGAAGAAGGAGCAGATATGGAAGAAATGCAGCAACAGAAGAAGAAGAAATCGCAAGTCAGAAGCTACTGAAGCAGAGCAGTGCCGACCAAGAAGAAGAGGAAGAAGAAGAAAAAGAAGAAGAAGAGAAGCAGCAACAGAATTGAGGAAGAAACAATATGGATCTATGATCGTGAAGATCAGATCAACAGTTGGAGAGATATTTCTTCCTTTACTCACACCATCTCTTAATTCATTTCATATTTGTGTGTGTGTGTACTGAACTGAGATCAGTACGTGGATTCTATGTGGATGTTTGTTTTATGATCTGTACAAGTGCTTAGTATAGATCATAGTGCGTGGTTGTAATCTGTGTCGGTTTGTGCACAGATCTGAATTGTGTGTGTTGTGTAGATCAGATCGAGGCTAGAGGATCTGATCTTATGTGAACTTGATTTAGCTTGTCTGTGTGTCTGAGCCTGAGGCTCTTGTGTGTGTTGTACTCAGTTCTTTGAGTAGTGTGTGCCTCATTGTATAAGGGGTGGATGTAGGAGTCACTGGATGTGATCTCTGAACCACCTAAAAATCCCTTGTGCACTGTGGTTTGATTTGTGGTTTGCATTGTATTGCGCTAGATGCATGCATAGGGATTTTACCTACACACTAATTTTCACACATGTTAATCACATATTTGACGCTTACACTATTTGATAAAGTGTTTCTCACATTTTGATAACACACATTGCATCAGATCAGAGGGGTTTTAACTGAGTAGATTCTTTATTTTGAAGTAATTTTTAAATTGCTTAAGTTTCCGCTGCAAATCTATTCAACCCCCCCTTCTAGATTTGCCATTACCTAAAATATGATCCTAACAATTGGTATCAGAGAAGGTTCTCTGTTCATCGGTTGTGTTTTGGGAGATCTGTCTTTGTGTGCTTAATCGCTCCGATTCCTAACAACTGGTATCAGAGCAGGTCAATGTCTGATTCTGATCTGATTTGATTGCTACTATTTGATCTTAATGAAACATCATCTGATCTGTTTGAATTGCCTGATTGCTTGAATACTGAAATCTTGTTTGATCTGTTTGATTAGATTCATCGCTTGATCTTTATTGACTTTGCAGTCTTAAGCAGATTAGGTGATTGTTAATTGGTCTAATCATTTCAATCAAACTCGGTAACATGGCTGAATTTTCAAGTATCATAAATTGACCGAAACTTGTTGGGTTTGATGACAATGATGATAACATCAAGTTTGATAAATTGCAGGACTTTTATGAAGACAAACATGATTGGAAAGAAATCCAAGGACAAATGCTTCATGGCCCATGGCAGCTCAAAAGGTTCTTCCAGCTCAAACAAATCTAAAGGATCACATTTGTTAGAAAGTCGAGAATGTCTCAAAAATCAGGTAAATTTTTTTTTTTTTAATGAAAGGACCTCAAGGCCTCGAACCAGGAGAGTGCATGTAAAGTCTCAGGTCTTATCGAATCCTTATTGGGTCTTGTAGACGTTCGGGTATGGTTGACGACAATGGATATTGTCGTTGACTTAGGGTTGACGGCCAGGGGCTAGCCGTTGACTGGGTGTTAGCGTCCATCGTTGTAGACATTTGCTGTTGGTTCTCAAGGGTTCCTGCGATGAACTTGACGGCAAGCGGTCTGGACGTCTACCCATTGGCGGTTCAAATATGCGGCAAGGTATGTGGACGTCTATTTGTAGCTTCTGTAGAAATAGGGAAGCCCGTGAGCAGCAACTTTCCTTTTCTCTCCTTCTCTTTCCCTCCACTTCTACCTTTGTTTAATTCCATCACTTCCGATAGTTGACGGGAACTCGTGGAAGAACCCTGGTACGTGTGGCGGTGTTAGATCGGGCGGGAAACGTGAAGATTTGTTGTGATTCGCGCGGAGACTCTGGGGGGTTCCGGCGCGATTGGCGACTGTTTAGGTGTTTTTGAGGCGTTCTGAGGTAGGGACTTAACCCCTTAAACCCTCCTTAACAGATCAGCATGCTTAATTATTGTAGAATAGTATGCTAATCGCATTTTAGGGTTGGGTTATGCCATGCCGAGATTTTGGGTGTTTTGGGTGATCCAAGTGTTGGATCGTAGGTTTCCACAGTTTTGGTAGTGTTAGTGGATGAGAGGAGGTGTTTCCCTCCATCAACTTGTGATCGTTGGGCGGTTTTTCCTAGTTGGACTGATCTGGTGCCATTCTGGGCTCAGAATATTGAGGATATTAACGTCCACATCTGTTGACGTTAAGATCTTCAATATGGATACTAACGACAGGATCTATAGCCGTTAACCAAGCATGGCGGCAATGGGTGTGCCGTTTATGTTTTTATTGACAGCAATCGATGATGCCGTTTATCCGATAATCCAGTGGGCCTTCAGTCATGTGTTGTGTCCAGTGACGTGACACGAGGTGTCCGTCTGTTGTACGGTGTTTCGGACATTGAGAGTGTTACCGTTCGTACTCACGTTGAGTTTCCGTACCTTTGTTTCTGTTGTCACCTGGACATAAAGCAACGCTCTGTCTAGATGACCAGTGTGTGAGGGCCCTCCGCCGGTGAGCCAGGATGTTGAGAGTGTCTCTGTTCTGTATGTACTCCTTGTGGTGGTTTTGAGTCGGTCTCCGTGGAGCCCCTTCTCTACCGCTAGGGTCAGGCGTAGGGGAAAAACCGGTCGTGGACCAAACGCGAGAGTGAGCGTCTGTAGTGTGCACACGTGGCTAGGGTTGAGAGACTCTGTGGTGACGGGACGCCGAGCCACAGACCCTAGCTGAGTCCTACTTACTGTGTGTGTGAGTGTGTGTTACTGAGGCGCGGGGTTTACAGTTTTTGCAGCGCACTCCTGTTAAGGAGATGCGTAGTTGTTGTTGGTTTTAGTTTGTGGTGCAACGTGTATTTACTTTCTGTTTTTACTTTTTGCACTTAGTATTGTTTCCTCTTACTCTACTTCTCAGGTGGGTCATCGTCGACTCCCGTTCCAGGTGAGTCTAGCCACTCTGGTGCTGGTGTGCCCTAGCTTCTGTGAGTAGTACTTTTGTTGTACTCCTGTACTCTGTACTTAGCTTGGATTCTGAGTTGTACATGTTATGTTCCATATATAGTAGAATTTACAGCTTTGCATGGTGTGTATCTTCTTATATAGTCTCCTCGGACATTCTTTTCTACCCTTCTGAGCTTGTCTCGTGGGTTAGCGGGTCAGAATTCGGGTTACTGGTCAGTTACTAGTAATGATGATTCTGGGTCGTTACAGTTGGTATCAGAGCCTGGTCTGATGAGATATATAAGGAAATGCCCATCATGTTAACTCAGAGTACATAAAGAGTACAGTAGCAGCTAATTAGCCCAGAGTTAGTTAGGTATTTATGTGTGTATATGTTTTTGCTCTGTGTATAGTGTTATGGCGCCTAGGCGACGTCCTAGAGAGGGAGTGGCTGAGCAGGCGACTCGTCAGGAGGCTGGAGATGCCCCGCCACCTCAGCAGATGCAGCCTTTGCCACAGGATGCACACAGTGGCATTGTTCCGCCACCACCTCCTCCTCAGGTAGCTCAGGGATTAGACTTGACCCAGTTTCTTGAGGGGATGGCTTAGTTTGTAGTTCAGCACCGCGATGCACCGATACCCCAGGGCGGTACTGGGAGGGTATTGAGAGAGTTTTTATATTTTCAGCCTCCCCAGTTTTTGGGTCAGCCTCATCCAGACGCGGCACGGGCGTGGTTGGACGTAGTGGAGCGGACTTTCCGTTCCATGGAGTGTGTTCCCAAGGAGCAGGTGTTGTTAGCTAGTTATCAGCTGCAGGCGTAGGCGTTGACTTGGTGGTCTTCTGAGTGGAAGACTACTTTTCAATCTCGCCCACTTAGACAGATTCTGTGGCAGGAGTTTGTTGTTTCTTTTGAGAGGGCCTTCTGTCCTACTTACGTCCAGATGGAGAGGTTGTACCAGTTTCTGGACTTGCAGCAAAGGGACTCTTCAGTGGTGTAGTACAGGGCCAGATTTGTGGAGCTAGGGCGTTATGCTCCACAGATTATGGCAGATGAGAGTATGAGGACTTAGCAGTTTATGAGGGGCTTGAGGCCAGAGCTTAGGCAGGCGCTGATAGTCGCACGCGTCACAGACTTGGACGCGGCCTATCAGACAGCGGCAGCGCTGGAGGCTGACACTTTACGGACCCGTGCTCGGAGCGCAGAGGTTCAGACACAGGTAGTTCCGACTCAGACACGGCAGCAGCAGGGTAGTGTGCAGGCGACTCCGAGGGCCACGACTTCCTACTCGTCCACTTCTGCTGGGACGACAGCGAAGTCAGGATCTCGGAGGAAGTTTCGGCGTGACAGGAGACAGGCGGAGCAGAGGCAACAGTCTGTTGGGAGTGTTCAGCAGCCGGCAGGATAGCCTTAGCAGCAGGTACAACGTTCTTTTGCTGGGCAGTGTTATCGTTGTGATCAGTTGGGTCACATGGCGTGAGATTGCCCTTTGTTACCTCGTGCACCGCAGCAGCAGACCCAGTCACAACCCCGTGTGCAGCAGCAGCAGCAGCAAACTCCCGTGCAGCAGCTCCAGCAGACTGGAGGTTCTGGTGGGTCGAGAGCTAGAGGTCGTGTTACTCACTTGACCCGTGTGGACGCGAAGGCAGCTCAGCTAGTGGAAGGTACTGTTATAGTTTTTGGTTTTACAGCTAGAGTTTTGTTCGATTCCAGTGCCTCTCACTCTTTTGTATCTGAGGAGTTTTTGGACTCCCTTGGAGAGTTGAGTACGGGAGAGTCCGTTGAGCTAGCAGTGGAGTTGCCGACATGGGACTTTGTTCTTACGTCCTACTGTCTTGAGGAGGTACCAGTGCAGCTGCAGGATCAGTGGTTGTCATCTTGTTTGTGTTGAACCACTTTATAGTTGTCCTTGTATTTTGGTGATAACAAAACTTATGATGATTTCAAGTATATCTTTGTTGATTAAATGTTATTGAATATTTTTTTCATCTGTGTCGCATCAATCTCATAACAAAATACTAAGTCTCTCATTAATGCAATATGGCGCACTAAAATGATAAAATCGATGTTTAATCAATATACATCGATTTCAGTTTAAGTGCCAAATTAATAAGCGCTACATCATTTGGTTTTAATTGATTTTATAAGCGCTATAACGATTTCTTTAGAAGCCATAACGATTCTTTAAGTAAATGCAACAATGTGCCAAGAAATCGGTCTCATAACGATTTGATAAATGAGTGCAACGATTCGATAAGAAATCGGTCTCATAAGATTTGATAAGTGAGTGCAACGATTTGGCCTCACATCGATTTGCCTTCGCAACGATTTGATAAGAAATTGATCTCATAACGATTTCATAAGTCATGCTCATAATGATTTCTTTATTGATCACAACAATTTCTTCATGAGATCATAACGATTTGATTGCATAACGATTTCATAAGTGATCAGATCAATTTATCTATTGATCATAACGATTTGCTTGCATAACGATTTCATAAGTGATCAGATCGATTTATCTATTGATCATAACGATTTGCTTGCATAACGATTTCATAAGTAATCAGATCGATTTCTTTATTGATCATAATGATTTGCTTGCATAACGATTTCATAAGTGATCAGATCGATTTCTTTATTGATCATAACGATTTGTTTACAAAATAAGCAATGACTCTTCACATGACGATTTCATAAGTCATGCTCATAACGATTTCTTCATGGATTCTGTTCAAACACAGAGTGCCTTTATATTTCAAATATGCTTGGCGCTTAAATGAAAAGTCAAATATCTTCTGACAAAAAGCTGCATGCATATTTCAGAGTCTTGTCAAATAGATATGAACTACTATTTTCAGAATGTTAGAAGAAACATAGTAGCATGCACTGATATCTTATAAACACTCTCTTATGCCAACACTCTCTTCTATGCTGACAGATCTCGAAGACCACCATAGTCTGATTAAGACAAATGAAGAGAAATATCAGCAACGACTAGAAGAGCTCCAACGGATCTCTTCAATGGATCTATTCTAAAGCTGCTCATATAAAAGATGGAGCATTGCTGAAGAACAACAAATAGAGCTTTCCCGAAAATCCTTCAAGGAGTGTACAACTGTGAGAAGAACCTTCACGCCATAAACACTCAGATAAAGAGAGAAGAGCTCGAGCCAAAATCTACAGAAGCATTCAAGCAGAAGTCTTCATCGCCTTCAAGTCTTCTTCTCTTCCTTTCTCCCTATGCTCATTGTAATCTTGAGGGAGAGTCTGTGACTGTGAGCTAAATCCATAGTGTTCATCTTGTATTAGCTCTCAGTCTTGTTCTTTCTTTTCTAAGAAAGACCCTTGTCCAGTGTAGGACTGTATACAGTGTGTAACCTAGCTAGAGGTTAGTGTCTAGCAGAACCTTATTGGGGTTTGTACCAACAGGACCTAGCTGGGGGTTTAAGTTTAGCAGAACCGCACTGGGGTTTGTTCCAGAAGGATTACTTCTGAACCTATAAAAGAAGTAGGTTTGCTTCTGAGCCTAGAAAAGAAGTGGGCTGCCTTCTTGCCCGGGAAAGAGAAGAAGACCTGGTGGGGTATCCAGGGTGTTGTAGTGTCCTTGAGGGGGACTGTACCTTCGGTTAGTGAAATCCCAAGAGGTTGCTTGGGGACTGGACATAGACTTCCATGTGGGAAGGGCCGAACCAGGACTAATCTCTTGTGTTATTTGTGTGATTGTTTATTTGCTTCCGCACTACTACTCTTTATCACACTAAACTAACCAAACCTTCAAGTGTAAATTTCCGTGTTTAAGTTTCTATTTCAGATGTCAGAATAACCTATTCACCCCCCCTCTAGGCTAGCTTGCTGCCATACCGAAAGGGCCAACAAGTGGTATCAGAGTGGGTCTCTGATCATTCAAAGAAGATCCAACGATCTTAGAGTAAAGATCCATGGCAGCTCAAGGATATGCTGAAGGTCAATCAGTCACCAGACCTCCATTCTTTGATGGAGAGGACTACCAATATTGGATGGTGAGAATGGAATGCTTCATTCGAGGCACAGACTTTGATCTGTGGCAGGTAATCGAGGTAGGTGATTATGTTATTGTTCCTATTCCAGGCACCACTGCCATTACAACAGTAGATAAAAGTAAATTATCTTTAAACTTTAAAGCTAAGAACTACTTATGTTGTGCTTTATCTAAAAAGGAATTTAGTAGAGTATCTGTTTGTAAATCTGCCAAAGAAATATGGGATAAGCTGCAGATAACTTATGAAGGAACAAATAAAGTGAAACAAACTAGGATAAATATTCTTGTTTCACAATACGAACAATTTAAAATGCTTCAAAAGGAAAAATCACTATTATGTATAATAGATTTTCAAGCATAGTAGTAGGTTTAAATTCTCTTGGAAAAATTCTTTCAAATGAAGAAACCGTCAGAAAAATACTTAGGTCCTTAACTATTTCATAGACACCTAAAGTAACTGCTATTGAAGAGGCTCATGATTTAACCAAATTGTCGATTGATAATTTAATAGGTTCTCTCATGGCACATGAAATAAATATGGAGCGATTGTCTAAAAGCTCATCTAAGAAGAAATGTACTAATACTCTTAAGGTTGTAGCTGCTCCTTCCACTTCTTCTTCTAGCTCCAAAAATGTAGATTCTGAAGACAGTGACGTAGATGAAGTTCTGTCCAAGCTTTAGAAAATTTTCAAGAAGAAGAAAATGGATCGAAAAGGATTCAAAAGAAAGACAGAAAAGAGAAAGAACCAGTCTGCTATGAATGCAGAAAACCTGGACATCTGAGACCGGATTGTCCAAGACTCAAGAAGACTGCTCAAATCGAGAAGCCCAAGAAGCAGCACAAGAAATTTAAAGAAGAGCCATGCCGACTGCTTGGGAAAATGATCAGGTCACAAGCTCAGAATCATCAAAATCAGATTTCGAAAAGGAGCAGTAAATCTAGCCCTCATGGTGGGACTAGATGAGGTACATTCTAACTCATTTTTTAATTCTTGCATAGATTCACGGTCAAAATCAGAAGACTTAGAAGAAGTCTTTAATGAACTATATGAAAAACATAAGGGGGTTGTAAAAGAACTAAAAAATATGAAAAACAACCTTACTTGTTTGGAAAATACTAATTCTGATCTTAAATCAGAAATGGAATAATTAGAAGAACAATTAAAAGAATGTAAAAATAATAATTATCGTTTAAATGAAGATTTGAAAAGTAAGAATAATGAGAAGTTAGAGTTGGAAGAAAAATGGAAAACTCTAACTGAAGAAAATCTTTATTTAAAAGAATCAGTTAGAAAATTAACTGAAAGAAAAACATCTCTAGCCTTATGCTTAAAAGGATCAAAATCTGGAAAAGACAAACAAGGGCTTGGTTATACACCTCCAGAAAAAGAAAAACAAGTCATAATTCTTGAAAAATATCCACTACCAAAATTTGTAGAAGAAACCAAGATGCCCCAGAAAAGGTCCCCTGTAAAAGAAAAAGTTTACAGAAATCACGTTCTAAAAACTCAGCACAAAGAAAATAAGAACAACAAAACAATCTATATTCATTGTTGTTCTCATTGCAATAAACTAGGACACATTGTAAACACCTGCACAACAAGGCACTTAGTTTGGATCCCTAAAGGATATTTCCATGCATCTAACCATCAAGGACCCAAAAGGATTTGGGTACCTACCTTTGAGTAATTTACTTGCAGGATAGCCTTGGAGCATCAAAAAACCAAGGATGCTCAAGGCAGGAGTGACTGCAGACTCTTCATTCAAATCACATCTGAAGAAAGAGTAGTCACAAAAATTGAATTGGTCTTTATTACTAACAATTATTTGCAAGTTTCATTCAGGTGGAGTCTCTCATTCAGGGGGAGCACAAACTAAGGGGGAGTTATTCATTTATGTCAATCATTGTTGAACCTCTCAATGGTAAGAATTTCTTTCACAAAGGGGAGAGAATACAATGGTAAGAACCTTCCTTTTTGGTTTGTGACAAAAAGGGGGAGAGTATGCATTATCTGTGAATTTTCTATATTTTCTATGCTTTATATATTTTTATCAAAAAATTCACATAAATTTTGTCATCACAAAAAAGGGGGATTGTTGAACCACTTTATAGTTGTCCTTGTATTTTGGTGATAACCAAACTTATGATGATTTCAAGTATATCTTTGTTGATTAAATGTTATTGAATATTTTGTTTCATCTGTGTCGCATCAATCTCATAACAAAATACTAAGTCTCTCATTGATGCAATATGGTGCACTAAAATGATAAAATCGATGTTTAATCAATATACATCGATTTTAGTTTAAGTGCCAAATTAATAAGCGCTACATCGATTTGGTTTTAATTTATTTTATAAGCGCTATAACAATTTCTTTAGAAGCCATAACGATTCTTTAAGTAAATGCAACAATGTGCCAAGAAATCGGTCTCATAACGATTTCTTAAGTGACCGTAACGATTTGATAAGAAATCGGTCTCATAACGATTTGATAAGTGAGTGCAACGATTTGCCCTCACATCGATTCACCTTCGCAACGATTTGATAAAAAAATGATCTCATAACGATTTCATAAGTCATGCTCATAACGATTTCTTTATTGACCACAACGATTTCTTCAGGAGATCATAATGATTTGCTTGCATAACGATTTCATAAGTGATCAGATCGATTTATCTATTGATCATAACGATTTTCTTGCATAACAATTTCATAAGTGATCAGATCGATTTATCTATTGATCATAACGATTTGCTTGCATAATGATTTCATAAGTAATCAGATCGATTTCTTTTTTGATCATAACGATTTGCTTGAATAACGATTTCATAAGTGATCAGATCGATTTCTTTATTGATCATAACGATTTGTTTACAAAATGAGCAACGACTCTTCACATGACAATTTCATAAGTCATGCTCATAACGATTTCTTCATGGATTCTGTTCCAACACAGATTGCCTTTATATTTCAAATATGCTTGGCGCTTAAATGAAAAGTCAAATATCTTCTGACAAAAAGCTGCATGCATATTTCAGAGTCTTGTCAAATAGATATGAACTACTATTTTCAGAATGTTAGAAGAAACACAGTAGCATGCACTGATATCTTATAAACACTCTCTTCTCTTCTATGCTGACAGATCTCGAAGACCACCAGAGTCTGATTAAGACAAATGAAGAGAAAGATCAGCAACGACTAGAAGAGCTCCAACGGATCTCTTCAACGGATCTATTCTAAAGCAGCTCATATAAAAGATGGAGCATTTCTGAAGAACAAAAAATAGAGCCTTCCTGAAATTCCTTCAAGGAGTGTACAACTATGAGAAGAACCTTCACGCCATAAACACTCAGAGAAAGAGAGAAGAGCTCGAGCCAAAATCTACAGAAGCTTTCAAGCAGAAGTCTTCATCGTCTTCAAGCCTTCTTCTCTTCCTTTCTCCCTATGCTCATTGTAATCTTGGGGGAGAGTCTGTGACTGTGAGCTAAATCCATAGTGTTCATCTTGTATTAGCTCTCAGTGTTGTTCTTTCTTTTCTATGAAAGACCCTTGTCCAGCTGTAGGACTGTATACAGTGTGTAACCTAGCTAGAGGTTAGTGTCTAGCAGAACCTTGTTGGGGTTTGTACCAACAGGACCTAGCTGGGGGTTTAAGTCTAGCAGAACCGCACTGGGGTTTGTTCCAGGAGGTTTACTTCTAAACCTGTAAAAGAAGTAGGTTTGCTTCTGAGCCTAGAAAAGAAGTGGGCTGCCTTCTTGCCCGGGAAAGAGAAGAAGACCTGGTGGGGTATCCAGGGTGTTGTAGTGTCCTTGAGGGGACTGTACCTTCGGTTAGTGAAATCCCAAGAGTTGCTTGGGGACTGGACGTAGGACTTCCATGTGGGAAGGGCTGAACCAGGATAAATCTCTTGTGTTATTTGTGTGATTGTTTATTTGCTTCCGCACTACTACTCTTTATCACACTAAACTAACCAAACCTTCAAGTGTAAATTTCCGTGTTTAAGTTTCTATTTCAGATTTCAGAATAACCTATTCACCCCCCCTCTAGGCTAGCTTGCTGCCATACCGAAAGGGTCAACAGTTTGTTTGCTTTGCAGTTGCAGGATTATGATGTGATTTTGGGTATGGACTGGTTAGAGCGGTATGGTGCGGTGATGGATTGCCAGAAGAAGAGGGTGCACTTGCGGATACCCGGAGAAGCGGCGTTCTACTTCCAGGGTATCGTACCTTTTACTTCTCGCTTCCTAGTTTCTGCTTTGAGGGCAGGGAGATTACTTGTTTCTGGTTGTCAGGGTTTCCTAGTTTCTGCAGTGACTCTTGACCAGGTTGCCTCGAGAATGGGGGACATTCCTATAGTGTGTGAGTTTTCGGATGTTTTTCCAGATGAGTTGCCTGGTCTGCCACCAGAGAGAGAGATTGAGTTTACTGTTGAGTTGGTTCCAGGCATTGCACTGTTTGCTCAGGCACCGTACCGTATGGCACCAGCAGAGTTGAGGGAGCTGAAGAGACAACTTGAGGAGTTGTTGGGGAAGTGCGATATTCGTCCTAGCTTTTCTCCTTGGGGATCACCTGTTTTGTTTGTCCGAAAGAAGGATGGTAGCCTGAGGTTGTGTATTAACTACAGGAAGCTGAACCAAGTGACCATCAAGAATAGGTATCCGTTGCCTAGGATTGACGATCTCTTTGATCAGCTTCAGTCTGCTTGTGTCTTTTCGAAGATTGATATGAGGTCAGGCTACTATCAGTTGCGGATTAGAGACTCTGACATTGAGAGGACTGCTTTTCAGACCAGTATAGTCATTTTGAGTTTTTGGTGATGCCGTTTGGGCTCACCAATGCTCCAGCGGTCTTTATGGATCTGATGCACCGGGTGTTCCACCAGTTTTTGGACCGGTTTGTCCTGGTGTTTGTTGACGACATTCTAGTGTACTCCGCTTCGGAGGAGGAGCACGCCGAGCACCTGAGAATCATGTTGCAGACTTTGCGAGAGCACCAGTTGTATGCCAAACTTAGTAAGTGTGAGTTTTGGCTACAATAGGTCCACTTCTTAGGGCACGTGATCTCAGGTGAGGGAGTTTCTGTGGATCTAGCAAAGGTCGAGGCAGTTTTGCAGTGGGAGAGCCCCAGATCTGTGTCAGAGATTCGTAGCTTTTTGGGCTTGGAAGGTTACTACCGCAGGTTTGTTCGGGACTTTTCACAAGTTGCTGCACCCTTGACTCGGTTGACGAGAAAAGGTTTTCTGTTCGTGTGGTCGGAGCAGTGTGAGCAGAGCTTCATAGAGTTGAAGCGACTGCTTACGTCGGTGCCAGTCCTTGTGTTGCCTTCAGGTGAGGAGAGTTTTGAGGTTTGTACAGATGCTTCGAGTGTAGGTCTGGGTGCGGTCTTGATGCAGCAGGGCCGAGTGGTGGCTTATGTATCTCGCCAGCTTAAGCCCCACGAGGAGAGTTACCCGACCCATGACCTAGAGCTCGCAGCTGTAGTGTTTGCTTTGAGGATTTGGCGTCATTACTTGTACGGAGTGAGTTTTTTAGTCCGTACCGACCACCAGAGCTTGAGATATGTGTTTTCTCAGAGGGATCTGAATATGAGACAGCGTCGTTGGATGGAATATTTGAAGGACTATGATTTCAGTATTGAGTATCAATCTGGAAAGGCGAATGTAGTCGCAGATGCTTTGAGTAGGAAAGCACAGATGGGTCATCTGATGTTGAGGGAGTGGCAGTTGTGGCAGTCTGCAGTAGAGGGGTCCTTCAGAGTTTCGTCCAGACATCGACTGTGTGTGATTGGAAGTTTGTTGGTGGCTCCCACCGTTGTGAGACAAGTTGTTGAGGCTCAGCAGGCAGATCCCGAGTTGTACAGAGTGTTACTTCTTCCAGAGATTGAGCTTCACGAGGACGGGACTGTTAGGTTCCAGGACAGACTCTATGTTCTTGTTGAGGAGTCTGTCAGGAGAGCTGTGTTACAGGAGGCACATGGTTCCAGGTACTCGATTCATCTAGGGTCGACCAAGATGTACCACAGATTGAGGCGTCAGTTTTGGTGGCTTGGGATGAAGAGAGACATAGCGACTTTTGTTGCTAGGTGTTTGGTCTACCAACAGGTGAAGGCCAAACATCAGCGTCCAGGAGGACTTGTGCAGCCGTTAGAGATTCCGATGTGAAAGTGGGACCATGTGACGACTAACTTTGTTTGTGGTTTGCCGAGGACAGCTGGAGGTTTTGACAGCATTTGGATTCATATGGACAGATTGACGAGGACTGCCAGATTCTTGCCTGTCAAGACTAGTTGGGGTGTGAGTAGGTTGGCCACGTTGTACGTGGAGAGGATTGTTCCTTTGCACGGAGTGCCGATCTCTATTGTGTCAGATAGGGATCCTCGCTTCACTTCTGGTTCTGGCGCAGTTTCCAGAGAGCTTTGGGGATAGAGTTGGCTTTTAGTTCCACCTACCACCCGCAGTCAGACGGTCAGTCAGAGCGAACTATCCAGACTTTGGAGGACATGCTTAGAGCTTGTTGTTTGGAGTGGCAGGGATCATGGACAGCTCACTTGCCGTTAGTTGAGTTTGCATATAATAACAGCTATCACTCCAGTGTCGGTATGGCACCCTATGAGGCTTTATACGGATGACCGTGTCGCACTCCTCTAGACTGGTTCGAGGTTGGTGAACGGATTGTCACAGGACCAGAGTTAGTGCAGCAGGCAGTTGAGGTAGTTCAGCTTGTGAGGCAGAGGCTTCAGTCAGCGCAGAGTCGACAGAAGAGTTATGCAGATCAGTGCAGACGACCGCTCGAGTTTTAGGTAGGAGACCAGGTGTTTATCTGTGTGTCTCCTATGAAGGGAGTGGTGAGGTTCGGTAGGCATGGAAATTTGAGTCCCCGCTTTATTGGACCTTTCACCATTACTGAGCGTGTCGGAGTTTTGGCATACAGACTTCAGCTTCCGTTAGAATTGGGAGCAGTCCACGACGTGTTTCACGTGTCGATGCTGCGGAGGTACCTTTTTGAAAAGTCTCACGTTCTCCCGAGCACAAAGTGGTCTGAGGTGACTCCAGTGTTGACAGTACCAGAGTTTCCGTTGCACATCAAGGATCGCCGAGTTCAGAGGTTGAGGAACAAGGCAATCCTGTTAGTTCGTATTGCGTGGCAGCGACACTCAGGGGGTGAGTCGACATGGGAGAGAGAGGACGAGATGCGCGAGCAGTTTTCGTACCTCTTTGGAAAGTCTTCATCCTTTATGTTGTTTGAATTTCGGGGGCGAAATTCCTTAAGGGGGGAGGGCTGTAAGGTCTCGGGTCTTATCGAATCCTTATTGGGTCTTGTAGAGGTTCGTGTGTGCTTGACGACAATGGATATTGTCGTTGACTTAGGGTTGACGGCCAGGGGCTAGCTGTTGACTAGGTGTTAGCGTCCATCGTTGTAGACGTTTGCTGTTGGTTCTGGAGGGTTCCTGCGATGAACTTGACGGCAAGCGGTCTAGACGTCTACCCATTGGCAGTTCAAATAGGCGGCAAGGTATGTGGACGTCTATTTGTAGCTTCTGTAGAAATAGGGCAGCCCGTGAGCAGCAACTTTCCTTTTCTCTCCTTCTCTTTCCCTCCACTTCTACCTTTGTTTAATTCCATCACTTCCGATGGTTGACGGGAACTCGTGGAAGAACTCTGGTACGTGTGGCAGTGTTAGATCAGGCAGGAAACGTGAAGATTTGTTGTGATTCACGCGGAGACTCTGGGGGGTTCCGGCGCGATTGGCGGCTGTTTAGGTGTTTTTGAGGCGTTCTGAGGTAGGGACTTAACCCCTTAAACCCTCCTTAACAGATCAGCATGCTTAATTGTTGTAGAATAGTATGCTAATCGCATTTTAGGGTTGGGTTATGCCATGCCAGGATTTTGGGTGTTTTGGGCGATCCAAGTGTTGGATCGTAGGTTTCCAGAGTTTTGGTAGTGTTAGAGGATGAGAGGAGGTGTTTCCCTCCATCAACTTGTGATCGTTGGGTGGTTTTGCCTAGTTGGACTGATCTGGTGCCGTTCTGGGCTCAAAATATTAAGGATATTAACGTCCACATCTATTGACGTTAAGATCTTCAATATGGATACTAACGACAGGATCTATAGCCGTTAACCAGGCTTGGCGGCAATGGGTGTGCCGTTTATGTTTTTATTGGCGGCAATCGATGATGCTATTTATCCGATAACCCAGTGGGCCTTCAGTCATGTGTTGTGTCCAGTGACGTGACACGAGGTGTCCGTCTGTTGTACGGTGTTTCGGACATTGAGAGTGTTACCATTCGTACTCACGTTGAGTTTCCGTACCTTTGTTTCTGTTGTCAACTGGACATAGAGCGACGCTCTGTCTAGATGGCCGGTGTGTGGGGGTCCTCCGCCGGTGAGCCAGGACATTGAGAGCGTCTCCATTCTGTGTGTACTCCTTGTGGTGGTTTTGAGCCGGTCTCCGTGGAGCCCCTTCTCTACCGCTAGGGTCAGGCGTAGGGGAAAAATCGGTCGTGGACCAGACGCGAGGGAGAGCGTCTGTAGTGTGCACACGTGGCTAGGGTTGAGGACTCTGTGGTGACGGGACGCCGAGCCACAGACCCTAGCTGAGGCCTACTTACTGTGTGTGTGAGTGTGTGTTACTGAGCCGCAGGGTTTACAGTTTTTGCAGCGCACTCCTGTCAAGGAGATGCGTAGTTGTTGTTGGTTTTAGTTTGTGGTGCGACGTGTATTTACTTTCTATTTTTACTTTCCGCACTTAGTATTGTTTCTGGTAGGGGTTACTTTTCCCTACTGGGTCTCTCTTTTTGAGACTCACTCCCCTTCCTTTCAGGTGGGTTGTCGTCGACTCCCATTCCAGGCGAGTCTAGCCACTCTGGTGCTGGTGTGCCCTAGCTGCTGTGAGTAATACTTTTGTTGTACTCCTGTACTTTGTACTTAGCTTGGACTCTGAGTTGTACATGTTATGTTCCATATATAGTAGAATTTACAGCTTTGTATGGTGTGTATCTTCTTATATATTCTCCTCGGACATTCTTTCTACCCTTCTGAGTTTGTCTCGTGGGTTAGCGGGTTAGAATTCGGGTTACTGGTCAGTTACTGGTAATGCGGATTCTGGGTCGTTACAGTGCACCCTCCCCCAGAAGGGGAGGATGGACTCACTCCACCACGAGGGCACCTGGGCCAAATTTTATATAAATGAAATGAGATTACAGCAAACATAAAGGGTGAACCCCCAATCAAACCAGTCTAACATTCATAAGACCGGATCGATCCAAAACAACCGACCCCTTACAAGAGTGAGGTAGGCTATAAGAGCCCCCAAATACATGATTTTCTCTGGAGGCTGTAGCATAATTTGCAAGCTGGTTCGCCATCATATTCACTTCATGAAAGACATGAGAAATGGAGCCAAAATCACTGCCTAGCATGTCCCTCACAACCCGCCACCACCTGTATGTTTGCCAAGACAAACACCTGTTCTTCCTGAAGGAGTTGACAAGAGATAAAGAATCCGATTGAATATGAGAGAGTTGAAAGCCTAACAAGCTCGCTAGCCGAAGACCATCACATAAGGCACGGGTTTCAGCAATTAAACTATTTCCCACCCCATAGAAGTGAGCAAAAGCGACCAATACATTGCCATTACTATCACATATACATCCACCTCCTCCATAAATCCCAGGATTTCCTTTGGAGGCCCTGTCATCATTTAAGCAATAATTCACAATGGGAGGAATCCAACAGATGAGTTTAAGCTGTTTAGAAAAGAATTGAGGAGAGAAACCATATCGATGAAGGACCTGCCGTTCAATCGAAGTAGGAGCACAAGAGAAAGATATCTTATTGAGGGTAAAGGAGATGTGGAGTTTAATGCTATTGATGATATTGCCAACCCAGATCTTCCTCTCATCATACCTCGCAGCACACCTACACTTCCACAGCTCCCACAACATGACCATCAACCCATAGAGAGATATGAAGCCCATAGGAGATCGGATGTTGCAATGCTTAACAAAACCCCAAGTCGTAGCAGTAATGTGACCATGAAGATGAACTTTATTGTTGATGAGAGGCATTATCCATCTCCAAAGCTGAACAACAATGTCGTTGTTAATGAAAACGTGTTCAAGGTCTTCATACTGGGGGGAAGAACATCAGTTGCATGTAGATACCATAGGAACACCACTGTCAGAAATTCTGCTATCTACAGAAATTGCACCATTCAATAGCTTCCAAGAAAACAAAGAGATTCTAAGATTAAAAGTGGACTGCCACAACTTCATACAATCAGAACGGTGAACCCCTTTATCCCTGATAAAATTGTAGGCAGAAGTGGTAGAGAAAACGCCATTGGGGGATGCCGCCCATATGCATCTGTCCTCCTCATTAGTTAGCTGCAGTCCATGAAAGAGAGCTTCAGGAAGCACCGTCCTTAAAGTATGGGAAATATCATGAACCACCTCCTGCAACGTAACATTCTCTCCCTCAAAGTAGTCCTGGAGAGTATCTAACAGTGGGGAATCACCCAACCAGATATCTTTCAAAATATCAATCTTGTCACCCTTACTATGTATCCATCTGGTATTCTTATGAATGATAGTATTTGCTACCTGGCTGGTCCTCTTAGGAATACCGGGAAGATGATTATACCCACTTGACTGATGACGCCTTCTAGCATAAATTGCCTATAAAGAGCTCCCATGGTGAATATTCCACAACTGTTTAACTGTCAAGGACATTTGAACATGGTGCAGATTGCGTACTCTAAGACCTCCTTCAGCTATTGGGCGGTTAATGGTTTTCCAAGCAATCCAATGACGACGACGAAAGCCATCCGAACCATTCCAGAAGAAGGCAGCCGCTGACTTCTCAAAGTAGTTTATCACAGATTTTGGGAGAGAAGATGCAGCTGCCAGGTAGATAGGGATAGATGATACTACTGACTCATTTGATATATCAATGTCTGATACTGACTCAGAGAATGATATATCTTTTGATGAACTGATAGAATGCTATGAGCACATGTGTAAACAATTTAAAAAGGTTAAATATCAAAACAAGAAGCTGAAGGATCAACTGGATATAAATGAGATGAAAATTGATAACCATCAATCATTCTATGAAGAAAATGAAGAACTGAAAATTGAGAATCAAGACTTTAAAAATGAAATTGAAAGGTTAAATTTTGAGAAAGAGAATTTAAAAGATGAAGTCAACATTTGTGAAAATAGGCTGAGTGGATTAAAGAAAAATCATGAGCTATTGAAATCAAAAGTCATTAATCTAGAAAATGAAAATGAAAAATTGATTGATCTCGATGAGAACTTCAAATTTCACAATGATCAATTAAATAAATAGATTTCCAACATGGCTCATGATCATCAAATAAATGAAAGATGCAAATAACTTGTTGAAGAAAATAGTCATTTGAAAAGGAAGATTGAATGCTTATTGCATGACAAACCATTGGACAATGACTGTAGCAATTTAAGTAATAAAATTACTAATTTGAAAAAATAAATTGCTCAATTTGAAAATGAAAAGAACAAGATGAAAAATAGTTTGGATGTCATGCTAAACAAACTTCAAATTTCAGAAAAAGAAGTTGTTGCATTAAAAGCTAAAAAATAGATGCTTCAAAATCAATTGAAGAATACTACAAACGCAAGTCTTGCTTCTATGAAAAATAATAAAAATGAAAAGAAAACCAAAATAATGTTTGTTAAAGCTGCTGCGAACAAGAACTCTGATATCTCTAATGAAAAATCAGTGAAAGTTCATGTTCAGAAAAATATTCAAAAACAAAATGAGAAAAATGGCAAAAATGCTGCTAAGAAGAAGAATCATGTTTATGTGAGAAACCAGAAAAACAAAAACCATTGTACATGATTTCTTTACCTTCTTCACAAGTTAGAACAGCTTCAAAGAAAGTTCAATATTCACATCATGCCAAGAGCCACCAAAAGGTACCTCCTTCTCCTCATGGTAAGCCTTCTCACAAGAAAAAGAGATTCCATTCCCGCAAATGCATACATGCTAAGGTAAGTACCAGGTAAGAAGTGATCTTATTTACTTTAACTGCAATAAGCCTGGTCATTTAGCCAAATTTTGCTGGAATAGAGATCAACATTTCCATAAATATGTCAAACCAGTCCAGTGCTTCACATGTCATAAATTTGGGCATATTTCTAGGGAATGTTGGCATAGAATTGATAATCTTGTGCATGCTCCCATGTTTCATGTTCATGTACATAAGAATAAAGATCATGTTCATGCTGAAAACACTCAGAAATTGCATGTACATGAAAATAGAACTGTTGCACAAAAGAATTTCTCTGAATTTCAAGTTAAAAATCTCAATGATAAAAAGCTGAAAAATAGAAAACAAAATGTTCAGTATGTTAGTGGTGCATTTTATACCTATAACTCTATGATTAGAAACCAAGATTCTAATGTTTCTAGTCTTCAGAAAAATGCACCCAATATAAAATCATTTTGGATTCAAAAATCGTTGTTGCAGATTCATGGAAGATCCTTAGGACCCAAACAAGTTTGGGTTCTAAAATGTGCTACTTGAATGCTGGATGTATGGATCCTTGTAGTCAATTTCAAGATGAAGGCTTCATGACTAAGGCTACAAGGAATGCAAGTGGAGATAATGAAAGCAAATGAAAATCTCACTAGGTAAATACTTCTGAGAGATTCCCTACTAAATAAAAACTTCTTGTTAATAAAAATTCTCTTGAATAAAACTACTTGTTGATTGAAATTGAATGCTAAAATGGAATCATGATGAGTTATATATCTAGATCTCTTGGTATATAAAATGGTGAAATGTGGAAGGACAAGTCATGCTTGTTTGGAAACTATCACTATGCGTGAGAAAACTTCTCTGCCGAGTACCAAGAGTCACTCCTTGCTTAAAATTAAAAGTGTGCATAATCATGCTTGAGTTACTTGCAAAAGTTTTCACATCATGCACATGTAATGAAAAATCATGATTCTGTTGAAAAAGCTAAGAAACTCCTTGTGAGCATAAATAGAACATTTCATGAAAACATAGGTGCATTTAATAAAGAATAATTGTGTTATGGAACTAATACTGCTCATAGTTCCATTAATGACAAAAGTGCATCTATACCAAAAAGAAAATTCTCTTGGATTCAAAAAGTTCATTGGTGCAATCTAACTCATGCTCCACTGCAGGACCCAAGTAGGTATGGGTCCCAAGACCAGCTTGATTAGCAACTTGATGAGCCTTGTAGTTATACCTTTCCATCTGAAATCAAGACAATGACTATGCAAGGCAAGAAAAATTGGAAACCCAGGTAAAATCCAAATGAAGACTGTTCAAGTAAAACCTCATATCATTTCCAGATTAAACTGCTTACGTTAAAGAAAGTTCTTAGAGTGTTATCTGAACAATGAAGAGTGTGTTTTGATGTTACTTCCAATAATAACTTTGTGTCATAACAATTAGAATCATGTTTGTATTATCATGCTTGCCTGACTGTGCCCATGATTCTGTGTGCATATCAACTACATTGACTTCTTGGTATATCAAATGATGACATATGGAAAAATATGTTATACTTGTTTGGAAGCTATCATTATTCGTGAGTAAAATACTCCGCCTAGTACCAAAAATCATGTTATGCATAAGGCTAATTGTGTGAATAATCATGTGTGAATTGCTTGCAAACTTTTTCATTCCATGCACATGCTAAAGGGGAGTAAATTTGGAAAAGTGCAAAAATGCTCTTAAAAAATGCTGTAAATAATTGTTAAAACTTGTTGGAACTTGAAAATCTCAAAAAAATTGACTTTGATCATGCTCAGGTCGACACACATCTTCTCTTGTGTCGACACCAGTTGCTTTTCATCATGATCAAGTCGACACATAGTTACTCATGTGTCGACACTAGTTGTTCACTGCTGCTCTATTCTTGAGAATTCTTGCTCTTGTGTCGACACACTAAGGATTTTGTGTTGACACATCATCATCTATCTTTTTGAAATTTTCACATATTCAGGGGGAGTTGATTCTTTCATAAGTCATCATGATAACATCCAATCAAACTCATACTTGAAAATCACTCTCCATTTATTTCCTGATTCTCTCTTCTTGACATTTCATACATTCTATTCAAGTCTTGCATCAGGATAAATGAGTCTTTATGATATTCCAATATGAGAGATTTCATACATAAAGACTAAAATAATTGTGCACTCAGTTTTGTCTTAAAGATACAATCTAAGAACAAGTTTATGTCAATTTTTAATGCTGAACTCATTTAAACTGAGTTGCAAAACACTTGTAGGCACATTAGTAGCATTAGTGTTTAACATGTGTATGTTTTGAAGCTTTATCCTTAACACATGTTAAGAATAATTTCTCTACACTCATGATCATGTCTATTCTAATTAATGTAAGTCTATTCTAAAAAAATTTCAAATAGAAAGTTTTCATAAAAGAAAGAGTGGTACAAACAGTGCAATGAAAACTTCATTTTATCACTGAGTAACTGGGTTCATTTCACGTAATCAAGTGTTTTTGCTCGCGTCAAAAGGTGACAAACAAGTTGTTTCAACTCTGTATAAGGTAATGAAGGTTAAACCACTGAGTAATCGGGAGGTCTGGCATTGGGTAAATGTGACATCTTGCTCTGAAAGGACTTGACCAATTTACTCTTGTATTCTCTCTCACAAAATGAAAGAAAAATATAAAAAGTAGAAAAAGAACATCATGTACATTGACCTAGATGAAGTTCATGTTAATTGGGTTTAGAGTTATTTTTCTACATTGTGTTAAATGTTTAGCTACTAAACTCATGTGATAAACACTTTTGTTAACTCATATAGGTCACTTTCATCACATTTGTTTCATCTTTTTAAATGCATTCAGGTTATTAAAACTTTAACATATGTTATGATTGAATGTGTCTTTGTTATTAAACTTTGTTGCACAATCCAAAGACACAATAATTTTTTCTCTCATATTTTAATATCATAGATCTTATTGATTCTGATCATTTCTGATCATTCATCTCCAAATTTCATTCCTTGCTTACATGTCAGTCATATTTTGATCTCCAACCATTGATGTTCTTTGGTATCACTTTTTCCTACTTATTTCATTCACACCATCATAGGGGAGAGTGTTCTACCAAGGGGGTGACTATACTCGTTGTTGATTAAGGAGTGGAGAGAGAGTCTTTTTGTTGTTGATTAAAGAGGGAGAATTTGAGGGGAACAATATAATTGCAATTGCAAGTTTCTGTAATGATTGCAAATTTTTTTAATAAAAACAATTCATGTTATCCTTGTTGTCCATGATTGCAAATTTCATGATTATTCATCTCAACAAATGTTGTACATAACTATTGTGCTTTCTTGACATTTATATGTTTCTTTTCATCTTTTTGATGTTGTCAAAAAGGGGGAGAAATATGAATACATATTTTGTCATCATAAAAAAGGGGGAGAATGTTGAGTTATGGTTATTTAAATAACCATACTCACTGACTTGATCATTGCTTTAATCTATTTTTGATGATGACATAATTCTGGTCAATCATGTTAAGCACACAACTTCAAACATATTTGTGTTTTGATGATAACATTTGTATTTTGATGATGACATTTTGTACACAATCTGATGTCATATTGTATATATGTGGAAGATTGTTGAGCTGTGTATTCATTTGGATAATGACTAAAAACCTTCATGTTGATGATGTCTACACACTCATACTTTGATTTTAATAATGGCTACAACATTTGGTTGTGTATGATGTCCAAACACTCATACTTTGATTTTGATTTGATTTTGATGATGACATATTGTACATATTACAATCATGACTAAACAACATATGTTTGATGCTTAATATTTCATATTTTACTGATAATAATATGTTTTGATGGTTCACACTTCATATATACCGGTTTACATAATTTTGTCAAAGTTGTGTCGACACAAGTCCATTGTGTGTCGACACATCCATTACTCTTCAGAAAACAGTCAGAAGAGAAGAAGCCAGTTGTGTCGACACAGGTCCATTGTGTGTCGACACACCCTCTACATTAAGAAAGCAGTAAAGAGAAAAGAAGCCAGTTGTGTCGACACATGTCCATTGTGTGTCGACATATCCATTGCTCTCCAGAAAATAGTCAGAAGAGAAGAAGCCAGTTGTGTCGACACACAATTGACTTATGTCAACACACATGTTAGCTTCCAGAGAAACTGTCACAAAAATCAGCCAGGATTGTCGACACACAATTGATTTGTGTTGACATACAATTGACTTATGCCGACACACTCCGACTGAAGCTCAAAAACGAAAATTTTCTGAACACGTGTCAGCTTGGGAATTAAGGGATCTGACTTAGATTTTTGTACCCACGCACCCCAAGGCACCACATAGACAGATGGGGCTATAAATACCCATGATCCTCGTACTCCAAAGGGAAGCCAGCCCATACAATTCCCAGAAAAGGTTTTTGGCGGCAAAAAGGGGTTTCTCCAGTGCCATGCTCAATCTCCAGAACTTGCAGACCAGCCTTTCAACATAGAGGACGTAGGAATCAAGACCAAGCTCTAGAGAAAGAAGTGGTGTGCTGAAGAAGGAGCAGATCTGGAAGAAGTGCAGCAGTAGAAGAAGAATAAATCGCAATTGAGAAGCTACTGAAGCAGAGCAGTGCCGACCAAGATGAAGAAGAAGAAGAAACAATATGGATCTGTGATCGTGAAGATCAGATCAACAACTGGAGAGATATTTCTTCCTTTACTCACAACATCTCTTAATTCATTTCATATTTGTGTGTGTGTGTACTGAACTGAGATCAGTACGTAGATTCTATGTGGATGTTTGTTTTATGATCTGTACAAGTGCTCAGTATAGATCATAGTGTGTGTTGTAAACTGTGTCTGTTAGTGCACAGATCTGAATTGTGTGTGGTGTGTAGATCAGATCGAGGCTAGAGGATCTGATCTTTTGTGAACTTGATCTAGCATGTGTGTGTGTCTGAGCCTGAGTGCTCGTGTGTGTGTTGTACTCAGTTCTTTGAGTTGTGTGTGCCTCATCGTGTGAGGGGTGGATGTAGGATTCACTGGATGTGATCTCTGAACCACCTAAAAATCCCTTGTGCACTGTGGTTTGATTTGTGGTTTGCATTGTATTGCGCTAGATGCATGCATAGGGATTTTGCCTACACACTAATTAATTTGTTCACACATGTTAATCACATATTTGATGCTTACACTGTTTGATAAAGTGTTTCTCACATTTTGATAACACACATTGCATCAAATTAGAGAGGTTTTAATTGAGTAGATTCTTTATTTTGAAGTAATTTATAAATTGTTTAAGTTTTCGCTGTAAATCTATTCAACCCCCCTTCTAGATTTGCCATTACCAAAAATCCGATCCTAACACGACTAACTGATCATATATACGGCTTAATCTCATTAGTTCAATCTTTACATTTAATGTCTTGGTTTCAATGTTAACAAATCACTCTCACGAGAAGTAGATAAGAATAGAAGTGCAATCTATCTTCCGGGTACTTCATTGGTACAACCAACTCAGTCTCCATTAGGAAATCCATGGAGTACGGTGATTTACAGAGGTCTTAAGAGAAATGTCACTAGCTTGCCGATACGGAATGACCGGCTGTGAGTTTCCAATCACCCAAGAAAGGGCTGCCTATAAGTGCAATGTGACGTGTAGAGCGTGTCTCAATCCACAATCCATCGATTTGAAACATGACGGAAAGCTTATAACAAACATGCATGACATGTATGCAATTCATTCTATCACATGGTTGTTGTACTTTAAGTATATAATCACCTTTCAATTATGGACAAGACAGAGTATGGACATGGCATATATCAATCACATGATCACATGGTAGATGAAATGAATCAATCATTAACACTTAGAATAGAAGTTCATATTCTTATGGTTTTCATATAGGTTGATCACTTTTAGGCCATTGCATATCTATATGACATGATATGACAATAGGGCATGCATATGGTAGACTGAACAACTCAGTAAAACAGTCTCGGATTGGCCTTTAAATCACGACAGACATAGTCGACGCACTTCAAAGGGCCATACATAGTTAAAACACGGTTATGTACAAGGTTACTAAATCACGATGGACCTTCCCGTTGCGTTCAAATCGCGACGAGTCAGATGGTCACTTTTCTGGTTGGGAATCGATTACCAAATAGATTGTCTAAATAGGCCGTCGCGTTCATAACGTGATAGGTCGATATGTCGCGATAACCATTGAATCACAACGTTCTCCTACGTCACATTCAAGAATTGACTGTAAAATCCGAATATAAAAACAACACCAAAAGTTGGGCAAGAAAAAGTCCAAATTGCGACGGCCTGTGCTGTCACGTTCAAGAAGGGCGCTGAGACCCATGCGGTGCACAGTTTCATGCGTGAAGTTGACTGGTGAAACATCAAATCATGACGGAATGATCTGTCACCTTTTTCTGAATTGCGACGTACATGTATGTCACATTCATTCAACAAGAAACACGACGTCTGGTGTCATCGTGTTCATGGATGTTGCCCGAA
Organism: Colocasia esculenta; assembly: GCA_014218235.1. Lineage (NCBI taxonomy): Eukaryota > Viridiplantae > Streptophyta > Magnoliopsida > Alismatales > Araceae > Colocasia > Colocasia esculenta. Next base: position 94,228,861 of record CM024755.1, on the reverse strand, counting down.
AATGCAGAAAACGCTACAATCCTTCATGAAAGACTTATAACTTGACATCTAGCGATATTTAGACAAAGCTATGAACATGAAAAGTGTCGAGTACATCAAGTAGAAGAGAACTACCATTTTGGTTTGACCTAGTTCAGCATCAGTTTACATGAAACACAGTAAGAACGCCAAAAACCCTAACCTTGCATGACTCTGGGAAAATGCTTAATACGACTCACATGCTCCATAAAAATTGGGGAAAATACATGCAAATGAAACTAGACTTGATGCTCCTTCCATTGGTCTGTGTAACGTTTAGGTTAAGCTCGAGATCACCTACCTTTGAGTAGATCTAAGAAGGGTATTTGCACAGGTTGCAATAGAGATCAGTTGGGGAAGAAGCTCCAGTTCTCAACAGATTTCCTCTCCTCTTGGTACCCTAGCTCGCCTCCACATGACCCCGACACAATGGTAAACATTCCCAATCCATCTTATGACGATTATTTATATATTTAGGCTTAAATTCATGTCCTAAAAAGACTAGGAAAGGTGGGCTACGGTTTTGACTTGGCCCCTTCCAAGGTTTTGTGGATTATCCTCCCATTGGAAGTAGGAATGCCATTAGGGAAGGTCCTAGCATGGCTAGGAACGAATTTGATTGCCATGAGTGGCTAATTACCCTAGTTTTAGCCCTAACTTGCCCTTTCCTATTTTTTGCATATTTATGGTCACGAATTTTGGGGTTTATTGTTATTGGGTCTTGATCTTTGACCCATTTAGAGTTGTCTTAGACCAATATATTTTAAATGGTTAATTCCACATGTGGGGATTTTAATTATGACTTTTGTTTTATTTCTATTCAACATTTTTATTTATTTGCTATTTAAATCATCTAATTTTTCGGGGCGCTACATCCTCCCCCACTTAAGAAAATTTGGTCCCTAAATTATACACGATGATATAGCATAAGACCTGAGAATAATTTCGGGTGGTTTTTCTTCCTTATTTCGTCTGATTCCCAGATGGCATTAGTAACTCCTTCTCGACTCCACTGGACCTTGACCATAGGTATAGTACGATTCTGTAGCTGTTGTAGCTTCCGATCCAATAGCTTGATTGGTTTCTCCTCATAGGTCAAGTCTTCTCGAATCTTCAGGTCTTCATGATGAATCACATGGTCGGCATTGAATAGATACTTTCTCAGCATGGATATGTGAAAGATGTTGTGTACATTAGCTAGTTGTGGTGGTAGTGCAAGTCTGTAGGCCACCTGACCAACCCTTTCCAGAATTTCAAATGGGTCGATAAATCTGGGACTCAACTTTCCCTTGATCCCAAATCTTTGAATTCCCCTTGAAGGTGAGACCTTCAAGAAAACATGGTCACCAACTTGAAATTCTAGCTCTCTCCTCCTCTTGTCTACATAACTTTTCTGCCTTAACTGTGCTATCTTCAGACGTTCTCTGACAATCTGAACCTTCCTGACAGTCGCTTCGACTAACTCGCGTCCAACCCATTGGTTTTCTCCAACCTCTTCCCAACAAAGGGGTGATCTACAACTCCTGCCATATAAGACTTATAACGGTGCCATTTTGATACTTGCCTAATAGCTATTGTTATATGCAAACTACATTAGGTACAACTGGTCATCCCAACGTCCCCTAAAATCAAGCATAACAAAACATGTCCTCCATTATTTGATTGGTTCTTTCGGTTTGTCCATCCTTCTAAGGATGAAAGGCAGTGCTAAAGTTCAGTTTGGTGCCTAGTGCTACTTGTAAACTCTTCCAGAAGTGTGAAGTGAATCTAGGGTCCTGATCAGATATTATGGTGGATGGAACCCCATGCAATCTAACTACTTCTTTGACATAAAGTGCAGCCAACACATCTACTGACCATGGGCTCTTAATCGGTAAGAAATGAGCTAACTTAGTTAATCAGTCTACTATTACCCAAATTGCGTCCATACCACCTCTAGTCCTGGGAGTCCCATGATAAAGTCCATACCGATGCTACCCCACTTCCATTCTGAGGTCTAGTGGTAGCGATCCACAAGCCATTCAGAAATGCTCATCCTCGACTTTCATGCATGTCAAACAATATGCCACATGGTCGGCCACATCTCTCTTCATATTCGGCCACCAATAAGACCTTTTCAAGTCTTGGTACATCTTTGTCGATCCAGGATGAATTGTGTACTTTGACTGATGAGCTTCATTTAACAGCTTCTTCTTGAGTTCCCCATGATTAGGGACATAAGTTCCGCCTCAGAATAATAATCTCCCATCACATGCCAGAGAAAAATCTAGTCTTTGTTCTAGCTTCTCCTTAATTTCCACCAAGAAGGGATCCTCTCCTTGCTTCTCCTTGATTTTAGTTAGTAGATCGGACTGTATTTTGATATTAGAAATCATCACTTGTTTCTCCTTCCTCCCCATGTCTAAATTTAGGCTTGCAAACTGTTCTAGGAACTTCCATTCGCCCAACATCATACTAGCTAGCATAGCTCCTGGTTGTCTACTTAGAGCGTCTGCCACTACATTGGCTTTACCTGGGTGACATTGAATAGAAAAGTCAAAGACCTTGAGGTACTCTAACCACCTTCTTTGCCACTTGTTAAGCTCCTTCTGTGAGAATAAGTACTTCAGGCTCTTGTGGTCAGAAAAGACTTTAAATTGTTCACCATAAATCTAGTGCCTCCATATTTTCAAGGCGAACACTATGAATGCTAATTCTATGTCATGTACAGGATAATTTACTTCGTGGGTCTTCAATTGTCTTGAGGCATATGCTATTACCCTTCCTTGTTGCATTAGGACACATCCGAGACTTGTTCCAGAAGTATCTGAATAGATTTCAAATCGTCCCTCTTTAGTGGGTAAGGCGAGGACAGAGGAAGAAGTCAGACACTTCTTCAAGATATTAAAGCTCTCTTCACATTTATCGGTCCACACAAATGGATTTTCCTTTCGGGTTGTAGACACGCGAATTCGACTCCACCACGGGCAAATTTCATATTGCACCATAACGCCACAATTGGCCCTCATTTTGCCTTGCAAGTGTGTTTTCCCAATATTTATGGATCTCACCCATTCTTCCCCGGTGCTTCCCCTCCATTTCCAAGGCTCGCCAGCTGATATAGGCAATGTTTTCAAGTCGCGACGGGTCTGGGGTACGCATTCTGAAACGCGTCCTGTCTGGTGGACGCTATTCCATTTATTCCCATTGTCCCGTCGGGCATGTTGGATGCTACTAGACCTTAACGCGATGGCCTTGTATGACACAATAAAGAATTTACTTATTTTATTTACGGAGACTTCCCGTTGCCATTTCATGAACGTGTCCGCTATAGGCGACGCGATTCTAATTTCGCTTTTGGCAAGATTTTTCATAAATAAAATTCGAAAAGCTTAATGTGTTGTATCGTGCCGACGCGTTTCAAATCCGAGACGCATCGGCTATCGCCACCGCGATTAGGCCCTGGGCCCAAAAGTCGTCGCACGCAAGGGCGCCCATGCCTGGAATCATTGCCAATCTCTGAATCGCGTCGACTAGGCCGACGCGATTAGATCCTAGGCCTGAACCCTAGACCCTCGGAAGTCGCCACATTTATGAGCCCACGTGCCAAAATGAAGCCGTGGTGGGGTAGGTCGATGCGTTTCAATAACGCGGCGGTCATCCCCGACGCGACTCTGAACCATAGTTGTACCCTATGATTGTAAAATCAAGTGGGAAATGCGGTGCTTCTTAATTGCGGCGGCCATGGCAGATGCGTCTCCAATCAGAGACGCGTCCGCTGTAGCTGACGCAATTTAAGTCTGTGTTCCGTATAAGTACAGACTCGAGGGTCATTTGTAACAGGGGGGCCATTCATAGAGGCGGAGCCCTGCCGGATTCTTCCCTCACCCCCCTCAGACACGACGAAGCCCTGCCCGATTCCCACCTCGACTCTGGACTAGGAGGGGGCCCATTCACTGCGGCGAAGCCCTTCTAGATTCTCACCTCGACCTCCGGTCCAAGGGGACCATCTACTTCAAGTCATCCATTCGATCCCTTGGAGCTCAGAGTCGGCGTCCCCATCGTCTTCTTAACGCGAACCGGAGCGAGGCGTTGGGAAGCTTCTTCCTTGTCTTCCTCCGTCCATCCAGTCGCCAGTGCCGCCGTGCCATTCAACTATCGGGAAGTACCCCCTTCCCACCTTTTCGTTTATACCTCCCTCCGAGCCCCACGTGGCTCTTTTCATTTCATTTTCCCTTTTTCATACACACACACATGCATGCATAACACACACACACCTACCTTTTAGGGGTTTAAAAACCACCACCCAAGGTGTGTTCTTCCCCTTTTTTATTCATGCTATTTCATTCATTTGAGATTTTGTATACTACACTCGGCTAATCCACTTCTTTCTCTCTTTCCCTATTTTTTATTTGTCAGGATAATCAACGAGAAAAACGCCTTCTACCACGGACGGCCGTGCTCGTAGAAGAAGAGGAACCCACATCCCCGCGCAACCTCCCACGATCCAAAAAGGTACACATTCATGATCACCCATTCCATCCGCACCCCTTTCGCGCGTGCATTCTCCATTCGGTACCCTCGCGTACCTGGCGATCACGTTTTTCATCTAACCCCATATCCCTCTTTGTGGACTACACATCGCGTCGTCCCTCGACGATATCCACAAATTGGCGATCATGGTGGGACTTCTTTTTGCGCTTTCCCTTTGATTACCCCCCTCCTTCGTGCCCCACGTAGCACTCTTCTTTTATATTTGCTTTATACCCTGCTCCATATCTTGCATGCTGTGTGTTTAGCTTTTCTTTTTTCCCTTTTTTCATACACACATATACTCCTACTTTCCTGTGCTTTCTTCTGTCTTCGGGTTGCCTGTAGCACCCTTGATTTTTAAATCCCAATAAAATAAAAAATTTAATCTAATAAATAGATTTAATTGGAATACAAAGGGGATAAATAGGATTTAAGTGAATTAAATCAATACCCATTAAGCTAAATTAGAAATGGGTTGTATAAATGGCCCAAGCATAATCGAATGGGCCCAATTAAGGAGAGCCCATCATGAGATGGGAGCTAATTAAGTGAAATTCAGATTAAAAGTAATGGTAAATAATAAAAGGGGTAAGATAAATATTAAATAAGCTATACTTACCCTAACTCCTTACCCACAATATTGGACCTCTCCTCCATCCTAATTAGGAGATAAATGCTAGGAAGGAAGGTGATAAATGTGGAAATTCAGATTTAAAGGAATGGAAGAGTTTTTAGAAGGAAGGACTCTATAGCAACCCAATACAACCCCAATTTCGGCCCTATCAACCCTAGAACGACCATTGGAGCTCTGGAGAACGAAGAGGAGGAGTTTTAGACGAGGAGAGCAAGGGGAGAAGGCTTGGAGCAAGGAGGGTTCTTCTCTCTTCGTCATCAAACTTAGGGTTTTCATCACTGCAACGAAAGGTAGGCAATCTCTCAAGCTAAATTCGTGAAACTTAAACCCTAGGCAGACCATGCACCCCTCTTCAAAAGCCCCATGATTTCACCCTTTTTCGTTCATACATGAAGGCGAATTAAATGCCCAAACTTCTGTTAGCATGTTGTGTCCGAAGGGTCGCGACACGAAGGTCCGTCGCGTTCTGAGCGCGACGGGTTGACATGTCGTGACCTTGCCCCAGTTCAGTCCCGGTGGCCGGTTCAGTAGGACCCGACCAGTCTGCACGCCGCGACAAGAACGCGTCAGGTTACATCGTCGCCACCTGTCCAGGCAACGCGTCGGACGGCCTTGTCGCGACCTGAACGCGACAGCAGCCGACGTCGCGACTTGGCTGTGGCGGCCAGAACCTTGAATTACCAATATAACCCTGCTATTAATGACATATAAGCCCTGATTAACCCTCATTAAGTTATGTCATGAGTAATTTTGACTTATTAATTAATAATGGGCAATATTACATAGAATTCATTAATTTAAAAGTCATGTGCACAATCATACATGCTCTCTTAATTTCTTACACTTGCAAACACTTAACAATCATGTTTGCCATTAAACTCCATTAAATTACTCAATTATGTATCTGGTTATTTAGTTAAATAAATTACTAAATTCCCTATTTAAATAATTACACTTGTCTTCATTTTACTCGCACGTTTTATACACCGTTACCTCTTCCCTCGGCCTTCAAGCACTCGAGGCATGACAGACCCTAGTTTTCCACACACTCTCTTGGCATGGACCACCTCTCCACCGGGAATACTCCTGACTGGACCAAGGACTCCTTGTTAAGGCCTCCGTAAGTCTTCTTGGCTTTGGCGTACATCCTTAGCCGACGAGCTAGTTGTACCCTTAACACTCGTTCCCCTTAGAGATCAGCACGATCCATGGCCTTAGTGTGTATCTTTCTTACCTCGCGATCACACCAGACCATCTGGCCTGTGTTCGTAGCACGACTAGTGGGCGGTGGTGACCTCTACTAGACTGCCGGTACCCGACCTGGTGCCGTGCAACTGCTACTACCACGGTTTAACGTTGTTTTATGATTATACCCCTATCTTATCTACTATCTCGTTACACTCGACTGTTCACTTTCACTCTACACACTCATCTAGTTCATCTACTACTCTCATCTATTCTTGATACTCTATTTGTCCATCAAATTGATTGTCTAAGATAACAAACATGACTATTCTAGGCAACATTATAAGGGCCCGATCTGGTCCTTGGGAGGAGCACCTGAAAGGCTATAACTCACGGGGGTCTAATGATCTGGGTGATGGCATACACCTAACGCATGACACTCAAGATTTAATCTATGATAATGATTCAATCATTTGTTTGTTACTTGAACTCGGGGTTGAAAGAATATTGACCCATACTTACTATCTTAACTAGTTTACTTACTATCTCGTGATATGGCCAATTCATTATCAAACTTGTGGTATTATACTCTCGTGAATGTGCTATTATTTCATGTTATCTTGTTACATCGTTCTCTTGACTATACATGACTACTCGTTCTAGTATCCAACCTCATAAAGACATTGAACACTGAAAGCATGCTTGTTCTTACGAGATATTAAGTCCTACTGGGCGTTATTCGCTCATCTTGCGTATTTATTTCATGTGTTTCAGGTGAGTCGGATGGGGAAAACCACACTCACGAGGAGGGAAACGAGGATGATATTCAAGAGTGACCCATTCAGCTACCACTACTCAGTTGTTAGTTAGTATAGTTATGAGTCAAACATTAGTCAGTCGCTAAGTATTAGTTCGATTTTGAATAAAGTACTCTGGGCCCTAGATTTGGCTCCGATACGTTGATGTAATAGTTAGATGATGGATTATTAGTGAAGTTGCCTTTTATTTGGCATTATTCCAATGTTGCAATGGTTTGACATTTATTTCTTGCTTTGTACTATTTAATAACTGTATTATCGCTCTGATATTCCGCGTCAGGTCCTTACAGTTTTGTGGTATCAGAGCCTAGGTTATTCTTAAGTATAGGATGATCTAGGTTTGACCTGCCTTGACTTAGAGTCTAAATTCCAGACCTATGTGAGATGAGTAGGACCAAGGGTAATAAGATAAAACAAACTCACACATGCACAAACTTAGTGAAAACTCAATATCTTACATTTAAATTCTCTTTTAAAGGAACTTAAACACTAGCAATGGCAACGAAGCGTGCACAACTCCGTGATATGCAGCAGACCATCTAGCATCTTACCCAGGCTTTACTTCAGGCTGTTGGAGCGAATAATAACAATAACCGAGGAGCCAAAGAATTACACTGGAATTTTCGCAACTTGAATCCGCCTCGTTTCAGTGGGACTATTGATCCCGATGAGGCAGAGAATTGGCTTAAAGAGATTGAACGAGTTTTCTGCGTTATACAATGCGTGGATGGAGATAAGCTGTTACTTGCAATAGTTCAGCTGGAACTAGACTCCCGTGCGTGGTGGGAATCGGTTGAAGCCACCAGGGCAGATGCAAAGTTTACTTGGGAGGAATTAAAGGAACACTTCAACTCCAAGTATTTCTCTGAAAGAGTCCATGAGGGGAAGGCCTCCGAATTTGCTGCATTGAAGCAAAGGCACCTTACTGTCACAGAGTATGAAGCACAATTTTCTCGATTAGCACGCTATGCCAATCACCTTGTCAACACAGAAAAGATGAAGGCGAGGCGATTCCTTAATGGGCTTAAGCCTTCTTATATTACTCAACTCGCACCTCTGGATATTCAGACATATGTTGAAATGGTTAAGAAGGCTCAGCTACTAGAAGATGTGACCGATCTCACTGATCGCATCAAGGGTAGATTCGTCAAGAAGGAACCAGCATCAGGTTCCTCAAGCAAGCCCACTAATGGCAAGAAGCGGCCGTTCAACATTACTGAAGAGCCGAATCAAGAAAGGAAGCCCAAGATACCTACTCCCCCAAACACCAACAAGACTAACTGTGAGCATTGTGACAAGCCTGGTCACACTGCCGCTGAATGCTAGAGAAAAGCAGGCGCTTGTCTACGATGTGGAAATCGTAATCACCGCATTTCTGAGTGTCTTGTGCTAAAGGAGCAGGAGAAAGAGAAGCGTCTAGTTGGACAGAAGAAGCCTGGAAGACTGCAGGCCCTACAAGAGGTGGAAACCACCGAGGAGGGTGGAGTCGTGGAAGGTACATTGCAAGTCTTTTCTCAATCAGCATTTGTTTTGTTTGACACTGGTGCTACACATTCATTCATGTCACAAGCATTTGCCGATACCCTAACTGAAAACCTGCATCTGTGGAATTTGAACTACCTGTTACTACACCACTGGGAGAAAAGGCTCAATTGAATAAATATTTTTCATTAGCTGATGTAATGATTGGTGACCTCAACCTTAGAGCCGACCTGATCTGTATGCCCATGGAGGGCTACGATGTTAATCTGGGAGCCGATTGGCTTTCCACGTATGTGGCTATCGTGGATTGTAGAAGAGGGAAGATGTCCTTTAGTGAATTCCCTAAATTTACCTTCACGGGACGTAGACACAAGAGGCACTTGTCTCTCGTTTCTGCTATAAAAGCACATAACATGATAAGAAAGGGCTGTGTGGCATTTCATGTCGTAATTGTGGTTGAAAAGAAAGCATCCAAGATATCTGACATTCATATAGTGCAAGAATACCCATACGTGTTCCCCGATGAGCTGCCAGACATTCCACCTGAGAGAGATGTGAATTTCTCACTTGATCTAACACTTGGAGCTGCACCGGTGTCACGCCAACCCTACATAATGTCTCCAGCTGAATTAAAAGAATTGAAAGAACGATTAATGGAACTATTGGAAAACGGATTTATCAGGCCAAATACTTCTCCTTAGGGAGCACCAGTGCTGTTCGTCAAGAAGAAGGACGGATCTCTGAGGCTATGCATCGACTATAGGTAGTTGAATAATCTCACTATCAAGAACAAGTACCCTCTGCCTCGTGATGAGGAGTTATTTGATCAAATCTCAGGAGCTGAGTATTTCTCTATGATTGACCTTAGATCGGGATATCATCAGATGAGAATAAAGGATGCAGATATTTACAAGACAGCTTTCAGGAGCAGGTACGATCATTATGAATTTGTAGTCATGCCTTTTAGACTAACCAATGCTCCTACAACTTTTATGCAACTAATGAACATCATCTATCGGCCATACCTCGACAAGTTCGTCTTGGTGTTTATTGATGATATTCTCATATAATCCAAGACCAAGGAAGAGCATGAAGAGCATCTGAGGATCGCTCTGCAGATCTTGCGGGACAACAAGCTCTACGCCAAATTGAGCAAGTGTGAATCCTGCCTCAAGGAGGTGTCATTTCTAGGCCACGTTATATCTAAGAATGGTATCAATGTCGATCCTTCCAAGGTTGAAGCTGTACTCAACTGGGAAAGACCGACCAATGTCACTGAGATCAAAAGCTTTCTTGGACTGGCTGGTTACTACAGACGGTTCATAAAAGACTTCTCCAAGATAGTTGTACCTCTTACTCTCCTTACGCGAAAAGAGAACCCCTATGTCTAGAGCAAGGAGTGCAAGAAGAGCTTTCAGACCCTGAAGCAACTCTTGACATCTTCACCTCTCCTTGCATTGCCAGTCGAGGGCAATGGATTTTCAGTCTACGCTGATGCATCTGGAATCGGTCTAGGCTGCGTGTTGATGCAGAATGAGAAGGTGATAGCTTATTCTTCATGGCAGTTGAAGCCACATGAAGTTAATTATCCTGTCCATGATTTAGAACTAGCCGTAGTGGTATTTGCGCTAAAGATCTGGAGGCATTACCTGTATGGAGAACAATTCATTGTCTACTCCGACCACAAGAATCTGAAGTACCTATTTTCTCAGAAGGAACTTAATATGTGACAAAGAAGGTGGCTGGAGTACTTGAAGGATTTTGATTTCAACATTCATTATCACCCAGGCAAAGGTAATGCAGTAGCTGATGCACTTAGTAGGAAGCCAGTATGTAGCAACCCGGAAAATTTAATACTTAAAAAATTCGAAAATAATAATTTCTTTAAATCGAAATAATAGAAAACATGCGTACCATTATCATATGTACAAGAACACAACGGAAAATTCCTTAAAAATTATAAATCAATCCCAGACATTATTCCTAAGTGTTCCACGTAGAAATTCGTGCAACGAAAAATCCGATTGGCCAAGGGTATGTCACAATGTGACCAATTATCCAAATTAGGAAAAGAAGTCGGAAAACCGTTAACACGGAAAGATAACGCGCCCATAAAACAAACGAACATGTCAAAGAGACTTCCAACATCATGAAATGAATAACCATTATTGGGTTTGGACTAATGGACCTCTTATAGCCCACGAATAAATTCAAATAAGAAAATGTAATAAAAATCATAACTCTATTATTCCCTAATTAAAAAGGGAAAACCTATAAGATAAATTCCAATAAATAATGGGCTTGGTTAAATAGACCCATTAGAAATTAGTGGGCCAAAATAAGGATTTTAAAAATAAGAATAATGGGAAAATACCCTAAATTCGTAACTAAATTATTACCTAAATAGAAAAGTGGTATTTAATACATTAAATAAGAAGGTTCAGTTAGAATTGGATTCCTAAACCTACCCTAATAGGTTGGCCATGAACTTAGCTTCCATCCTAACCCAAATAGGAAGTGGAAAGCTTGGGAGGAGGTAAGGAAAGGAGGAAATTCGGAATTAAATAGGAGTTAGATTACTATTAGGAATTAGAAACATAACTAGCATAAATACACCTTTTAAACCCTCTTGGCCGACCCAAGCTCGTGACAAGGGATTCCTGGACCAGGAGGAGAGGCCAAGGAGGAGGAGATTTCGTGGGGAGAAGGACCTTTCAAGCTCTCAACCCCGTTCTTCAAGTTCTAGCCCTAGAAGAGGAAATCGAGTCAAGGTAGGCATTCTCACAAGCATAAAGCATGAAACTTTTTCTGTAGGATGTCTCATCTATCAGGAACAAAACCCTCCAGTTTCATAATTTTCCATCGAGTATATCTTTAGTTCTTAATTTTTCATGTTCGGAAAGTTACATGACCCCGCACCCTTTTCTTAACTCTTGATCTCCTGGTATACTCAACCCTATGCCACGAGATTTTTACTGTAGGGACTGATGTATGTTAGGCATCTTTTGCCCCTAAAAGCCCTAAATTTCATCGAGCATGATGATTGAATTTAATCGATCTTTCTCTCTGTGTCATGTTCTGAATGACTCGTTCTTGCTCATGTTCAAACCCTATATGAACCATGCTCTCTCTCTAATTCCGATTTACTGGAAGTACCCTTACATGTCTAGTTTAATTTGCAACTGGTTTCATGATTTTTCATCGTGTATACAAATAGTTATGAATTTCTGAACAACCCTATATCAATTTGATTCAAGTTGGCCCGCAATCGAAAGCCTAGTCTGATTCCTGTCAGAGTCAGGCGCAGACCACCAGATTGCGACAGGTCGATATGTCGCCTTCTGGGTCTGATTGCGACCGTCCACCTATCGCGTTCTCAATCCGTCGCGACGCCTTCCTTGTCGCTTTCTGAATACGACAGTACCTATGTCGCGTTCTGGCCTTCTGTCCTGGCAGCCCTGTCGCAACCCTTTGCAGGCCCTGTCGCTACCTACCTTACCCCTGTCGCAATCCTTACTGGCCTATGTCGCCTTCACAGGATTTTCAACAGTCATACACGCAGTAAAAACACTGCTTTAAAATGGAGCTATATTGAATGCTTTAAAATACATATTCACGACTTCTTTTCTATCTATGATTTCTCTCTCACATGTACACACGTGAACCATCCAAATATGGCTTAATTGGCATGAACATGTGACATAATATATCTGGTAATTTATGCAATTAATTTGCCTTACTTGTAAATGAACTTGTTCTCGATTTTCGCGTTGTTTTGAAGCACCGATCTCGACGCTCCACCATTCTAGAATTCCTCTAGAATGTCGAGCACCTGTTTTATATACACACTTTACTTGGCTTGTGGTAAACTCTCCGTCGGATATTCCTTTCGCCGGACTAGTGAACCCTTGCACAAGGCCTCCGTAAGTCTCCTCTGATCATGTATTCCCACATGGTCGATGAGCCGATTGTACCCTAACACCCATTACACCTTTAGAGATCGACAAGATCCAAACAACCTTAGTTGCTCTCGCTCTTATCTTGAATCACGCCGGACCTCTGAACCTGTGCATAATGAGGCCAGCGGAAGGGTTGTGTATTCCACCTGACTGCCAACACCATACACGCATGTTGTGCAACTGTTACTATCGTTCGTTACTCGACGTTCCATGTGCAATGACCACAATATCTCATCTATGCTATACTCGCTCGTCTACTCATATTCACGTTCACTCTACTATTTTGTATCTCTCGTCTATTCATCCAGTACTCTCTTGTTACCCTTTGAGCTGTGTGGCTCCTATCGTTTGTGCTATTTCGTGACTGTCTAGCACCATAATATGGGTCTTGTGACTCTACTGTATCAAATGCATACTGTGCAGGGCACGGAGAGTGTCCGAGGGGCTCCAATCTAGTCCTGGGGGCAGAGAGCCACCCGAAAATACCTGCAGGGGCTATTGACGGTGTTCTGCATTGCACCGGTTCTGACTATACTATCTTGGCTAGACATCTAATTGTCTGAGGAGTTCAGACGTACTGTACCATTTCTGTGCTATTACTGTGCTAGCACTGACTGTTATAACATCAGTCTGAGGAGTTCAGACGAAATGTACTATCGTGAAATGGCTATTGTCCCAAAGTGACTATTGTCGTACTTTACTAGTGCACCGTTGTGCAACCATACACACTATCTCGTTACACGCTATCTCGTTACACGCTCTACTTGCTCTACTTGATACTTGCTATCTTGAGTTATTGCGTTCTATCGTGACTTGATCACATTCAACGTGCTATTACTATTTCGATTGACGAAAGTTAATCAACAGTGTTATATTATTTCGATTGATGAGAATCAATCAAAGTGCAATTTAATCTTTACATGACCATCTACTATCATCTCTTCTTGCTATACATGTCGCTTGATATTCTTGACAATATCGTTACTTGCTATTGTTGTTATCGTTTTCTATCGTGACTTGACTTTAATCATCGTGCTATACTTGATTCATCTGCTATTTGAACCATGTTACTTGTGCTATTACTTTTTTGACTTTACATGACTCTCTCGAACATTAGTTACTCTGCCATTTGATGCATTAATCATTTAAAGCCTGCTTGACTATTGAGATTTAAGTCCTACTGGGCGTTATCGCTCACCCTTCGTTATTTGTTATTGTGTCTCAGGTAAGTCAGACAATGACGTTACACACACCAATGGGACAGGACCCGAGTGATGAGTGACCCGGAGTCAAATGACAAAGTTACCCTAGCACATTTGGAGTCTAGTAGTTATTGCTTTAGATTCCTTTTCAATGTAAGGATGTCATTAAACCCTATGTATTGGCTCCGAATTAGTGGTTGTAATAGTCTTAGTGATTTTATAATGAAATGAAGAGTTATTTCAATTATTGTTCATTAGATGCTCTGACGTTTGCGAAAGTATGCGCAATTGTCGTTACCATACTCGTTGTTCGCGCCTCCCTCTGATTTATTCCGCTGCTAAATTGGTGGGGCGTGACACAATAGCTTCTTTATCTTGTTTAGTCATGGGCGAGATGCAATTGTTAGATCAGTTTGCCAGTCTGGATCTGAACATCGAGTAGAGAAGTGATTAGATGTTAGTGGCTAATCTTAGAGCTCAACCCGACATCCTTGTCGAGATCAGAGAGCAGAAAGCTAATGATCAATTCCTAGTCCGAGTCAGGGAGACCATAGCAGACAAGCCTGATTTCTCTATCAGTGAACACGGGAGATTATTATTCAAAGCCAGGACATGCGTGCCTGACAATGAAGAGCTGAAGGGGAAATTGATGGATGAAGCCCACAAGACCAAGTACACAATTCACCCAGGCGCAACCAAGATGTACCAAGACATGAAAATGTCATTTTCGTGGCCCAACATGAAGCGTGAGGTGGCTGAGCATGCCTCACACTACCTCACCTGTCAGCAGGTAAAAGCAGAACACCATCGTCCTGTGGGTGTACTTAGACCCCTGGACATACCTGAATGGAAGTGGGAAAGTATCGGAATGGATTTCGTCATGGGTTTACCCCGAACTCGTGGTGGACTTGATGTTATATGGGTTATTGTGGACTATTTGACTAAGTCCTCACATTTCCTTGCAATTAAGAGTACATGGAGTGTCGATGTACTTGCAGCCCTGTATGTAAGGGAGATAGTGAGGTTACATGGAGTTCCTGTGTCCATTGTCTCAGATCGTGATCCCAAATTTACATCTAGATTCTGGAAGGGACTTCAGACAGCTTTAGGCACCATGCTAAATTTTAGTACTACTGTCCACCCACAGACGGATGGGCAGACAGAAAGAACTAATCAGATCGTGGAAGATATGCTGCGAGCTTGCACCATAGACTTTGAGGGGTATTGGAACAAACAACTATCCCGAATAGAATTCGCCTACAACAACAGTTATCAGGCCAGCATTAAGATAACACCATTTGAAGCACTGTACGAAAAAAGTTACAGATCACCAGTGTGTTGGAATGAGGTAGGTGAGCAGCAATGGTTGAGACCAGACATGGTGCAAAACACAAACAGAGATATATAGATTATCTGAGACAGGATTAAGATAGCTCAGTCCAGGCAGAAGAGCTATGCTGATAAAAGAGGAAGGGATTTCGAATTTCAAGTCGGAGACCATGTGATGCTGCAAGTATCCCCGACTCGAGGATTTCAAAGGTTTGGGATGAAAGGCAAGCTAAGACCAAGGTTCATAGGTCCATTTGAGATATTGGATAGAGTTGGCGAGGTGGCGTATCGACTGGCACTACCTCCCAAATTCTCAACAGTACACAATGTTTTCCATGTGTCAATGCTGAGGAAGTACGTGTACGACCCGTCACACGTAATTAGCTATGATGATATCATTTTAAACAAAGATATGACCTATGAAGAAAGGCCAGTGAAGATCTTGGACAAGAAGATGCAACAACTTCGGAATCGATCTATACCCGTGGTCAAGATACTCTCGAGAAATCATGAAGTCGAAGAAGCCACGTAGGAACCCGAAGCAACAATGCGACGAAATTATCCAGAATTATTCGGTACGTCATTCTTCCTCTTATGATCATATGAATTTGAGGACCAAATTCTTTTTATGAGGGGGAGGATGTAGCACCCTTGATTTTTAAATCCCAATAAAATAAAAAAATTTAATTTAATAAATAGATTTAATTGGAATACAAAGGGGATAAATAGGATTTAAGTGAATTAAATCAATACCCATTAAGCTAAATTAGAAATGGGTTGTATAAATGGCCCAAGCATGATCGGATGGGCCCAATTATGGAGATCCCATCATGAGATGGGAGCTAATTAAGTGAAATTCGGATTAAAAATAATGGTAAATAATAAAAGGGGTAAGATAAATATTAAATAAGCTATATATATCCTAAAAAAAGGAGTCCTATACTTACCCTAACTCCTTACCCACGAAATTGGACCTCTCCTCCATCCTAATTAGAAGATAAATGCTAGGAAGGAAGGTGATAAATGTGGAAATTCAGATTTAAAGGAAAGGAAGAGTTTTTAGAAGGAAGGACTCTATAGCAACCCAATACAACCCCGATTTCGGCCCTATCAACCCTAGAACGACCATTGGAGCTCTGGAGAATGAAGAGGAGGAGTTTTGGACGAGGAGAGCAAGGGGAGAAGGCTTTGAGCAAGGAGGGTTCTTCTCTCTTCGTCATCAAACTTAGGGTTTTCATTACTGTAAGGAAAGGTAGACAATCTCTCAAGCTAAATTTGTGAAACTTAAACCCTAGGCGAACTATTCACCCCTCTTCAAAAGCTCTATGATTTCACCCTTTTTCGTTCATACAAGAAGGCAAATTAAATGCCCAAACTTTTGTTAACATGTTGTGCCCGAACCTCCATGATTGCCTTGCATCCCTGAATCTACTAGTCCTCATGCCTTGAATTAATTACCATAAATACTGCTTGATGCTAGGGTTCTAACGAACCCATTTTGCCCAAATTCCATTGAGCATGCTATGCGAATTAAATCATTTTCTTTACCTATGCATGTTTTAGGTTAGAGACATTTAACCTGTCTAAAGCATGCTTGACACAAATCTGTTATCTACTTAATCATGCTCAGTGGTAGATCTATATGTCTAGTTTCGTTTACAGGTGGTTTCATGATTTTTGGTTCACTGTACGATTTTATACTGATTTTTGATGTGCCCTGTATCATGTATACCCTCCTGGAAAAGAGGCAAAAGCTCTTTTCTGGGCTCGGGCTACCATCTAAAGTCGCGACAGCCCGACCCGTCGCGATCTCAGAAGGGTCGCGACACGAAGGTCTGTCGCGTTCTGAGCGCGACGGGTCGACATGTCGTGACCTTGCCCCGGTTCAGTCCCGGCGGCCGGTTCAGCAGGACGCGACAAGAATGCATCAGGTTACACTGTCGCCACCTGTCCAGGCAACGAGTCAGACGGCCTTGTCGCGACCTGAACGTGACAGCAGCCGACGTCGCGACTTGGCTGTGGCGGCCAAAACCCTGAATTCATGTGCCCAATCATACATACTCTCTTGATTTCTTACACTTGCACACACTTAACAATCATGTTTGCCATTAAACTCCATTAAATTACCCAATAATATATCTGGTAATTTAGTTAAATAAATTACTAAATTCCTTATTTAAATAATTACACTTGTCTATATTTTACTCGTGCGTTTTATACACCGTTACCGTTTCCCTCGGCCTTCGAGAACTCGAGGCAGACGGACCCTAGTTTTCTACACACTCTCTTGGCATGGACCACCTCTCCACCAGGAATACTCCCGACTGGACCAGGGACTCCTTGTCAAGGCCTCTGTATGTCTTCTTGGCTTTGGCGCACATCCTTAGCCGACGAGCTGGTTGTACCCTTAACACCTGTTACCCCTTAGGGATCAGCGCGATCCATGGCCTTAGTGTGTATCCTTCTTACCTTGTGATCATGTTGGACCATATGGTCTGTGTTCGTAGCACGGCTAGTGGGCAGTGGTGACTTCTACCAGACTACCGGTACCTGACCTGGTGCCGTGCAACTGCTACTACCGTGGTTTAACGTTGTTTTATGATTATACCCCTATCTCAGCTACTATCTCGTTACACTCATCTGTTCACTTTCACTCTACACTCTCATCTAGTTCATCTACTACTCTCATATATTCTTGGTACTCTATTTGGCCATCAAATTGATTGTCTAAGATAACAAACATGACTATGCTAGGCAACATTATAAGGGCCCGATCTGGTCCTTGGGAGGAGCACCTAAAAGGCTATAACGCGCGGGGGTCTAATGATCTGGGTGATGGCATACACCTAATGCACGACACTCAATATTTAATCCATGATAATCAATCAATCATTTGTTTGTTACTTGAACTCGGGGTTGAAAGAATACCGACCCATACTTGCTATCTTGACTAGTTTACTTACTATCTCGTGATATGGCCAATTCATTATCAAACTTGTGGTATTATACTCTCGTGAATGTGCTATTATTTCATGTTATCTTGTTACATAGTTCTCTTGACTATACATGACTACTCGTTCTAGTATCCAACCTCATAAAGACATTGAACACTTAAAGCATGCTTGTTCTTACGAGATATTAAGTCCTACTGGGCATTATTCGCTCATCCTGCGTATTTATTTCATGTGTTTCAGGTGAGTCGGATGGGGAAAACCACACTCACGAGGAGGGAAACGAGGATGATATTCAAGAGTGACCCGTTCAGCTACCACTACTCAGTTGTTAGTTAGTATAGTTATGAGTCAAACATTAGTCAGTCGCTAAGTAGTAGTTCGATTTTGAATAAAGTACTCTGGGCCCTAGATTTGGCTCTGATACATTGATGTAATAGTTAGATGATGGATTATTAGTGAAGTTGGCTTTTATTTGGCATTATTCCAATGTTGCATTGGTTTGACATTTATTACTCACTATGTACTATTTAATAACTGTATTATCGCTCCGATATTCTGCGTCGGGGTGTTACATTGCCTTTGGAATCGCGTCCGATATAGTGGACGCGATTCAATGTTTGAGAACGTGTTCAGTTAACTGGACGCATTTCTGTTTCTTGTCGCGGTGGCCAAGGCCGACGTGTTTCTGTCTAACAGTCCGTCCACAGGAACAAGGCGCGGCTCTGGCAGCCTTCTGGGGCTTTCAGATCCACGTCCATGTGACTGGACGCGATTCAGTTTGAGTCGCGGCGTCTGTACCCGACGTGATTCAAACTGTTGACAGAAACGCGCCCCTCTGCCGTCTTTTTACTATAAACAGCTACATACATGGCATATTGCATCGGTCGGGGGACCTCCTTCCCTCATATCCTAGGCTCCACACACCTTTCTTGGTAAGGGCGACCTCTCCTTTGGGCATTCCATCTCATTGGTCTAGGTGACCTTTACCAAGAACCCCGTAAGACTCCGTACCCCGTGGATTCCCTCACGGCGGACCGAGCTGGCATTACCCCTCCGTTGCCCCAGGTTACACCCTGAAGTGATTCTAGTTGCACCCTGAAGTATCCATCTTCTAACCAACTAGGATCTCACCTGGACTGACACAATAATTTTCAATCCATTAATTAATTGTGAAACTCCTAAAAGAGACGCTAAGCATCACAACTTGTCTTGACCATATCGCTTGATCTAATCATTGTTCACCTTGTTTGATTGCTTGCCTTGTTAAAATGGACCAATATCATCATGCTGGATTTAATTATGTGGACTATGAGGATAATTTAGATGGCCAATCTTTCCAGTCCCATGTCCGTCCATTTCACCACCGTGAGGGACAACCTTCTACGTCCTATGGTTATGTGCGCACACCGCGCACTAACCAATTTGATGTCCCTTCATATTTACCCCTAATCAGAACCCGGCAAGAGCCTTCCCCCCACCATGATTCCCGAGTTCAAACTGTCCTGCATGCTCTTGATCAGCTCACCCCTCAACAACTCAACTTGATTCAATCTTTAGTTGAGGGTGCGACTCCCCCCTTCACTTTCTCCCAAGCATCCACCTTTGTACATTTCGGCGACTTCGCCACATACCCCTGTACATTCTTCATCATCTCAGCCCCCTGGCAATTTGCACTTCTGTGCTCTGGTCTATATAGACCACCCCTTGGGAAGGACCACTAATTCAAGGCCACCCCCATATACTCCCTCATATGCCCAGCAGCAACCCACTCCACTCCAAAATGCTCTTCTCCAAAAATTGAACAACCTGGAGAATCAAATAAATAAGCTTTCAAATCCCACAGGTGACCCCGTTGCCGCCATGCCGGCTCTCCCTCAAATTTATATACATCCTTCGGAGATGCCATCGTACTGACTGTACAATGGCACGGGTAACCCCTACCTTCATGTCAAGGAGTTTCTCTATGAGTCTTCACGTTGGCAATGTGACCCCATTACCTTGGCATATCTATTCAAGAAATCTTTTGACGGCCCTGCACTCAAATGGTTCTACTCTTTAGAGCCAAGTGAGGCAGGAGACTTCAGCCCATTGCATAAAAAGTTCTTTCAAATGTACAAAGACCGTGTTAGTCCTTATCTCTCCATCACGGATCTAGCATCTGAGAAGATGAGAGCTAACAAGGAATTTGTATAATTTGTTGACCGTTGGAGGTCAATGGCCACAAGAATGCAGCATGTGCTCTCGGAGTCAGAGCAAATCAAAGTCATTATTTCCAACTCCACTCTGAGGTTCAAGCACATCCTGGCCATGAACCAAATCGAGGTGATGGAAGAGCTCTACGAGCGGGGACGTTATATCTAGACACATTTAATTGACTACCCGATCGTAGATCTTTTCAATCAAATTAATCCGAGTAAGAACGGATCAGTGGACGCCATCCACCACCCACTTCGCCACGATACAACATCCACATCATATACACCTCCGCAAACCCCCATTTACCACAACATGCCTCCACCTAGGCGTCCACTGATTCGTCCTCCTTGGACCCAACAACCTCCAACTGGGCCATACAACACCCCCATTCATGAAGAAGCTTCTGTGCCCTACGTTGCACCTGCTCCGGCACCCATGCGAGCTCCCCTATCTTTGCCACAACATCCATTACCCCCACAACAGCCTCCACCTCCGCCACAGCTTGTTTCTCGGGCTGAAGTTTCTAATAGCCAACCGATCTAGGAAACCACTTGGTGTTACAACGATGAACCTTCCGAGGTCATGTTCGTGCGCCATTTACCTACCCCTTCCACACTACCATCCATTATCAATAAACCTTCCTTAATTAAGCCTACACCCACCATTAAACGAACCACTACACCTCCCACTATGCCAACACCATTGGCAACCGAACTCGAGCAAGGCCTCCCTATCATACCCACTACACGTCCACTGGCCATACAACCTTCCACTCCATCCACATCCACCTCCATCCAACGGAGCAGGTGCACCCATTTAAAGAGCAACAAAGAAGGACAGCAGAAGAAGGAAGACCCGGGACCAGTCATGCTATTCAAAATTCGAGAGCATATCCCTCTCATGTCGGTCATTGTCAATATACCGAGCATTTTTATTGAGCGGGAATCCTCCCCTCCAATCATGGCCATCAAGAGGCCTTCTAAATCTATGCCAATCATGCCAGTTGCCAACGGTGTTCAATTCCAAATACTCATAGGGAATCTCTCCCTCCAAGCTCTCATGACTCCTCACACAATTATTGTGAACCTTCCCATGCCAGCGAAGGGGTCAACCATGCAGATTGTGCTCACACACTCCAAAGACCAATCATTGGCACAATCAATTGCCCAAGGGGACATGCCCCTTTCCGTATCACACGCTATACAATCTTCGGACACGGTCCCCTCATTGTTGCTTCCAACTCCACATGCGGAACTCCCCACCTTTTCGTTGAACTACCTTCCAAGGGAGTTGCCGCTATTACTTGAAACTCCGACGGAAGTCAACAATCCCTCAATCACTGAGAGCCGTTCAATCCTGATGAGAAGAACAAGACCCTCCGCTCGCTGGGCACATTAAGAGAGGAAGTACCTGAGGGTCAGAATGCCGACTCCCAAGCGAAAACATAAGCGCCGGGCAAGGCAAAAGTCCAGGGGGCCTCCATATTTTCCACTTCCGTTTCAATCGTCCTTCGTGCTTCTTAGCACTTTCCTGTGGGTTCTCCACATTCCCTCCCCACGGGAGGCCTTTTATTTCCACCATTTTTAAGATTCATGTTGTTGCACTGCGCATCGCTCCCCCTTTTTTAATCCTTACTCTCCCCTCCGTGCCCCACATGGCACATCTCCTTCTTGTGCCCCACGCGACACCCTTCTTTCTCGTGCCCCACACAGCACACCCTTATTCATGGCCCCTCGTGGCCCACTTTTTCCCTTCTCCCCTCCGGCCCATCTGGATTCTTTTCCTCTTGCTGGGCATCGTGCCCTCCTTCTTCTTCTACTCCCTCCGGCCCCGCCGGAGTCTCCAAAATCTTTCCGCAATTCTCTCCTCTCCAATTTCAATTAGGTCATTCGACCTTTCTCCGAGTGTTTTCAGGGTTTTAGTCCCCAAGTATCTTTCTAATTTTTGAATAATTCTGTACATTCTTCAAAGCCTCTAAGTCTCGCCCCAACGCAGGGCATTCGTCCTCCTTCACCCTCCAAATTCTTATTAAAGTTTACTATCAAAAATCCAAAAAAAATGAATATTCAATATTGCCATGCTATCGCAGCACCTTGGTTATGAGAACTATTGTGTCCCTAGTTTTGATGATGTCATAATTGAAGTTAAAGGGTATAGATATTTGATAAAAAAATTTTGCTTTGCAGGTACAATTCGTTTTCAACAAAGAAAATTCCGATAAGGTCGACACTACCTTGTGCATAGGTCGACACTAGTGGTCTATCCAGGTTATGCTGAGGAAATGTGAACTAGTCAGGTAAATGCTATTCAGAGTGTATGTCAACACTCAAGTGGGATACAAGTCATACTAAGGTGATGCAAATTGATAAGGTCGACACTTAGTGATGATAAGGTCGACACTATACAAGGGACGAGTTAATTGTAAAGTCAATTGAAGCTAAGGTCGACACTAACTGTACCCAAGGTCGACACCAACTGGTTATCAAGTCAACTCAAAAGAAAGATCAAGTTGAAATCTTGGAACTCTCAGGGTGATTACATGTTCTTGATCTCTAAAGATCTGTGCTTCACTTAAGACTAATGTGTGTATGTCGACACTGGACCTTGGAAGTGTCGACACTACTACACTTAGAATTTTTAAGAAAACAGAAGGTCTCACGCGTGCACGTGATCCAAGGCACAATGACTGAGATCTTTTTGACACGTCAGCTGTTCTGGAAGGTGCCGATGCTCGGCGGCAAAAAGATTCCTGCACTTTTTCATTAGTGAATCTGTTGAGGGGCCCACTGCACAGAATCCTGCGCAATCAGTTAAAAAAAAGTGGGGTGCTCCAGTTTGTTGTTGGAGAAGAGCTTGTGGAAGATAAAAAAAAGGTAAGAAATTGCAGAGCATCACAAAGTAAGGAGATCAGAGGCTTTGTCATCATCACAAAGATGCAATTTCAGATCGGAGCTGTGATCAGATGAATGCATTGCTGAATCGAGCTTGAATTGAAGTTTCGAATAGATGGTGTTGAGTCTTCGTGAAGCTTCTCCAACTTTGATCCCAGTGATCCGATTGGAACAAGTTTTTAAGAGGAATTCATCTGAGGAGGGATCAAATCTGAAGACCAGAATTACTGTAATTCAAATCTCGATCCTGAGCATGGAGTTTGATTATCTCAAAACACATTCTAGCATTTTTTTCATTTTCATCTTTTCGACTTCTTTTGAGAATTTGATTTGTGTGGTTTCTGCCTCTTTGTGAGGTAGAGCATTTTGATCATTCACGTGCTGTGATTGGATTAATAGGGTTAAAGCTGTGTATCAGCGGAGGGTTCAAGCTGTGAGTCAGCGAATGTGTAGCAGCTGTGAATCAACAGGTGTTTGAGGTTTCTTCAGTGATTCTCATAGTGGTACCTCATTGGTTGTGTGTGGGGTGGATGTAGGTCTCCTCATTGGAGCCGAACCACCTTAAAACATTCCTTTCTTGTGTGTGGTTTGTTCCCTTACTGCTTTGTGTGTTGACTGTTCAATTGGAATTCTCATATCGAGGCATCTAACTTTTGAATTGTTTAAAATTCGGAAGATTCTCTATTCACTCCCCCTCTAGATAATCTTTCTACACACAACACATGGTATCAAAGCTTGGTTCTCCAATTTATTTGGTTTCACGACCAAGAGAATTTATTGTGTGATGGACTGTAGGGGCTACGATGCTGAGGGTCATTCTGTGAACATACCACCTTATCTTGATGGTACTAATTATGCATATTGGAAAACTCGTATGCAGGTTTTCTTACAATCTCAAGACCATCAAATATGGAGAGTAGTGAACAACGGACCTTATGAGCTGTCCGAAGACGAAGATAAGTGGACTCCGGATGAGATTAAGAAGTCGAACGCAAATTGGAGTGCCATGAATATAATGGAATGCTCACTGCATCCAACAGAGTTTTCTCGAGTTTCCTCATGCTCAAGCGCAAAAGAAATCTAGGATCGCCTTATGGTAATTTACGAAGGCACATCATAGGTAAAAGAAACTAAAGCCAATATGTTAGTTTCTGAATATGAGGCATTTCGTATGAAGCATGATGAAACTATCTCGGAAATGTATGGCAGATTAACTTTGCTGACAAATGGGCTAAACATTTTGGGCAAAGTTTAATCTGATAAGGAATTAGTTAGAAAAATTCTTAGGTCTTTGACACCCATTTGGCATACTAAAGCTACTGTTATTGAAGAATCTAGAAACTTATCCACAACTACTGCAAACATATGAGTTGGGGTTAAGAAGAATCGAGGATGATCTAAAGAAGAAGAAGCCTCTTGCTCTTAAAGCAAGTCCCAGCATAAAAGAGGCCACTGAAGACAGTGAATTATCCACCTCTAAAGATGACTCAGGTGAGTTTGCATTAATCACTAGAAAATTCAGGAAATTTCTGAGAAAGGAAGGTAAGGGTTTTCTGAAAAAGAAATAGTATAACAACAATCTAGCAAAACCCAAAGTAAATACAAATAAAAAGAATGACAGAATTGTTTGCTACAATTACAGGAAACCAGAACATGTCAAGTCAGAATGTCCTGAGGCTCAGAAGAAAACTCAGCCTAAATGGAATAGGAACAAGCAAAAGGCTATGGTTGGAACATGGAGTGAAGAAGAAGAAGATGAAGAAGAAGGAGCTCAGATGCTGAGGACACTCACTCAAAGATATGTATGACACCCCGAATTTTTATTCTTTTATATGATGAGTGGGTTTTCACTTGTTGTGTGCAAAGCATGTGTAATTCATTGTGCCTACTATAAATTTTGAACTTCTCTTGAGCATATGTATATATATATATATATATGATAATTCATGTGGAAACGAGCAATTAGCTAAATTGAGGTGTATTATAAATACTAAGAATCTCAACTTGAATAATATTATGCATGTACTATCTAAATATTGAAGAATATCCTATACTACCTATTTCATGGATATTGTGTGAGACAGTATGAAGTGCATATGTGTATGTATGTATGTATGTTATCTTATGTATGTGATAATTGTATACCTAATTCTATATACATAACACCTTGATATACTTATGTATGCATGTGTATGCCTAGGTATAAATGTTATGGATTGCATGGTGTAGTAATATACATGATAACCTTATACATTGTATGTATATACGTAGTGTAAATACAGTTCTTTGTGTGTTGAGTCATGTTGTGTATATATATATATATATATATATATATACATTATATGCGTATGTAGATATTTATGTACGTATTATTATTATCTTGATGTACCTATGTATGTATGTGTATGATTAGTTGTAAATATTGGATGTTTGCATGGTATAGTGGTGTATATGTTATACTCCGTAGGTTTCATGTACGTGTATGTATGGATTAAGCATGGACCTGCATGTTTTTATGTTCTGGCCGAAGAGTGTCTTGGCGTCAACATGGATGGACATCCATGAGATGTCAGCGTCCATATCGATGGACGCCAACCCTAATGTAAGCGTCCATGGATGTGGACGTCTAGCTCTCTGAAACTCAGTGCGCAGCAGACCCGGAATTCCGGGGGCAAGCAAGCCCAACCATTGGGGAGATGTCCCAACGGCCCTCAAGCCTTCACATTAACCCCTGCGTGGGATGAGAGGTCTCTCTCCTTTAAACCAACCACTCCTTGCAACCCCAAGAGCTCTCTTTGCCTCTTTGAAAAGAGGAGATAAAAACCCTAGCTTCTGGGAGAAAAACCTGGCTTTTCATGCCTTGATCCGGTGGATTGGAGCTTCATCCGGCCATCTACAGCAACCAGGAGCTAGCTGAAGCATAGAGGGAGGCTTCCCCGACTTCAACCTGCTGTGGAGATCTACCAAGAACCCGGAGGAGTGGTGTTTTGGAGGCTTCTTGGGACTGCCCAAGGAGAGCTTCATCACCCATTTTCACCCCTTTGGAGATTTTATAAGAGGCAAGTAAACCCTAGACCTTAAGCTTGTGCATGTCCCCCAAGTCCTAGAAAATTTTGTGGGTTTTTATCGTGTCCTGGATCCCCCTTTTCACCCGGTATTTGGAGCTCGGTCTGTGTTCTTGCACAGACAGGAACTTGGCGTCAAGGCCTCTTGCCGCCTAGATCTCCAGTCGGCGTCCAGCGATCTTGCCGTCCAACTCCTTGAACGGCCAGAGATTGCCGTTAAGTTCTTCAGGACAGAACAGTGAGCTGTTCTTCCTGGTATATGACTATTTTCGATGTGTTTTAGCAATGAGGATATAATGTAACTTCTATATATTATGTATACTAGTTAGTGTGGTGTGTGTGGGAGAATTATTGTGCATTTTCTCTGTGGATAATAGAATTTATTAGCTTATTGGAATGCATGTGGAAGATATGGCTATGTATGTTCACCCACTATTCCCATGACCTGTGGAGAATTTGGGTGCCCTAAATTTTATAAACTATGCGTATATAGGTCAGTCTGTGCACTGCAATTACTAATTTTTCCCATGCTTCTATGATTTACTGTAAATCTCTGTTTTGGAAAATAGCAACCATGCGTAGGCTTGCAAAATTTATAGTAAATGATGTGTTGTGCATTAAATCCGGGGGAAAATTTCTTAAATGATGTGCATGTTGGGATCAGGGCTGTGAACTGTTAAACCTGATGTTCGTGTTATGTTCCATGTTAAATTGAATTATGAATAGCATGAAACTAAATGTTTTAATTTTGTAAATGTAATATGACTCAGAAAAATCTGGAAATTTGTATGTGAGGTCATGAACCTGCAATTAGTCTGTGGTTAAATTCTCATGTTATTTGGATAATTGTAGAGTGCTCTATGAGATTTCTATGCGAAAACGAGTGTTCAACGCATGCTAATATGAACATGGTTGATTTTGTATGTTTCAACCTAATTTGTGTGAGGTACTGAATGTTTGTTTTTTTTTTTAACAGTAGTATCATGTTAGGGTTAACTGAGACATGTGGAAATTATGGATGTAACATGTAAAATGATTCAACAGAATAAGTAAAACATGTGAATAAAGTGTGAAAGGGCGATAAAGCGAATGTAATGTGTAATATTTGGGCCGAAATGACACTGCTACCCTAGGGGCCTCGAGAGCTGTACATAGAAAAGTCCCTATGGAAAGCTCTATGTGTGAAAAGTTTGTCCTAAAGGCATTAGGGGAATCCCGGAGGTGGACAAGTACCACTGGATAGGGTGGAGAGGGCTTCTCCCGGTCTGCGCAGTTACCAAGATTCACCACTGTATTGCCTAGGTGGTGGGTATGTGATTATGAGTTGTGTTATGTGTTATGCGTTGTGAAAAGAGTTATGAGAATGAGATATTTGTTAGTGTCCTCTACTGGTAGTTAGGACTATGTGTCATGGCAATTTGTTAAGCAATGAAATATGAATAAAGTGTGAAACGATATGTGAATGTGGCACATGGTAAGTGCAAATGACATAATATGTGATAAGCAAAAACAAGAGTAAGTGATATGATAGTTATGTGAAAGGAGATGTGAGGAAGAGTTAATGCAAATGAGAGTGTGCTTGCATGTGAGAACTAGTTATTAGCATGATATGTTTATGTTTTCCATATGTTAATATCTCAATTGAAATGCCATGCTTAGTATCATATCATGTAGATTACAATTCATCATGTAATGGGGTATGTGAGTAAACTTAGACAACTATGTTATTTATGCAACACCAAAATATGAACATGTAGACTTGTCGAAGGGATGAGATAATATGTGAATAGTTATAGATCCATGTAATTGAATGTAACGCATATAAGAGCAGCAAGTAAAGTGCCATTATGTACATGATAAATGCATGAATAATAATTGGATTCCATGCTAGTTGAAATGCCCGCTTAGTATAAAGTTTCATACTTAAAGTGCTTATTGTTGCTCAAAGGTTTTACCATGTTTTAACCTTCAATTCATGCTATAAAAAAAACCTGAAGCTATGTGCATGTGATTTTATTATGTTAAAACAGCAAGTGAATTGTTCAATTAGATACAAAAGTGCATGTGAAAAGAAAGTAGTCATCATGCTAGCTTGTTCTTTTCCCTTATGCTAAATTTTATGCTTTAGTGATAGAGATATCTATGGAATGAAAAAGAATGTGTGGACGAATCATGTTACATGTTAGGTGTATGAAATATGTACATGTGTATGATGTAATGCTCATGATTTAGAATAGAAATATGATAGACTAAAGCACGCTCATGTGAATAAAATATGTGTGGATAGTTAAGAGTAAGGACCATGTGTACCGTTGTGATTTGATGATAGTGTGAGTCTCTTTAATGTTAATGGCTTAGTGTGAGTGTGACATGTTTAAGTTTAAGTCTTTGGTTTGCTTGCTGAGTCTTTGGACTCACTCTTGCTTCGGCGTACAGGTTGATAGGTATCGTGTACTAGAAGGAAGCTTGGAGGATCGCCTTTTAGAAGACTATTTTGTGGAGCTGCTACTAGTTGTACTTTTCTTTTCTCATAGTATGAAAAAGAACTATTGTATGGACAATATTTGGACAATGTAGTTATTTCATCTTGTATTAATGTGGACATTGTCTTTCGAATTCGCTATTTAGATTGTGGAATGTGTGTTGGTGATGGATTAAAAGTTGAGTTATTTATTTTATTCCGCTGTACTCTATTGCTATCTAGGTACATATCAACCTATCGACTAGTGTTGGGTACATGTCCCACTGTGACGACGCCCTTTATACCGATGGAGATTGGTATAATCATACAAGTATGAAGAGGGTCACCACAATATGTCTAATGGCTAAAGAAACAGAACAACAAGAAGAAGAGGTAATCTCTTTGTTTAAAGATTTCAATTTGGATGATTGAGAGCATGTTTACTTCGAACTTCTGGACCAGTATGATGCTCTTAAAAAGGAAAATAAAATGCTTAAGAAGAAACTGAAACATTTCTCTCAGAACATCTTAATAGAAGAAAAATAAAAAGAATTCTCACAAGAAGTAAATGCTTTAAAAGATGTTGTAACTGAATTAAAAATCAGAAAGTCTTGATGAAATTGCTCTTGTTTCTGAAAAAAATGTTGCCTTACAAAGTGTTAACACTGAATTAAAAAAGGAAGTCAAAGTTCTGTGAAATGAAATAAACAAAAGGTAGGGAGTTCTTGAAAAATTTGTAAGCGGAAAGAACAATCTTGAAATTCTTTTAGGCGCGAGAGTAAATTTCAGCAAATAAGGATTAAGCTTTAATGCCACAAAGAAAAAGGAAGTAGGAATGAAGACCATAACATTTGTTTCTTCAAAAACTTCAGAAGATTCTACTTCAAAAGGACAGAGAAATGAGAAAAATGGAAAAGATACAAGACAAGATGAAAAAGAAAATATGGCTGTCCACAAAGAAACAAATGGAGGCAAGAAAACAAAGGCTGAAAATGAACAAATGTTTCAAAGGAACCAAAAGCTGAAATCACCTGCCTGGCAAGGTCGACACTATGCTCTCTATAGGTCGACACCATTGTACAGAAAATCACAGAATTTTGGAAAATGGACAAATGATGGATCAACATCACAGAATTGGTTTCACAACAGATGGGCATATAGTAGATCAAGATCAAATTATTTAAATGCTCAAAGTTGGTCAAGATGGAACCATGTAAGTCGACACTATCCCTTCAGAGTGTCGACACAACCTTATGATTTTGTCAGAAGTAATAAAACTCAACATCCTCAAATGCTAAGGAGTCAAACCAAGATCGGATCTTATTCTGAAGAAGTTAAGAAAAAGTTTAACAGAAAATACATGAATGAAGATGCTTCAAAATATCTTAAAAACAGGAAAAGGAATAAAAACCGGCATGAACTCAGGAATGTGAATAATTTAAAAGTGAACAAACAACTTTGGATTCCTAAAGATTTGCTTTCATATGTTCTTGATCTGGGAAGCATTATGGGACTCAAATGTACTTGGGTTCCAAAGAATCTTCTTTGATTGTGTGTGCAGGTGTGTCTTACAGCCAGGAACAACTTGTGGTTTCTTGACAGTGGTTGTTCAAGACACATGACGGGAGACAAGGAAAAGTTCTGTCTCCTATCTGAAAAGAAGTCCGGTCATGTTACTTTCGAAGGAAGCAATAAAGGTAAGATTGTTGGTTCCAGAAAGGTAGGTAAAAATCTTTCAAACTCCATTGATGGTGTTCTTTTGGTGGAAGGTTTGGAGTACAACCTTCTAAGTATAAGTCAACTGTGTGACAAGGGTCACAAGGTAATTTTCGACTCTCTTGGTTGTACTATCTTTGAACCCAATTCAGACCTTGTAAAATTCACTAGAAAAAGAATAAACAATGTTTATATGGTTGATCTTGATGAACCTGAAAACACTAACCTGTGCTTAACTGCAAATAAAAATGACTTAGCCTGCTTGTGGCATCGTAGACTAGGTCATGCTAGCTTCAATATGCTTCATAAGTTGGTAAAATTCAACATGGTTAAAGGGTTGCCTGAAATCTCCTTCAAACACAATCTGAAACTTTGTGAAGCATGCTCTCAAGGTAAGAAAACAAGAAAAACCTTTAAAAGTAGATCAGAAAGTCAATCTACCAAACCTTTTGAGCTTATCCACATGGATTTGTTTGGACCCACAAGAACCAATAGTCTAAATGGAAAAAGGTATGGGTATGTTCTGGTAGATGACTTTTCCAGATTTACTTGGGTTTTCTTTCTTGCTCACAAAAATGAAGCATTCACTGAATTTCATGAGTTTTAAAAGAAGGTTTCACATGAAGGGAGATTTAATATTACATCAATCATGTCAGATCACGGTGGTGAATTTGAGAACACTGATTTTGAGACTTTTTGCAGGAAAGAAGCAGTTTACCACAAGTTCTCATCACTGAGAACTCCTGAGCAAAATGGAGTTGTGGAGAGAAGAAACAGGACTCTTGTAGAAATGGCAAGAACCATGCTAATTGAGAGTGGTCTTCCCAGAAAATTTTGGGCTGAAGCAATTAATACTTCATGTTACATCATAAATCGTGCAATGGTAAGGCCTTTTTGTAAAAAGACTCCTATGAGCTTCTGAAAGGTATGAAACAATCTATTGCACATTTTAGAGTGTTCGGAACAAAGTGCTTCATTCTGATTAACAACAAGCATGACTTGGACAAGTTTGAGCCCAAAAGTCATTTAGGAATATTTCTAGGCTATTCTGATCATTCAAGAGCTTATAGAGTCTTCAATGTAAAAGATCAAATTGTTGAGGAATCACCTCATATCACTTTTGATGAATTTAATGTTGATTTATGCAGAGAAAAGCAAGATGGAGAGTTTATAGAAGAAGAAAATTCTAAAGAGCAAGAAGAAAAGGAAGAAGCAACCAAAAGAAGTTCAGACCACAGTGAGGCACATGAACCAATCAATGAATTCAGGGAAAGAGATGGAATGAACATAAGAATGCTAAGAGACCATCCACAGGAAAGTATCATAGGTAATTTGCTTGACCCTCCTAGGACAAGGTTTCACTTTAAGAAAATTTCTGAAATTGATCAAATGGCTTTAGTGTCTCAAATTGAACCTAATAACATAGAGGATGCTCTGAAAGACACTTTCTGGATAAATGCAATGCATGAAGAGTTAAATCAATTTGAAGAAATAATGTGTGGGCTTTAGTTCCAAGACCTTCATCTCAAGGTGTCATTGGAACTAAATGGGTTTTTAGAAATAAAATCAGTGAAAATGGAAAAATAATAAGGAATAAGGCTAGACTTGTAGCAAAAGGCTATAATCAGGAATTTGGAATAGACTTTGAAGAGTCTTTTGCTCCAGTAGCTAGGTTTGAAGCTATCCGAATTTTGCTTGCTTTTGCTTGCACTCATGGTATTAAATTGTAGCAAATGGATGTAAAGAGTGCCTTTTTGAATGGTTTGATTAAGGAGGAAGTTTATGTTGAACAACCTCCTAGTTTTGAATGTACTAACCATCCTGACCATGTGTTTAAATTGAATAAAGCTTTATATGGTCTAAAGCAAGCTT
The DNA here is from genome assembly GCA_014218235.1 of Colocasia esculenta. NCBI lineage: Eukaryota > Viridiplantae > Streptophyta > Magnoliopsida > Alismatales > Araceae > Colocasia > Colocasia esculenta. The sequence continues at coordinate 94,196,567 of CM024755.1, read as the reverse complement.
CCTGAGCTTGGTATGATTGGTTGACCACATTCCTTACAGGTAAGGGGTACTCAAGAGGTAAAGTTGATCAAACACTCTTTACAAAAATTTAAGAAAAGGATATCTTGGTGGTCCAAATATATGTTGATGACATTATCTTTGGATCAACAAAATCCTCCTTATGTAAAGAATTTTCAGAATTAATGACCAATGAATTTGAAATGAGTCTAATGGGAGAACTCAAGTTCTTTCTTGGATTTCAGGTTGTTCAATCAAAAGAAGGGATCTTCATAAACCAATCCAAATACATCCATGATTTGCTGAAAAAGTACAAAATGGAGAACACCAAAGCAATGGTAACTCCAATGAGCACCACTGTGAGCTTAGATGCTGATCTGAAAGGAAATCAGGTAGATTCAAAAGTATACAGAGGTATGATTGGCTCCTTGCTCTATTTAACTGCATCTAGACGGACATACAATTTTCAGTGTGCCTGTGTGCTAGATTTCAGGCTTGTCCTAAAGAATCCCACATGAGTGCAGTGAAAAGAATCCCACATGGAGCTTTAGATGTCCTAAGGGGGGGGGGTGAATAGGACTTCTTGCACTTTAAAAATTATCTGAAAATAGATAATACTAGATAGTATTGTTAGTACTTAGTGTAGTGTGTGTGAAACAAGTGAAAGACTTGGCGGAAACAATCACATAAAGTGCACAAAGATTTATCTTGGTTCGGCCCTCCTATCAATCAAGAGTCTTGCATCCAGTCCCCAAGAACCCTTTGGGAATTTCACTAACTTCCAAGAACACTTGGCCTTCTCTCAATGTGAGAGGTATTACAACCCACTTGCTCCCAAACAAGTCATCCCTTCATAGAGGGGTATTACAACCACCTACATGTAGGTCTTCTCTTCACAGAGGGGCACAACAGTGAACAAACCCCCTGCTGGTTACCACACAGAGATGAACACAGGTGTGTCTGCTTAGAAGAATGAGAAAACACAGAAGATCAGAAAGTGATTACAAAGGGGATTGAAAGCTCTAACTCTTTCTGACTCAAAGAGGGTGGACTGAGATGAAAAACTTAGAAAAGCTTATTGCCACCCAAGAACACTTGAAAGGAAGAGAGCAGGAAGTCAAAGCTTGAATTAGCTGGCTCTCTTCAGATTTTGTGAGCTCTTCTCTTTTCTGTGTGTGGAGACTTCACTCTTTGTGTAGCTGTATGCTCTCACATACGCCTCACTGTCTGTTGTTATTATTTCTTTCAAACTTCAGCTTCATATATATATGTTTCATCTTTTAGTTTCTCATTTGAATGCAACCGTTTGAAAATAACTGTTTCAATTTGACGTTGGGTCTTGAGACTTGGAAACTTTTGAGATTAGATCATCAGAGTGCTAGTCTTCTATCTTGTGAGTCTCAACGGCTTTAGGCTATAGAGATAGCTGCATGGCTCTTCTTCAGATATCTTTTTCCTAAATTTCTGCAAACACCATACCATACCTTTTCCTTTTCTCAGGGTTGGTCTTGAGATATATAAACTAATATAACATACATCTATCAGTTCCAGACAAACAGTTTGTCCTTTGAGTAGCACAGGGTTAGGTGAGCATTCAAGAGGAATGGACACCTGCTTGGCACGCAGTACAGCTGCAAAGGGAACTTTTCCTGAAAATATGGAAACAGGATATTCTGAAATATGCTAACATATGTTTTTGAAAGGCACATAGCAATCTGAAAATATAAACTATGAAACTGATATTTAGAAATGACATGAAGCATTAAACAGAAGAATAGAGAAGTACAAAGCACATTGGATAAAATATCATACAGATTGAGAAGAGAATGTCATAGAGACATCATGTGTTCATCTGTAGTTCATTGAATAATTCAAAAAAATTAAAACATTAATCACACTAATAATACATTAACATTTCTGCCAAAATAATAATAGATACTTTAAAGAGCATCTTAGTCAGAAGTTGATTTAAACATCGACTTTCAAGGAGTCAGAGTACTACTCCAGTAGTCCAACAGATGATATTGTAGACATTTTGTTTTGGTTGATCGACACCTGCGCCTACGCATGCTCCTGGGGGATATGCGTGGCAACTCATCCCATCCTCCTCCTTTCTTCATGTTGACCCTCAAGTTGACCGAGGAAGGAGAGAAGAGAGCAAAGGAACTAGTAAGCCAATGAGAAAGATGTGATTGCTAGGGCCTTACCTATGCCTAAGGAGGTGTTCAGATCGCGTTGATGATGTGGCCTCGTGAGCGGTTGATGGCTGGGACACCGACTTTCTTCCCTTCAGCCAGCTAAAAGGAAGAAGCTCCACAATGTTGTTGAAGGTGTTCCTGCGATCAAGAAAACTCTATGATACCTTAACACAACGTAGTGACTGCTCTAAAGTAAAGGAAAATGACCCAAAAGGTGAGCCTCATACCAATTGCGGGCTTCATAAAAGGGGTGGCCAAATGCTATGACCATCCTTCTTCACTCCATTTTTTGTTTGCAAAACCCATTTTAGGTGTGTGGGAGTGTGCACTACGTGCTTGGTGTGTGTGTGTGAAAAGTGACTAGCATGCAAGACTAAGAAAAGGAACAGAGGAGGAAGAGGGAGATGATCCTCATTGGTAGTTGTTGTGGCTGCTTAGTGTGCTCCTCCAACTCGTGGTGAAGCCTCCTGAACGCTCCAAATGATGAGAGACAAAAAGCAAAGCAAAGATGGAAGCTCTCAAGGCACTTAAGCTCTCTTCTCTCTCTTCTCTCAAGGCATTGAAGCTCTAACTCGTCCAGCATCTCCCCCCATCTGAAGAAGGCCAAGGAGCTTCATATATTGATAGTTAGGGAGGAGCTTGGGACCATTAAATGCTCAAGTGTGAGAAAACACAGTTGCACAAGTGGCAATCCTTCTAGAAAGTGAGGGCCAATGAGGAGAGGACACATGGGACTTTTACTAGGTCAATGGAATGCCAAGGTGGCCCATTTTCCCGTTGGGAACGGTCCCATGCACGGCATGGCCGAGGTAGGGGTGGAAGTGGGTGAGATACCCAGACAGTTATGTAGAAAAGGTAAATCTAGGTTGACATCAATCGATTCTGCCGTCAACCTCATGCAGACGTCACACTATGTTGATGTCAACTGGAGTTAACGTCAAGGTACCATACTGTCAACATGGGGTAAACGACAATCGATGTTGACGCCTACATGGGATTTGAGGTGAGTCAACAAGGATTTAAACAAGGCTTAATGGGCCAACGACCAACGCGGGGATGGGCAAAATCTCGGGTCTACAAATGCCGCTCCGAGACATCTGATCTTGCAAGGGAGTGGAATGGACTGATAGATTGGTGTCTCGATGAATAAAGGACGCGGAGATTGGATAACAGGCCATCCTCGGTGATAGGAATTCAACAAGCCATACGAACGAGTTAGGCTAGAAGCAAACAATGAGTCGATTGAGGGATAAGTGTGTGGAAAGGGATGATCTACCCATGTAATTATAACCGCAACCCAATGGTAGGGTTCTTGGCATTGCCAAGTAGGACTTTGACTGGTTTCTAGTGTTGTCCTAGTCAAAGGAGTCAAAATATGACGGTTGAATCGAGGGAATCTCACAACTAAAGTCCGTCGGGACCCGTTAATATAATCAGGACATTTGTCCAATCAGAGGGTTGTGAAGACAAAAGGGATTGATTGTACTCTCAAAGGGCCATTGAGGATTCTAACGGGAATCATTGTTTGGAAGGCTGGAAATCCATAATTAAGCTCATGACTAGAAGGTTCAAATGATCTCAGTAAGACTGGCTGACTGAAATGATAGCTCAGTGATATACCTGGTGGGACTGTTTGGGCAATAAAAGTCCAATGAAGGCAAGGTGCCGATTTGGTTGGCCACTTGAGCTGAGTGCCATAGTGATGATTGAGGAAAATCTTCAAAAAAATATTTTGAGTTAGTAAGAGAATGTTAGCAGCGAAATCCTAAATGCATGTTGGTGTGGGTTCTCTAACTAAAATACAAGTTAGAACCAGAGGAAATTTCTAAGGCCAAACAAATAACTGAGAGATCACAAAACCATCATGGTTTTTGTTAAAGGTGAACTCTGGGTTAACGGTCGCCAAGTTATTTGCCTCTGGTGACTAAACCTATGTTAGACATACCTATACAACACTCAAGGTCGCATGAGTGTCTTCGGTTTTGAAACATCATATGTGCTTAAAAATCATGCAAAAGAGCTTGAAACACAAGATGAGAGGCAATGTAATGATAAAACATTGAAAATTTACCATAGTGGACGTCAATACCGATTGCCGTTGACGTAGAGTTGACGTCCACATCATGTGCCATCTACAGGAGTAAACGTCCATATATGTTGACGTCAAGAGTGCACCAACGTCAAACGATGTTGACATTAACCTGCCTGCGGATAAAACTGAAGAAATCGCAATTAGGAGGCCATTAGGACTCTTCCTTCTTCAAGCTTCGTCCTCCCCTAGTCATCTCCAAACCAGAAACCTTCTGAATGAACTCCACCAGCTTTCCATGGCTTCCTTATTGATCGGAACATCAACAAACATGCACCCAGAAGTACTAAGTGAGGTTCTAGGACATCTGAGCACCCGGTTAGCCAATGGAGAGGTATGAATCATCTGCACTTGCTCCATTGCTCGCTGAAAATTCCCCAAACCACTCTTTCATGGTGCCCTCATTAATGTGCTGGATGTTCCCGCCTTTCCGTGTCAGGGCCAGATACGAGCATTCTCTTAGCTGATCAACCTTGTGAATGCCTTAATAATTGATATGAGAAGCTACATCGGGGCATGGAACCTAAGTTTCATGGTTGTCCTTACCAAGAACATGAAGGACATGTGGTGGGGGTTTGATGCACTAGGGGCACTTGTGGAGCGATGGCACTCGCACACACACACGTTCGTGTTCCAAGGACTTGAAGCTACTGTGCTGCTGGGGGAAGTGGAGTTGTTCTTACGCTGGAAACACTGCCTGGAATATGACGAGAGAACCTCTCTTCTCTCTTGGGAGGAGATCTTAGAAGACATTGTGCAAGATAAGAAGGAGGTGCTGCGGATGACCAACAAGGATGGGATCTTCCTACACCGGCTGGCCCGATAGTTGATGCAACATGTAAAGGAGATTGGAGGTGAGAGGGCGACTTGTGGGCTGACACTTTGCCTCGTGGGTGTGTTCTTGTTCCCCACATGTGGTGATTTTCTTCTACTTGAGCATGTGGGAATCCTCTCTCTACTGTGGCAAGGCGAACCACTTTCCCTTGCAGTGCTGGCACATCTCTACAGTTCCTCACCATTGTGAGCCTCGGCAGATGCACATGTGGGAGCCTATTTCTACTTTAGGTATGGATGGTGGCTCATCTACAATTTGACTATGCTAAGAAACAACTTACTCCTTCTAGAATCTTCCCTCAGAGCTCAGTGTACTACAGCAGGGCATGGTATGAACCAAAAGATGAGATCGAGTGTGTGACAGATCACCTGAAGAGTAGAGATACCTGGCGTGACTACCTTGGCTACTTCCCAATGGAGGATTTCATAGCGAGACCACTATTCATGAGAACCATCGAGTTCAGGGTTCGCACCAAGAGGACAGAGACTTGTGGTTGACTGGGCCTGATTAGATAGTGGTGTGCCAGCCACACTGGTGCCAGCACCAGCAAGGAGTACCACGTGGGATCCCAGCTTGAACTCACTCTGCCAGTATGATTCTCCCAGGTAAAAATGAAAAGCTGATGAAGAAAGCCAGAAATACATGGGATGAGTACACTGTGAGCAATAAGGTGGGGCATGCAGTTAAGGAGAAATGGAAGGACATCTTGGTGTATGAGCTGTATGTGGACACCATCCGTCCAATATCATGTGACATCTTCATGGCTAGTAGAGCAAAATGATGTACTCTTTCGATTCTAATAAGTGTAACACATAAGTCTTAGTGAATAAAGAGTTTGTTTTAGACTCATTATGCATTACTCCTTGAATTGAGCTCTTTCTAGGTTTTGTGAGGCTCACTGTGAATGATAAGTAGACATCCACATCAATGGACATCAAGGCCGGGCAGACGTCCACCTATTCTGCCATTAACAACCAGACTGAATGGTTAACGTCCACACCAATGGACGTCAACTTCTAAGTAGACGTCAACAACTATGCTGTCAATTATGGTACAGTGACCTGACAAGGTGCCTTGAAGAAAGATCTAGACGTCCACCACCTTGACGTTAACAATAACTTAATAGCCAGAAGCTTGATGATAACTTCAAAACACAACTTTTTGCACCCGAGGCCTTCTCTAGCTCCTCTTCACCCCATTCTTTCTTTCCAGAGCAAACCCCCTTTGCCCTTTTACACTCTCACTCTTGTTCTAAATCTTCAATCCACCAGAACTCCGATTCCCCTTCTGTTCTTCTTCACTCAACTCTCAGATTTAGACTGTGGAGGTTCTACAATGGTGAGGGGGAAGAAGTAATCTACTCAAACCCGTCCCTGTCGGATGGAGGAGGACGAGACGATGACAAACTCATTGGTGGAGGTGAGCTTTGGGGAGGAGGAGGAGGCCGACCCGGCCACGAAAGCTGGTGGTAGTGGGTCGGAGGGAGAAGGATTGGCCGGCGATGATGGAGGGGAGGAGGAAGAGACGCCTAGGAGGGCTCCACACCGGCCAAAAGTAAGTGGAAAACCTCTCCCCACTACTCCGTGAGCATGTGTGGATGGTTGTAGAAGGTGGGAAAGAGGAAAAAATAGGTGAGATGCTGTCGGGGTCATTAGTAACTTGACATCAACGAGGTTGACGTCGAGTTCATGTAAGCATCAAGGTTTTTGCCATCAAGATGAACTGAACGGCCAACTCTTTGACGTCGACTGAAGAACTTAATTGAGAACCGCATGACGTCTACCCTCAATAAACGGTAACCCCCATGCCGTCTAGTTTTGGTAAACGGCAATCGATGTTGACGTTAACTATGTGTGTTTCTGTGCAGGGCAAGGGCAGAATGAGGAGCCGGGTGACATGGAATCTATGCTAGGCATGGTACAGAGTGTTGCAAGAGGTCCAGCAGACCCGGATCGCACAGATGGGGTTCGGGCACCTGTTGGCAGTGCTGCCCTTCCAGGTTGACGTCGCGTACCTGGAGGCACTGAGGGAGAGGTGGGATGAGGACTGCAAGGCATTCATCATGCCTTCGGGACACATGATACCCACATTAGAGGATGTGGCGTATCTTACAGGACTGCTTGTAGCAACATGAATTTTTGGAAAAATAAAAATTTAATAATATTAAAAATTAAATCAATAGGAAATCAAAGAAAAGGGAATTAATTAAAACCATTAAAATAAAAGAAGTAGTGGGCTTTCTTAAATAGACCCTCTAAAATTTATTGGGCCAAAATAGGAATTTTTGAAAGAGGAATAATAGAAAAATATCCTAAATTCGTAACTTAGATATTACCTAAATAGAAAAGGGTTATTAAAACATTAAAATAAGGAATTTGAGTTGGATTTGGACTCCTAACCCTACCCTAATAGGTTGGCTACGAATTTGCATCCCAACCTAATCGATTAGGAGTTGGAAAGCTTGGAAGGAGGATAGAAATAGGAAATCTTGGAATTAAATAGGAGTTAGAGTTCTATTAGGAAATAGAAACCCAAGTAGCTTAAATACTCTCTAAACCCTCCATGGTCGGCCCAAACATGTTGTTGGGGTTTGTTGGACGAGGAGCGGAGGCCAAGGAGCAGAGGAATTCGTGGGGAGAATGCTGGACCAAGCTTCAACCCGAGTTCTTGAAGTTCTAACCCTAGAAGATCAAATGAGTCAAAGGTAGGCATTCTCACGAGCAAAACCTAATTAATTTTGTCTGTAGATCATTCCATCCATCAGGAACAAAGCCCCTCTTATTTCATAATTTTCCATCAAGCCAATCTTTTCTTCTTGAGTTTTGAAGTTCTGCAAACATCATGACCACAAACCCTCAACTTAAATCTAGATCTCCATGTATACTCGACCCCATACCATGAGATTTTAACTTGAGATACTGATGGGCGTTAGGCATCTTTTGCCCCTGAAAGCCCTAATTTGCATCCAGTATGTTGCTTGAATTAAATCGTTTACCAACACTGTACCATGTTCTATCTTACTTATGCTTGATCTTTTTCAAAACCAGTCAAAACCATAATTGTTTCCAAATTCCTATTTACTGTAAGTACCCTCGCATGTCTAGATCAGTTTCAAGTAATTTTGTGATTTTTCATCCACTGTACAATTAGTTCTTAATTTATGAACGAACTTGTGTCAAAATAGGGCAACCTGGACCGCAATCCATGGTGCTATCCTTTTGCCGCTCGGACTCGGGCGTAGGACCTGAGAATGTGACGGCCCGATAGGCCACGTTCTCAGGGCCCATCGCGACACAGTACCTATCACGTTCTGAACTCGACAGGCCACCCCGTCGCGATCTGGCTCCCTGACCTGACCGCCCTGTCGCGATCTTTGAACGGCCCTATCGCGTTCTGATTAGACCCTTACAGGGGTATGTCACGATATGGGGTTTTTGCATGAAAACCCATGATTTGTGATATTCTAACTATCCATAATGCATATACCCTTGTTAACAGTCATACACGTAGTAAATATACCTGTTATAAATTGAATGCATATTGAGTGATTTAAAAGACATGCACATAACCTCTTTCTATGTATGATTTCTTTTACACATGCACACACTTGAACCATCCATTATGGCTTAACTTGGCATGAAAATATCTCATAATATATCTGGTAATTTAATTCCAATTATATATTAAATTCTCATATTTTTAAATGCTATAGTCTTCATTTTCTCACGATGATTTGGAATACCATTATCGACGCTCCACTGTTCTAGAATTCTTCTAGAACATCGAGCACTTGTTTCTATATACACACTTTCTCTTGACTTGGACGAACTCTCCGTTGGATATTCCTTCTACAGGACTAGTGAATCCTTGTTCAAGGCCTCCGTATGTCTCCTCTGTCCATGGATTCCTACATGGTCGACGAGCTGGTTGTACCCTGACACCTATGATACCCTTTAGGGATCAATATGATCCAAACGACTATTAGAAGTTTGCTCTTATCTTGAATCACGCCGGACCTCAGGACCTGTGCAATACTTGGCCAGTGGACGGGTAGTGAATTCCACTTGACTGCCAACACCAAGTGCACGTGTTGTGCAACAGTTACTATCGCCCGTTTACTTGACATTTATGCGCATTGACCTGTAGTTCTCATCTATACTTGACTCGCTCATCTATTCACACTCTTTCTACTACCTCGTCTATTCATCTATTTCTTGGTACTCTCTATTGGCCATTGACTGATTGTCTAAGGATAAACAATATAATCAATACCTCGTAATATATAAAGGGCTCGATCTGGTCCTAGGATGTGCGCCCAAAAGTGCTATTTGCCAGCGGGAGTTAAATGACTAGAGTGTTTGGCATTACACTCGAGTGCTATCTATCTCGACTATCTAAATTACAATCAAAAGTGCTATGTTCTCTCGTTGTCTATTGACAACAAAGTGCTATACCATACACGTTGTGCTATTGCTATACTTTGTGCTATTTGTGCTATGGTGATCCTGCTATTTGTGCTATACTTGACGCTTGTGCTATATTTGGAAACTTGTTACATGCTATCGTGTTATCTCTTACACTACTTGACTCTCTCGCTCTATCATTAGTTCCTCTACCTTTTTAATACATTAATCATTTAAAGCCTGCTTGACCCTGAGATTTAAGTCCTACTGGGCGTTATCGCTCACCCTGCGTTAATGGTTATGTGTTCTCAGGTGAGATAGAGGAAGATGCTTACACTCAAGAGGATGGAATGACCATGAGTGAAGTCAAGAGTACCCTAGCATCATAATCTTATGTTAGAGTCTTAGCTCAGTCTTTTGCTTTTAATCAATGTAATTGGGCCCTATAGAATGGCTTTGATATTAGTGGTTGTAACTAGACATTGGAAATTATTAATGAGATGAATTTGCTTTAGTATTTATTCTTGTTCAATGGTTTGATGTCACTCGCTTTGTACCCATTTATTTGCAACTGTTTCACTTTCCTATATTTCGCGTCGGGGCTTGACACTGCCGGTTTAAGGAGAGCCGATGGTTAGACAGGAGAAGAGAGACTACCACGACGAGGTGGTGGAGTTGTTGGGACCAGAGTTCGTGGTGGGACAAAGGAGGTCGATCCGGAGCATTTTGGTGGGCACCATCTCAGATGTAGTGGGTCTGCGAGGGCGGAGGAGAGGCGCTTTGGAGACCTTAGAAGAGTTTGGTGCCAGAGTGCGGGGGTCGATCTAGCTGGGCGGGAGGAGCAGTCTGTGCGGATCTACGTGATGTATCTTTTTAGACGGCTCCTTTTCGTGACATACGCATCTCAGATGAACTGCAAGTTTCTATTGCTACTGAGGGACCCGAGCTAGGCAGGCAGGTAGGCTTGGGGCGCCGCGGAACTAGGACATCTTTTCTCTCTCCTTCCTAGTAGCTTGCGGTGGTCTTAGAGCACCAGGGGATTCACCCCCTTCCTTCAGGTATGCAATTTTCATTAATGTTCATCATTTGACTTTTATTGTGCATGACTAACATGCTTTCTTGTCTTACAGATCTAGGGCTGCACCCGCTTCCCATTGGGACGTAGGGTATAGGCGGAGGGGAGCCAGGCCATGGTACCTCTCATGACACGGTGGGAGGTGACGCCCGATTTGAGGATGACGGATCGGTGCGTCGAGGACGTCCACGGGAGGCTAGACCACTTCCCCCATGATCACGTATAACCCTTAACACACTCTTCTGCTCTCATTTGGCACTTGATTTGCTTGATTGTGTTGACAAGAGTTTTTACATTTTTTATAGGTGGTGTGGACTAGATACAGGGGGGAGGCAGATGCTTCCCATCCAGTAGTGGCGATGGGACATCTGTAGACACCCATTTCTGGCCCATAAGTCGAGCCAAATTCCTTATCACATCATTGATGCCCCACGTTGGCTCATCATCGCCAAGCTGGCTTTATCCGATCATGGTATCTTTCTCATTAGTTCATCGCCCTGGTGGGTTCTTCCTGGTGACATCAATCAGTCTTCATCATCATTTCGTAGCTCTTTGAGTTGGGAGTTCAACGCTTCAAACTGCACGCCAATCTGATGCCTATGCAAGGAGATCAGATACTTTGAATGAGCCATATGTTGAAGGATTATGAAGGCGACAATGTCCCTATCGCGTTCTCATATGCAGAAGGCAACGTCCTTCATGTCGCGTTCTTCCTCACACTGATTTGCCTTCAGACCTGAATCGATCTCCTTCAGAAGGCGACACCTTCATACGTCGCGTTCTCATTTGGCATCTTAATTCCCTGAAAAATCGCTCAAAATGCTTAAAAGGTTTCCTTCTATGGAAGGCGATGTATCGAGGCGTCTCTACCTGATAGCAACCCTGGGCTTGTCGCGTTATGGTTTCCATGCAACGTTGCCTTTCCTAGTCAGACTTGGACCCTTGCTATTCATGAATAATCCATCTTTTGGTGGGTCTAGAGGCGTCCAAATCCTTACAAACTTGGAGGAGACCTTCCTTAGGCCTTCCTTTCCACGTTCTGACTCCCCTTGCACGAGCATACTTGCCCAGAGTCAAACTCCAGCACATTATTCCTCTCCCAGCCCCTTCAGGAATAATCACCTATAAAACTCTTCATAGGGCATGGTTTAAAGCAAGGACAGTGTCTGCTTCTTCCTCTCCCAGAGAGCTTCGAGTTCTCAGAAGACCTCTCATCCTCCAGATGACAGGAGGTACCCCCCAGGGTGATTTCTTCCCATCTACGCTTTCTCTCTCATATTCTTCTTAATTTTTCTCTTCATACATGCATGTTTAGATCTATTTTCTTCGTAGATTTGCATTAGATCACTCCACACACACCACTTTGAATCACCCAAAGGGGTTAAAACACCACCCCACGTGAGTTCCTCCCAATTATCTCATGTTTACTTGTTGTTTTGGGATAGATTATACATCAAATGTTTGTCTAATGGGAGTTTCATTGTTTTGATGTTCTTGGCAGGTGTTAGAAGACAGTAGCAGCATGAGGCTCTTGCCCCTTGGCTGGATAAGGAGCACGAAGAAGATAATCCACAGTCTTCATCTTCTGTTGCAGAAGGCGATGTTTCATCTGGTCGCGAACCACAGAAGGTGACGGTCGGTGCGTCGCCGTCAGATAACCAGGAGGCGACACCTCCTTCGTCGCATTCACAGGACTAGGTACTCTTCTACAACTTTCTTCCTTTTCCAAGGTAGTTAGCAGTCCCTTCACATATTCATCCTCTTTGCAACTACTTTGGTGGCGATCACAGTCTCTTTTTCTTTATTTTTAATCATCATATTTGGGGAGCAAATCCCGTGATTACACCTTTTGGCGATCACGGTGGGACTTCTAATGCCTATCGTGCTCGTTACCGTCTTCCACTACCTGTTTCAGTCCTTCATGTGTGTGGTAATTCTTTAGTTTTCACGTTTTTTCCATTTATTTCACTACTGTTTTGAGTTCTGCTGCACTGGGTGAGAAGGCGACGTCGAAGTCGTCGCGATCTGGAAAGCAGCATGGTGGTCGTCGTGATCAGGTCAGCGCTCCGTATTCCATCTGTTTCTGTGTTTTTGGGTTTATTTCAAGCACTCCATCCATGCTTTGAGTTGCTTTGTGCCTGATCCATGCTTTTACAAGTCTGTCAGTCCTCCATGCTATAGGGTTGTTTGATTTTTCGTGCATAATCAGGTATATCTGATCTTTGTCCACTGCGAAGAAGAACGCGATGTTCTTCCTTTTGCGATCCAGGTCGTGACAGGTAGATTGACGCCTTCTGCTTCTGAGAGCAGGTCGGCCTAATTTCTGTTTTGCTATTTTTAGGTTAGATTTTGCATGCACTCCGGTGCCCATAGGGCGCATTCATATTTCCATATTTTAGCTTAGGTTGTCCTCGGCAACGCCCGCTCTCTCGGCCACATATTCCTTGTGTCTGACTAGAGCACTCGCTCAAGGGCCTCCGTAAGTCCCCGCTGACCGTGGATTCCCACACGGACGCCGGGCTGATTGTACTTGTTGCCACCTAGATTTAGGATCCATGCATTGGTAAGTCCGTGAGAAACCCTAGTCAAACCCGAAGTTGGGAGCTTTCTCCCTTTAGGAAACATTTCCTTTGAGGGAACTTGCTAAAAGATCAAAGCATTAAAAGGCAAACTCGAACCAAATAAAAGAAACCATCATCATTGCCACTTGCTTGCTTTGGGTGAGACTTTTTCTCTTTCTTTTATTTGCATAGGATTGTCTGTTTAGGAAACTTGGTGTCTATTTAGGTTAGGTTGTCTCTTAAGTCTGGACAGGCTTTCCTTGTTTTGGTGCATCAAAAACTCCCACTTTCCAAAAATAGAGTTTTACTTGAACCCAATCTATGGTGAAGAGAATCAGGATGCTGCATTCTACACCTCCCATGACTATGAGGAATCGCTTCCTCATGATCTCCATGAGGAGACAGCCCGGCCCCGGGTCGCCACAGTCTATGCCAGTGAGAGTCATCATCCTGACGACGGCGGCCCATCACTCAATGTCTGTTCCCCTCAGGCAAACGATCAAGCTGCTCAACTCATGCGCCTAATTCCTCATATTGATCAATCCCAAATCCAAAATGTCATGATGGATCTCAAAGGAAAGGCCGCCTGGTCGCCCTCACCCAGAGCGGGCGTTTCTTGCCCCATGGCATCTACCTCCGGCCCCCGCATTGTCGCGGGCCAAGCCGACAACACTCCCATCTGACTGCGGGTGATTCGATTCACTCCCTTTGAATCAGAGCACTACCATCCACGTGAGTAGAGGCCCCAATCTCCCCCTTATCTCCCTTGCCATCCACCATAGCTTGAGCTACGCGCCAGGCCAGCATCTCGTGCCTCCTCCTTGCACGCTCAACCTTCCGCCGCTCCTGACATGATGTCTGAGTGGGCGTCCATAAAAAAGGAGCTCCAAGAGCTGCGAAGGCATGTCGACCCTAGGCAGCACCATGACGTGCACATGCCTAACTTTAATGGCATGTGGGTCCCATCTCCATCCGAGCTTCCAAAGTACTGCAAGTACAATGGCTCTGGCAACCCATACATCCATATCAAGGACTTCATTTATGAGTCTGCACCTTAACAACATGACCGTCGCCTAATGACTTACCTGTTCCGTGGGTCATTAGATGGGTCTGCACTAGATTGGTTCTATTCGTTATTACCCGAGGATGTAGAGGACTTTGCCATAGTGAAGGGAAAGTTCCTTGAACAATTCGAAGACAGGGTTGGGCCAGAATACTCTCTTACAGATCTCATGGCTGAAAGGATGAAGTCGGATGAAGATTTCGCTACATATGCCGACAGGTGGAGACAGATGGCCACACGAGTCCCGAGGTACCTTCTGGAGGGAGAGAAGGTCAAGATCATCATTGCCAATGCAACCCCCCCTATAAAAACATCCTAGCAATGAATGATATCACCACCATGCATCAACTCTACAGTCAGGCCCGGTTCATCCAAACCCAACTCAAAGACTCCCCCATACACTCCATGTTCAAACCCCAAAAGTCTCGCTTCCAAAGAAAACCTCAGGAGCCAGTGATCGAGGGTGTCCAAGTTAACGAGCAAGTGAGTGCATTCAACCCTGTGCCAAAACAATAACCGCCAACCCTATACTACCCAGGGTTAGAATCCCACCAATCTCCCACAAAGTCAGCCCCGATACAACCAAGTACCACCTCCCGATGGCTCCCAACAAAGGTGCCCCCTAGGTCCAAGGAGAACTCAGTACCCACCACTTCCTGAGACACTCTCCGACATCTTCTTGGCCTTGATCTCCACAGACGCCATCAAGCTCCCTCCGGAAAGGCCATTGAACCCAAGTGTGGACCAAACAAGGTATTGCATGTTCCATCAGCAGCTAGGTCACACTATTGAGCAATGCTTCACGTTCAAAGACCTATTATATGATCTCCATGAGCAGAACAGGCTGGACTAGACAACTCTCCGAAGACTAATCGGTGATATCAAAGAAAGGCAAAGGCAGCAACAACAGCAAAGGCAGTAGCGCCAACCACCCCCCCAACAACAACAGCAACAACAGCCGTTGCAAGACTTAGGGATTGTCCATAACCAACTGCCGAACCATCTGCCAGCTCCCAATCCACCACAACCACCAGCCCAGTTGATTCCCATCATCCACCACCCCCCTCCTCAAGCAAACTGGACGTACGATGATGAACTCGATGTTCAGAAGATGATGGCTATTAACCACCAGTATCCCCAATATCCTTAAACAATACAATCAACCAACATGGTCCCCCAATCAGTCCCTCCTTTAGTTTCCCAGGCCAACGCCATCATACTGCCCATCATCTCAACACCCGCACCAGTCGCTATGCCCTCTGTTATCCGACCCCCTACCACATCCCTCGCTCCACCCGTCTCCACGCTACCACCACCCGTTATAGCTGCTCCCACACCCATCATCTTACCACCACCTGGGCTGGACCAACCTTTTGTCGCCACCCTATCCTCCGCCAGACAACCTGTCAACCAACCAACTACCCTGCGGAGCAGACGAGTCTTCCGTCGCCCGTATCCACCCATATCCACCACCTCCACTAGCCAAGGCATTCCCCAACAGGTCCTGCAACCACCTCATCAACAACCTCAACAGCAACCACAAGAAGAGGGGGTGATTGTGTCGCCACCCTATAAACACTATGATATCCTTAAGCATCTTGATCATCTGCCAGCCAAGATTTTCATACTGGAATTGATAAAGAGATCCAAGAAGCACCAAGAGGCATTAAGAAACTTTCTGCAAAGGGTAGTGGTAAATGAGGACATGCTTGCCGAAAAACTGCTGAGTGCATTAGCCATGGTGACTCGTGGGCCGGCTATCACATTTGCCGAGAATGAATTAGCACCCGCAGAAGCCAGGAGGCTCCTGCTCTGTGTTACCCTAGTCATCAATCATGTAGCAGTAGGGGCAGCACTGGTCGACATTGGGGCGTCAATAAATGTCTGCCCACTAAGTACTCTGAGAGCCTATGATGTGTCAGAAGGGTTGCTGAGACCGACGCCGACCACCATAGCCGCTTATGACAACTCTAGAAGATCTTGCCAAGGCATGGTGACTATACAAGCCGAACTAGGGCCGCTAGCCATCACTGTCGAATTCTATGTACTTGACATCGACCCCATGTTCAAGGCCATCCTGGAGCGTCCATGGTTAGAAGCACTTGGGGCTGTTCTGTCCACTGCGCATCAATGTATGAAATTCCCCTTCCAAGGATGGATTATCAAGGTCAAAAGCATAGCCACTACTCACGCAGTCGATGCCATCAATGACACCCATCTCCCAGCTATGTGGCCCGCCAACAAGCCCGTTGTCTCGGTGCTGGACATTAACTACCCTTGGGCCTATTCATTCCACTCCAAACAAGAGGCCAGTCCAGCAAAAGTCAACGTGGTCAAGAGGAAGGAGCGACTAAACACTAAGGCGTGGCAGATCATGATAAAGCTAGGCTACGAAGAAGGAAAAGGCCTAGGGGAAGAACTACAAGGAATCACCAAGCCCATTCCAGACATCGTGATGAAAAGCCGATGGGGACTTGGTTACAGAGAAACGTCCAAGACATGGTCATCTAGCACATCCACCCTCAAAGCCGATCGCGAACCACTCACATGGACACTATGGTGCCACTTTACCAGAGGTCCAACGCAACCAGGATATAACACTGTGGTGGTCGAGGCAGAGCTATCACAACACGAGGTACATGACAGACACTTCGCTAGGCACATGGCACCCATGCTCACATACAGGGCGTTGGAAACACTCCGCCCGGGAAAGAGAAGGAAGACAGGGGACCTAGAGGCTGAATGGTACCGCTGGTTTGATATAGAAGACATCGCTATAGCCTTCAGCCGTTTGTTCTGGGAGGAAGAAAGAACATGGCCGCCAGCTGTAGCCGAACTGCTAGAACCACCCACATCCATCACATCCAAGAGGCAGCTGATGAGTGAAACCACGAACGTGGGAGAGCCAGACATCCCCTACGAAGAAGGGAAGACGGTGGACGAGCTGTGGAGGGGCACATGCCTGGCCATCCATCCAACACTCTTGTGCTCTCTCCTTCCAAGACTTGTCCCTTCATCTCCTTCCCTATTCATTCAGTTGTCTCCTCAACTCTTGACGGTTGTGCACAACATCCTCACTCCTGACCTCCCACCTTCAGTTCTCGCTGCCCTGCAATCTGATTCAAGCGACCATGAGATCACTCTCTCGTGTTGCATGCTTTCCACTGATCTCCAAAAAAAAAAAGAAATGCCAATCTTCAAATGCATATTGAGGTCGAGGAGCCGGCATACCTCCTTCACCCTCCTGACCAGGGGCACCCCTCAACTGGGGCTTCCCCTTCCACTCCTTCATTAGGAGCCATCCTTTTTTAGGACCCTGCGTCCTCCACTAGTCCTGTAGCGTCGTCTAGTCAAGTAGAGTCGTCTAGGTTAGAAGAGTCTAGTCTTAGTTTAGGTGAGTCTAGGGTAGAGAGTCAGGTCAACCCAGCGCCCGCCAAGTCAAAACATCGCCCTAGGAAGCAACGAGGCAAGGCTATTCACCAAAGATACCTTCAAGAGTTAGCTCGGTGATGCCAAGTGCTATTGTTAATAGAGGAGTTCACAAAAGAGGCATTGGTGTTAGAAGAAGAGATTGTGCAGGATGGGGTGTTCATAAACGATGGGTTTGGCGTATATGAAATCATGAATGATGAGGACCCAATCGATGAAGAGGATAGCGAAGTAGATGACGCTGCCGAAATGTACGCGAGTGGCGTAAGGAGATTTGATCAACCTACAACGACGGTGGATGAACCTACTAAGGAAGTCAACCTTGGAACAGAAAAAGATCCCAGGATTGTGATCATCTCAGCTAACCTCCCTCCTGATGAAGAAGAGGAACTGGTGCAAATTCTAAGGGAGTATAAAGCCACATTTGCCTAGTCTTATGAGGACATGCCTGGCCTAGACCCCTCATTAGTTGAGCACCGACTTGTGTTGAAAGAAGGGTCAAAGGCCATAAAGCAAAAACATAGAAGGTTCCACCCACTTATGGCCCTGAAGATGAAGGATGAAGTAGACAAACTCCACAAGGCTAGATTCATCAGGGTAGTACTTTATCCGAACTAGGTGGCGAATATAGTCCCGGTCATGAAGAAGGACGAGAAGGTCAGAATCTGCATTGACTTTCGGGACCTAAATAAGGCATGTCCAAAGGATGACTTCCCGCTTCCTTACATTGATGTACTAATTGACAACACTGCTGGGTATGAGACTCTCTCATTCATGGATGGATATTCAGGCTATAACCAAACCCGTCTAGCTCCTGAAGATCAAGAGAAAACATCCTTCACCACGCCCTGGGGAACATGCTGTTATGTAGTCATGCCATTTGGGCTAAAGAATGCCGGGGCTACCTATCAAAGGGCGATGATGACTATCTTCCACGACATGATGCATGTCTATGTAGAAGTGTACGTGGATGATATCTTGGTGAAGTCAAGAACCAAGAGAGAGCACCTCGAGATCCTCGCCAAGGTGTTGCAAAGATCAAGGGAGTACAGATTGAGAATGAATCCGAAGAAGTGCGTGTTCGGGGTATCGTCAGGAAAGTTGCTAGGCTTCATAGTTAGTAAGCGGGGAATTGAGATCGATCCAAACAAGGCCAAGGCCATTGCGGAAATGCCACCTCCAAAGAATATCTCACAACTAAGAGGTTTGATTGGGCGTCTGCAATTCATTAGAAGATTCATATGACAACATTCCCAAAGATGACGCCCGTTCTATGATCTCTTGAAAGGAGAGGCGAAGTTTGAATGGAATGACAAGTGCCAAGAAGCCTTCGATGATTTGAAGAGGTATCTCATGAATCCCCCAGTTTTAAAACCTCCTGTGCCTGGGAAACCACTAATCTTATATCTCTCAGTCATTGAGAACTCCCTAGGTGCTGTCCTTGCACAACACGATGAATTAGGAAAAGAAAGGGCAGCATACTATCTCTCTAGGCTTTCAACACGGCATAATCAAAGTACACCACCGCGGACAAAACTTGTGCCGCGCTCATGTGGGTAGTTCAAAAACTCAAGCACTACTTTCTTTCCCACGAGGTCAAGCTGATCTCAAGGATGGATCCACTCAGGTACCTCCTAGAAAAACCTATCCTCTCTGATTGGCTTGCGCGCTGGCAGAGCTTCCTCTCCCAATTTGACATCTCTTTTGTGGTCCAAAAGGCCATCAAAGGGTATGCCATCACCGAGCACCTTGCCCATTTGCCACTCCCTCACAGCGATTCCATCCGAGAGGAATTTCCCGATGAAGAGCTCTCGGTCATCTCTAGAGATCCCTTCTGGTCCCTCTACTTTGATGGCGCACTCAACTCTCAGGGACGGGGCATTGGAGCTGTGCTACTCACCATGGAGGGTATTACTATCCCCATCGATTTTCAACTCACCTTTTCCGCCACTAATAACATGTCTGAGTATGATGTTCTCCTCGCTGGTCTCAAACGTGCTTATATCTTAGGTGCATCCCACCTTAGAATCATAGGAGACTCTCAGCTTGTTTTGCGGCAGGTGCTCTCAAACTTACCGCACTAGTGACCCAAAGCTTAAACCATATCAGGACATGGTCACGTTGTTGGCAAGGCAGTTCTGTAAGCTTATCTATGTCCACACTCCTCGCTCACAAAATATCCTGGCTGACACCTTGGCATCATTAGCCTCTTCTTTATCCTTCTCTCTCAGCCACCGGACCGAGACAATCATTGTCCAATCGCTAGATGTACCATCTACCCAGGATCCTTGGTTCAACAACCTTAGGACAACCTTAGAAGAGAGGGCTAGGAAGAGAGCAGTGCAACAAGTCATGCTAGCTGAGCTTGAGGAAATCCTAGATGAAGAAGCATAGCCATGGTATTTTGAGATTGAGTAGTACTATAGGGATGGGTCGTATCCTAAAGGGGCAAATTTGGAGGATCTCAAGGCCATAAGAAGAGCCGCCTTAAGGTACACAGTCGTCGGAGAAGTTTTGTACAGGCGGCTCTTAATAGAGTTCTTTTGAGATGTCTTAATGATGACGAGGCTTGGAAGGTGGTAGAAGGAGCCCATGCTAGTGAATGCAGAGGGCATGTCAACAGTCAAATGCTTTCTAAGAAGATCATTAGGCAGGGCTACTACTGGCCAACCCTAGAGGAAGACTGTGCCATCTACGTTCGTAGGTGTGTCAAATGTCAACTCCATGCTGATAAAATTCATGCTCTTTCATCCTTACTTCATCCACTCTCCACACCTTGGCCATTCTCCATGTGGGCTTTTGATATTGTTGGCCCCCTTGGTGATCCTAATGCTCAAACCAAACAAAAATCCTTCATCCTGACCGCAACTGAGTATTACACCAAATGGGCAGAAGCATAAGCGTTTGCAGAAATCAAAGCATCCACAGTGTGCCGCTTTATCATGAAGAATATCATCTCGCAGTTCGGAGTGCCAAACATCATCATCACAGACAATGGGCCGCAATTCATCTCTCAAGAACTTCAAGACCTTTGTAAGAAATACAATATCACTCTGCATCATTCATCTCCATATTACCCCCAAGGCAATGGTCAAGCTGAAGCAACTAATAAAACCTTTCTTAAAATCTTGAAGAAAACTTGTGAATCACATAAATTCACCGATTGGCCAGAAAAGCTAATAGAGGCTCTATGGGCCTATCGTACCTCTGTCCGTACTCCCAAGGGATAAACCCCGTATGCTCTTACTTATGGGATGGAAGCGGTAGTTCCATACGAGATCTTGATCCCTTCACTAAGAGTGTAATTAGATAAGAAACTTAATCTTGACGAACGTCGAGAGGCGTTGCTAGTCCAATTGGAACTCTTGGATGAAAGGCGACTAATGGCAGTCGATCATGTGCTCTCATACCAAAGGCGAATCTCAAGGTCTTTTGAAAAGAAGGTAATTGAACGGAAATTCCAAGAGGGTGATATGGTTTTGAAATGGATCTTTATCAAACCTGGAGGTCCAAGGTCTAAATTACAACCAAAATGGGAAGGTTCGTACGTGGTGAAGGAGGTGTATCCGAGAAATGCCTACCACCTAACCAACACTGAGGGCGTAGAATTGTCACATCCGTGGAATGGGTTGTACCTCAAAAGATTCTATCCCTAGGTCTATAGGCTTGAGGCCACAACACTTAGATTAGGGATAACCCTGTGTTAAGAGTCCAAAGTCTGTTCCCCAATCGTCAAGGGTTGACCTAAGATAGGACCAACACACACACACGGCAAGCCCAGGCGACTGCGCTTGGTGGATACCGTAGCTATGTGGGCCCTACTCCAGCGATGCGATGGTCATTCTCTTCCAAATTGGTTGAAGTATAGGGGGAAGGTTGTAAGGGGAAGGTTGTCAACCTTCAGCACACCCTGACGAGAGGAAGTCTCAAACAGGGACGGTCGAATAACAAAGGCAAAAGGAACAAAAAGCAAAAGAATGAATAAAAATACATGATAGAATAGGGGCATGGCAAAGAGTGGCAAAGTCCCCGTGGGTCGCTCATGAGCTCGATCGTACGCATGCCCCAGACAGTGCAAATCTATAAGGAAAAGACCACAAAGTCCCTATACAATAGACCTAATCTTTGAAGGGTATGCTGCTGGAAGAAGCCGAACCCAACGCCCTCAATCCTACATTAGACTTTCCTTAATTAGTCTTCCATTTCCCTCTATAAGATCAGATCATCTCTTAGGTATGGCCTAACTAGCCGCATCGTCAACGGGGGGCACTCACCCAAGGCTTGTCACCCCTAAATGCATGTCCTACCTTAGTGAGGTCCTTGGTGAGAAGGGGAGGTGATCAAGACTCCAAACTAGCAGTTCGAACTAGTCTATGCGTTGTGGCCCAAAAGGGCGAGTCCCCTTCGTCTCGCGCGTCTAATTTTAGGAAGAGCTAACGTCGGCTTTAGGCATCTTTCAAATAAAACTCCAAAAAATCAAATATTTCAAAACTCAAAAAATCAAATATTTTAAAACTTCAAAAAAATCAAATATTTTAAAACTAAAAAAAATCAAATATTTCAAAACTAAAAAAATCAAATATTTCAAAAATCCAAAAAATCAAATACTTCAAAACTCCAAAAAAATCAAATATTTCAAAACTCCAAAAAATGTTTTAAAATCTCAAAAAAACACTTTACTCATTCATGCATGTCATTCATTTACTTATGTGTTTTTCACCTACATAATTAGGCTTAGCCCCTAGACCATTTTATCAAGATTGGTCACTTGTCATATTTAAGGCAAGGGGCTAAGTCGAAGAACAGATCTAACTTGACTTCGTGGTTGTCCTAAGTGTGCAGGTCGGCGTAGAAGAAAGAAAGCGGCACTCATATTTCACTCGTAACTTGCACACAATCACATTTCATAAACAAAAAAATTCCATTCCATTCCATATTTACATCCTCATCAAAATACATCATGAACAAAAAAGCAATAAGTACAAGCCCTCAACCACTCTCCCCTGTATCCTTAGGCGGGCGAGAAGGTGGAGGGGCCATCGCCCTCGACTCCGTCGTGCTCCCCTCGGCTGCTCTGTGACGACCCTCATTATACCAGTATGGTTATACCAACCCACGTCAGTATAGTGAACGTTATCACAGTGGGGCATTTACCCAAACAATAACATACGATTGAGATGCTCATAAATATAAATACAAAGTAGCGGAAGTAAAAGAACAAGGTCTTTCATTTCATCATCCACATTAACATACATGCTTCAAATGACAATTTAAAGATAACTAAAGTCCACATAAAGAAGTACTAAATTCAAATACATAGTTGTCCACAAATTACATAGCGTTTCTATTACAATGCCTCATTTACATACGATGGAAGTCAAAATGTCACAATTACAACTCCGCCAAGCTACTCCCACGCTCGGAATCGCTCTCCACGGTCTCCTCCAAAGGTGTATCACCTACTAAACCTGTACGTCGAAGCAAGTAATGAGTCTAAAAGACTCAGCAAATAACACCACACATATCATACATGCTTATATCATAGTAGGTTTTCATCCAAAGTCACAAGACAAAACATGTAGCATGCTTGACATCAATAAGAGACAACCTATCATGGTAATTCTACCAAATTAAACACATGGTTCATGATTTTAGATTTTTCCAAAATAAAATGTCCTCTCACATGCTTTCTACTTATTTGATCACATAAAGGTTTTACTTCCAAACATCTAAAACATGAAAGTGGTTAGGCATGACTATCTTACATACATAAAATGAAACATTACTAACATGGTTACTTTGCATTCTTGCACGCGCACCTTATCACTTTATACACTCTAAGCTTTCTGTTTTAACATGAATTTAGCAATTCACAACTTATCACATGAGAGTTACAATCTCCATTAACTAAAACATGATGACACTTAAACATGAAAACGTTTACTCATAAGCAAGAATTGCTACTAGCATGGATTCTACGCATTTGTACGTGTGTAAAACAGTTTCATGACTACAATTAGGTTGCTGTTATGACATGATTTCACATTAACACATTATGGAACACCATTTCACAATCTATCACACGGGTTTCACATGTTTGCAAAATTTCTCATTCACATGGTTTTCTTTTTACACATCGCACATTTACACATGTTCACACTACACAATTTACACATGGTCACAATCACATTTCACATTTCAGTGCTGTGACACATAGTCCAAACCACCATTAGAAGGACACATCACATAACACATACACGTAGACGTCACCTAGGCAATATAGTGACGACTCTTGGACTGCGCAGACCGAGAGAACAAGTCTCCACCCTAACCAGTGGTACTTGTCCACCTCTAGGATTTCATTCTAATGCCCTTAGGATCTCAACATATTGAACCTTCCCATGGGGACTTTTCCATGGTACAGTTCCACGGCCCTCTATGGAAGCAGTGTCACACATGGCACAGTCTTACACATTACACATTCTGATTTTAACACACACATTACATATATCTTCACGTTCTCTCACTTATACACATGTTTCTGTTTTCCTAATCAGGATACTAGTGTTGACAGAAAGCATACATTCAGTAACTCACATTAATCAGGTTGGAAACAAATTCAATCACCTTCATGATAGCATATATTTATCACGTATTTTCACATGAAAATCTCATCATACAATCTACAGTTATCCAAATGACCTGAAAATTTAACCACAGACTAATTACAGGTTCATGACTTAACATGCAAAATTTCACATTTTTCTAACTCATAATACTTTTACAGAAAATTTAACATAGTTTTACGTATTATTCATAATTCAATTTAACTTAAAACATAACGTGAACATTAGACTTAACAGTCCTCAGCCCTGATCCTAACATATACCTCATCACAGGAATTTTCCCCGGATTTAATGCACAGCACACAATTTGCTATAAATTTTACCAAAATCTACACATGTCCTCTATTTACATTTCAGAAATTACAGTAAATCATGGGAACATGGAAAAATTCCAGGAATTCTCGGGCATAGACTGACACATACATACATGATTTATAAAAATTAGGGCACCCGAATTCTCCACGGATTATGAGCACAGTGGGTGGACATGTATAAGCATTCCTGCCAACATGCATTTCCATAAAGCTAATAAATTCTACCATCCACAAAATGCACAATAATTCTCCCGCACACCGCACTAACCATTTTACATAACATATAGTGATACAGTATATCCTCATGCGGAAACACTTCGGAATTTAATCATATGCAAGGGAGAACAACTCACTGTTCTGCCCTGAAGAACTTAACGGCACACTCTGGCCGTTAATGAAGATTAACGGCAACATCGTTGGCCGTTAATGAAGATCTTGGTGGCTAGGGATATTTCCGTCAAGTTCAGGTCTGTGCAGAAATACAGACCCGAGCATCCAAATACAAGAAGAATGGGGGATCCAGGACTCGATTTAAAATCTGTAAAAATAACAAAACCCTACTAGACATCTACATGGACGAAATGTGAGGGTTACTTGCCTTTAAACAAGTCTCCAAAGGGATTAAGATGGTGGTGAAGCTCTCCTTGGGCAGTCCCAAGAAGCCTCCACAAATGCTCTCCTCCGGGTTCTAGGTTGGTGTAGAAGCTAAACCGCGGTTGGGGAAGTCTTCCCCGATGTTCCAGCTACCCTCCTGATGCAGTAGGTCGCCGGATGAAGTCTTGAATCGCCGGATTGAAGCCTCCAAAGTTCAATCTTTATGCAGTTCTGAGCTAGGGTTTTTCTCTATCTCTTGAAAGAGGTCAAGAGAGGGGCCTTGGGGCTGCAAGGAGAGGTTGGTTTATAGGAAAAGGGCGTCTCACTCACGCAGATGGTGATGGGAAAGGCTCAGAGCCGTTGGGGACAGCTCCCCAATGGCTGAGCTTCCTTCTTCCAGGATTTCGGGGTCTGCAATGCATGCAGGTCAGAGATCTTAACGTCCACATCCATGGACGTTGGCTTAAGTATTGGCGTCCATCGAGGTGGACGCTGACTCAGCATGGACGTCCATCCATGTGGACGCCAATTGTGTCCTTCGGCCAGAACTCAAAACATGCAGAAACCATGCCATATATACTTGCCATATATATACTATCATGTACACACTACCACCACGCAATTCATACACTATTTACAACTAATTATACATATGCACTCACAAGTATAACTAGTTAATACGTACGTAGATATGTACATCTATGCATACACAAGCATGAATTATTTATGCGCAATAAAGTAATACAACAAAGTTAGAGGGCCTTACACCCTCTCCCCCTTAAAGAAACTTCGTCCTCGAAGTTAAAAAAAAACTACTCAAACAAACAGGGATACTTCTTCTTCATCGTATCCTCAAGCTCCCGAGTAGCCACCTCTCGCGAGAAGTTCTGCCATAGAACATTCACCGACGCAATACTCTTGTTCCGGAGATGCTGAACATTCCGGTCAAGTATAGCTACTGGTTGCTCCACATACGAAAGATCTGGCTGGATCTCCACTGGCTCGTGGCTAATCACATGAGATGGATCTCGGACATACTTCCAGAGCATAGACACGTGGAAAACGGGATGAACACTAGCTAAAGCTGGGGGTAAAGCTTGCTCATATGCCACGTTGCCCAATCGTCTGAGAATCTCATACGGGCCAATGAATCTAGGGCTTAGCCTACTATGCCTGCCAAATCTAACCACACCACGAGTAGGCGATATCTTCAAGAAGACATGATCACCCACCTCGAACTCCAAATCCTTCCTCCTGTTGTCGGCATAGCTCTTCTGCCTATCCTGCGCCGCAACAAGCCTCTTCCTGATAAGCTGGATCTTATCCGAAGTCTCCTGAACTAACTCCAGACTGATCAACTGCCTATCGCTTGTCTCCTCCCAACACAAGGGAGATCTACAGGGCCTACCATACAACGCCTCAAATGGGGCCATACCAATACTCGCATGAAAGTTGTTGTTGTATGCGAACTCCACTAGAGGTAAATGACGCTCCCAATCATCCTCCCAATCCAGCACACACACCCTCAACATATCCTCGAGCGTCTGGATAGTCCTCTCAGACTGTCCATCTGTCTAGGGATGAAACGCCGAACTGAGCTTCAGCTCCGAACCTAAAGCATCCTGAAGACCCTTCCACAGTCTCGATGTAAATCTCGGATCTCGATCCGAAATGATCGACTTCGGCACACCATGCAATCTAACCACACTACTAACATACAATCTAGCTAAACTCTTAACCGACTGCTTCTTCTTCATAGGTAAGAAATGCGCAGTCTTGAGAATCTATCTACGACTACCCAAATCGAGTCATTGCCCCTTCTAGATCGAGGCAAACCCGAAACAAAATCCATAGTGACAGCTTCCCACTTCCACACTGGGATTTCCATCTTTTGCATAAGGCCAGATGGTCGCTGTCGCTCAGCTTTCACTTGCTGACACACTAGACATCGGGACACATAATCTGCCACATCCCACTTCATGCCAGACCACCAAAAGGAACTCTTCACATCCTGGTACATCTTAGTGTTACCTAGATGAATAGAGAATCGCGATCTATGAGCCTCCGCTAACACATGCTCGCGGACATCTACCAAATCAGGGACACAGACGCGATGATGAAACCTAATCACACCATCCTCATCACGAGCAATGCCCGCCTTGCCTACTAACTCTAGGAGTCTAGGGTCGGCTTTCTGCTGCTCGATCACTTCATCTAATACTGAGGATCTAAGGGATAACTGAGCTATGGAAGCCTGGCATAGCGATGGCTCTAACTCAGTCAACGCGCAAGCCGCATCCTCCAACATCTTCCAGTCCTGCTGGAGAGATGGTCTCTTCCTACTTAGGGCATCAGCTACGACATTCGCCTCCCAGGGTGATACTGAAGGTCGAAGTCATAGTCCTTGAGGAACTCAATCCATCTCCTCTGCTGTAGGTTTAGATCCTTCTGGGAGAAGAGATACTTCAAGCTCTTGTGGTCGGTGAACACCTCAAATCTGACACCATAAAGATAGTGTCTCCAGATCTTTAGTGCATGAACCACTGCTGCGAGCTCCAAATCATGGGTTGGATAGTTCTTCTCATGCTCCTTCAACTGACGAGAAGCATAAGCCACTACCCTTCCTTGCTGCATTAGCACACAACCTAAGCCAATCCGAGACGCATCCGTGTAGATAGCAAAACCCTCTACACCGCTCGGCAAGACTAACACCGGAGCTGACGTGAGCTTAGTCTTCAACAATTGAAAACTACTCTCACACTTCTTGGAGCAAACAAACTTCACTCCCTTTCTGGTGAGCTGAGTCAATGGGGCGGCGATGGATGAAAATCCCTCAATAAATCGCCGATAGTAACCAGCCAAACCAATAAAACTCCGAATCTCCGAAGGGGTCTTGGGAGATTCCCAATCCATAACTGCCTGGACCTTTGCTGGATCAACTGCTACACCAGCACCGGAGATAACATGCCCGAGGAAATGAACCTCGTGCAACCAGAAATCGCACTTGCTGAATTTAGCATACAGCATGTGCTCACGAAGGACCTCTAACACTACCCTCAAATACTGACGGTGTGTGGCCTCATCCGGAGAGTAGACCAGCACATCATCAATAAACACCACAACAAAGCTATCTAAATAAGGCCTAAAGACTCGGTTCATGAGATCCATGAACGCTGCAGGGGCATTGGTCAATTCGAAAGGAAGAACCAAAAACTCATAATGTCCATAACGGGATCTGAATGCCGTCTTGGACACATCCTCACTCCGAATCCTCAATTGATGATAACCAGATCGTAAATCAATCTTACAAAAGACTGTTGCATCTTGCAACTGGTCAAACAAATCATCAATACGAGGTAAGGGATACCTGTTCTTCACAGTCACTTGGTTCAGCTTCCTGTAGTCAATGCATAACCTAAGTGACCCATCTTTCTTCTTGACGAATAATACAGGTGCGCCCCAAGGGGAAACACTAGGGCGAATAAATCCCTTATCTAACAACTCTTGCAACTGCCTCCTTAACTCGGCTAACTCCGCAGGTGCCATCCGATATGGAGCCTTTGAGATAGGAGAGGTACCCGGAAGCAACTCTATGGTGAACTCTATCTCTCTATCCGGTGGCAAACTAGACAAATCATTGAGAAAGATGTCTGGAAAATCCTGCACTACCTCGATCTCTGCAAGAGTAGGTGACTCATCAGCCTCTGGTACTAATACCACACTGGCAAGAAAAGCGTCAGAACCCTTGTTTACCATGCACATCACCTTCATGGCAAAGATGACCAACTTTCCCGCCAAGTTCCTTGGCAAGGGATGAGAGAACTCGTCCTCACCTGGAATGTAGAAAACAATCCTCTTCCGACGACAATCCACTAACGCATAGTGCTCCTCTAGCCAATCCAGACCAAGAATAGCATCAAAGTCCTTCATCTTTAGCAAGAAGAAACACCCTTCTAAGACTCTATCCTCGATGCACACAGGTAACGACGGAATACACTTCCTAGTCGATACCGTACCCACAAGTGTGTGCACAGACAAAGGCACTTCTAAATCCTCAGACTCTATGCCTGACTCTAGAGCTAACTGCCTAGCGGACCGCTCGAAATGAACGAGTGAGTAACACCCGTATCATACAAAACCCGAGCGTGCACACCTAGAAGTAAAACTGTACCTTCGGTGACATGCTCCGCTTGCTCGGCATCCTCTCGTGCTAGGGCAAACACTCGAGCTGGGGCTCGAGGCCTTCCTGGTCTTCCTGTAGCTGGAGCTGCTGCTACTACCGCTGCTGGGGCTGGCGCTCCACGCTGGACTTCCTGCTGAAGTCTCGGACAATCTTTGATCTTGTGGTTGCTGCTCCCGCACTTCAAGCATCTACCCGCTATAAACCAACACTCGGAACCACCGTGTGTCTTCCCGCAATGGGGACACTCCTTCTTCACACCAGGGGAACGTACAGAAGGTACCTGAGTTCTGCCGACGGCCATTGATCGCTGTTGTGTCTGGTACACCGCTTTCTTCTTGTCCTGTCGCTGGAACGTAGCTGCAGGTCTCTTCTATGAAGCCTTCTTCTCTTCAAGATATTGCTCCATCTCACCCTCCTGCCTACAAGCAGCGCTGAGGGCCTTGTCCAAGGTACGATGGTCAACCGCTACTAGCCTCATCCGCAGTGATGGCTTCAGGCCCATCACGAACTTCTTTGCTTTCCTGCGCTCATCTGTCACGATATGAGGTGCATACTTAGATAATTCTGCAAACCTGGCCTCATACTCAAGCACGGTCATGGAGCCTTGAGTCAAAGAGAGGAACTCTTGCTCCATCCAATCTTGAATATGCTCGGGGACGAACATGGCCCGAAAGAGCCTCACGAACTCGTCCCAAGCAACATCAATCGCGCCGTCCTCAAATCGTGTGAGTAGTAATGAAGCCCACCATACATCATCTATTTCCTGCAGTACACCGTTCATAAGCACCACTTAAACAGATCTAACTTAATAGAACGTACAACACACAAAACTAACACATACCTATAGCATATAGGTGGCTAAAGTAACCTTATCCTCATCTGCACACCTAATAGCTCGGAAGATCTTTTCAATCTCCCTCATCCAGCTCTCAGCTAGTAATGGATCGCTCTCCCCCTTAAAAGAGGGTGGCAGCATCCTCTTGAATCTTTCCATGATGGAAGGTCCACCATGGTCCTGAGCTGGAACTTGAGCCTGCTACATCCAACAACAATTAATACACATTCAACATAACATCATGCAATTTAAATAACACAGGCTACTAGTTCTTTCATTATTTTAACCTGAGCCTCCAACTGAGCCTGGAGTGCAGCCTGGGTGTGGGCCTGCGTCTGCATGGCCTGCACCAAACCTTGCATGAACACTCCATAATCCACGGGCGGCGGTGGGGGAAGTACAGGACCCTGTGGTGCCGGGGCCTGCTGCTCAGCCCGCTCCTCACGTCTCGGCTCATCCTCACGGGCCGGCGCTCCGCCACGCCTACCTCTCGAAGTCATGGCTGCAATAAATTTCAGCCACCATTAGAGCTACGTTACTTTATTTCCTAACCATTTTCTTATCTATTTTTCATTCATTATTAATCAATTCTACATATGTGGACATTCCTATGTAGACTTAGCATGTAATGAAGATGATGACTTATGTATATTCATGTGCAATCTCAACCGGTCGCTCTGATACGAATCCCTATGACGACCCTCATTATACCGGTACGGTGATACCAACCCACGTCGGTATAGTGAATGTTATCACAGTGGGGCATTTACCCAAACAATAACATACGATTGAGATGCTCATAAATATAAATATAGAGTAGCGGAAGTAAAAGAACAAGGTCTTTCATTTCATCATCCACATTAACATACATGCTTCAAATGACAATTTAAAGATAACTAAAGTCCACATAAAGAAGTACGAAATTCAAATACATAGTTGTCAACAAATTACATAGCGTTTCTATTACAATGCCTCATTTACATACGATGGAAGTCAAAATGTCACAATTACAACTCCGCCAAGCTACTCCCCGCGCTCGGAATCGCTCTCCACGGTCTCCTCCAAAGGTGTATCACCTACTAAACCTGTACGCTGAAGCAAGTAATGAGTCTAAAAGACTCAGCAAATAACACCACACATATCATACATGCATATATCATAGCAAGTTTTCATCCAAAGTCACAAGACAAAACATGTAGCATGCTCGACGTCAATAAGAGACAACCTATCATTGTAATTCTACCAATTAAACACATGGTTCATGATTTCAGATTTTTCCAAAATAAAACGTCCGCTCACATGCTTTCTACTTATTTCATCACATAAAGGTTTTACTTCCAAACAACTAAAACATGAAAGTGGTTAAGCATGACTATCTTACATACATAAAAGGAAACATTACTAACATGGTTACTTTGCATTCTTGCACGCGCACCTTATCATTTTATACACTCTAAGCTTGCTGTTTTAACATGAATTTAGCAATTCACAACTTATCACATGAGAGTTACAATCTCCATTAACTAAAACATGATGACACTTAAACATGAAAACGTTTACTCATAAGCAAGAATTGCTACTAGCATGGATTCTACGCATTTGTATGTGTGTAAAACAGTTTCATGACTACAATTAGGTTGCTGTTATGACATGATTTCACATTAACACATTATGGAACACCATTTCACAATCTATCACACGGGTTTCACATGTTTGCACAATTTCTCATTCACATGGTTTTCTTTTTACACAACGCACATTTACTCATGTTCACATTACACAATTTACACATGGTCACAATCACATTTCACATTTCACATTTCAGTGCCGTGACACATAGTCCAAACCACCATTAGAATGACACATCACATAACACATACACGTAGACGTCACCTAGGCAATATAGTGACGACTCTTGGACTGCGCAGACCGGGAGAACAAGTCTCCACCCTAACCAGTGGTACTTGTCCACCTCCATGATTTCATCCTAATGCCCTTAGGTTCTCAACATATTGAACCTTCCCATGGGGACTTTTCCATGGTACGGTTCCACGTCCCTCTATGGAAGCAGTGTCACACATGGCACAGTCTTACACATTACACATGCTGATTTTAACACACACATTACTCATATCTTCACATTCTCTCACTTATACACATGGTTCTGTTTTCCTAATCAGGATACTACTGTTGACAGAAAGCATACATTCAGTAACTCACATTAATCAGGTTGGAAACACAATTCAATCACCTTCATGATAGCATATATTTATCACGTATTTTCACATGGAAATCTCATCATACAATCTACAGTTATCCAAATGACCTAAAAATTTAACCACGGACTAATTACAGGTTCATGACTTAACATGCAAAATTTCACATTTTTCTAACTCATAATACTTTTACAGAAAATTTAACATAGTTTCACGTATTATTCATAATTCAATTTAACTTAAAACATAACGTGAACATTAGACTTAACAGTCCTCAGCCCTGATCCTAACATATACCTCATCACAGGAATTTTCCCCGGATTTAATGCACAGCACACAATTTGCTATAAATTTTACCAAAATCTACGCATGTCTTCTATTTCCATTTCAGAAATTACAGTAAATCATGGGAACATGGAAAAATTCCAGGAATTGCCAGGCATAGACTGACATGTACATACATGATTTATAAAAATTAGGGCACCCGAATTCTCCACGGATTATGAGCACAGTGGGTGGACATGTATAAGCATTCCTTCCAACATGCATTTCCATAAAGCTAATAAATTCTACCATCCACAAAATGCACAATAATTCTCCCGCACACCGCACTAACCATTTTACATAACATATAGTGATTACAGTATATCCTCATGCGGAAACACTTCGGAATTTAATCATATGCAAGGGAGAACAGCTCACTATTCTGCCCTGAAGAACTTAACGGCACACTCTGGCCGTTAATGAAGATTAACGGCAACATCGTTGGCCGTTAATGAAGATCTTGATGGCTAGGGATATTTCCGTCAAGTTCAGGTCTGTGCAGAAATATAGACCCGAGCTTCCAAATACAAGAAGAATGGGGGATCTAGGACTCGATTTAAAATCTGTAAAAATAACAAAACCCTACTAGACATCTACATGGACGAAATGTGAGGGTTACTTGCCTTTAAACAAGTCTCCAAAGGGATTAAGATGGTGGTGAAGCTCTCCTTGGGTAGTCCTAAGAAGCCTCCACAAATGCTCTCCTCCGGGTTCTAGGTTGGTGTAGAAGCTAAACCGCAGTTGGGGAAGTCTTCCCCGATGTTCCAGCTACCCTCCTGATGCAGTAGGTCGCCTGATGAAGTCTTGAATTGCCGGATTGAAGCCTCCAAAGTTCAGTCTTTATGCAGTTCTGAGCTAGGGTTTTTCTCTATCTCTTGAAAGAGGTCAAGAGAGGGGCCTTGGGGTTGCAAGGAGAGGTTGGTTTATAGGAAAAGGGCCTCTCACTCACGCAGATGGTGATGGGAAAGGCTCAGAGCCGTTGGGGACAGCTCCCCAATGGTTGAGCTTCCTTCTTCCAGGATTTCGGGGTCTGCAATGCATGCAGGTCAGAGATCTTAACGTCCACATCCATGGACGTTGGCTTAATTGGCGTCCATCGAGGTGGACGCTGACTCAGCATGGACGTCCATCCATGTGGACGCCAATTGTGTCCTTCGGACAAAACTCAAAACATACAGAAACCATGCCATATATACTTGCCATATATATACTATCATGTACACACTACCACCATGCAATTCATACACTATTTACAACTAATTATACATATGCACTCACAAGTATAACTAGTTAATACGTACGTAGATATGTACATCTATGCATACACAAGCATGAATTATTTATGCGCAATAAAGTAATACAACAAAATTCGAGGGCCTTACATGCTCCCTCACGCCGTCATCCCTCCTTCTCGTTCCTCCGTCGCCCAGAGGAACCTGTCAAGTAATGCCCGGCCGACCCACTAGGGATGCCGCTCCTGCTAGCCGATGTGTGACTACGTCCGACCAGCGATAGGGCCCTCTCCAGCCCCTTCATCTCCGATCTCAACATCAGGATGGTCTGTCGATCGGTCCCCAGCTGCGAACGGAGCTCGTCCACCTCCTGGCGCAGCCCCATCGCTGTTGTATGTAGAAACATTATGTAGAGGGGGGGGTGAATAGAGAATCTTCAGAAATTTAATGCAATTCAGTAATTTAAAATTTCTCTTATGATCAAGCAAATTAGATATCAATTCACAATGCAAGCAGGGCACACGCCACACAAGAGAGAGGAATTTTAAGGTGGTTCGGCTCCAGTGAGGAGACCTACATCCACCCCTCACTAAACCAGTGAGGTACCACTACAAGAACTCCTGAGAGAAGTTCTCAAACACCCACTGATTCACAGCTTCTTCACATCTGCTGAGTCACAGCTTAAATCCACCGTTGATACACAACTTCAAACCAATTGATTCAATCACACCTCATGAATGATCAATCCAATCTACTTCACAAAGAGTAGATAACACACAATTCAAATTCTAAAAAAAATCAAAAAGATAAAAATGAAGATGTGCCAAGAGGTGTTTAGAGATCTTCAAACTCCCTGCTCAGGATTCAATGTCGAGTTCCAGCACTTCCAATCTTCAGATTTGATCCAACTTCAGATGAATTTCCTTCAAACTCTGTCTCAATTAAATCATAGGGATCTATGTTGAAGAAGCTTCACGATCCTCTGTTCACAAAGGCTCAACACCAGCTTTTCGAAGCTTCAATTTACGCTTGATTCAGAAATCTCTCCATCTGATCATAGCTCTGATCTGAAATTGCATCTTCGTGCTCCTTCAGAGTCTCCGATCTACTCCCTTTTTCGCTCTCTGCAATTTTTTCTTCTTTCACAGCATGCAACACTACTTTTTTTGATGGACTGGAGCACTTCACATTTTTGTTACCTGATTTTGCGGATTCTGTACAGTGGGCCCCTCAACGGATTCGCCCAAAAGTGAAGAATCTTTTTGCCGCCAAGCATCGGCGCCTTCCAGAATAGCTGACGTGTTTAGAAAGGATCCCAGTTGGTTGGCCTAGAATCACGTGCCACGTACACAAGACGATATCAATGACAAGGTCGTTGGAGATATTGATATTGTCGCTGCTGATAAGGCGGATGTGCCTCCTACTCCAGCGACGGTGACTGTGGAAGATGGGTCCACCTTGGAGGCTAACCAAGTGCAGATTTTTGAACTCTTTCCTAAACCCACTAATGAACTTTTACAGAAAGTCGCCAATATAGCAGCCAGTGAAAATATTCTCATGCCTAATTGCAGCTCCCTTGCAGATCTTAACATTCAAAAGAAGGGCGGTGCCAGGACTCGGTCGAAGGTTAGGGCCGCGGGGATCCACTCTAGATACGGTTCATCATGAATAGTCCTTTTATTTTCTGGAATATAAGGGGTGTTTCCAGTAATGCCTCTAGGAGATCTTTAAGAAGGATTATTAAGCAGAATAACATGGATCTTGTTGCTATTGCTGAGCCGATGATACCTTTAAACATGGCTGCTACTTTATGTAACTTTCTTAAGATGCAATGTTTCGCAGGGAACGCTGGTGAGGATTCAAAGATTTGGGTCCTCTGGCGTAATTTATCTATGCGGGTTTCCTTTTCCTTTGAGCAACATATTATTCTATCTGTTCTGAATGATGGTCAGTCAGTTATGATGATCTCCTTTGTGTATGCAAGTTGCAATGCCAACACTAGAAGATGCTTATTTGATGACCTGATTAGTATCTCTGATAATACTGTCATACTGTGGATTATTGGAGGGGGACTTCAATTGTGTTTCTAGCCCTACTGAAAAACATGGCGGTCGCATTAGTAACCTGCAGTCCATGGTGGACTTCAATGCTTTCATGCATGCATCATCCTTATCCGATGCTGGGTACATTGGCCCCCAGTTCACATGGTCCAATAACCGCACAGGGGAGTCCTCCATCAAAGCCAGACTTGATCAATGTCTCATTACTAGCTCTTTTGGGAATGCTTTTCCTGGGGTTAGTGTGCGTCATCTCATCAGACGTACTTCGGATCACTCCCCTTTGCTTATTTCTTTTGAGGAAGAAACCAGAGTCCTGGCCAGATTTGTTTTCCAGGCCATGTGGGTGGCGCACCATTCTTTTCTTGATACTGTGAAGACGGCTTGGAACCAAAACACCACTCACCCCAATCCCTTTGTCATCTTGTTCTCTAAGCTGAAATCTGTCAAGCAAGCCTTGCGTGTTTGGAATAAAAACACCTTTGGTAACGTTGAAGAAAATGTCTTACTTATGGAAAATGAAGTCAAGATGAAACATGAACAATTTGACAGTAATCCTACTCCAGGGAACCGGTCTATCCTTGGGGAGGCTACTTCTAACTACAAGAAAGCTCTTCATTGTATGGACACCTTCTGGGCCCAAAAAGCTAGAATGAACTGGTTGGAAAAAGGGGACAAGAACTCAGCATTCTATCAAGCTGTTGTCCAAGGTCACAGAAGACGTAACAAAATTAAGCGGATTCAAATAGATGGGAGCTGGACCGAAGATCAGGAGGCTATTTGGAATGAGGTTGCCCGCTATTTTGGTAATCTCTTGCAGACCAATCAACATTCGGTTGATCATGCCCTTCTTGAGGTCATTCCCCATTTGATTTCTGATGACCAGAACACGGTTCTATGTGCCTCCCCTACGGTGGAGGAAGTCAAGAAAGTGGTCTGGAATATGAATGGTAATAGTTCTCCTGAACCTGATGGCTTTACTGGCATTTTCTATACCTCTTGTTGTGATATTATTCAGTCTGATGTCTTTGCTACTGTCAGTGGTTTTGTCCAAGGCCATTCCTTCCACAGAGGGGTCACTTCTACTATTATTGCTCTTATTCCTAAGAAGGCCCATCCAGTTTCCTTTAATGACTTCAGGCCGATCAGCTTATGCAACTTTTGTTACAAAATTGTGTCAAGAATCATATGTGATAGACTGGTTACCATCTTTCCAGATATTATCTCGAAAGAACAAGGTGCGTTTGTCAAAGGGAGATTCATTCTTGACAACGTTTCCCTCTCTTGTCAGCTTGTTTGGGATCTTGATAGGAAATGTAGAGGGGGAAACACCATATTCAAGATGGACATCAAGAAGGCCTACGACAGTGTTGAGTGGGACTTCCTATTCGCTGTTCTAAAAAAGTTTGGGTTTACCAACAGGTTCATATCTTACATTGGCATGCTTCTCTCAAATTGCTGGTTTTCGGTTTTGATAAATGGTTTGCATGCTGGCTACTTTAAATCTACTAGAGGTCTCCGTCAAGGAGACCCCATCGCCCCTGCTCTATTCATTATCATGGAAGATGTGCTTAGTCATGGTTTGAAGAATTTGGTCTTCACTGGCCAACTTATCCCTTATGTAGATCCCAGATGCTGTCCGCCTCCCTCCCATCTTCTTTATGCCGATGATACCCTTATTTTTATGAAAGGCAGCATCCAAAATGTTAAGCGGCTAATGCAGTTCCTGAACAATTATTCCCTATCCTCAGGGCAGCTTATTAATGCCGGGAAAAGCACTTTCATGGTCTCTCGGAAAGCTCCCATGCAATCTGTTCGGAAAATAAAGGAAGTCACAGGGTATGTTAGACAACAGGGCCCGCTACATTACCTTGGTGTCCCCTTGAGATCTGGGAAGGTCCTCACTTCTGATTACAAACCTCTAGTTGATCGTATTAATGCTACTCTTGGCAGTTGGAAGGGCAAGCTCATCTCCCAAGCTGGCCGCATAATTCTCATCAACTCGGTTCTTTCATCTCTCCTGCTTTACCTAGCGGCAACATCCTCCCTCCCCAAATCCATTATATCTTATATTGAGCGGTGTTCTGCTGCTTTCTTCTGGAATGGTGTTGATGGCAATCGTCGTCGCCATTGGGTTGCATGGCACAAATTCAATGTCCTAAGGTGGAGGGCAGTTTAGGTATTCGTAGCATCCATCATGTGAAGTATCCCTTGCTGTGAAGCAAATGTGGAACATCCGGTATGGTAAATCTTTATGGTTAACTTACGCTAGAAGACGTTTTGCTGATTCTAGTTATTCTCAAAGTCCTGGCTGATAGTTATATATTGCCTCAATCTGTTAGATTGATTCTTCATTGAATGAACTTTCTGAGATCCAGCAATGAAGATATCTCTAAAGAGTTACAGCTGATGAGAGATGAATTTAACAAAGTTTGGAGATTACATGACATTAATGAGTCTGATAACAGCAATCAAGCCACCTCCTCTGCAGTAGTCCCCGACTAGGTAATAGAAACTAACTAGCAGTTGGTCATAGTTATAACTTCAGTTTCTTCTGAGGACTCTGACTCATTTTCACTGGATTTCTGTGACGGATTTGACATCTCTTCCTACTCAAGCTGATGATCAGAGCCATTTCTTGTTTCCTAGGAATTAGGGCTTTCTCCAAGAATATCCTGAGACCCATGCTGGCTGGAGGCATTCTCCTCAGAAACTACTTAAGTCAACAAATTTCAACTTTTTCTTACCCTTTGAGAAGTTCTTTTCCTTAGCAGTGTGAGGATGGGAAAATCTATGGCTTGAATAAACAGGAGCAACATGCTTCTTCTCACGAAACACAATCCCCTTTACAACTTTGGCTTGCCTTTCTCAATCAAGAGACTCATCATGCTTCCTCTTCCCATCGCGATGAGGATGCAGCTTAGGAGCCATGACAGGAAGGACACATTATCAAGAAGGAATAGAAGCGGGGATGTAGTTGCAGGAGAGACAAATCATCTGGAGAGAGTTGAGGAAGAAGAAGGGTTTTTCGAAAACACCTTTTAAAAATGAAGGCGTCCGAAGAGACGTGATTGAAAAGGTGTCGACCTGCTCTGGGAGTAACATGATCGTGCGGAATAGTAAAGGGTTATCGTGTTCCAGACCGAAAAGGTAAAGTAGTGTTGACTCTATGGTGAATAGTGTCAACACTAAGGAATTTTAAGATTAAAATCAGACTTCACAAAGTTTGATGAAGTGTCATTTCACTATGATCCACTAAATTCCTTGAAGATCCTGGAAAAGTTAACAACGATTATGCACCTTTTTTTTACACCCTTTCTCATTATTATTCAGATCAATGGTTTGAAAATTATAAATTGTTGGATTAACCATAAAAGAAAATTGGAGAACCCATGAGAGTATAAAGATAATAGAAAGAAAAACCTTTAGATAAAGAAATTGCATCACTATTAAACCATTTACTCATCACATGTATCAGGGTGACATTGGAAGATTACAAATGAACAATCTGATTTTCCTCATTTCATGCAAGAGCCCAGTTTTGTACACACCAGAGTCCTGATTACTCATCAGGAGGAAATCATTTGCTTCAGAAAAATTAAGATATATCTTTCATGTGAGGATACATGTCTATCAAACACCAGAATCCTCAATTACTCGGACTTCATCAAATTCATTTTGAAATCCTGAGCAGAATTAAAATAGCTCATCATGACATATAATGAAACTCTAATTTTATAGAGATTTGAGTTTCTCAGAGCATAGACATGTTCTGCCATTTGTAAAACGTTATCAACCAAAAAGTTTCTGGGGTAAGAAGATTTTTCAAATCAATATATTTCAGAAGCCTTGAAAATCTGACCAAGGAAACCAAGTTACATGAATTTTCAAGGTTTATAGAAATGCACTTCTCACTAAAAGAATTTCTTTCGGCACTGTTAGTTAATTGATATGAATCTTCAAAGAGTTTTTAATAGTTAAACCAGAAATTTTAAAACTCTTAAACCACAATCTTTCAAATTCTGAGATAATTGAGTTTTTTTTAAAGGTAATTGAATTAACTCCCCCTGAGAAAATGCCTCTAAATTTTGCTTCTCAAAGTGAAATTACTTCCTTTAAAAAAATGATGAACAAGAGAAATAGTTAGCAAAAGAGAACTCCCCTCAATGAGTGCACAAAGACCTTGGTACTTGGCGGAGACATATACTCACGCATAGTGAAAGAATCCAGACAAGCTTGACCTGTCCTTCTTCAACTCACCATTTCATATACCACTTAGGTCAATGCAAGTATGAGACAAGAATTTTTATTTGCTGGAAGCAGAAGGAATTTATTTGCTGAAAAGAATCAAGGATGTGTGAATTGACAGAAATGGCAAAAATTTGGTGTGAAAGAAAACAATGTCGACTCTGTTGTCCATAGAGTCGACCTTAGATAGAAAGGACATCTCAGAATCACAGTGAAATTTTCACTCCACCAACTTCACAAGAACAATTGCATTCCACCTATCTCATCTGACAATTTGACCCATCAAACATTGATTTTCATCCAATTTCCATCTCATTTACATGGCATATTCACAAAGAAATTTAGCAGCAACCAACAAGAACATATTTCAGCACTTTCACCCATTTAAACCATTATCACAGAAATTTTCAACACAGTCACTCATGGATCAGGAAGCACAACCCAAGTTCTCTTCTTAAGCAGGAAAATCTTTCATTGCACAAGGTTTTAGTGAAAATATCAGCAACTTGTTTTGATGTTTCAACAAAGTGCAATTCAAATGAATTTTTGCTTACTTCATCTCTAAGAAATGATACCTGATTTTCTATGCTTGTCCTAGAATGCTGGATGGATTTTTTGCTAAGAAAATTGCATTGTGTTATCACACAATATTGGGACACATCTAAGATCGACTTGGTAGTCTTTGGAGTTGATGTTTAATCCATAACACTTGAGTGACACAACTTCCGGGGAAACATATTTGCTTCTGTAGTAGAGAGAGCAACTGAGTGTTGTTTCTTGGAAGCCCAAGAAACTAAACATCCTCCCAAAAATTGGCAATAGCCACTAGTACTTTTTCTATCTAGCTTACAAACAGCAAAATCTGCATCAGAGTAAGATATCAAATTAAACTCATGAAGATAGGATACCATAATCCAACTCTTGAGTTCCAGCAAGATATCTAAAATTCTTTTTGCTGCACTCAAGTGGGATTCCTTAGGACAAGCTTGAATTCTAGCACATCACACACTGAAATTGAATATCGGTCTGGATGCTGTCAAATAGAGTAAGCAACCAATCATACCTCTGTACACTTTTGACTCAACTTGTTTACCTTTCAGATCTGCATCTAAACTCACAGATGTGCTCATGGAGTTGTCATGATTTTGAGTTTTCCATTTTGTACTTTTTCAAAAATCTTGAATGTATTTGATTGTTATGAAGATTCCTCCTTTGATTGAACAACTTGCAGTCCAAGAAAAAATTTAAGTTCTCCCATTAGACTCATTTCAAATTCATTAGTCATTAGTTCTGAGAATTCCTTGCATAAGGAGGACTTTGTTGATCCAAAAATAATGTCATCGACATATATTGGGACCACCAAGATATCCTTATCTGAATTTTTGTAAAAAGTGCTTGATTAACCTTACCTCTTGAATACCCTTTACCTGTAAGAAAAGAACTTAATCGATCATACAAGGCTGGGGAGCTTGCTTCAGACCATACAAAGCTGTTTAGTTTATACACATGATCAGGAAGGTTAGTGCATTCAAAACTAGGAGGTTGTTCAACAAACACTTCTTCCTTAATTAAACCATTTAAGAAGGCACTCTTTACATCCATTTGCTGCAATTCAATACCATGAGCACAAGCAAAAGCCAGAAAATTCGGATGGCTTCAAGCCTAGCTACTGGAGCAAAAGTCTTCAAAATCAATACCAAATTCCTAATTATAGCCTTTTGCTACTGCCTAGCTTTATTCCTTATTAACTTCCCTTCTTCACTTATTTTATTATAAAGACCCATTTGTTCCAATGACACTTTGAGATAAAGGTCTTAGAACTAAATGCCACACTTTATTTCTCTCAATTGATTTAACTCCTCATGCATTGCATTAATCCAACATGTGTCTTTTAGAGCATCATCTATGTTCTTAGGTTCAATTTGAGACACTAGAGCTATTGATCAAGTTCAGAAATTGTTCTAAAATGAGATTGTCCTAGGAGGGTCAAGCAAGTTACCAATTATACTTCCTGTGGATGATCTCTCAGCACTCTTACATTCATCCCTCTCTTTCTTTGAGTTCATTTTATGGTTCATAGCTTCATAGTGATCTGAGTTCCTTTGGTTGCATCTTCTCTTCCTTTTGTCCTTTAGAGTCTTCTCCTTCCAGAAACTCCCCATCTTGCTTTTCTCTGCATGATTCAACATCGAATTCATCAAAAGTGATATGAGGAGATTCTTCAACAATTGATCATTTACATTAAAGATGCGATAGCTC
The DNA here is from genome assembly GCA_014218235.1 of Colocasia esculenta. Classification (NCBI taxonomy): domain Eukaryota; kingdom Viridiplantae; phylum Streptophyta; class Magnoliopsida; order Alismatales; family Araceae; genus Colocasia; species Colocasia esculenta. The sequence continues at coordinate 94,154,029 of CM024755.1, read as the reverse complement.
TTGAATGATCAGAGTAGCCTAGGAATATTCCTAAGTCACTCTTGGACTCAAATTTATCCAACTCATGTTTGTTGTTTTTCAGAATGAAACATTTGGTCCCAAAAACCCTAAAATGGGGAATAGATGGCTTCTTACCTTTCAGTATTCATAAGGAGTCTTTATGCAGAAAGGTCTTACATATAGTACGATTATTAGGTAACAAGCCCAAAAAACTTCTTGGCAGACCACTTTCAATTAACATGGTTCTTGCCATCTCCACAAGAGTTTTGTTTCTTCTTTCCACAACTCCATTCTGTTCAGGAGTTCTTGGTGATAAAAACTTGTGGAGGACTCCTTCCTTCCTGTAAAAATCCTCAAAGTTAGCATTATCAAATTCACCACCATGATCTGATATAATTGAAATAATTTTGACTTCCCTTCTGTGAAACCTTCTTATAAAAATCATGAAACTCAGTGAAAGCATCATTTTTGTGTGCAAGAAATAAACCCAGGGGATCTAGAAAAAGTCATCAACCAAGACATATCCAAATCTTTTTCCATTCAGACTGTTGTCCTTGTGGGACCAAACAATTCCATATGGATAAGTTCGAAAGGTTTGGTGGATTGACTTCTAATCTACATTTGAAGGTTTTTCTGGTTTGCTTACCTTGAGAACATGCTCACAAAATTTTAAGTTATGTTTGAAGGAGATATCAGGCAACCTTTAACCATGTTGAACTTAACCAATTTATGAAGTACACTGTAGCGAGCATGACCTAGTCTACGATGCAATAAACATGCTAAATCATTTTTATTGCAGTTAAGCACATATTAATGTTTTTAGATTCATCAAGATCTACCATGTACACATTATTTGCTCTTTTTCCAGTAAACTTAACAACATCAGAATTAGGTTCAAAGATAGTGCACCCGAGAGAATCAAACATTACCTTGTGACCTTTGTCACACAATTGGCTTATGCTCAGATGGTATACTCCAGACCATCCCTAGAAGAACTCCATCAATCGAGTTGGTAGATTCCTACCAACCTTACCTGAGCCAATGATCTTACTTTGTTGTTACTCCAATGAAACATGTCTAGCCTCTTTTCGGATAAAAGACAGAATTTGTCCCTGTCCTGTCATATGTCTTGAACAGCACTATCTAAGTACCACAAGTCTTCTTGGCTGTAAGACATACTTGCACACACACAATCAAAAAAGGATTCTTTGGAACCAAGTACATTTGGGTCCACAATGCCTTCAAAAATAAGAACACGGGAAAGCAGGTCTTTTGGAATCCAGACTTGTTTATCACCTTTATATATTCTCATTCAGAAATTATGCTGTTTTCATTTTGTTTCCTATTTTCATAGTGTTTGAAGCATTTCCTTTTGTGTTTTTTCTGTTAAGCTTTTTCTCACATTTCTAGAGTAAGATCTAAACTTGGTTCGATTCCTAGCCTTTCAGAGTTGGAGTTCATTTCGTCTGATGAAATCATAGGCATGTGTCGACACTCTGAAGGGATAGTGTCGACCTGAATGATTCCATTTTGACCATTTCTAATTATTGATGTAAGTAGATCTTGATTTCTCATGAGCCCATCTGGTGGGAGGCCAATTCGGAGATGATGTTGGCCTACTATTTGTCAATTTCTCATTTTTGTGATTTTCTGTTATATGGTGTCGACCTATCAAGGTATAGTGTCTACCTTGCCCAGACAGGTGATTTCAACTTTTTGTTCCTTTGAAATGCTGTCATTTTCAGCTTTTGTTCTCTTTCTTCATTTGTTTCTTTGTTGTAAAACCAACTTTACTTTTATCCTATTTTGTATCCTTTCCAATTTTCACATTTCTCTGTCCTGTTGAAGTGGAAGCTTTAGATGTTTTTGAAGAAGAATGTTATAGTTTTCAGTCCTACTACCTTCTTCTTGTGGGATTAAAACCTAACCCTTCTTTTTTAAAGTTTACTCTTGTGCCTAGAAGAGCTTCAACAATGTTCTTGCCACTCACAAATTTTTCAAGAACTTCCTACCTTTTATTTATTTCGTTTTGCAGAACATCAATTTCCTTTTGTAGTTTAGTGTTAACACTGTGTAAGGCTGCATTCTTTTCAGAGACAAGAGCTACTTCATCATGAATTTCAATATTTTGAATTTTAAATTCACTTACAACTTCTTTTAAAGCATTTATCTATGTGAACATCTTTTTCTTTTTCTTTGTTAAGATGTTCTGAGAGAAATTTCACTTTCTTTTGAGCATTTTGTTTTCCTTTTTAAGAGCATCATACTGGTCCATAAGTTCGATGTAAACATGCTCCCAATCTTTAAACTGAAACCTTTAAAAGGAACTTACCTCTTCTTCTTCTTCTTCAGTTTCTATAGCCAACAAACAAGCTTTAAATGAGTGACCTCAACATCTGAGCTTTCCTTCTCTTCATCTTCTTCTTCTTTCACTCCAGTACCGACCATAGCCTTTTGCTTGTTCTTATTCCATGGGTTGAGTTTTTTCTAAATCTCAGGACATTCAAACTTGACATGTCTGGTTTCTCTGCAATTGTAACAAACAATTCTAACATTCTTTTTATTGCATTTACTTTGGTTTTGACAGATGATTGTTGTATGGTTTATTTTCAGAAAACCCTTACCTTTTCTCTCAAAAATTTCCTGAACTCCTAGTCATCAATGCAAACTCACCTGAGTCATCTACGAGGTGGATGATTCACTGTCTTCGGTAGCCTCCTTTGTGCTAGGACTTGCTTTAAGAGCAAGAGGCTTCTTCTTCTGTAGATCATCCTCAGTTCTTTTTAACCCAACTCATATGTCATTAAGGAGCTATCAACTCATCTACAGTAGTTTGGATAAGTTTCTAGATTCTTCAATAACAGTGGCTTTAGTATGCCAAATGGGTGTTAATGATCTAAGAATTTTTCTAACCAATTCCTTATCAGTGTAAACTTTACCAAAATTTTTAATCCATTTGTTAGCAAAGTTAATCTTCCATACATTTCAGAGATAGTTTCATCATGCTTATTCGAAAAGCCTCATATTCAGAAACTAACATGTTAGCCTTAGTTTCTTTTACCTCAGATGTGCCTTCATATATTAATAAGGCGATCCCATATCTCTTTAGCACTTGAGCACGATGAGACTCTTGAAAATTCAGTTGGGTGCACTGAACACTGCATAATATTCATTGCACTCTAATTCGCATTTGACTTCTTGATCTCTTCAGGAGTCCACTTCTCTTCATCTTCGGACAGCTCATAAGGTCCATTGTTCACAACTCTCCATATTTAATGGTCTTGAGCTCACAAGAAAACCTGCATACGAGTTTTCCAATACGCATAATTTGTAACATCAAAATAGGGCGGTCTATTTACAGAATGACCCTCAACAATGTAACCCCTAGATTCCATCACACACAAATCTCTCCTGGTCGTGAAACCAAATAAATTGGAGAACCAGGCTCTGATACCATGTGTTGTATGTAGAAAGATTATCTAGAGAGGGGGGTGAATAGAGAATCTTCAGAATTTTAACGCAATTCAGTATATTTAAAATTTCTGTTATGATCAAGCAAATTAGATACTCAATTCACAATGCAAGCAGGGCACACGCCACACAAGAGAGAGGAATTTTAAGGTGGTCGGCTCCAGTGAGGAGACCTACATCCATCCCTCACTAAAAACAGTGAGGTACCACTACAAGAACTCCTGAGAGAAGTTCTCAAACACCTGTGATTCACAGCTTCTTCCATCTATTGATTCACAGCTTAAATCCACCGCTGATAAACAACTTCAAACCCATTGATTCAATCACACCTCATGAATGATCAATCCAATGTACTTCACAAAGAAAGAGATAACACACAATTCAAATTCTCAAAAAAAATTGAAAAGATAAAAATGAAGATGTGTCAGGAGGTGTTTAGAGATCTTCAAACTCCCTGCTCAAGATTCATTGTCGAGTTCCAACACTTCCAATCTTCAGATTTGATCCCACATCAGATGAATTTCCTTCAAACTCCATCTCAATTAAATCACAGGGATCTATGTTAAAGAAGCTTCACGATCCTCTGTTCGTAAAGGCTCAACACCAGCTTTTCGAAGCTTCAATTTACGTTTGATTCAGCAATCTCTCCATCTGATCATAGCTCTGATCTGAAATTGCATCTTCGTGCTCCTTCAGAGTCTTCGATCTGCTCCCTTCTTCGCTCTCTGTAATTTTTTCTTCTTTCATAGCATGCAACACTACTTTTTTTCACAGACTGGAGCACTTCACATTTTTGTTACCCGATTTCACGGAATTCTGTACAGTGGGCCCCTCAACGAATTCACCCAAAAGTGGAGAATCTTTTTGCCGCCAAGCATCCGGCTTCGAGAACAGCTGACATGTTAGAAAGGATCCCAGTCGGTTTGGCCTAGAATCACGTGCCCGTGTGATGACTTCTACATTCTTGAAAAAAATATGTGTACTAGTGTTGACACTTCCAGGGGTTGGTGTCGAACACACACATTAATTCAAAAGGAGGCACACTTCTCAGATTTCACCCAAAAGTGGAGAATCTTTTTTCGCCAAGCATCAGCGCCTTCGAGAACAGCTAACATGTTCAAAAGGATCCCAGTCGGTTGGCCTAGAATCACGTGCCCGTGTGATGACTTCTACATTCTTGAAAAATTCTATGTGTACTAGTGTTGACACTTCCAGGGGTTGGTGTCGACACACACACATTAATTCAAAAGGAGGCACACTTCTCAGATTTTAGGACACGTGTCAAACTTGAGATTTCCAAGATATTAACTTGTTCTTCCTTCTGAGTAAGCCTGATTGACTATTAGTGTCGACCTTAGGTACAACTAGTGTCGACCTTAGCTTCATTTGACTCCACAGACGAAACATTGCTGTGGTCGACTCTGCCATTGCTTAGTGTCGACCTTATCATCACAGAGTGTCGACCTTATCAAAGTTGTATCTCCTCAATATGACTTGAAAACATCTCTAGTGTTAACTTGCTCTCTGAATAGCACTAACCTAATCAGATCTTATCTCCTTATTACATCACCCATAGATAACTAGTGTCGACCTATGTTCCAGATAGTGTCGACCTTATCTGATAATAACTCATTTTTCTTTGATCCAGTTGAGTTGTTCCTGTAAAACAAATGACGTGTGTCAACTGTCTATACATTTACATTTAATATGACATCATCAAAACCAGGGACACAACAGTCGCCTCATCTGCCTGGGGGCGTAGGCGCGCCTCTACCATCTCCGCCTCTAGCGTGGTCGTCCGCGCTAGAGCGTCCCTCAACTCCGCCTCCTACAAGTCAAACATTTGTCAATAGGAGAAATAAAGAACAAGGGGGCAAGTAATTAATAACTCACCCGCTCACGCAGCTGGGCCATGGCATCCTCCGCCCGGGCCACTGCGGCTGCCAACTGACCCTCCAATACGGAGCGGCCAGCTCGTCCAAGAAGTAGAAGCACCTCGCACCAACTGCTGGGCGCTCGCTCCAGCTCGGCGCGCTGTAAAGGAGAACCAAGTCAATCAACTAAAGTCAAGACAGAAAGGACAGGAAATAGAACACTCACCAGCTTGGTCACGGTCCGCTGCAGTCATCCATTGCTGAATCGTGGAGTGGAGGATGCCCTCGAGGGAGGCGAATCCGACCCCCGGGGTTAGCTGCGAGCAAAGTCAAGTTAGCCAAGGAATAACAATTAAAAATACTTAGAAAAGGCTGTGCAGTAACACCACCGTCGTCGGGTCCCCCTGTAGACCTGGGCCCCGTACCTCCGTGCATAGGCACGGAAGTAGTCCTCGTCGCTGGTGTCCTCGGAGGTCACCACCTGGCCCTGCTGCCGCCAGTCATCCAGCTACTCTTGAGCCCGCTCCCTCCAGTCCGTGACTTGCTGAATGCCCCAGAAGCTGTGACTCGGCCTCTCCCGCAGCCTCTGCCGGGTCGAGAACTCCACCACCGCCTGGTGGAGCCCCAATGTCCTCGCAACCAGTCGAAGGTGGAGTGGTACCACCGTGTTGAAGGCGTGGAGCCAAATCTCCCTGCCGAAGTATGGGCGACCTAGCTCCACCCACGGCTGGTCGCTGTCGTCCTCCCCGGCATAGGGCGTCCACTCGACCTGCACACCACACATAGAAATTCATTAGTCAATGGTCAGTGATAAAGAAAGGAAAGGTTACAAAGGGTAGGAATACTCACATGTCCGAAGGGGACGGCATTCAATGCATCCTGGATGAGGGTCACCTGCAGGTGCATGGACCGCTCATCACGGCAAAACCGCCAGCGCTGCAGGAGCGGCACGGCGCCCGGCCGCCTCGGCACTCCCCAGCCTAGGGAAGGGAGGTAGTGATAGGCCCACACCTGCAAAACAACGTAATCAACAACATAGTCAATAAAATAAGCAGGAAAAGCAATAAAGGGTAAGGGTGAGAAGCATACCTACAGAAACTGAAAGAACCCTGCTACCCCCATCTCCCTACCGGTGGTACCCAGCTGTCAAAAAGGTTGGCCAGAAGGGCCGCACCCCATTCATAACTACCTACCTAGGTCAGATCCTCCTGCAGGGGCAGGCACCTGCAGCACACTGGGTCCCCTCTAGTCCCCAGGATGAGCTTCCCGATCACGAGGATCAAGAAGTGCCTCAAATTGCGGTTCGCTGCCGCACCCTCCTCCTCCGCCATTGTTGCCCTGGCATTCGCTGCCAGTCGGGCCATGTACTCTGCCTGACCCCTCGCTGTCAGTGGCGAGCATCAACCACCCTAGGCTCACCTACAGCATCCCTCGGCACGTGGGACGATCGATCTCCCTCGTTACCTCCAACCCTAGGAGCTCTCTCTTCTACCATCTATGGTAGCATGTGTACGTCACCCACACCCCTTCCACCCTAGGGCGGTGCCATCCGTGCAGGTGATCCGGTGTCCACGTCCTCAAGTGGGGATCATATCCTTACCCCACAGGGGGAGTTAGGCAAGGCACAGCAGGGTCCCATCTCTCCTTCAACGCCTGGATTAATGCCACATCTGGCGTGAGCTCATCCAGTCACAAAAGGGGCCGAACCCCATCTCCTCCAACCGTGTCCTCTGGAAGTCCGGCAATCCTTGATAGATCGCCCGGACGATGGCCCACCGTAGCCAGGACTGTAGCTCACTCTGTAAAATAGCCACAAAAGCACAAAGGTTAGTCTGAATCCATAAAATAGCACTTTGTTTAGATCACGACAGGGCCTCTGTCGCCTTATGAACGTGACACGATGGACGATCGCATTCAGGTTTCAGAAAACGACGCGCCCACCCGTTGCCTTTTGAACGCGATACACTATGTGTCACGGTATTCCTTGTAATCGATAGGAACCCTGTCGCATTCACAGGGTGACCGAGAACGGCCAATGGCCGGTCCCCGGTTGTTCCACCTTGTGCCAAAGGCCCTACACAGGCGCTCAACACCTTGTCTACCCTATTTCATGCATCAAATCACACAGAGTTTAGGGTTTGGCCACTCACCTTCATGGGGCCGGCGCTTCCTCCTCGCCTGGCGTTTCTTGGAGGTCCACCTCCATGGGGAGAGACGGATCATCTTCTCCTGTCGCCGTGGATGGTCCCTCGGCCGTCCACCGCCGGCTAATGGTCCTCTTGGACCTCTTCGTGCACCCTTCACCACCGCCATCGCCTCCACCACCTTCCATCGCACAGGTCACCGAAAGAGAAGGAAGCAGGGGAGGGAGAGGAGGAAGGTCGGAAGAAAGAGAGAGAAGGGGGGGGAAGCCACCGCCGCCGCTGGTCGATGATCACTGGAGAAGGAGAGAGGAGGAGGGTTCTTGTCGCCGGAGAAAGAAAAGGAGGGGAAAGAAGAGAGAGAAGAGAGAAGAGGGAAAGAGGGAAGATGTGTGGGGCCCCAAATTCAAACCACCTCGGCCCTGTGGTCGCGAGAGCAAGGCTGTCGCATTTCACTCTTTGTCGCGACACTGTAGCTGTCGCGTTCTCGCCCAAGGTCGCGACCATTGACCTGTCGCGTTCTAGGTAGCGACGCCTCTATTGTCGCCTTCTCAGTCTGTTCACAGAACACCTAAAATTTTATATTTTCATTGAAAATCTCAAATGCATACATCATATAAAAGCTGAAAATCATCATAAAGTGTTTGATACATCACTCTCACACTCCCAACACATCAAATCTCTCAAAATCTCCAAAAAATACAATCATGTCTCTCTCGCATGTTCCCGGTCCCCACGTGGCCGGATCTCCTTGTACTATCTGAGGTGCGCCAGATATGTCTCGTGCTCCTCGTGCACCATGGGTGGTAGGGCGTGAGTGGCACACACGCGCCATATCGCCAGCGTGCTCCGCACGGCCTGCTCGTCCTCTGGATCTCCCAACCATCTAACTTTCATAGGAGGCAAGTGCAATGGCTGAAGAAGCTTCATCCTGGGCTTCCCAATCTGAAGATAGCACCTATGTGGGTTCTAAAGAACCATCGCCATGTTCCCCACAAGCTGTAGGTCCAGTCCGCGCCCAAGGGGAAGTCGTATATCCACTCAGCGTAGTGCCGCTATGTCCATGGCGAAGTGCTCTATCGGAAGTGTGTTGAGGTATAGCCACCATGAACTCTGAGTCTTCTTATCTGATGTCGTGCACACAACAAGATCGAAGAATTTGGCCACTCCACCGATGAAGCACAAAGGATGGTACCCAAAGATCCGACTTTCCGTAGTGGGGTTTTCTACAGGTCTAAAGTTTATCCTCACTCCCAACCAGCATTCTACGAGGATCATGGAGCCATAGAGTGGGCCCCCCGAAGCCGCCGATGTGAGCCCCGCGTAGAGGTAGGCTAAAACCGCATGAGAGAGGGAGAGTCCCCTCCATACCCCGCTACTGGCGCTGAAGTTCACATGGTCTAAGAGGTGATCTCCAGTCGGGAAGAGTACCACCCCACACAAGCATATAGGCCACGGCTTTGGCTATTTCTTGGTAATTCCCACACTTGTTCTTGCAGTGAGATATGACCCACTTAGACAAAGGAATTAAGTGAATATGTTGAGGGCTAATCATGGTATACACATCTCCGGGATCCATCATAAATTCACCTAGGATGAGTTTAGGATTAATGGGCTCAACAGTATAGCAAGTCTTTTGCTCATCCCCTCGAGTGAATTCTATCAAGGCGGTGATGCTATGACAATCAAAGGACATTTTATGATAATTATGGGCGGCTATCAAGATACCCCCCAAACCCCACTCTCTCAAGGCGCAGATCACATGCATAGGTAGGGCTTTGATCATGGCTGCTATCCAAGTGAGTTTAGAGTATCGACGGGAGCCGAGGAAGAGCTAGAGGAGAAGAAGAAAAAGAAAAGAGAGGAGAAGAAGAAGTAGATGCATTAATAGAGAAATTCTGAGTTGAAAATCACAGAAAATTGAAATGACTATTTTACATACCTCTCTCATGTTGGCATTGCTACTTACATGGTTTAGGACCTCCGTCAGCCTCAGGAGCTCGCCGTAGGACGTCCGGGCGCGCTTGGGACCCCCATAGGAAGCCTCTTCACCCATGGAAGCACTTGGAGCTCTCTTCATGGCCATGGGAGTCTTGAGGACTTGAAGAGAAGAAGGGAGGGTGTGAACTCCGAGTTTGGCCTCTCCCCCTTCATTTATAGGCATTGAGAACTCCTCTTCATGGTGGGAGAGAGTTTAGAAGGGTTGATAGGAGTTAGAACATGACTAGAGAACTCTTGGCAGAAAAACTGAGGTCACGACGTATTGGCACGTCGCCACTTGGTCGCGATAGTCATCCTGTTGCATTCTGCTTGAGGTAGCGACAGACACCATGTCACGTTCTGGGTTTCAACATCTGTTGGCTGATTCCTTTGCATTGTTGTGATTCTTGTTGCCAATTCAAGATGTATTTGAACTTATGCTTTAAATTCTTCAATTACTTTCGTGCAAATTGAGCTTTATCTTGTTATCTTGAAAATCCATAAAAATTAGAAAATGCAGAAAATCATCAAAAATCAGAAAATCAAAAGATGGCTCGTTAGGTAAGTTCAGGTAAGTATTTCTCACCTTATCTCTGCATTACTATATGGTATCTACTATATTATATCATCTCAAGGACCGGCGGGTTCTCAGTGTGTTCTGGGATCTGAGTTCCCCTTCACCAAAAATGAGGATGATCTAAGTGCGCACTGTTAATCGTTGGATAGACCGTTAGATGGTATGGCTTGGGGACGATGGATTCTATCGCACACCGGGGATGTGAAGTGTCTTGACCCTTGCTCATGTTGTCTAGCAATATTATCCTTGAGTATTTGTTATTTTGTCCTTTTCTTTACATTTTATTTTATGATTTATTTTTCTTTTAGCCCAGCATGCATCATTTAGGATTTTTGAGCTTCACATTTCATGATTAGTCAAAGCCAGCTTCTCAGTGATGTTTCAACAAGATTTTCATTTCCCAGACAAGGAATTCATTCCATTCCGAATTTGAAAGTTTTCTTCGAGCTAGTTGCTCGGTCCAGTTTGCCAGTATGGTTCCTATTTAGGATTCCTCTCATCTCCATTCATTATATCAGTCATTCCCTTCCCCACTGATCCGCTCATTAGCCGTGAATCGCTCAAAGGCCAGAGTCGAATCGACCGCGGGACATCACCTATCCCCTAATGAACGAAACCTGCAAGCCTAAGATGGCCAGGGTGTAACATCTCAAGCTTTCCGGCTTTCCATTGTGTGAGGGATGACTGGCCTTGTCGCAATGGAGGTGCCCGTCGCGACAGTCATCCCTTGATGCGCCCGCCTTTTTCGTCGCGTTCTGGTCACGCCCAGTCAACGGGTCGCGACAGTGTTTCTGCTTTTTGGTCGTCTAACGCCTGTCAGAGTGGCAGGCGTGGCAGACTGACCTATCGGGCTGTCACGGCGCCCAGGGAGGGCGCGTTCTGGTCGCGGTCTAGGGGGCCGTCGCGATATGGTTTGTATCACGACGCCCAGTCGCGTCGCGTTCTGGGGGCCGGAGGCTAAAAGCCTTGGCCGGCGCCCCTTCCCCCTATTTTGGCTCTTCTCATTTCCTTCTCCTCCTCGAGGAGGAGAAGTTTCCCCTCTCCTTCTCCGTTGGCTTGGGCGTGGTGGAGTCGCCGGCGAGCTCGTGGTGGAGCGGCGGAGCATCGTGGAGCGAGGAGGAGGTGGTCGTGGCATCGTGAAGGCCCCTTTGTGGGTTGGTTCTTTGTTCTTTGTAGTGATTCTTGTGCCCTTGCTTGTTGGTGTGGATTGGGAGTCCATTTTGTGGAATGCTTGTGTTTACTGCTTTGCCCATGCTGCCCTCCCCGTTGTGGTGTGCTTAGTGTAGTTGTGGCGACCCCGGGATGTAGCATCCCGGCGGTCTGCCTTCCAGTTGATGTCCCCAAGCCCATCGCAACATCAGACGAGGAGTCGCCCTGGTCGGACGCGACCTTATTGCGGCGCAGTTGTCCGTCGCGATGAGGTCGTGTCGCGACCTAGCCTTCTGCCGCTATCGTCTTGCTGTCACGGCCTAGTCGGCCATCGTGACAATGGTGTCGCGACCTGGTCTCCTGTCACGACAAGTTGGTTGTCACGGTGCGCTTCCCCGACGCGACCTGCATCTTGTAGCGGTGGCCCTAACTGTGGTGATGGTATCGCGACAGCTTAGGAGGTCGCGACAAGACCTGGTCTGCCTCAGGTGTTTTCCGTGGCCACGGTTGGCATGGTGGTGTGTGCCCCAGGGGCGGGTGTGCCCTTAGGACCTTCTGGTGGGAATGCGACAGGTTGCCTCCCTGCGTTCAGTGACCAAAGGTGACACCTTTGTGGTCGTGTCCTAGCTGCTGTGCTAGGAGGCGCGCGTCTATCTAATAATTGATTGTCTGACTACCAATCGATTATTAGCAGAGCGTTGGTTTCTGTTCTGTCTGGTGGTGTTCCAGTTTCTCGGGCCGTGCCGTGGGTGCCAGCATTGGCCGACGGCCCTTCTTGGGGTTTCCGGAAGGGGTGTCGTGCGTGCCTCTGCCTGCTGGGCTTGTCTTGGTTACAAGCCAGCTGTGCTATTTCTGTTGGTGTTTGCCACGCCAGTTCTCTTTGCCGGTGCTCGGCACTTGAGGGCTTGTCTGTGAGATAGGTTGTTACCATACCTGGGACCCCTAGCCCCGCGTGTCTGTGTCAGAGGGTGTTGCTTCAGGCGGCGGGCGTGCTCAAGTCACGGACTTGAAGCAGAAGGGGGGAAAGGTGGGGACAGTGGCGTGAGTCGTTTGTAGAGCTCTCTTAGCTGGTCTGGGTCTCCGAGGTGGTTCAGGCGCACGTCTGGTGTGGACCAGCTAGTCCGCTCTGTAGCAACCTGGATTTTTCAAAAAATAAAAATTTAATAATAATAAAAATAAAAGCAATTGGAAAATCAAATAAAAGAGAATTAAATAAAACCCATTAAATGAAAAGAAGTAATGGGCTTTGTTAAATAGACCCATTAGAAATTAGTGGGCCAAAAAAAATAATTTTAAAAGAAGAATAATTGGAAAATACCTTAAATTCATAATTAAATTATTAGTTAAATAGAAAAGGGGTATTTAATGCAATAAATAGCTAATTTGAGTTGGATTTGGATTCCTAAACCTACCCCAGTAGCTTGGCCACTAATTTAGCTCCCATCCTAACCGAATTAGAAGTTCTCTAGCTTTGAAAGGGTGAGAGAAATAGAAAATCTAAGAATTTAATAGTAATTAGAGTCTTATTAGGAAATAGAAACCCAAGAGACATAAATACTCTCTTAAACCTCCATGGCCGGCCATAGCTCGTTGCCAAGGGTTTCTGGACAAGGAAGAGAGGCCAAGTGGGAGAAGAACTTGTGGGGAGAAGGAGCTTTCAAGCCATCAACCCTGTCTTCAGTTCTAGCCCTCGAAGAGTGTAAAACGACCAAAGGTAGGCATTCTCACGAGCAAAACTAAATCAATTGTTTGTAGGTTGATCTAAACCTCTGGAACAAAAGCCCTTTGGTTCATAATTTTCATCGAGTCAATATTTTCTTGTTGATTTTTCATGTCTGCAACTAGCATGAGCCCAACCTTCATGTTAATTCTTGTTTCCTTGTATACTCAACCCATGCCACGAGATTTTTACTGCAGGAACTGATGCATGTTAGGCATCTTTGCCTCAAAAATCCCTAATTCGCTTGTACAATTAGTTATGATTTTTGAATCATCTTGTGTCAAATAGGGTAAGTTTTTGGCTCACAATCCCATGTAATGTCTTTTCCCTATCGGACTCGGGGGCAGACCTTGTGAACGCGACGGCCCGATAGGCCATGTTCACAGGGCCATCGCGATCTGATCACAATAGGGCCTGTCGTCACGATCTGCTGCCCGATCTGACGAGCCCGTCGCGACCTTCAAACGACCCCGTCGCGATCTGTCTACCTGAACCGATGAGCCCGTCGCAACCTGTACAAGACCCCATCACGATCTCAATTGACCCCGTCGCGACCCTCATTAGGGTACGTCGCTATCTGAGTTTTTGCATAAAACCCCCAATTTCGAAGCTCTAACTCTTCACAGTGCTTGTACACTTGTTTAACAGTCATACCACAGAAATTTTACTTGTCATAAATCAAATATTTATGTGTGATAAAATACATGCACATGATCTTTCTCTATCTATAACTTCTCTTAACACATGCACACACTTGAACCATCTAATATGGCTTAATTTGGCATGAAAATATTTCATAATGTATATGGTAATTTATGTTATTAAATTACCATATTTTGAATAAGACTTGTCTACATTTTCTCGCGATGTTTTTGGAATACCGATATCGACGCTCCATTGTTCTAGAATTCCTCTAGAACGTCAAGCACTTATTTCTATATACACACTCTCTCTTGACTTGGATGAACTCTCCGTCAGATACTAATTCTTCCGGACTCGTGAGCCTTTGTTCAAGGCCTCCGTAAGTCTCCTCTATCCATGGATTCCCACATGGTCGACGAGCCGGTTGTACACTAACACCTATGACACCCTTTAGTGATCAATATGGTCCACACGGCTATTAGAAGTTTGCTCTTATCTTGAATCACGTCGGACCTCTGGACCTGTGCTTAACATGGCCAGTGGTAGAGTCATGAGTTCCCCCGACTGCCAACACCAAGTGTGCGTGTTGTGCAACTGTTACTATCGCCAGTTTGTCGTCTGACGTGTTACGGAATGTCCACTAGCTCTCATCTATACTCTACTCGCTCGCTCGTATTCACGTTCACTCTACTATCTCGTTTATTCATCTAGTGCTCTCATCTATTTTCTTGGTACTCTATATGGCCATTGACTGATTCTCTAAAGATAAGCAATATAACCAATGCCTGGCAATATATAAAGGGCCCGATTAGTCCTGGGATGTGCGCCCGAAAGTGCTAGTGCCATGGGAGATAATGATCAGAGTGTGTTGGCATTACACTCCAGTGCTATCTATCTCGACTATCTAAATGACAATCAAAAAGTGCTATGTTCTCTAGTTGTCTATTGACAAAAGTTCTATACTATACCCGTTGTGCTATTGCTATACTTTGTGCTATTTGTGATATGGCCATCTTGCTATTTGTGCTATACTCGACACTCTGCTAATTTGGAAACTTGTGCTATTTTGTTCACGTGATATTATGCTATCTCTCACGTTACTTGACTCTCTCTCGCTCTATCATTAGTTACTCTGTCTTTTAATATATTAATTATTTAAAGCCTACTTGAATATTGAGATTTAAGTCCTACTGGGCGTTATCGCTCACCCTATGTTATTTGTCGTCGTGTTCTCAGGTGAGACTGAGGATGAACTATACACTCAAGAGGACGCGAACGACTAGGAGTGATGTCATGAGTACTCTAGCGTCCTAGCATTATGTTAGAGTCTTAGATTAGTCTCTTACTCTTTATTTCAATGTAATTGGGCCCTATAGAATGGCTCTGATATTAGTGGTTGTAATTAGACATTTGAAAGATTATTAATGAAATGAATTTCCTTTAGTATTTATTCTTGTCCAATGGTTTGATGTCTAGTACTTGCTATATTCCCGTATACTTGCAAATGCCTCACGTTCCGATATTCCGCGTCGGGGCATGACAATTTTGTGGTATCAGAGCCTAGGTTGTTCTTAAGTATAAGATGATCTAGGTTAACCTGCCTCGATTAGAGTCAATTACCCTACCTATGTGAGTTGTGGTTAGAGCCAAGGGTAAAAAGCTAAAATGAACGCACACACGCACGAATGAAAATTCACATCAATATCATAACAATAAGTTATTTTTGTAGGAACTAGGCAATCAAGATGACGGTTGAACGTGCTCAAATGAGGGGCATGCAACAGACCATTCAAGAACTTACTCGCGCGATTGTGCAAGCTACCCAAGGAGGTGGCAATCGTGGTGCAGGCAACCTGCATCATAACTTTCGGAGTCTGAACCCACCTAGGTTCAGTGGATCCACGTATCCGGATGAAGCAAAACACTGGCTCAAAGAAATGGAAAGAATCTTCTATGTCATGCAATGTGCAGTGAGAGATAAGCTGCTAGCCACCTTTCAACTTGAAAAGGACCCCGCGCTTGCTCGGAGTCTGTGGAAGCGACCCGAGCGAATGGTCAGTTCACTTGGGCCGAATTCAAATAAGCCTTCAATTCCAAATACTTCTCCGAGTGTGTGCAAGAAAGGAAGGCTGCTGCATTTGCTGCTCTTAAGCAGAGGTGCCTGACAGTGGCCGAGTATGAGGCCCAATTCTCTAGACTGGCAAGGTATGTTGAACACCTGATGAACACGGAGAGAATGAAGGCCAAGCACTTTCTTAACGGCCTTAAGCCTCACTACATTACCTAACTAGCACCTCTCGACATGCAGACCTACGCCGAGATGGTAAAGAAAGCTCAGCTGCTGAAAGATGCTATGGACTTCACCGACCGTATCAAAGGGAAGTTCGTGAAGAAGGAAATGACTTCTAGACCATCATCTGCCAAGCCGAACAATGGCAAGAAACGTCCTTTCAACATCACCGAGTGGTCCAGCCAAAAAAGAAAATCCAAGGTCTTCGTACACAACACCCCAGCCAAAAGCAACTACAAGCATTGTGACAAGCCAGGTCACACTGCTGACGAATGCTGGAGGAAAGTCGGCGCATGTCTGTGCTGTGGAAGTCGTGAGCACCGCATCCCCGAGTGCCCACTGCTAAAAGAACATGAGAGGCGCCCTAATGCGCTTAAGAAACAGGGAAGACTGCAAGCCCTGCATGATGAGAAACCTACTACGGATGGTGGCGTAGTAGAAGGTTCTCTACAAGTTTTCTCCTTATCAGCATTTGTCTTATTTGATATTGGAGCACCCCATTCATTTATATCTCAACACTTTGCTGATACCCTAACTGTAAAACCTATATCCATGGGTTGTGAGTTCTCTGTCACAACGCCACTAGGGGAAAAGGAGAAATTGAATAAATATTTTCCCTCTGCCGATGTAATGATCGGAGACCATAACCTAAAAGCCGGCCTGGTGTGTATGCCCATGGAAGGCTATGATGTAATTTGGGAGCTGACTGGTTTCCACATATGGGCAAGTGTCGACTGTAAGAAAGGGAAGTTACCTTTAGCGACTTTCCGAAATTGACATTATCTGGGATTAGACATAAGAGACGGATGTCTCTAATCTCCGCCATAAAGCCCACAACATTATAAGAAAGGTTGCATTGCTTTCCTAGTAGCCGTAGTTGTGGAAAAGAAGGGTTCTAAGATAGAAGACATCCACATAGTCCAGGATTTCCCAGATGTGTTTCCTGAAGATTTGCCAGGGATTCCCCCGGAACGAGATATCAACTTCACCATAGAGTTGATCCCTGGAGCTGCCCCGGTATCACGACAACTGTACCAGATGTCACATGCCGAGCTAAAGGAATTGAAGATGCAACTGATGGAGCTATTAGAGAAGGGGTTCATTAGAACGAGTACTTCCCCATCGGGAGCACCTGTGCTATTCGTCAAGAAGAAAGATGGGTCGATGAGGCTATGCATCGACTATCGTCAACTCAATCAGCTGACCATCAAGAATAAGTACCCACTGCCTAGGGTCGATGAACTATTCGACCAGATATCTGGAGCTCAATATTTCTACAAGATCGATCTTCGATCTGGCTATCACCAAATGAGGATCAAGGATGACGATATCTTCAAAACGACTTTCAGGAGCAGGTACAGATAATATGAATTCCTCGTTATGCCTTTTGGTTTAACCAATGCTCCTGTAGCCTTTATGCAACTCATGCACAACATATATCAGCCATACCTTGACAAGTTCATGGTCGTCTTCATCGACGACATCCTCGTTTATTCAAGACCAAGGAAAAGCACGAAGAACACCTGAAGATTGCATTGCAAGTCTTGCGAGACAACAAACTGAACGCAAAGCTTAGCAAGTGTAAATTCTGGCTCGAAGAAGTGTCCTTCTTGGGGCATGTCATCTCAAAGGATGGCATCTCAGTTGATCCTTCCAAAGTCAAAGTTGTACTCAATTGGGAGAGACCAACCAATGTCACCGAAATCAGAAGTTCTTAGGACTGGCTGGCTACTACAGGCGGTTCATCAAGGACTTCTCAAAGATCGCCATTCCTCTCACGCGTCTGACACGAAAGGAGAATCCCTACTCCTGGAGTAAAGAGTCTGAGAAAAATTTCCAAACTCTTAAAGATTGCCTTATCTCAGCACCTGTTCTCACTCTGCCAATAGAGGGAGAAGGTTTCTCTGTTTACACTGATGTCTCAAGAATTGGGCTAGGGTGTGTACTGATGCAAAAGGAGAAAGTCATCGCCTACTCTTCTCGACAACTGAAGACTCATGAAGTCAATTACCCTGTGCATGATCTTGAGTTGGCTGCCGTGATCTTCGCCTTGAAGATCTAGAGACATTACTTATATGGTGAAAAGTTCACTGTCTACTCAGACCATAAAAGCCTGAAGTACTTATTCTCCAAGAAGGAACTCAACATGAGACAGAGAAGATGGCTAGAATACCTAAAAGATTTCGAATTCAACATCTAATACCATCCAGGCAAGGGAAACGTCGTGGCTGATGTTCTTAGTAGAAAGCCGAAGGCATCTGTTTGAAGTCTAGTGCTTGGCGAGATGCAACTACTAAAACAATTCGCAAGGTTAGACTTAAATATTGAACATAAGGATGATCGAGTCTTGGTTGCCAATATCAAGATTCAATCTGATCTGCTAGAGGAGATCAAGGCTCAACAAGATGATGATCCATTCTTAGTTCGCGACAGGAAACTTTAGAACAAAGACCGGACTTTGCAATGACCGAGATGGAAGGCTAGTTTTTCAAGGAAGGACATGTGTGCCAGAAAACGAAGAATTGAAGAGAAGATTAGTGGATGAAGCTCACAAGACGAAGTACACTATTCATCCTGGAGGTACCAAAATGTATCAAGACATGAAAAGAACGTTTTGGTGGCCGAACATGAAAAGAGAGGTAGCTGAACATGCCACACACTGCCTTACTTGCCAACAAGTAAAAGCAGAACATATGCGCCCGGTTGGTGTACTCAGACCACTTGACATTCCGAATTGGAAATGAGAAAGCATTGGCATGGACTTCATCATGGGTTTACCCAAGACTCGTGGTGGACTCGACGCCATATGGGTCATTGTGGACCGACTAACCAAATCTACCCACTTTCAACCTATAGAAAGTAAGTTGTCGGTAGAAGTATTAGCTGCCTTATATGTCAAAGAGATTGTAAGACTACATGGTGTTCCATCATCCATAGTCTCAGATCGAGATCCAAGATTCACATCTCATTTTTGGAAAGGACTGCAAGGTGCACTAGGTACTAAACTCAACTTTAGTACCGCATTCCATCCACAAACCGATGGGCAAACTGAAAGGACCAAACAAATAGTGGAAGACATGTTGAGAGCTTGCACTATAGACTTCCAAGGATATTGGAACGAGCACCTATCCCTTATTGAGTTCGCCTATAACAACAGTTACAAGGCGAGTATTAAGATGGCACCGTTCGAAGCACTCTACGGAAGGAATTGTAGATCTCCTGCATGCTGGAATGAGGTGGGAGAACCGCAATGGCTAGGCCCGGATATGGTACAGCAAACAACAAAGGACATTTAGGTGATTAGAGATTGGCTTAGACTGCTCAGTCTAGACAAAAGAGCTATGCCGACAAAATAAGGCGAGACTTAGAATTTCAAGTCGGTGATCATGTATTCTTAAAGGTGTCACCTACTCGTGGCATCCAAATATTTAGTGTAAAAGGAAAGCTCAGTTCTAGATTTATCGATCCTTTTGAAGTACTCGAAAGGATTGGTGAGGTTGCATGCCGACTGGCGTTGCCACCGGATCTGGCATCTATACACAATGTGTTCCATGTGTCCATGCTCAGGAAATATGTATATGATCCCACACACATCATTCGCCACGAGAAGCTGGTGTTGAACAAGGATGTGACATATGATGTAGTAACCCAATTTTTGAGAAATTTAAAATTTTTAAAATTTTTTACATAATATTAAAATCTTGATAATTGGAAAATCAAATAAAAGAAAACTAATTAATTATAAAATCAAAGAAAGAGAAATAAATAAAACCCATCAAATGAACATAAGTAATGGACTTTGTTAAATGGACCCATTAGAAAGTAGTGGGCTAAAATAGAGGTTTTAAAAAAGGAATAATAGAAAAATATCCAAAATTCGTAACTAAATTATACTTAACTTATCAAAGAGGGTATTTAATACATTTAAATAAGTGGTTTGAGTTGGATTTGGAATCCTAACCTACCTCAATTGCTTGGCCACGAAATCCCCTCTCTCTCAACCCAATTAGGAGATCTCTTGCTTTAAATGGGGAGTGGAAAATAGGAAACTCGGAATTAAAGAGGAATTAGACTTCAACTAGGAAAGGGAAAGAGGAGAAGCTTAAATACTCTCCTAAAATTCTCATGGCCGGCCCTAGCTCGTGCCAAGAGGTTGCTGGACCAAGAATAAAGGCCAAGAGGAGGAGAATTCGTGGAGAAGAGGGATCTCCCAAGTTCTTTCCCGAGTTCTTCAAGTTCTTGCCCTAGACAAGAGAAACGACTAAAGGTAGGCATTCTCGCGAGCATAAACCATGAAAAGATTTTTGTAGGATGTCTCTTCTGTCAGGAAGAAAAGCCCTTTGGTTTCATATTTTTCCATTGAGCAAATCTCTAGTTCTAAATTTTCAAAGTTCAGTGAACTTCATGACCCCGAACCCTCTTCTTAAATTCATATCTTCATGTACACTCATCCTCATGCCATGAGATTTTTACTATAAGGACTGATGGATGTTAGGCTTCTTTAGCCCCTGAAAGCCCTAAATTCCATCCACCATGTCTTGCGAATTAAATCTTGCATCTAAACTATTTCCAGTATTCTATCCTCCATGTGTTGATTTGATTAACCATATTGAAACCATGATTGTTTACCAATTCCTAATTACTGGGATACTATTGCATGTCTTGATTTGTTTACAACTTGTTTCATGATTTTTTGTCACTTGTACAATTAGTTCTATATTTTTGAATCCCTCTGTGTCAAGAAGGAAACCTCTTGGACCGTAATCCAAGACATGTATGCTTCCTGTCGGACTCGGGCACAGACCACCAGAACGCAACGGCCCGATAGGCCGCGTTCAGTGGTCTGGTTGCGACAGTCTGCCAGTCGCGTCCTGAACGCGACAGGCATCACCGTCACGATCGTTGTTCCTGGCCTGATCGACTCGTCGTGACCCATACATGCCCCTGTCGCATTCTGACTACCTGTCATGACCGACCCGTCGCGATCCATCTAAACACCTGTCGCGATCTACCCTGTACCCGTCGCGAGCCTTACTGGGCTGCGTCACATTCACAGGATTTTGCAAAAAAACCCCTGATTTGAAATACTCTAATTGTCTATTCTGCTTATAACCTTTAATCCCAGTTATACCAGCAGTAATCTCACTTAATATACATTGAACATTTCTATGTGATTTAAAATACATACACACGACTAATTTCCATCTATGATTTCATGTCACATGCACACACTTTGAAACCATCCAAATATGGCCTAATTGTCGTGAACATGTTACATAATATATCAGGTAATTTATATAATTAAATTGCCTCATGCTTAATTTCTACATGTGTACGTTTTCCCGTGATGTTTTGGAACACCTATCTTGACGCTCCATTGTTCTAGAACTCCTCTAGAACGTCGAGTACTTGTTTCTATATATACACACTCTCTTGACTTGGATGAACTCTCCGTCGGATATTCCTTCTGTCGGACTAGTGAGTCTTGTTCAAGACCTCTGTAAGTCTCCTCTATCCATGGGTTCCCACATGGTCGACGAGCCTGTTGTACCCTAACACCTTTGATACCCCTTTAGGGATCGATATGATCCAAACGGCTATTAGAAGCTCGCTCTTATCTTGAATCACGCCGGACCTCTGGACTTGTGCTTAACATGGCTAGTGGTAGGGTCGTGAATTCCACCTGACTGCCAACACCGAGTGCGCGTGTTGTGCAACTGTTACTAGCGCCTGTTTACTCGACATGTTACGTGCAATGTCCACTAGCTCTCGTCTATACTTTCTTCGCTCATCTATTCACATTCACTCTGCTATCTCGTCTATTCATCTAGTGCTCACATCTAATTCTTGGTACTATGTATTGCCCATTGACTGATTGTCTAAAGATAAACAATATAAGCAATGCCAACGCAATGGGGCCCGATCTGGTCCTGGGGAGAGCGCCCAAAAGTGCCATTTGCCCATCGGAGTTAAATGATCAGTATGTCGGCATTACATCCAAGTGCCATACTATGTAGATTAATCTAATGACAATCAAAAGTGCTATAATCTCTCGTTGTTTGTTGACAACAAATGTGCTATGCTATACTTGTTGTGCTATTGTTATACTTTGTGCTATGGCCATCTTACTATTCGTGCTATAATTAGCGTTCGTGCTATATTTGGAATATTGTGCTATTTCGTTCACATGCTATCCTGCTATCTTTTACTTGACTCTCTCGCTCTATCAACAGTTACTCTGCTTTTTAACACATTAATCATTTAAAGCATGCTTGACTATTGAGATTTAAGTCCTACTGGGCATTATCGCTCACCCTGCGTTATTTGTCGTTGTGTTCTCAGGTGAGACCGAGGATGAACTATACACTCAAGAGGACGGGAATGACTAGGAGTGACGTCACGAGTGCCCTAGTGTCCTAGTACTATTATAGAGTCCTACTTTAGTCCTTTACTTTATTTCAATGTAATTGGGCCCAATAGATTGGCTCTGATATTAGTGGTTGTAACTAAATATTTGAAAGATTATTAATGAATGAATTTTTTTTAGTATTTATTCTTGTTCAATGGTTTGATGTCTAGTCCTCGCTCTATACTCAATTACTTGCAACTGCCTCGCGTTCTGATATTCCGCGTCGGGGCTTGACAGTTTTGTGGTATCAGAGCCTAGGTTATTCTTAAGTATAGGATGATCTAGGTTAACCTGCCTCGATTAGAGTCAATTATCCTACCTATGTGAGAGGTGGTTAGAACCAAGGGTAACTAGCTAAAATAAACTCACGCACGCACAAATTAAATCTCACATGGATATCATGACAATAAATATTCTTTCGTAGGAACTAAGCAATCAAGATGACTGCTGAACGCGCTCAAATGAGGGGCATGCAACAAACCATCCAAGAGTTGACTCGTGCCATCATGCAAGCTACCCAAGGCGGGGGTAATCGTGCCGGTGCAGGCGATCTGCATCGTAACTTCAGAAGTCTGAACCCGCCTAGGTTCAGTGGATCCACAGATCCAGATGAAGCCGAACACTGGCTGAAAGAAATGGAAAGGATTTTCCGTGTCATGCAATTAGCTGCGGGAGATAAGCTGCTGCTAGCCACTTTTCAACTAGAGAAGAACGTCCGCGCTTGGTGGGATTCAGTGGAAGCAACTAGGGAGAACGACCAATTCACCTGGACCGAATTTAAAGAAGTATGTCTATGACCCTACCCACATCATTCGCCACGAGAACATGGTACTGAACAAAGATGTGACGTACGAAGAGAAGCCAGTCAAGATACTAGAACGGAGGTACAATAGCTCAAGAGCCGTCCCATCCACGTGGTTAAAGTCTTATGGAAGAAGCCATATGGGAACTGGAAGGAACCATCAGATGGAACAATCCCGATCTTTTCGGTAAGACATTCCCTCCATTATGATCATATGAATATAGGGACAAAATTCTTTTTAAGAGGAGGAGGATGTAGGAACCTAGATTTTTCAAAAAATAAAATTTAATAATAATAAGAATAAAAGCAATTGGAAAATCAAATAAAATAGAATTAAATAAAACCCATTAAATGAAAAGAAGTAATGGACTTTGTTAAATAGACCCATTAGAAATTAGTGGGCCAAAATAGAGAATTTTAAAAGAAGAAATAGGAAATACCTTAAATTAGTAACTAAATTATTACTTAAATAGAAAAGGGGTATTTAATGCAATAAATAGCTAATTTGAGTTGGATTTGGATTTCTAAACCTAACCCAGTAGCTTGGCTACGAAGTTAGCTCCCATCCTAACCCAATTAGAAGTTCTCAAGCTTGGAAAGGGTGAGAGAAATAGGAAATCTCGGAATTTAATAGTAATTAGAGTCCTATTAGGAAATAGAAACCCAAGAGATATAAATACTCTCTTAAACCTCCATGGCCGGCCCTAGCTCCTTGCCAAGGGTTTCTGGACTAGGAAGAGAGGCCATCGAGGAGGAGAACTCGTGGGGAGAAGGCGCTCTCAAGCCATCAACCTCGTTCTTCAAGTTCTATCCCTAGAAGAGTAAAACGACCAAAGGTTGGCATTCTCCCGAGCAAAACTAAATCAATTTCGTCTGTAGGTTGATCTAAACCTCAGGAACAAAAGCCCTTGGTTTCATATTTTTCATCGAGTCAATTTTCTTCTTGATTTTCATGTTCTGCAACTAGCATGAGCCTGACCCTTCATCTTAATTCTTGTTCTCCTGTATACTCAACCCCATGCCACGAGATTTTTACTGTAGGAACTGATGCATGTTAGGCATCTTTTGCCTCTAAAAGCCCTAATTTTGATTCATCCTATCTTACGAATTAAATCGTTGATCTTAACTATGTATTGTTTCAAGTTCATCATGAATACCCGTGTTTAAAACATGTCTAAACCCTGTTTGTTTTGAATTCCTATTTACTGTAAGTACCCATGCATGTCTAGATCAATTCTTAACTAGTTTCATGATTTGTCATCGCTTGTACAATTACTTATGATTTTCTAAATCACCCTATGTCAAATAGGGTAAGTTCTGGCCCGTAATCCCATGTAATGTCTTTTCTCTGTCGGACTCGGGCGAAGACCCTGTGAACGTGATGGCCTGATAGGCTGCGTTCATACGGCCATCACGACAGAGCCTACTATCACAATCTGATCACAATAGGGCTTCTTGTCGCGATCTGCTGCCCGATCTGACGCGCCCGTCGCGACCTTCAAACGACCCTGTCGCGATCTGTCTACCTGAACCGATGAGCCCGTCGCGACCTATACAATACCCCATCATGATCTCAGTTGACCCCGTCGCAACCCTCATTAGGGTACGTTGCGATCTGAGTTTTTGCATAAAACCCCCAAATTTCGATGCTCTGACTCTATACAGTGCTTGTACACTTGTTTAACAGTCATACACACAGAAAATTTCACTTGTCATAAATCAAATATTTATGTGTGATAAATACATGCACATGATCTTTCTCTATCTATATTTCTCTAACATATGCACACACTTGACCATCCAATATGGCTTAATTTGGCATGAAATACTTCATAATGTATCTGGTAATTTATGTAATTAAATTACCATATTTTAAATAAGACTTGTCTATGTTTTTCTCGCGATGTTTTGAACACCGATATCGACGCTCCACGATTTTAGAATTCCTCTAGAACGTCGAGCACTTGTTTCTATAAACACACTCTCTCTTGACTTGGACGAACTCTCCGTCGGATACTCCTTCTGCCGGACTAGTGAGTCTTTGTTCAAGGCCTCCGTAAGTCTCCACTGTCATGGATTCCCATATGGTCGACGAGCCGGTGTACCCTAACACCTATGATACCCTTTAGGGATCAATATGGTCCACACGGCTATTAGAGGTTCGCTCTTATCTTGAATCACGTCGGACCTCTGGACCTGTGCTTAACATGGCCAGTGGAAGAGTCGTGATTTCCACCTGACTGCCAACACCAAGTGCGTGTGTTGTGCAACTGTTACTATCGCCTATTTACTCGATGTGTTACGTGCAATGTCCACTAGCTCTCATCTATACTCTACTCGCTCGTCTATTCACGTTCACTCTACTATCTCGTCTACTCATCTAGTGCTCTCATCTATTTTCTTGGTACTCTATATTGGCCATTGAGTGATTGTCTAAAGATAAGAAATATATAAAGGGCCCGATCTGGTCCTGGGATGTGCGCCTGAAAGTGCTAGTGCCCATGCGAGTTAAATGATCTGAGTGTTGGCATTACACTCGAGTGCTATCTATCTCGACTATCTAAATGACAGTCAAAAAGTGCTATGTTCTCTCATTGTATATTGACAAAAGTGCTATATTATACCTGTTGTGCTATTGCTATACATTGTGCTATTTGTGCTATTGCCATCTTGCTATTTGTGCTATACTCGACACTCTTGCTATATTTGGAAACTTGTGCTATTTTGTTCACGTGATATCATGCTATCTCTCACGTTACTTGACTCTCTCACTCTATCATTAGTTACTCTGCCTTTTAATGCATTAATTATTTAAAGCCTGCTTGACTATTGAGATTTAAGTCCTACTGGGTGTTATCTCTCACCCTGCGTTATTTGTCGTCGTTTTCTCAGGTGAGACCGAGGATGAACTATACACTCAAGAGGATGGGAACGACCAGAAGTGATGTCATGAGTACCCTAGCGTCCTAGCATTATGTTAGAGTCTTAGATTAGTCTCTTACTCTATATTTCAATGTAATTGGGCCCTATAGAATGGCTCTGATATTTGTGGTTGTAACTAGACATTTGAAAGATTATTAATGAAATGAATTTGCTTTAGTATTTATTCTTGTCCAATGGTTTGATGTCTAGTACTTGCTCTATACCCGTTTACTTGCAACTGCCTCGCGCTTCGATATTTCGTATTGTGTTTGATCATACCCGGGCTGGTTCTGCGGGAGTCGTGTTTGGCCTGACCCGGGTTGTGGTCGAGGCGTTTCTCTATTTCCGCTGCTTTATAGTACTCTGTGGTAGGAGTTTCTCGCTTTACTGCTTTGTAGAGTAGTTTTGCTTCCGCTTGTTGGAGTTCCTACTGCTCTGGCTGGTAAGAGACTGGTTATCCCTACTGAGCCCTCTTCGCGAGGCTCACCCCCCTACTCTCTTCAGGTAGGGACTTGCTGTCGTAGGACTTCATTGCCGGACAGTCGTGGTGGCGGCTTGTTCACCGTGCATTGCCAGCAGTGTGAGTTGTGAGCGTGACTGCTCTTTGTACCGTGAGTTGAGAGTGGGCTTTTGCAAGTCCTCAGGGTATGCCCCTTAAGGACTGCACCTTTCTTTCTGTACCTATACTTTTATTTGGGACTTGTTGTACATAATTTCTTTATTAATGTACGGACTTTCTTATTATAGTTATTTGAATTCATTGCTTATCTCACTGGACTAAATTCTAACCCTTCTGGGTTTTTGGATCCGTGGGTGGCGGCACGACCTTCGGGGGTCCCTAGCGAGGGGGTCTGGGAGGTCGGGTGGTTACAGTGGTATTAGAGCTCAGGGGTCCAACGAGATTTGTAATGAGTTAATGACTATGGCTGTCCCAAAGAAAGGTACTCGTGCGCTGCTGGCCCATCCATGTAGAGTGCTGTTAGGTGAGCGTTTGGTCTTTGTTGCAGGTGGCTAGCTTTCCAGTAGGGTCCGAGTGTGTTGTTGTTGTTGCTGGGTGCGCGTGCTTCAAGATTGGTTGCTGGTTAGCTCATGCTGCGTTTTGGTTCGTCATCGGCTTGCGCGTCCATGTGGATGTGTCGCGAAGGCTGAGAGAGCCTACGTGTGGTGTGGACTTCACCGGTGCAGGGTTGTGGTCTGCGAAACCGGTAGAAGGTGTCCTTGCCTTGTTGGTTGTCCCCTTGTTGTTGGGGTGTGTTCTTGTTGGATGTCCCCTTCTTGTTGGGGTGTGTCCATGTTGGCTGTCCCCTTCTTGTTGGGGTGTGTCCTTGTTCGATGTCCCCTTCTTGTTGGGGTGTCTCCTTGTTGGATTTCCCCTTCTTGTTGGGGTGTCTCCTTGTTGGTTGTCCCCTTGTTATTGGGGTGTGTCCTTGTTGGATGTCCCCTTCTTGTTGGGGTGTGTCCTTGTTGGATGTCCCCTTGTTGTTGAAGTGTGTGTTGTTGGCTGTGTGTTTGGCCTTATGTCCCGTGTTGCACCGTTGGTTGAGCACTGCGATACCTATCTGTGGTTGTTGTCGGCCTTGTGCTGACTAGTTACGAACTCTAGTGAGGTGCTCCCGGAGTTCTTCTCTATTCGTTCTGGTGGAGGAGAGGTTTTTCCCCAAAACTGTGTTGTGCTCGTTTCTTTCTATTGTTGGTACATCGCTTGGCTGCTGCATTCTGGTGATGTTTTCCCGAACGGCTCTTGGTGCCTTGGGTGGAGGTCCTCCCCAAGCTGCTCTGTGTTTGTTTTGGTCGTCACTGCTCTCTTTCTATGGAGATGAGCTGTCGCTGTTGCCGGTTGGACTGTCCGTGTTATAGTCTGCCTAGGTGCCATCAATCAAGGGTGGTGCCTTTGACCGTGTGTCTGGCCGTGGTGCTGGCCAGGTTGTCTTCTTGTTCATTTTTTTTTGGGTTTCCGAGCTGCGCTGGTGGGACTTCGTGTGTCCCCAGGGTCGGAAGGTTTGCTTCATTTCTCGTGCCCTGTGTGCTCTTCCAGATGGTAGCCTGGTGAGTGCCATGGGTGTTCGGCTGGTTGTGCCTCATGTGGGAGTGCTAGCTTTGCGTGGTTGTTCCCTCTTTCGTGTGAGGTGGAGGCCTGTTGTGTGCCTTCTTCCTCTGCTTTCTGTAGGTTGCTCGGGGTGGTGGTGCTTTCACATGGCATTTGGTGTCATGTCGCGCACCGTGGCAACATTTGTGGTGAAGGTCCCTCCCCTTGTACTATTTTGAGGTTAAGCTGGTTGCTCCCCTCGTGCACGTGGTTTCCTTGTGGTGCGATAGGTTGTGGTGACCTATTGTCCCTTCTCTTGTTGTGATGGTTTCTTGTCACCTGACTGGACGATGTAGGGTAGCGTGCCCTATGTTCAGTGTGAGGCGGCATCGAGTTTTCTTTTGTTTGGCTTGCTGGTGCAGGAATTGTTTGGTGCATGTTTTGCTTGTGCCTCGGCTGTGCTCGGGAGGCACTTGTCGCCGTTTGGTGTGTGGCCCTCCTCATCTGTGGTGGTAGGAGCGGTGCCCTGTGTTTGCGCAATTCTAAGAGCCAATAGGGTTGTTGCGCTCCTGAAGCTGTTATTTTTTCGTGCGTTTCTCTTGTGGGTAAATGGTGAAGAGTCCCTTCTGGTTGGTCATGAGTCATTTTTGGCCATTGGTGCAGTCGTGTACTGCACCTTGAGCGTGTTTCTTTTCGATGTTTTGTGTCCCAGTGCCTTGAGGGTTCGTGGCCGGTGTGGCCTGTTCTACCCTTTGTGGCTTGCGGTTTCTTGTGGGCGGCTTTTGGCAGGTCTCTTGTGGAGAGTCCTTCCTGTTAGCAGTGTTGTTTCGGCCGTTGGTGCAACTGTATTGCATCTTGCCGAGTTTTGGTGCTTGTGGTGGCACCGTCTACTCGTGCTCGAGTGGTTTATTTTCGTTCCGTCTGGAGCCCTGGTGCATTGTGTTGCACTTTGGGTGGCTCCTGGTGCTTGTGTGTGCACCGTGTGTTGTGTTGTTTTTCCTGATCGTAAGCTTTGGGCGTCATTTCGCGAGTCGCTCGGTGTTCGGGACATTGAGCTTTCTGCCTCTGGGACACTTTGTGCTGGCCAATGCCATGTGGTCATACCATTACTGCTGTGGGGTGGCTGCTTTGCCCTGTCTAGGTAGCCCTATCGGTGGTACGCCAAGCTTTGATCGTGGCCTGTGTCCGGGTTTCTTTCTCGCTTGGGGAGCGAGTGTGTTTGGTTGTGGTGCCTTGCTTCGGTTTGGGTCCCTTTGAGGTCGACATGCTATCTTCTACCTCTGCAATTGTTTCATTTCCCGTGCAGTTTGCCAACGCCTTGAGTTGTCTGGCTTTGCCAACCTCAAGCGTCTTCCTTGGTTTTGTCTCTGCGCATGTGTCTGTGGAGCCTTTGGTTTAGTTTTTTCTGTCGCTCCATAGTCGTTGTGTGTCCTTGTCGGACCACGAGGATGATTTGGGTGGGATCTAGTGGTGCCGGCGGACACTGCCTTGGTCTCTATGGTTTGTCCATGCGCGTGTTTTTCCGCTTGGTTTTGGGTCACCATTAAGAAACTCTCATTTAGCCTTGCCGTAGGTGCTAGCTGTTGCTAGTTGTGCAGAGCCATTCAGCGGAGTCTTGTGGATGACCTTTTGGCATTATCCTCGGTTTCCGTCAATAGCTGGGACCTCTGTCTAGTCTCTAGTGACAGAGTGAGTTACTGACCGGTTGGTCTCAATAGCGCGGTCTGTTGAGAGTTCAGTCGCGTGGTTTCCGGCTGGTGGTTTAAGTGTTTTTTTGGTCGGCTTGGTGCGCGCCGTGTCTGTGGGGTTGTCGACATCTGTTTGTGTGCTCCGCGCTGGTTGGTGTGCGCTTGGTGAGCTGTCGGATGTCTGGTTAGGCACTCCCTTTGTGGCAGGGTCGTGGTGGCGACCACCGGGAAGTCACGGTGCGACTTAGTGGTCCCTTTGCACCTGTTGTTTTCTCCGACCGGGTTTCGCCGTTGATTTCGAGGATGAAATTATTTATTTTGTTGGATGTATTGTAACATCTCGGGCTTTCCGGATTTCCATTGTGTGAGGGATGACTGGCCTTGTCGCGGCGGAGGTGCCCGTCGCGACAGTCATCCCTTATTGCAACTGCCTTTGCCGTCGCATTCTGGTCGCACCCAGTCAACAGGTTGCGACAGTGTTTCCGCTTTTTGGTCATCTGACGCCTGTCAGAGTGGCAGGCATGGTAGACTGACCTGTCGGGTTTTCGCGGCGCCTAGGGAGGGCACGTTCTGGTCACGGTCTGGGCGGCCGTCGCGATGAGGTTTGTATCGCGACGCCCCGCCCCGTTGCGTTCTGGTGGCCGGAGGCTAAAAGCCATGGTCGGCGCCCCTTCCCCCTATTTTGGCTCTTCTCCTTTCCTTCTCCTTCCCGAGGAGGAGAAGTTTCCCCTCTCCTTCACCGGTGGCTTGGGCGTGGTGGAGTCGCCGGCGAGCTCGTGGTGGAGCGGCGGAGCGTCATGGAGCGAGGAGGAGGTGGTCTTGGCGTCGTGAAGGCCCCTTTGTGGGTTGGTTCTTCCTTCTCTGTGGGAATTCTTGTGCCCTTGCTTGTTGGTGTGGATTGGGAGTCCATTTTGTGGAATGCTTGTGTTTACTGCTTTCCCCATGCTCCCCTCCCCGTTGTGGTGTGCTTAGTGTAGTTGTGGCGACCCGGGATTGTAGCATCCCGGCGGTCTGCCTTCCAGCAGATGTCGCGACTGCCGAGCGCGTTGCGACATCAAAGGAGGCGTCGCCCCGGTTGTACGCGACCTTATCGTGGCGCTATTGGCCATCACAATAAGGTCATGTCGCGACCTGGCCTTCTGCCGCTATCGTCTTGCTGTCGCGCCCTGGTCTGCCGTCGTGACAATGGTGTCGCGACGTGGTCTCCAGTTGCGACAAGTTGGTTGTCGCGGTGCGCTTCCTCGACGTGATCTTGGTCTTGTCGTGGTGACCCTGACCATCACGATGGTATCGTGACAGCTTAGGAGGGCGCGACAAGACCTGCTCTGCCTCGGGTGTTTTCCGTGGCCACGGTTGGCATGTCGGCGTGTGCCCCAGGGCAGGGTGTGCCCTTAGGACCTTCTGGTGGGAACGCTGCAGGTTGCCTCCCTGCGTTCAGTGAGCGAAGGTGACACCTTCGTGGCCGTGTCCTACCGGTAGTGCTAGGAGGTGCGCGTCTGTCTAATAATCGATTGTTTGACTGCCAATCGATTATTAGCAGAGCATTGGTTTTTGTTCTGTCTGGTGGTGTTCCGATTTCTCGGGCCGTGCCGTGTGTGCCGGCATTGGTCGACGACCCTTCTGGGGGTTTACGGAAGGGGTGCCGTGCGTGCCTGTGCCTGCTGGGCTTGTCTTGGCTAGGGGTCCGGAAGGGGTGATGTTCTGTTGGTGTTTTCCACGCCAGTTCTCTTTCTCCCGGTGCTCGACACTTGAGGGCTTGTCCACGAGACAGGTTGTTACCGTTACCTGGGACACCTAGCCCCGCACATCTATGTCAGAGGGAGTTGCTCCGGGCGGCGGGCGTGCTCATGTCACGGACATGGAGCAGAAGGGGAAAACGGTGGGGACAACGGTGTGAGTCGTTTGTAGAGCTCTCTTAGCTGGTCTGTGTCTCCAAGGTGGTTCAGACGCTCATCCGGTGTGGATCAGCTTGTCCGTTTCACTGCCTCGCTCTGCGATGGTTCCGGAGCCGCGTAGGGAGGTCAGGCATGGGGCCACAGTTCGGCCGGACTGCGGTGTTTGTGGTTGTATTCTTGGCTGTGACTCACTAGCCTCACTCTACCGGGGAGGTTGTAGGCGGGTCGGCGACCGGCATGCAAGAGGGGTGGACTGTGTGTCCCTCTCTTAGCTTCCTGTGGCGGTGGCTTAGTTGCTCTTGCTGTGATGGTGTTCCACACTGTTTTCGAGATTGGATTTCTTGTCGCCCTAGTTTACACGGTGGTTGTAGCCAAGCCATGTCCAGTTCTGTGGGTTTGGCTGTTTTGGCCTCGTGGACCGTGTTTAGTGGATTCTGCTATGCAGGTTCTCTCGGGATGCCTAGTGCAGGTACCCAACTGTTGTTTCGGTAACCCATTCTTTGGTGCCGTCCGTGGTGGCACCGGAGTGTGTAGTTCCCTGACCTCGTGGCGTGTCCGAGGAGCAGGGGGGTTCTGGTTGTGGGCCCTTGACCTTGTGGAGGTCTGAGGTGGCCGTGCTTGGTGGTGAGACGTCGTTCCCACTTGGTTGCTTAGTGTCTCTCGGGGTGACACCTGGTTGTTCCTTCACGACCTGGTGGAGGTCTGGGTTGTTGGTGCTTGTGTCGTGAGACTCTGGTCTCACGTGGTTGCTCCTGTGTTCCGTAAGCTCCTTTGTCTCGGCGGTCCGTGCCGAGGTGTTGCTTCCGCGTTGTGTTTGACTCCGCTGGTTCTGAGGGAGTCGTGTTTGGCCTGACCCAGTTGTGGTCAAGGTGTTTCTCTATTTCCGCTGCTTTGCAGTACTCTGTGGTAGGCGTTTCTCGCTAAACTGCTTTGTAGAGTAGTTTTGCTTCCGCTTGTTGGAGTTCCTACTGCTCTGGCTGGTAAGGGACTAGTTGTCCCTACTGAGCCTTGTTAGCGAGGCTCACCCACTACTCTCTTTAGGTAATGACTCGTTGTCGCAGGAGTTCGTTGTCGGACGGTCGTGGTGGCGACTTGTTCGCCGTGCGTTGCCAGCAGTGTGAATTGTGAGCGTGAGTGCTCTTTGTACCGTGAGTTGAGAGTGGCCTTTTTGCAAGTCCTCGGGGCATGCCCCTTAAGGACTGCACCTTTCTTTCTATATCTGTACTTTTATTTGGGAATTCTTGTACATAATTTCTTGATTAATGTATGAAGTTTCTTGTTATAGTTATTTGAATTCATTGCTTATCTCACTGGACTAAATTCTAACCCTTCCGGGTCTTCGGATCTGTGGGTGGCGGCATGACCTTCGGGGGTGGCTAGCGGGGGGTCCGAGAGGTCGAGTCATTACACAGGGTACCTCTTCATCAAGAGGTTGATCATTTCTTTTCTTTTGATCTTTATTCGTCCCAAATTTGGAACCATCCTTGCACTCTGTTCGAGCCATGTTCGAAGATCGCTGGATAATTCTTGCTACTTATTCGTTCAGAATGGGTGTCTCTTTACCTTGATGCTCACTTTTCATCTCATTCCGCTTCATTCCGCTACATCGTCATTTCATGCCATCTCCGCTTCACTATTGCTCCACTCCCTTGCAAAGCAGGCATCAAGGAGGGAAAATCTATAGACACCCATTTCTGGCCCATAAGTCGAGCCAAATTACTTGTCACATCCTTGATGCCCCACGTTGGCTCATCATCGCCAAGCTGGCTTTATCCGATCATGGTATCTTTCTCATTAGTTCATCACCCTGGTGGGTTCTTCCTGGTCACATCAATCTGTCTTCATCATCATTTCGTAGCTCCTTGAGTTGGGAGTTCAACGCTTCAAACTGCACGCCAATACGATGCCCATGCAAGGAGATCAGATACTTTGAATGAGCCATACGCTGAAGGATTATGAAGGCGACAATGTCCCAGTCGTGTTCTCATATGAAGAAGGCGACGTCCTTCATGTCGCATTCTTCCTCACACCGATTTCCCTTCAGAACTAAATCGACCTCCTTCGGAAGGCGGCACCTCGATACGTCACGTTCTCATTTGGCATCTTAATTCCCTGAAAAATCACCAGAAATGCTTAAAAGGTTTCCTTCTATGGAAGGTGACGTATCGAGGCGTTGCTACCTAATAGCGAACTTGGGCCTATCGCGTCATGGTTTCCATGCAACGTGGCCTTTCCTACTCAGACTTGGACCCTTGCTATTCATGAATAATCCATCTTTTGGTGGGTCCAGAGGCATCCAAATCCTTCCAAACTTGAAGGAGACCTTCCTTAGGCCTTCCTTGTCACATTCTGACTCCCCTTGCATGAGCATACTTGCCCAGAGTTTGACTCCAACTCATTATTCCTCTCCCAGCCCGTTCAGGAATAATCACCTATAAAACTCTTCATAGGGCACGGTTTAAAGCAAGGCTGGCGTCTACTTCTTCCTCTCCCAGAGAGCTTCGAGTTCCCAGAAGACCTCTTAGCCTCCAGACGACCAGAAAGTGCCCTCCAGGGTGATTTCTTCCCGTCTACCTTTCTCTCTCCTATTCTTCTTAATTTTTCTCTTCATACATGCATGTTTAGATCTGTTTTCTTTGTAGATTTGCATTAGATCACTCCACACACACCACTTTTAATCACCCAAAGGGGTTAAAACACCACCCCATGTGAGTTCTTCCCAATTATCTCATGTTTACTTGTTGTTTTAGGATAGATTCTACATCAAACATTTGTCTAATGGGTGTTTCATTGTTTTGATGTTCTTGGAAGGTGTTAGAAGACAGTAGCAGAACGAGGCTCTTGCCCCTTGGCCGACTGAGGAGCACGAAGAAGAGAATCCACAGTCTTCATCTTCTGTTGCAGAAGGTGACGTTCATCTGGTCGCGAACCACAGAAGGCGACGGTCTGTACGTCGCATTCAGATAACCAGGAGGCGACACCTCCTTCGTCACGTTCACAGGACCAGGTACTCTTCTGCAACTTTCTTCCTTTTCCAAGGTAGTTAGCAGTCCCTTCACATATTCATCCTCTTTGCAACTACTTTGGTGGCGATCACGGTATCTTTTTTCTTACTTTTAATCATCATATTTGGGGAGCAAATCCCGTGATTACAACGTCCTCTCTTCGACCGCCACGTACTGCTTCTCTGCCTAGGGACCAGTGAGCCCCTCTTCCTAGAGCTTGTGGTACAAACTCTGGGTCGGTACAAGCCGGCCTTTGTGACGGCCCTCATTATACCGGTACGGTTATACCAACCCACGTCGGTATAGCGAGTGCTGCCAGCCACAGTGGGACATTTACCCAACGATACAAACAGCTGAGATACACGCGAATATATATAACAGAGTAGCGGAAGTAAAAGAGAACTATCTCCATTCATTCATCATCCACATTAAACATACATGCAGCTTACAATTTGCAAAAAGGAACTAAAGTTCACATGAATTAAATTGCTGAAATAGAGATACAAAATGTCCACATATTACATTCTTTTAATGATAATCCTAATACAATGTCCAAGTACATACTAAGAAGTACACAATCACAAGATCTCAAAACTGGCTAGTCTCCACGCTCGGAGTCCGTCTCCGCTGCCTCCTCGAGGGTACTGTGTCACCAACTATACCTGTACGCCGAAGCAAGGAGTGAGTCCAGGACTCAGCAAGTAACACTATGCATGATATACACGTACAAGTCCTAGTGGTTTCTACACGCACATTACAATTTGCAACACATAGCATGCTAGTCCATTTAAGTTTCAACCTATCATGAAGGTTCTACAATTTTATACATAACGCATGCTTTCAGATTTCAAAATAACATTCACCTATCACATGGTCTCTATTCAATTCACTCATGAGACTTTAATCAAAACGTGAGAGCTATTGACATGAACAATTTACATACATGAACGGGAACATAATTAGCATGGATTCACATGTTCTTAAGTACATACCTAACTTTTTCACATGCTTTAGGTTGCTGATTTCACATGGTTCAATGACTATAAACCTACACATGAAAGCTACAACGTTGCTTAAACATAACATGAACAATCCATCATGCCATTTTACTCACATACTCATTTGTTGTTCCTAACATGGATTCTAAACACTTTTGCACACATAAACATGAGAATAATAACATGCATTTTCTGAATTCACTTGGTTTCAGATTTAGTTTCACATGGTTTCTATAACACATTTACATATCTAAGATTTCACATTTTTCTTTACACTAGGTTCCTCTTTCACATGTTTACACTTTACACATACACATTCACATATCACTTACACATTTACACATGGTCACATACACTTTACACATTACACTTTACA
The DNA here is from genome assembly GCA_014218235.1 of Colocasia esculenta. Lineage (NCBI taxonomy): Eukaryota > Viridiplantae > Streptophyta > Magnoliopsida > Alismatales > Araceae > Colocasia > Colocasia esculenta. The sequence continues at coordinate 94,118,064 of CM024755.1, read as the reverse complement.
CATATTTTAGTGCCGTGACACATAGTCCAAACCACCAAAGAAGGACACAAACACATCACATCACATAGACGCCATCTAGGCAATACAATGGCGACTCTTGGACTGCGCAGACCGGGAGAACAAGTCTCCACCCTAACCAGTGGTACTTGTCCACCTCCAGGATTTCCCCCTAATGCCCTTAGGGTCACTTAACACAATGAACTTTCTCAGGGGGACTTTTCCCTGATACGGCTCCACTGCCTTCTCGGAAGCAGTATCACATTGGCACAGTTTACACTTTTACACATTTACCGTTTTACACATGGTTTTACACTTGACACTCTTCATCACATTTACACTTTCTTACTCACATGAACACCTCTGTTTTTCCTAACATGGTACTACAGAGTTTTCAAGGTTCAACACACAGTAACACACAAATCATGCTGGGTTTAAACAAAATCAATCACATTTCGATCATATGCACGAATTATCACATTTCACATGAAAGCACATAACTTTTTATTTACTGTTCCAATTGACCTGAAATTTTAACCACATGCTGTTTTCGGGTTCCAAATCATACCCTCAATTTTTCAGATTTTTCTGAGCTAAGTAGGATTTACAGAAAATCAAACACCTAATTAGCATATTATTCACAATTTAAGCTAACATGGGTCTAACACATTTGAAATTTATCCACTTACTGTTTTGCACAGAAAACACTAATGCATGATTTCAGAATACAACATCATCCTAATTCATACATCTATAAATCCGTTACCACAAACCATTTTTACATGCTTTCATTTTACCGAATCGAACTTACTAGCAATTCCACAAGTACGCATAATTCCAAGAATTCAGAACACACATACATGTCCCGAATTCTTCATGAATAGACTGAAAACAAGACATTCAACTAATCCTAATCATGGAACATTAATTTGCAAAATTATCTACAAGTTATGCTCACAATTTTACAAGATGTCATTACCCCACATTCACCATTACATCACATTCATTCACAACCACAATGCACAATATACTAGAGTATAAGGTGTACAATATATCCTCATCGCATAAAACATACCGAAATTAATATACAAGAGGGACAGAACAGCTCACTGTTCTGTTCAGAAGAACTAGACGGCGGTCTCTGGCCGCTGAATCAGGTCAGCGGCATGGTCGATGGACGCCAAGGATGAACTGGGCGTCCAGGGACCTTGCCGTCTACTCAGGTCTGTGCAGAAAACACAGACCCGAGCTCTAAATCTTGGGTGAAATGGAGGGTCTAGGACTCGAGATAAATTCCATAAAAATGTTAAAAACCACCTAGACTCATACGGGAACACCATAGATAGGTTACTTGCCTCTCTAAAATCCTCCAAGAGATTTATGGCTCGAAGAAGACCTCCTTGGGCAGTTCCAAGAAGTTGCAGAAGTGCCTCCAAGATTGCCTTCCTCCGAGCTCCTGGTTGATCTCCACGCCGAGGGGATGATGGGGAGGCCTTCCCCTATGCTTCAGCTTCCTCCTTGATGCAGAAGATCTTCAAATGAACCTCCAAGGGGTCGGATTTGGGGGTTCAAAAATGGGTTTTTCTCACAGCTCGCCTAGGGTTTTTCTTTCTCACTTCTCTCCTCTTGCAAGGGTGAAGGGAAAGAGTGGGGAGAGCCATTTTGGGTTCAGACCTAAAGAGGGTCTTTCTCCCACTCACTAGGGTGATGGGACACCCTTAGAGCCGTTGGGGGACATCCCCCCAATGGTTGCCATGCCTTGCTTCAGAAGACAGCAGCTCTGCTGCGCATGTAGGCCAGAGAAGTCGACGTCCAGATCGCTAGACGCCGGAATTAGGGTTGGCGTCCAGGGCTGGACGCTAACACCACCTCAACGGCATGGGGATTGACGCCAATAGGGCCTTCGGCCAGAACCCTAATTATGCAGAAAACCATGCATACCAAGCTTCTATACATGCAATAAGTACATGGTATTATATTCACACTATCATCATGCAATACACACACTATTTACGTTTAATATAAACACATGTACACGTAATTATGCTATTTTAATATCTACGTAAATACGTACATACATACTCAACACAAATATACACACATAAATACGAAAAATACGACGAAAATTCGAGGGTCTTACACCCTCTCCCCCTTAAAGAAAACTTCGTCCTCGAAGTTAGAACGACACTACTCAAACAAAAGGGATACTTCTTCTTCATCGCATCCTCAAGCTCCCACGTAGCCTCCTCACGTGAGAAGTTCCGCCATAGAACTTTCACCGACGCGATACTCTTGTTCCGGAGATGCTGAACCTTCCGGTCAAGAATGGCTACTGGTTGCTCGACATACGAAAGATCTGGCTGGATCTCCACTGGCTCATGACTAATCACATGAGACGGATCTCGGACATACTTCCTGAGCATAGATACGTGGAATACCGGGTGAACGCTAGCCAAAGCTGGGGGTAAAGCTAGCTCGTACGCCACGTTGCCCAAACGTCGGAGAATCTCATATGGGCCAATGAACCTAGGGCTTAGCTTGCTATGCCTGCCAAATCTGACAACTCCACGAGTAGGCGATATCTTCAAGAAGACATGATCGCCAACCTCGAACTCCAAATCCTTTCTCCTGTTGTCGGCATAACTCTTCTGCCTATCCTGTGCCGCAACAAGCCTTTTCCTAATAAGCTGAATCTTATCCGAAGTTTCCTGAACCAACTCCGGTCCGATCAACTGCCTATCACCAGTCTCCTCCCAACATAAAGGAGATCTGCAGGGCCTACCATACAACGCCTCGAATGGAGCCATTCCAATACTAGCATGAAAGCTGTTGTTGTATGCGAACTCCACAAGAGGTAAATGACGCTCCCAATCATCCTTCCAATCCAGAACACACGCTCTCAACATGTCCTCGAGCGTCTGGATAGTCCTCTCGGACTGTCCATCGTCTGGGGATGAAACGCCGAACTGAGCTTAAGCTCCGAACCTAACGCATCCTGAAGACCCTTCCACAATCTCGAAGTAAATCTCGGATCTCGATCCGAAATGATCGACTTCGGCACACCATGCAATCTAATGATACCGCTAACATACAATCTAGCTAAGCTCTCTACTGACTGCTTCTTCTTCATAGGCAAGAAATGAGCAGTCTTCGAGAATCTATCTACAACTACCCAAATCGAGTCATTGCCCCTTCTAGATCGAGGCAAACCCGATACGAAATCCATAGTGACAGCTTCCCACTTCCATACGGGGATATCCATCCTCTGCATAAGGCCGGATGGTCGCTGCCGCTCGGCTTTCACCTGCTGACATACTAGACATCTAGACACATAATCCGCAACATCCTTCTTCATGCCGGACCACCAAAATGATCTCTTCAGGTCTTGATACATCTTAGTGTTACCCGGATGAATAGAAAATCGCGATCTATGAGCCTCCGCTAACACATGCTCACGGACATCTACTACATCAGGGACACAAACACGGTGCTGAAATCTAATCACACCGTCCTCATCACGAGCAATGCCCGCCTTACCCACTAACTCTAACAATCTAGGATCGGCTTTCTGCTGCTCAATCACCTCATCCAAGACTGAGGATCTAAGGATAGCTGAGCTACAAAAGCCTGACACAACGATGGCTCTAACTCGGTCATAGAGCACGCTGCATCCTCCAACATCTTCCAATCCTGCTGGAGCGAAGACCTCTTCCTACTAAGAGCATCCGCTACGACGTTCGCCTTTCCAGGATGATACTGAAGGTCGAAGTCATAGTCCTTCAAGAACTCAATCCATCTTCTCTGCCTCAGGTTTAATTCCTTTTGGGAGAAAAGATACCTCAAGCTCTTGTGGTCGGTAAACACCTCAAATCTGACACCATAAAGATAGTGCCTCCAGATCTTTAGTGCATGAACCACAGCTGCTAGCTCTAAATCATGAGTCGGATAGTTCCTCTCATGCTCCTTCAACTGACGAGAAGCATAAGCTACTACCCTCTCTTGCTGCATGAGCACACAGCCTAAACCAATCTGAGATGCATCCGTATAAATGGCAAAGCCTTCTAGACCACTGGGCAATACCAATACCGGAGCAGAAGTAAGCTTAGCCTTCAATAGCTGAAAGCTGCGCTCACATGCCTCAGACCATACAAACTTCTCACCCTTTCTGGTCAGCTTTGTCATAGGGGCGGCGATGGATGAGAAACCCTCAATGAATCGCCGATAGTAACCAGCTAACCCAAGGAAACTACGAATCTCCGAAGGAGTCTTGGGAACATCCCAATCCATAACTGCCTGGATCTTTGCTGGATCAACAGCTACACCAGCGCCGGAGATAACATGCCCGAGAAAGTGAACCTCGCGCAACCAGAACTCGCACTTGCTGTACTTTGCATACAGCTTGTGCTCACGGAGAACCTCTAAGACTAACCTCAAATGCTGACGATGTGTGGCCTCATCCGGAGAATAGACCAACACGTCATCAATAAACACAACAACAAAGCTATCTAAATACGGACTAAACACCCGGTTCATGAGATCCATGAACGCTGCAGGGGCGTTGGTCAATCCGAAAGGAAGAACCAAAAACTCATAATGTCCATAACGGGTTCTAAATGCCGTCTTGGACACATCCTCACTCCTAATCTTCAACTGATGATAACCAGATCGCAAGTCAATCTTGGAAAAGACTGATGCCTCTCGCAACTGGTCAAACAGATCATCAATCCGAGGTAAGGGATACCTGTTCTTCACAGTCACCTGGTTTAGCTTCCTATAATCAATGCACAACCGAAGTGACCCGTCTTTCTTCTTGACGAATAATACAGGTGCGCCCCAAGGGGAAACGCTAGGGCGAATAAATCCCTTATCGAGCAATTCCTGCAATTGCTTCCTCAACTCGGCTAATTCTGCAGGGGCCATCCGATATGGGGCCTTCGAGATAGGAGAGGTGCCTGGAAGCAACTCTATAGTGAACTCTATCTCCCTATCCGGTGGCAATCCAGACAAGTCATCGGGAAAGACATCTGGAAAGTCCTGCACCACATCGATCTCTGCAAGAGTCAGTGACGAACCAGCATCGGGTACTAGCATAACGCTGGCAAGAAATGCGTCACAACCCTTGTTCACCATGCGCATCGCCTTCATGGCAGAGATGACTAACTTTCCCGCTAAGTTCTTTGGCAAGGGATGAGAGAACTCATCCTCACCAGGAATGCGGAAACAATCTTCTTCCTACGACAATCCACTAACGCATAGTGCTCCTCTAGCCAATCCAGACCAAGAATACAATCATAGTCCTTCATCTTTAGCAAGAAGAAACACCCATCTAGGAACCTATCCTCAATGCACACAGGTAACGACGGAATGCACTTCCTAGTCGATACCGTACCCGCAGGGTGTGCACAGACAAGGGACCTCTAACTCCTCAGACTCTATGCCTGACTCTAGGGCTAACTGCCTAGCGAACCGCTCGGAAATGAACGAGTGAGTAGCACCCGTATCAAACAAAACCCGAGCGTGCACACCGAAAAGTAAAACTGTACCTTCGGTGACATGCTCCGCCTGCTCGGCGTCCTCGCGAGCTAACGCAAACACTCGAGCTGGGGCTCGAGGCCTTCCTGGTCGTCCTGTAGCTGGCGCGGCTGCCGCTACTGCTGGTACTGGCGCTCCTCGCTGAGCTTCCTGCTGAAGCCTCGGGCAATCCTTGATCTTGTGGTCGCTGCTCCCACACTTTAGGCATCTACCCGCTACTAACCAACACTCCGAACCTCCATGGGTCTTCCCACAATGGGGACACTCCTTCTTCGCACCGGGGGAACGTACAGAGGGTACCTGATAGTTGCTGACTGCCACTTGTTTCTGCGGTGTCTGGTACACCGTCTTCCTCTTGTCTTGCCGCTGGAAAGTCGTCACCGGCCTCTTCTGCGAAGCCTTCTTCTCCTCTAGATACTGCTCCATTTCTCCCTCCTGTCTGCAGGCTGCGCTGAGGGCCTCGTCTAGCGTGCGGTGGTCGAACGCCACGAGCCTCGTCCTCAGTGATGGTTTGAGACCCATCACGAACTTCTTGGTCTTCCTGCGCTCATCCTCTACTATGTGCGGTGCATATTTAGAGAGTTCAGAAAACCTTGCCTCGTATTCTAGGACGGTCATCGATCCTTGCGTCAGGGAAAGGAATTCTTGCTCCATCTTGTCCTGGATGTGCTCTGGGACGAACTTGGCTCGGAAGAGCCTCACGAACGCGTCCCACGCCACATCTACTGCTCCGTCCTCGAAGCGCGTACGCAGTAGGGAGGACCACCATACATCAGCTCTCTCCTGCAACACACCTTCATAAGCTCTAACTAACAAATAACAACCAACATTCAAGCATAATCTAAAGCATACCTGTAGCATGTAGGTGGCTAAGGTCACCTTGTCCTCGTCAGGACACCTGATAGCTCGGAAGATTTTCTCGATCTCCCTCATCCAGCTTTCTGCCAAAAGCGGATCACTCTCCCCCTTAAAAGAGGGTGGGGTCATCCTCTTGAATCGCTCCATGATGGAAGGTCCACCATGGTCCTGAGCTGGGGCCTGAGCCTGCTACATTAAACAACAAGCAATATACAATAAACACAATATCATACAATTCAAATAGCAGACTACTTAGTTGTTTTATCATTTTACCTGGGCCTCCAACTGGGCCTGGAGTGCTGCCTGAGTGTGTGCCTGGGTCTGCATGGCTTGCACCAGACCTTGCATGAACACTCCATAATCCACTGGCGGTGGTGGGGGAAGCACAGGACCCTGTGGGGCCGGGGCCTGCTGCTCCGCCCGCTCCTCACGCCTCTGCTCGTCGTCGCGAGCTGGCGCACCTCCACGTCGTCCACGGGAAGCCATGGCTGTAATAAAATTTCAGCCACCATTAGAGCTAGGTTACTAAGTTTTCTAACCATTTTCTTATCTATTTTTCACTTCTTATTAGTGTTTCTACACATGTGGACATACTTAGCATGCAATGGGGATGATGACTTAGTATATTCATGTGTAATCTCAACCGGTCGCTCTGATACCAATCTCTGTGACGGCCCTCATTATACCGGTACGGTTATACCAACCCACGTCGGTATAGCGAGTGCTGCCAGCCACAGTGGGACATTTACCCAACGATACAAACAGCTGAGATACACGCGAATATATATAACAGAGTAGCGGAAGTAAAAGAGAACTATCTCCATTCATTCATCATCCACATTAAACATACATGCAGTTACAATTTGCAAAAAGGAACTAAAGTTCACATGAATTAAATTGCTGAAATAGAGATACAAAATGTCCACATATTACATTCTTTTAATGATAATCCTAATACAATGTCAAGTACATACTAAGAAGTACACAATCACAAGATCTCAAAACTGGCTAGTCTCCACGCTCGGAGTCCGTCTCCGCTGCCTCCTCCGAGGGTACTGTGTCACCAACTATACCTGTACGCCGAAGCAAGGAGTGAGTCCAGGGACTCAGCAAGTAACACTATGCATGATATACACGTACAAGTCCTAGTGGTTTCTACACGCACATTACAATTTGCAACACATAGCATGCTAGTCCATTTAAGTTTTCAACCTATCATGAAGGTTCTACAATTTTATACATAACGCATGCTTTCAGATTTCAAAAATAACATTCACCTATCACATGGTCTCTATTCAATTCACTCATGAGACTTTAATCAAAACGTGAGAGCTATTGACATGAACAATTTACATACATGAACGGGGAACATAATTAGCATGGATTCCACATGTTCTTAAGTACATACATAACTTTTTCACATGCTTTAGGTTGCTGATTTCACATGGTTCAATGACTATAAACCTACACATGAAAGCTACAACGTTGCTTAAACATAACATGTAACAATCCATCATGCCATTTTACTCACATACTCATTTGTTGTTCCTAACATGGATTCTAAACACTTTTGCACACATAAACATGAGAATAATAACATGCATTTTCTGAATTCACTTGGTTTCAGATTTAGTTTCACATGGTTTCTATAACACATTTACATATCTAAGATTTCACATTTTTCTTTACACTAGTTCCTCTTTTCACATGTTTACACTTTACACATACACATTCACATATCACTTACACATTTACACATGGTCACATACACTTTACACATTACACTTTACACATATTTTAGTGCCGTGACACATAGTCCAAACCACCAAAGAAGGACACAAACACATCACATCACATAGACGCCATCTAGGCAATACAATGGCGACTCTTGGACTGCGCAGACCGGGAGAACAAGTCTCCACCCTAACCAGTGGTACTTGTCCACCTCCAGGATTTCCCCCTAATGCCCTTAGGGTCACTTAACACAATGAACTTTCTCAGGGGGACTTTTCCCTGATACGGCTCCACTGCCTTCTCGGAAGCAGTATCACATTGGCACAGTTTACACTTTTACACATTTACCGTTTTACACATGGTTTTACACTTGACACTCTTCATCACATTTACACTTTCTTACTCACATGAACACCTCTGTTTTCCTAACATGGTACTACAGAGTTTTCAAGGTTCAACACACAGTAAACACATTATCATGCTGGGTTTAAACAAAATCAAATCACATTTCGATCATATGCACGAATTATCACATTTCACATGAAAGCACATAACTTTTTATTTACTGTTCCAATTGACCTGAAATTTTAACCACATGCTGTTTTCGGGTTCCAAATCATACCCTCAATTTTTCAGATTTTTCTGAGCTAAGTAGGATTTACAGAAAATCAAACACCTAATTAGCATATTATTCACAATTTAAGCTAACATGGGTCTAACACATTTGAAATTTATCCACTTACTGTTTTGCACAGAAACACTAATGCATGATTTCAGAATACAACATCATCCTAATTCATACATCTATAAATCCGTTACCACAAACCATTTTTACATGCTTTCATTTTACCGAATCGAACTTACTAGCAATTCCACAAGTACGCATAAATTCCAAGAATTCAGAACACACATACATGTCCCAAATTCTTCATGAATAGACTGAAAACAAGACATTCAACTAATCCTAATCATGGAACATTAATTTGCAAAAATTATCTACGAGTTATGCTCACAATTTTACAAGATGTCATTACCCCATTCACCATTACATCACATTCATTCACAACCACAATGCACAATATACATAGAGTATAAGGTGTACAATATATCCTCATCGCATAAAACATACCGAAATTAATATACAAGAGGGACAGAACAGCTCACTGTTCTGTTCAGAAGAACTAGACGGCGGTCTCTGGCCGCTGAATCAGAGTCAGCGGCATGGTCGATGGACGCCAAGGATGAACTGGGCGTCCAGGGACCTTGCCGTCTACTCAGGTCTGTGCAGAAAACACAGACCCGAGCTCTAAATCTTGGGTGAAATGGAGGGTCTAGGACTCGAGATAAATTCCATAAAAATGTTAAAAACCACCTAGACTCATATGGGAACACCATAGATAGGTTACATGCCTCTCTAAAAATCCTCCAAGAGATTATGGCTCGCAGAAGACCTCCTTGGGCAGTTCCAAGAAGTTGCAGAAGTGCCTCCAAGATTGCCTTCCTCCGAGCTCCTGGTTGATCTCCACGCCGAGGGGATGATGGGGAGGCCTTCCCCTATGCTTCAACTTCCTCCTTGATGCAGAAGATCTTCAAATGAACCTCCAAGGGGTCGGATTTGGGGGTTCAAAAATGGGTTTTTCTCACAGCTCGCCTAGGGTTTTTCTTTCTCACTTCTCTCCTCTTGCAAGGGTGAAGGGAAAGAGTGGGGAGAGCCATTTTGGGTTCAGACCTAAAGAGGGTCTTTCTCCCACTCACTAGGGTGATGGGACACCCTCAGAGCTGTTGGGGGACCTCCCCCAGACAGCTAGACGCCAGAATTAGGGTTGGCATCCAGGGCTGGACGCTAACACCACCTCAACGGCCTGGGGATTGATGCCAATAGGGCCTTCGGCCAGAACCCTAATTATGCAGAAAACCATGCATACCAAGCTTCTATACATGCAATAAGCATGGTATTATATTCACACTATCATCATGCAATACACACACTATTTACGTTTAATATAAACACATGTACACGTAATTATGCTATTTTAATATCTACGTAAATACGTACATACATACTCAACACAATATACACACATAAATACGAAAAATACGATGGAAAATTTGAGGGTCTTACAACCTTAGAGGTACCTTCTATGAGGAAAGAGGGACACTCCCTCCGTCATTTCTACACCGAGGACCATGACTGGGGTGAGGAGCATAGCAGCACCATCGCCTACTGGAGGGGCAGAGGGGAGTAGGTCCTGCAGCGCATCGACCTCTAGGATAGCTCGACATACTTGGTTGACTACTAGGTACGCTATGCTGGGCGACTCCGGCTGGACCGGTGCATGGTGAGTGATTTCCCCTACCGACGACTGTGGCTACTTGATTTATGATCCTAACATGCATGTGTGAATGACAAATGCCTGAGTCGGAGGCAATGAGGCTGCTGGAGGGGCGGTTGGCAGAGCAGGCCGTGGAGATGGAGAGGATCCTTGCTGAGTCGTAGACTCTGGTAAGTCACAACTCAATCCCAAATGAAAATGATTTATGGACTGACCACCTTACATGAATGCAGTGGTTGGAGCTACTGAGGGTGCAGGTGAGCGGGGACATGAGAGTGAGCTTGTCTGTGCAGCCCCCCACAGAGGATTTGGTGACCGAGCTGCGAGAGGTCTGGACCGAGCAGAGGTGAGGACTCGGGAGCTGGGGGAGGAGGTAAGACACTGAACACTACCCTTTTGTACATCTATTGATTTAGACTGATATGTGTTCTCACTTGTGTGTAGTAGTAGGGGGCGTAGGTGATGATGGCGACCTTCTAGGCACAGATGAACAGCCTGAGGCTGGAGCTGATGAGGATGGAGGGTCACCTACTTAAGGAGAGGGAGAGGGAGAGTCTGGCAGAGAGGGCTCAAGCCCAGGCTTCCGCGGATTTGGAGTTCCTAAAGAACCGGGTGCTGAGGAAGCGCCGGGAGCAACAGCGGTAGGCCAGACAGGAGACACCAATGAGGACGGGGGTCGATCTACATGTCCTTAGACGACCTCATATCCTTGGGAGACCCATCGGTGGGGCGAGGAGGACGACGACCAATGGCGTTGACAGCGACGAGACTGCCTCTCCTAGACCGATGCCGAGAGAGGGGGGAGGAGGAGGTGAGTAACTAGCGTAGGCAGAGGCCTAGCGAGGGAGAGAGGAGGGAAGAGTAAGCCTTCAGTTGTAGCCATCAGGGGTATTCCCTTGTCATGCTATGTATAGAAATTTTACCCTTCATAGTGGATCTTTCGCTTTTGTCCATCCAATGTTTGTGTTTGAATGGTTTGCTTAAGTTGTTCCTGCATTCACAACACTTAAGGGAAAAAGGTTAGTGTAGATCTGTCTTTTGCCCCATGCCTAGAAGATGTACCTTTCTTGAGATCTAATCAAGGGGCTAAAATCTAATTAAAGATAAGAACGAAATAAAATATAGAAGGAAAATATGTACATGCACATTTTAATTTTTTTTTGGTAGGAAAATAAGATATGTACGTAGTACAAATAATTATTTTTGGACATTTTTGGATTTTCTATTTTTTTTGTTTTGATTTTTATTTAGAAGGTAAAAAATATGTACATAGTACAACTATTTTTTTGACTATTTTTTTTTTGTTTTTTTTTTCTGAATGACTCTAAAACACATGTTCATCACAAGTCAAGGTATAGGGTCTTCATAATCTACTTAACCACACAACCCATAAACAAAGGGATCGTGCATGACATTGTTGACATTGGAGACTGCTCATAGTCTTCTTGATATTTTCCATTGTGGACGGTCTTATAAAACCAAATTGCCCCTACAGGGAGAGATTGGAAGAAGTGAATAGAAAGTCATGTGAGGATTTGGTTCAAACTACTTTTGGCTTCCAAGCCAACGTCCCATCCGAAAATACTTAGTTTTCAGGGATACTTTTCATCATGATTCATTGGTGGAGGCACGTATTATTTGTTACCTCCTTTATTTGGTCAGCCTTTTCTGGGTACGTACTTTTTGGTACCCTTCTTTTGACCTTTTTGGCTTTTCCTTATCATCCAGATTTGGCTTTGCATGTGTATTTTGCATTTGTATTTCTTTTTTGTTGCCCCTGTTTGTTGTAACTTTATCTTTCGGGTGAGAGTAGGGGGTCCCCTACATGTAATAATCCCCTTTCTCCAAACTTGACTGAGTAAAAAGAGAAAAGAGGTCATATTGGCTTAAGACACATCCAAGTGTACTTACGATTTCCAGGCTAACGAGCAATGCTCCAATATTGTGTGGTGTGTGAAAAGACCCTACTTTGCTATTGACCAAGTGAAAAGTAGAGTTCCAAACCCATGACATTGACCAGTGATGAACAGAGAGGCAGATTGACTAACTAAGGATATAACTTCTTGAGGTAAACTACATTCCATGGATGTGACAACTCAACTCCCTCGACGTTCACTAACCTATAGGCATTCCCCGAGTACACTTCTTTGACAATGAAAGGACCCTCCCAATTTTCTTGCAATTTGCTCCTGGGACCTGGTGCCTTAATTACCTTGCGTTTGAGGACCATTTATCCCACTTCAATTTTTCTCTCAAGAACCTTTTTTGCATAAAAACATGCAATCCTTTGACGGTAAACCTATGCATGGTCAGCATAAAAACATGGTAGTACTACATCTGATCCGTATAAAAACATGCAATCCTTTGCCACTATCATTCGTCTTTCATCTAAAAGTTCAAGTTGTGCTAATAAAGCCTCCGGGCGTTGACCAAGGTCAAGTTCGGAATCCAATTGAACTATTAGTGAAGAGACAAAGATCTCATATGGTAGTACTACATCTGATCCGTATGCCAAAGCATAGGTGGTTTGCCCTGTGGGAGTCTGGACAAAGGTGCGGTAAGGCCATAGAGCTTCAACCAAGTAATCTGGTCAATCAACGCTATTGTGAGATTTGCAAGTTTTTTTTATGATTTTTATAAGAGTTTTATTAGTAGATTCTACTTGTCCCTTACCTTGTGGATAATATAGGGATGAATGATACAACTTTATACCATATTTACCACACATGTCGCGAAGCTCTTGTAAAGTGAATTGTGGTCCATTGTCGATGACGATGTCCCAAGGCACGCCAAATCATACAAGGATGTTGCGCTTGATGAACTTGACAATTGTTGAAGCTTTGACCTCTATGAATGCTTCCACTTCAGCCCACTTTATGAAGTACTCAGTGGCAATCAGGATGAAGGATTTCTTTCGGAATTCTCTAGTTCTGTCCTCAGGCAGACCTACCACGTTGAATGCCCACATGGATAAAGGCCATGGATCCATGAGAGGGTGAAGAGAGGAGGAAGGATCATGGATCTTGTCACAATGGAGTTGGCATTTAGCATAGTTGCAAACAAAATTAGTGCCCTCTTCTTCCATGGTACACCAATAATAGTGTCTATGCAACTTTTTGGCAATTGCTCTACCATTGACATGGCCACCACATTCACTAGAGTGTGAAGTTTCAACAACATTTTGAGATTCGATCTCATTAAGACAATGGAGATAAACTCCACTAAGGGATTTCTTGTGGAGAATGCCACCTATGATCTTGTAATGCACAAAGACACGACGAATGGCCCGTCTATCAGAAGAAGTGGCATAATCTAGGAAGGATCCATCTTTAAGATAGTTTTCAATGTCAAAATACCATGGATGGCCATCATCCAGATTGATGTTTGGCTATTTTGAAAGTGCATGGACTTGAGGTGAAGGAGACTAAAGTTGATAGAAACATGGATCAACATGAGAAGGGATTCTCAATCTTTGCACGGTGACGGTTTCAGAGGATCTTCCTAGCAGGATAGGGAGAGAAGAAGGTAGGGAAGCAAGTGAATCTGTTAGGATGTTTTGAGCCCTAAGAGTGTGAACTAGGGTGAGCTTCTAAAACTGCTGGATTACACTTCCTACCAAATCTTGGTATGGTTTCAACTTAGGATCCCGAGTCTGGTACTTGCTAAGGGACTGTCAGAGTATCAATTGCAAATCACCAATTATCCTTTACTCCTTAACTCCCAGCAAAAATGCCATCTTCAGCCAAACTAGGAGTGCCTCATACTCACCCACATTGTTCGTGGCAGAGAAGTTTAATTTGTAAGCGTGCGGAATCACTACCCCTTTCGGTGAGAGAAGGACTGCCCCTATACCACTCTTTTTTTATTTAAAAGCTCCATCAAAGTAAAGTATCCATGAAGGTTCACCATCAATAATGGCTCCTAACTCTTTGTCTGGGAAGCTTTCATCGACGGGAGAACATGAGGGTAAGGGTTGGTGGGCAAAATTTTCAGCAATAGCATGCCCCTTGATCGACTTTGGATTCATGTAGGTGATGTCAAACTGATTAAGAAAACATTGCCACCTCACCAAACGTTCAGTCAAAACAGGCTTTTCCGGCAAGTACCGAATTGGGTCTATTCGGGCCAGAAGTTTCACTTCGTGACCTAGGAAATAGTCTTAACCTTCTGAGGGACCTAGACTACAGCTACACGTCTTTTCCATAGCGGTGTACCTCTTCTCAGCTTCATTGAACAACTTAGATATGTAATACACCGCTCTCTCCTTCTTCTCGTCGTCATATTGGGCCAAGACTTCTTCAGTGGAATCTTCAGTGGTTGATACATAGAGCAACAAAGGCTGACCCGGGATCGGAGATGCGAGAACTGGGAGATTGAAAAGATAACTCTTCAACTCTTCAAAGGCCTTTTGACACTTATCGTTCCAATCAAATTTAGTCGGACCCTCTAAGCATCTCATAGAAGGTCTTACAGTGAATTGAATGTTGAGAAATGAATCTCTTAATGAACTGAAGTCTGCCAATTATCCCTCTGACTTCTTTGATGTTCCTAAGAGGAGGCATGTTAATTATTGCTTTAGCTTTGTTGGGATCAATCTCTATCCCCCTCTTGCTAACAATGAACCCAAGCAACTTCCTTGAGGATACTCCGAAGATGCACTTCCTGGGGTTCATCTTAAGTTTATGCTCCCTAGACCGTTGGAGAACTACCCAGAGGACTTCAGCATGGCCATGTCGAGTTTTAGATTTAACCAGGACATCAACAACATAAACCTCCAAGTGCACATGCATCATGTCATTAAAAATTGCCATCATTGCCCTTTGATAGGTTGCTTCCACGTTCTTCAACCCGAAGAGCATAACGACATAGAATAGGTCCCCCATGGCGTTAAAGAAGTTTTCTCCTGATCTTCCTCTGCTAGATGGATCTGGTTGTACCCAGAGAAACCATCCATGAATGACAACATTTCAAAACCAGCAGTATTGTCCACTAGGACATCTATGTGGGGGAGAGGAATGTCGTCCTTAGGGAAACACGATTAAGGTCATGGCAATCTATGCTAATCCTAACCTTACCGTCCTTCATCATAGGGACAATGTCAGCTACCCATTGTGGATAAAGCACAACCCTAATGAATTTGGCTTTGTGCAACTTGTCAACCTCCTTCTTGATCTTGAGTGCAAGCTTGGGGTGCAGCCTTAGCTTTTGTTTGACAGCTTTTGCATCAGATTTTAAGACTAAATGGTGCTCGACCAAAGATGTGTCAAGCCTTGGCATGTCTTCATATGACAAGGAAAAGCCATCAGAAACATCTTTAAGGATAGCTACAATAGCTTCTTCTTCTTCTTCTTCTTCTTCTACGCTCAAGTTGGCACTAATCAAAACTACCTTTAGGGATTCTTCGGTTCCAAGGTTGATCTCTTTGGTTGGTTCATCCACAGCCATGGTTGTCTCATCAAACCTCTTGGTACCATCCACATAGGAGATCACTGGGTCCTCTTCTCCCGACCTAAGATCTTCTGGCTCAGCTTCTTCATCAAAGTCTAGCAGATACACTCCTAAACCATCATCTACTGAATCTCCTTCTACAAAATCTATTTCTACAAGAGTAGGTTTCTCAAGAAACTATGGGACTTCACTTAACTTAGAACACCTCTCAGCCAAAGCCAGAACTAATTGGGCAGAGCCTTGCCTACCCTTCTCTTTGTGAATACGTGGCTGAAAGGGACTAGACTCTTCTAAACCTCGACCTGACCCTAGACTTATGTCTAAACTACTAAGTACATAGCTATGTACAGGAGAGATGCCCTTGGATGGGCGAGTGTCAGTGCTTAAGCTGAACATAGTTGGCCCCAGGCCGATTAGAAGAAACTGGACAGAGGAAGGGTGCTCAATGGAGATCTCGCATTCCCACCATTGAAAATTGGCATTTTTTTTTTGAGTCAAGGTTAAGAGCCATATGTTGTTGACTCAAGGTTGCCACGACTGGCTAGTTGAGTATTAGAAGAATGATGGGATAGAACAGAAGAGGAAGGAAAGTAGCTGGAGCAAGACACTTGCGTGCGAGTTAAACCCCAGCTGAGGAGGAAAAGGATGAAGGTGGGGATAGAGATGGAGGATCGGAGTTGGAACCAAAGAGTGAAAGAAGGTCAAAGTTCTCACAAAACTCATCCACCTCAGCAGCTTCCTCTTCTTCCTCACTCTTACTCTCACTCTCTAAATTAGGCACTTCTTCTATAACAGGTTCCCTTGTCCTTGGTTGAATGGGTCCCTTGACAAAATGTTCCTTCAGGGTCTAAGTGAAAGGTGTATGGGGTATGAAAGGATCTAGATGAATAAGGTCAGAATGAAATCCCAAACCGGCCCTTGCTAACAGCCTTCTCACTTGGACACTACTGAAGGGACCTTGCTTCTCTCTCCCCAACCCTCGGCCATCAATATATCCTACCTTTCCCATCACCTCCCAACCTTTTTGTAGCACCCTGGAAAATTTAGCAGGTTAAAATTTTGAATAAATGGAAATAAAAAAATATCATAATTATTGTAACGGTAGAACTTATGTACCACTATCATACGTGAGAAAACACATCGGAAAATTCCCTAAAAATTATAAATGAACCCCAAACATTATCCCTAAGTGTTCCATGAAGAAATTCATGCAATGAAAAATCCGATTGACCAAGTGTACGTCGCAATGCGACTGATTATCCAAATTAAGAAACTAAGTCAGAAAACCGTTAACACGGAAATATGACACGACCATAAATTAAATAAACACGTATATTGATGACCCATTATTGATGTTGGGCCAATGGATCACTTTTGGCCCAAGAATCAAATGGAGCATGAAAAATACCCATAAATTCGCAATCCTAATTGAGCTGAAAATGGAAGGAGGTAATTAGGGCAAACCCCAAGGCAATTAGCCTTTCTTGGCAACCCAAATTCGTGCTTAACCATGGTGGGAGGTTTCCTAAAGCCTCACACACTCTATTGGGGTGAGAAATCCTTAAAATAAGGAAGGTGGAATGCTAGAACCGCACCTTGCCTTTCCTTCACCCAAAGGGACGTCCAAAACACACTAGATGTATATATACATGCTATGAAACCCTAGGGGACGAAAATACACATTGTTGGGGTCGTGGGAGGCTGTTCTTGAGCACCCAAAGGAGGAGGAAACCGCCACAACTCGGAGCTTCTTCCATGCTGCGTTCTGCATCAACCTGTGCAGAAAGCTCATCTTGGAGGCGACCAAAGGTAGGCCAAAACTTAACCAAATATTGCAAGGCTTATACGCCTGGAATGAGGATCGAGTCTAGTTCCTAATCCCATTGGTTTGACTATTTTTCATTGAGTAGATCAGGTGCAGTAAGCGTTCTCCTGCAAGTGGTCTGAACACGGGTTTTCTAGGAAAATGTGACTTCTTCAACCCAAAAGGTAGGCAATCTCGGGCCAAATCCTAATAAATCATATAGCAATGTGTAGAGCATCAAGTCTACTTTCATGTCCAAGTGGTATCATCGAATATCATTGAGTATATCTCGAGTTATAAGCGTTTTTCCAAAGTCGTGCATGTTAATTGCATTTTATGTTTGCGTGGATTCGTTGCTCATCCCGAGGCTGTTTTGAATGATTCCAAAACCACAGTTCTTTCCTATTTCATGTTCCCAACATGTTTCATGTTGACACTTTTGTCCCAAACACCATAGATTATAAGTTATAAGCGTTGCATGGATTGAGCACTTGTTTTCTGCATTTTTTGGCGTTTTTGGGTTGAAGGTTGAATCGCGTCCTGACCAAACGACGCGGTTCATGGGGCTGGTATTGTGTCAGCTTCTGCTGCCATGATTACCTTAAACGCGTACACCCATGGAGACATGATTTGGGCGTGTCCCGTGCCTCAAACTGTGGGCCGTTGACCTGTTAGAAGACCTCTGAAATGCGACGAGTAAGGCCGCCGCGATTCAGCTGGTTTTCCCGCCCAATAATTTTGGAGATTTTTATATTACTTTTTTAGAGGAATTTCATGAATGCGTCGGGATACCTTGACGTGATTCAATGTTAAACGCGACCACATAGGTGGACGCGATTTATCTTCTTCACAGTAAGTCTTGTTTCGACTGTACACATCGTTATGAAATGCGACCACTGTGTCAGACACGTATTTGAAGGCCTATCCGAGACCTATTTTTATAGTGTTCAATGTTAGTCTTGCATGATACATTATTACGATGCATGGTACAGTCCGTCTAATGACCTAAAAGCCAGCAACCCATGTTAAATATGTAACGATGTGAAGACTATTCTAATTGTTCATTTAATGCTATGATCTATTCTTGCAAACTATTGATTGAATCATCTATTGTCCTAGCTTGTTAATGTGATTAATTGCTATCTTAAAATATTGCAAACCATGTTTAGTTAATTGCATAGTTACATCTCATGTTAGCATGTTAATCGTTTTCTACAAGTTTAAAACCGATGGATTGTGGATTGAGATACATACATCACTATACACTTGCACATCTAGGCAGCCCTTTCTTGGGGGATTGGAAGCTCTCTGTCAGTGATTCCGTATTGGCAGACTAGCGACCTTTCTGCTAAGACCTCCGTAATTCTCTGTACTCTGTGGATTCCCTCATGGAGACCGAGTTGGTTGTACCATTGAAGTTCCCTGGAGATAGCGTGCACTTCCTTTCTTCTCTTGTTCTCGTGAGTGTGATTTATAATCTAGACTTAAGCCATTGATGTAAAGAGTGAACTAAAGTATAAATTACACCGTTATGCTGTCAAAATTATCTCTTGACCATTGCTATCATGGAATCATGTTCACATTACTTACTACTTGCTTTCATCACCATCATGAACATGACATTACACATGCTTACATCTTGAAACTCTTATTGGCCATTAATGACTGTGGATATCTACATTTAAAATGAAATGAGATGCTGACCAGGCACGAAGAGTGTCCAAGGGCTCCAGTCTGTAGACACGCGAATTTGGCTCCCCCGCGGGTAAATTTCATATTGCGCCATAACGCCACAAAAGGCATTCTTTTTGCCTCGTAAGAGTGTTTTTCCAATATTTCTGGAACTTGCCCGCTTCTTCTCGGTGCTTCCCCAAGGGGGTTTGGTCGCATGAGAAGGGACTCAGTGATGGAATAGCGACTATCAATTTTCGTCGCTAATCTGTCGCTATATAGCGACAGATGTCGCCAATCCACCGTCGAAATTTAAGCTTGCGACGGAAACGGGGGCGCAGCTAATCTGTCGCCACTCAGAGATGGATTGGCGATGACACAATATCCGTCGCTAAACAATTCTTTGATTAGCATCCGTTATAGTGGCCACTTTTCTGGGAAGCACATTGAAAAGCGTCCGGGGATGTGGACGCGATTCAGGATCCTTGTTGCGACGGCTTCAGCAGACACATTTATGAGCACATGTTTTAATATAATTGCATCCTGCCGCCCAGATGCGATTCAAAGTCAAAAAGGCTACGCCTGCGAAGTCGTCGCACATAAGGTTGCCACGTCGTGTAATCATGAGAAAATCCTGTAATCGTGTTGTGTCAGTGGACACGATTCAGAAGGTCAAATCTGAGCATTTATGAGCCGATTGCCATGAAACCATGCAAGTCTGAATCACGGCGGACCAGGCAGACGTGATTTAAGTCACGGCGGCTTGGACCGACGCGATTCAGAAGCGTAGCTCAGGCTACAGCCATCATGCGCTGGTCACATCAGTTTGACTTTCTTAATTGCGGCCTGCCTCCCGGACGCGATTCAATTCATAATCGCGGCTTCCTATTTGGACGCGATTCAAGAATCTGTTGCATATAAATAGACCCCCGAGAGTAGCCATTTGATCCAGTCCCCACTACCCCGGCGGAGCCCTGCCGGATTCTTCTCGTGACTTCCCCACGGCGGAGCCCTGCCGGACCGGCGACTAGACACCCTCGGAGTTCGGAGCGCCGTCCACCATTCCACATACCGGAGCGAGGCGGGAGGAGCACGATCTTCCTCCACTTCCTCTTCCATTCCGGAAACACCGCTACGCCATCCACTCTCAAGGAAGCACCCCTCCCCTTTCCCCCTTCCGTCTTTCTTTTCGTCTCCTCCGGGCCCCACGAGGCCCTTCTTTACTTTTCACACACACACACATGCATGCATGCACACACACACATACCTATTCTTAGGGGTTTAAAAACCACCACTTAAGGTGTGTCCTTCCCCATGTCATTCATTTATTTCATTTATTTTTAGAATTTGTATACTGCACATTCGGCTAATCCCCTCTCATTTTCTTTGTCTTTTGCAGGGTAATCATTCGGAAAACGCCCTCTACTACGGTCGGCCGTGTTCGTAGAGGAAGAGAGGACCCACATCATCCCCGCGCAATCTCCCCACTAAAAAGGTACACTCATGATCACTCTTCCACCCTGCACCCTTCGCCGTGCATCTCCCTTCGGCACCCTCGCGTGCCTGGCAATCACGATATTTTTATTTTATTTTCTTTTTCGCCATCCACTCCATATCACACACACCCCACATAAACACTATTCATTCCCGCTCTTTGTGGACCGGAAACGGTATCTACACAGTCTAGCCCCAATGACGGAGAGTCATAAATATATTTTAACCATGGGGTATAAAGATTACTGGCGTTGCATCAGCACTGGGAGTACTTGCGTGTTGAATACTAGATACAATAACCACATACACGTGTCCTAGTGTGCATTTCAAGGTGGATCTTTCCTTGGTGTACATTAGTGTCTTCGTGCTTGATTAGTGTTACATGATCGTGCTCGTGCGTGCTTGCTTGCTTGCATGATATGGCCATCCTGCAATTATTGCAATTTAAAGTGATATCTTGCGTGCTTGTTGCATGCCTCCCTATTGAGTACTTCTTGCTCGTTATATCATTCTAGATCTTGCTCTATCATGATCACTCTATCTAGCTTGTTTCATGTATCATGTTTTAATGAGTTTTATTTGTACTTACATATCATGATATTCATCGTGCTTACCTAGTTCTAAATTGCTAATCACTTATATCATTGCCCGCACATTGAGATATAAATCTTACTAGTGGGCTAGTCTGCTCATTCCCTACTTTTAACCATTCTAGGTGATTATGAAATACAAGAAGAGGAGCAAGTCGAGGATGGGAATGCGTCCGATTGATGAGCGTTCCAATACTTGAGTCTATCTATAGTTAGTTTGTTTTGAGTGTTAGAACAATGTAGTAGGAAGTGAGGTATTATGTATTTTTCCTTTTATTGAGTCTTAGACCTGTATTAGTTCATTTGAAACAAGGAAATGATATTTGAATACAATTTCCATTGAGTTCAATATTTGGGCCCTATTATGATGTATGTGGTTATACGCAATTAGTGGTTGCTAGCTAGAGGCTTATTTGCCAACTGTTCACGTCTTGAAATATCGACTCGTATTATCTGAATTAATATCGACTGTGTAATTCTCGAGACGTGACACTTTCCCTTGAGGACATGAGAACATTTCAAACTCTTCGATCATGGGGGGGGGGGGATTGGTTCAAAACAAGGGAAGATAGGAAATCAATGATTGACATTATGGTTATCTTCCCCTTGTCTGGAATGAAGAGATGTGGCATCTGCTCTGATGTGATAGAATTGAGGGTTTCTACGGTAGGGATGCTCTTGATTTTGATAATCTGCCCATTGAATGGAAACTTGAAGCATTGGTAGGCGGTGGAAGGGACCCCTAAAGTTTGTTCTAGCCAAGGACGGCCGAGAATGGCCTTATAGGCTGGATTGACATCCAAGACAAAAAATTCAGAAGACATGGTGACGGGCCCTATCTCCAGTTGAAGAGCAATCTTTCCTTTAGCAACCCTGTTCGAGTTGTCATAAGCAGAAATAGTAGAGCATATCTGTAAGGTCTCGGGTCTTAGTGGATTCTTATTGGGTCTTGTAGAGGTTCTGTTATGGTTGACGACAAGGGATATTGTCGTTGACTTGGGGTTGACGGCCAGGGGCTAGACGTTGACTGGGTGTTAGCGTCCAGAGATATGGACATTTGTCGTTGAATTTGACGGCAAGCGGTCCGGACGTCAACCCATTGGCGGTTCAAATAGGCGGCGAGGGATGTGGACGTCTATTTGTCGCGCCTGTAGAAATAGGGCAACCCGAGAGCAGAAGCTTTTTCTCTTTCTTTCCACTCTTTCCCTCCACTTCTGCCTTTGTCTGTTTCCACTGCTTCTGATGGTTGATGGGAGTTCGTGGGAAGGCCCTGGTACGTGTGGCGGTGTTAGATCAAGCGGGAAACGCAAAGATTTGGTGTAATTCGCATGGAGACTTCAAGGGGTTCCGACGCTATTGGTGGCTGTTTGGGAGTTTTTAAGGCGTTCTGAGGTAGGGACTTAACCCCTTTAACCTTCTTAAACAGATTAGCATGCTTATTTGTGTAGATTAGTATGCTAATTGCATTTTAGGGTTGGGTTATACCATGCCGGGATTTTGGTTGTTTTGGGTGATCCAAGTGTTGGATCGTTTATTTCCGAAGTTCTGGTAGTGTTAGAAGATGTGAGGAAGTATTTCCCTCCATCAACAGGTGTTCTGATTGGATGATTTTACCCAATTGGACTGACCCGGCGCTGTTCTGGGTCTAGGGGACTGAAGAACTTAACGTCCACATCTGTTGACGCTGAGATCTTCAGAGCTGATATAAACGACAAGGTCGATTACCATTGATTAAGGGTTAACGGCATTGTGAGTACCGTCTACATCAATATTGGCGACAATCGATGTTGCCGTTAATATCATGTGTCCCAGCAGGCTTTGGTCCTGTTTTGTGTTTCAAGGTGTTGATGTGTGATATCCGCCCTGTTAACACATTCTGCAAGGCTTAGAGTGTGGCTCCGCCTGTGCATATGCGTAATTAACTGTGTCGTGACGAGACATGAGGTGTCCGTCCTTTGTACGGTGTTTCAGACGTTGAGAGTGTTACCGTCTGTACTCACGTTGAGTTACCGTGCTACTGTTTCTGCTTGTCACCTGGACACTGTCTAGATGACCGACGTGTGGGGGTCCTCCATCGGTGAGCCAGGACGTTGAGAGCGTCTCTGTCCTGTGCGTACTCCTTGTGGTGGTTTCGAGCCGGTCTCCGTGGAGCCCCTTCTCTACCGCTAGGGTCAGGCGTAGGGGGAAAACCGGTCGTGGACCAGACGCGAGAGAGAGCGTCTGTAGTGTGCACACGTGGCTAGGGTTGAGAGCCTCTGTGGTGACGGGACGCTGAGCCACATACCCTAGCTGAGTCCTACTTACTGTGTGTGTGTGAGTGTGTGTGTTACTGAGCCGTGAGGTTTACAGTTTTGGGTTGTGATGCGACGTGTATTTACTTTCTATTTTTACTTTCCGCACTTTAGTACTGTTGCCGGTGGGGGTTACTTTTCCCTACTGGGACTCTTTTCTTAAGACTCACTCCCCTTCCTTTCAGGTGGGTCGTCGTCGACTCCCGTTCCAGGCGAGTCTAGCCACTCCGGTGTTGGTGTACCCTAGCTGCAGTGAGTAGTACTTTTTGTTGTACTTCTGTACTCTTTACATGCCCAGACTCTGAGTTGTACATGTTATGTTTCATGTATAGTGGAATTTTACAGCTTTACATGGTGTGTATCTTCTTATATATAGTCTCCTCGGATGTTCACTTTTTACCCTTCCGAGCTTGTCTCGTGGGTTAGCGGGTCAGAATTCGGGTTACTGGTTACTTACTGGTAATGCGGATTCTGGGTCGTTACAATATCCTTTCCAAATTATCTTCCCCAAAACCTAGTTGCTTAAGAGTCTTCATCGGACAAACATTGATGGATGCTCTCGTGTCTATAAGAGTGGAGTCTACTGACACCCCGTTGAGGGTGACAGTTAAATAAAGAGGAAGTGAACGACACTCAGGAGCTGCAAGGTCTTTGTCCAAGAATTAAATGGAAGGCCCTTGGGTTAGGGAAAGAATAGCATTGGTAACCCCACTCGCATGGTGATCGTCATTGACCATGATCTTTTGGAGGAATTGGAGAAGAGTGAACTGGTCAGATGGTGATATTCAAATCAACATTAAGATAGAAACCCTTGCGAGAGTCTTATCCAAGTGCTGAAGAATATCATACTCAGTGCTAGCGGGTGGCAGAGTTCCACTATTCTCCTCATCTTGCAATGGCCGTGCGGGTGGAGGAACAATGCGGTTTCGGAGGGTGACATTAAGGTTCTCCTGAGACTTAGGGAGGATGAGCTGGAGGGGTTGGGAGCCAAAGATGGCCGACTCTTGGATAGGTGGAGTGCGGACAGACTGAATATCCTGGTGGGCAGGTCTGATGAGTAATAAGGGCCGCTCATCTAGGACCCCCCCCCCCCCCCCAATGTTGTTCTCTCTTCACAAACCGAGGAGGTCCTACATGTGTCATGGTGTTGACCTTGTTCTGAGACTTAGAGGTGGACAGGTTGTTATTCTTTTAGAGGTTGGGGAGGGGGTTTTGGACTATACCTAAATCCCTTCTTGTCTGTCTAGACGTAGCAATGGCTACTTTGACATCATCCTAATTGATTCTACCTTCATCATTCATGTCGAAGACACAAACAGTTGTGGATCTCGTGACGAGGGGCCCTATGGTAGGGACAATACTTTGAGGTGTCAGCCCTAGGATGTACACCTTCCTTCTATGGTGGATGTTGGATGGCATTACAAGACATGAGGGCGAAGAAGATGTTCCCAAGGGATTCGGGGAGAGCGGGATAGTGGGATCTCTTGGGACCTGGCCAGGTGTAGCTAGAAGGTGGGGGAATAGCTGAATAAGGCTTGGAAGAAAATGATGGGAATTCATGGGAATTGGAGGTGGAAGTAAAGGTGGAAGGTTTGTTAGCAGGTCTCAATGGCTGATTGCAGGTACTAATGGACTCATTGATGGCCACCTCCTCAATGGTAGGTGTCAAGGGAGCCTTACGTCCCTTGAGCTTCCCTTGAAAGAATGGTGGGAGGGAGGAGTCTATGATTTGGGTTTGAACCACTCTACCTCGGTTATAGAGATGTGCAAAGGAGGGACACTCACTAAGCATCAAGATGGATTTGAGCAAGGGAGTGGTGTTGTTCACAATCATAGTGATGGCCTGGGACTCCAGAATAAGGAAGTCGGCTCTTGAGGCAATGGCCCTCCAACGGTTGGCAAAGGTGACAAAGTCTTCCTCCATCTTCATCTTTCTACCACCAAGCCATAGAGTGTGGGCACTTGGGTGGCCATGTATGCAAAATGAGAGATGAAGCGTTGGGAGGCAATGTCGAAGTTAAGAAGATCATATGTAGGTAAGGAAGTGAACCACCTTAAAGTCTCCCCTTCTAACGATTGTTGGAAAAGGTTAACCATGAGGACCCAATCATATAGACACCAATGAGAGTCCATGAGAAAGCCGGCAAGATGGAATTGAGGGTCGGAGGTCCCGTCATACTTGCGGCACTTCAGGGCCTTGAAACCTGGGGGAAAGTAGGTGTTTGGGAGCTTGCACTAGTTTTGATGACAGTGGGGTTTAGATAGGGACAAAGATTTAGACAAAAGCTTCCTAACAAAACCATCCATTTCGGATTTGGAGACAAATTTAGATTGAGTGGGGGGTGTGGGTTAGACATAAGGTGGATAAATGGCAGGAGGGGTTGGAATGAGAGTTGGTGCAGGAGGAGTGGTGAAAAAGGTGGGGATGGGGACTCTGGATTGAGTGACAGGCCTCGGAATGGGCTTGGATTGAGAAGCCTTAAAGGGAGAAGGTGAAGAGGTGGAAGCTCTCGCTCAAAATGTTTGCTTGGAGAGTATAGAAATGATGTCCTCAGGCGAGTAGCCGGACAAAAGATGGGAGAGTTCAGGGTCATCTTGAGCTTCATGTGCGTAAGTGGGATTGACCCTTAAACTCACCTCCTCATTATCAACTTGAGAGGATGATTGGACTGACTCTTTAGGATGAACATTAGAATTGACCATTCTGACAAACTCATCATTTAGGTTATCATCATATTCAAAAGCCGGATTGTTAGACATGCAGATAGAATTCAACCAAGAGTCCATTAGCAGAAAACCTACTAATTTTTAAGATGATTAGGCCAATTAACTACACTGTTATGAGAAGAAATATGAATTTCTACACAAACAATGTTGTCAAACAACGCCCAAAAATCTTTTAAATATTGCAATGGTGTGCTAATTCAACTTGTAAAGGCCAATTCTCTCACTTCTCACTCAACACCGGGTAAATGGGCTAGCTACCTGGGAGGCTGAAGGTCCTCTTGCTCCGTACCATGAGGAAATCTACAGAATTTAGGGACTTATGGAGTTCTTCTTGAAACCAATCTGATTTACTCGAGAGGGAATCTTTGAGTAAGAGATTGTAAATCAAGAAAGGGGTTATCCTAAAATGTGCGGGGAGGCTAGAAAAGATGAGAAATGAGACCCACCTCGTGACTGAAAACCAACAAGAACCAAAGAGTGACTAGACAAAAGAAAACAAAAGGAAAATAAGACAAAAATAGCTTCTGTAAAAGTAAATGGCAACACAGATGACGTTAAGTTCTTTAGCAGCAGGTAGACGGTAGGGCTGATGGACGTTAAGATGAAGTTGACGGCACAGGAAGTTGACGTTAATAGAAACTAAATGACACAAGGCGTGAACGTTTACCTGTATGGACGTCAACGACGATGGACATCTGCCTATCCGCAGAATGAACCTTCACCAACTGTGGTGAGCAATGTCGGTCCCAACGTGATTGCCAGAGGGGAGCTGTAGACATTTTGTTATGGTTGATCAACACCTGTGCCTACGCCTGCTCTCGGGGGATGTGCGTGGCAGCTCGTCCCATCCTCCTTTCTTTGTGTTGACCCTCAAGTTGATCGAGGAAGGATAGAAGAGATCAAAGGCACTAGTAAGCCAATGATAAAGATGTGATCGCCAGAGCCTTACCTATGCCCAAGGAGGAGTTTAGATCATGCCGACGACGTGGCCTTGTGAGCGGTTGATGGCGGGGATGTCGACTTTCTTCCCTTCACCCTGCCAAAAGGAAGAAGCTCCGCAACATTGTTGAAGGTGTTCCTGAGACCAAGAAATCTCTATAAGACTCTAACATAGCGTAGTGATTGCTTAGAAGTATAGGAAAGTGAGCCAAAAGGTGAGCCCCATACCGTTTGCGGGCTTGAGAAAAGGGGTGGCTAAATGCTATGACCACCATTCTTCCCTCCGTTTTTGGTTTGGAAAACCCCTTTTAGGTGTGTGGGAGTGTGCACTATGTGCTTGGTGTGTGCGTGTGAAAAGTGAGTAGCATGCAAGACTAAGAAAGGAAGGGAGAAAGAAGAAGGTGATGATCATCGTTGGTAGCTGTTGTGGCTACTTGGTGGGCTCCTCCAACTCATGGTGAAGCCTCCAGGACAATCCAAATGATGAGAGACAAAAAGCAAAGCAGAGGTGGAAGCTCTCAAGGCACTGAAGCTCTTTTCTCTCTCTTTTCTCAAGTCACTAAAGCTCTAACTCGTCCAGCATCTCCCCCCCTCCTAAGAAGGCCAAGGAGCTTCATATATAGACAGTAAGGGTGGTGCTTGGGAGAATTGTATCCTCAAGTGTGAGAAAACACATTTGCAAAAGTGGCAATCCATGTAGAAAGTGAAGGCCAATGGGAAGAGGCCACATGGGACTTTTTACTGGGTCAAGGGAATGCCAAGGTGGCCCATTTGCCCGTTGGGAATGGTCCCATGCGCGACTTGGATGAGGTAGGTGTGGAAGTGGGCGAGATACCTGGACAGTTTTGTAGAACAGGTAAACCAAGGTTGACATCAATCGATCCCGCTGTCAACCTCATGCAGACGTCACACTATGTTGACATCAACTGAAGTTAACATCAAGGTACCATGCCATCAACATGGGGTAAACGACAATCGATGTTGACGTCTACATGGGATCCGAGGAGAGTCAACAAGGAGTCATACAAGGCTTAATGGGCCAATGACCAACACGGGGATGGGCCAAATCTCGCTTGTACAGATATCAGACTTCGACTTTCTTGGAGTCAGAGTGCTTCTCTAGTAGTAAGTGATAACAAAGACTTCGATTGTATGGAAGTCAGAGTAAGTATCATGCTTTGACTATGGATAGACTTCGACAGTAGCGAAGTTGGAGTAGAATCAATAACAATCGATATTAGACTTTACTTTTGTTGGGTTTACATGTGTTATGTTTGTTTTTGATGATGACTAATCCAAATTAATGTTATGAGCATAATTGAAACATGATCAAGCAAATGATAATTAAGACAGAACTTCTCAAGTGATTGTCTAAATGTTCTTTATATCTCACTAGCAATGCTCTTAAATGTAGGTGTGAGTGTAGCAAGACAATGTACCAAATTCTAGAGTAAAAAACTAAAGAAAGTCACATTCAACAAGTACCTGTCGACAGACCCACAAGTCCTTGTCAACAGCTACACACAGGGAGATCAGACAGGTTTCAAGACAAGTGTACCTATCGACAGATCCAAATATCCTGTCGACAGATACACACAGGAAATTGTTTCCCGCAAGGCCAGTCTTCTGGATTTTGCAAACCTGTCAGCACCTGTCGACAAATGCATAGTTTGCTGTCGACAGACGAAGAGAAGATCTCAGTTCCGAGATTTGGACATGTTTCCAAGTCGGGTGTTTCCTTCTACCACGACTCTCCATACTTAAACACCCATATATAAGGAATGTTTTGAAGGTATTTTTCGTACAGAAGCAGCCACCATACAAAACCCTAAGGAAATCCAAGAGAAAAACTCTCTCTCTACTGCTCTGCTTCAACACTCCATCTAGAACAAAGAAGAACAATCTTCTGAACGAAGTTAAAGCTGGTTCGTTTGTGATTCAAGCTTCTCCATCAACTGATACCTGTCAAGACAAAGTTTGAAGTTCATCTGGATGACCATCCTGAAGAGTTTCATCTCAGGATTTGATTCTACAACTCTGAACTCTTCTCTGTCTCTGTTATTCATACTCAGTGTGTGTGTTGGTGGGTCAAGTGTCTCTTGTGCTTGATTTACGTGGGTCATGTTGTTCTGATCGTGTGTTAACATCAGACAACGTGAGTGTGTGTGTTGTAGTGGTTTGAACTCCTTGATAAGCAGTCCTTCTGCGTGTGTGTGTGGATGGTGGACGTAGGATACACAAGTTGTGTACTCTGAACCACCTTAAATCTTCGTGTCTTGTGGTTTGCACGTTTCCAAGATAGATGATTGGTAGGGACACTGATTCTACACACGTTAGATAGACTGTTCATGTTCTGTTCACAACAAGCAAACTAATTGCAAGTCGAACTAATCTTGAATTTGTTTAAGAGTTCGATAAGTTTGTGTTTTCATCGAAAAGAAGGCAACTGTGGTTAGAGTTTGTTGTAATCTATTCAACCCCCCCCCCCTTCTAGATTACCATATTGGATAATTCCGCACGTCTTTCAAATGGTATCAGAGCCAGGTTTCTTCGATTTACTGTCTTAATTGTTTGATCTTACGATCAAGAGATTCTCGATCTCATGGAATCTAACAAGGGGTATATGGCTGAGGGACATTCAGTGACCAGGCCACCCTTCTTTGATGGCACTGATTATCCTTATTGGAAATATCATATTCAGGTGTTTCTGAGAGCTCAAAATTATGAGCTTTGGAAAATTGTCCACAAAGGAGCGTATGTACTGCACGAGGATGAAGATACGTGGACAAAGGACCAAATTGCTAAGGTAACTCTCAACTAGAGCACACTGAACATGATGCAGTGTGCTGTGCACCCCAAGGAATATTCAAGAGTCTCCACATGCACTTCAGCAAAAGAGATGTGGGACAAGCTTGAACTCATCTACGAAGGTACGTCTGAGGTAAGGGAAACCAAAGCAAGCATGCTAATATCTGAATATGAAATGTTTAAAATGAAAAATGATGAAACCATATCAGATATGTTTGCTAGATTCATGTTAATAATCAACAGGCTGAAAGGTCTTAAGAATGAATACTCAGAGAGTGACTTAGTTAGGAAGATACTTCGGTCTCTTCCATCCTCATGGAATACTAAGGCCACTGTCATTGAGGATTCAAAAGATCTTTCAAAGATGAAGTTGGATGAATTAATTGGTTCCCTGATGACATATGAAATAAATGTGAAAAGAAAAGAAACTGAAGAAAACCCAAGAAAGTCAATTGCTTTAAAAGCATCCAATAAAAATTCTTCAAGTTCCAAAAAGGATGTTCAACAGGAAAGTGATGAAGATGGAATGTCTAGTCAGAGTGAGAACGATGAAATGGCAATGCTCACTAGACAGTTCAAAAAATTCCTTAAGTTCAAAAGGAAAGGCTCAGGTAACTCCAAATCCTTTCAGAAGAAAGACTTTTCAAATAAATTTGAGTATAACAAAAAATCTGACATTGTATGCTATGAGTGCAAGAAACAAGGGCATATGAGAGGAGAATGCCCGGAGCTCAAGAAAAAACTCAAGAAAGAAAAATTCATCTTCAAGAAAGCCAAGGCAATGTTGGCAACTTGGAGTGATGAAGACGAAGTTGAGGATACACAAGAAGCCTCTGGAGATGAAGAGATTCAATGCTTAATGGCAAGAAGTGACGACTCCAATGAGGTAAATTCTTCCTTTGAAAGCTATACTGTTGATGAGTGGGATGAAGCATACACTATCTTATTTGAAACATTTTGTGAATTCAAGTCTGAAAACAAAGCACTGAAAAAGAAAATCAACTCTTTTGTTCATGGCACAAACAATAATGAACAAATTGCAGCCTTAAATAAAGAGATTGAAATGATGAAAATTGATGAAGAAGCTCACAATAAGGAAATGGACTGTCTGAAAATAAAATTGCAAGAAATTCAAAAGGAAAAGGAAAGCCTAAACAACTCTCTTGAATGTCTTCAAAATGAACATCTAGAAACTAAGAAAAAGTTGGAACAAGCTGAAAAATATCTAAATGAAAAATCTGAAGATCTTACAAGATTTGTTAAGGGAAAGTAAAATCTTGATGCAATTTTGGGATCAAATACATTTGTTCCAAGCATGGAATTGGGTATCAACCTGTAAAACAAAAGAAAATAGGACAAACATTGATAACTTCCTTTGCTGATCCTAGTCCAAGTACAAGCAAACAAGTCCCTTCCAAGAACAAGAAAAATAAAGCCAAGGGTAAGCAACAACAACCCAAACAAAATCATTCAGGTGTTCAAAAGAAAGAGCACTCTATCGACAGGCTCAATGGAAGCTGTCGACAGGTCTGGAAGAAGGTTGCCAAGGGTCAGTTAACCAGGCAACCAAAAAGGAAAATTCAAATGAATGGTCAACAAAATAACAAACTAACTATTTTGAAAAATTCTCCATCTTGCAATGTATGTAAGAAATTTGGTCATAAACAAAATCAATGCTGGAATAAACAGAAATGCAATCAAATATGGATTCCAAAGCATTTACTCTTTGGCATGAATGATACACTGGGACCCAAAGTAATTTGGGTACCAAAACCTCTTATCTGATCCATCTATGCAGGAATGCCTAGCAGCCCAAAATCAAAACAAATGGTACTTGGATAGTGGCTACTCTAGGCACATGACGAGTGACAAAGACAAATTTTGTTTGCTAGTGGAAAAAGACGAAGGTCAAGTTGTCTTTAGAGGTAACAATAAAGGTCAGATCATTGGCATAGGTAAGGTTGGTAAGTATGTCTCTAACTCAATAGACAATGTATTGTTAGTTGATGGTCTTAATCATAATTTGCTTAGCATAAGCCAACTGTGTGATAAAGGTCATAAAGTTGTTTTTGAATCAAATTCATGTCAAATTGTTGATAAGGAAATAAGAAGTCTTAAGATTTCTGGAAAAAGGGTGAACAACATTTATCTAGTTGATTTAGATGATCCAGAAAATGAAAATTTGTGTCTTGTTGCAAATAAATAGGATGAGCTTACTTTGTGGCATCGCAAGCTCGGCAATGCAAGCTACAATGTCTTGCACAAGATCATGAGGCGAAAATTGGTGAGTGGACTTCCTGAAATTTCTTTCAATAAGAATGAAAGTTTTTGTGATGCATGTGCACAGGGAAAACAAACCCGGAAATCATTCAAATCAAAAGCACCAGTAAGCACATCTAAACCTTATGAACTGTTGACATGGACCTTTTTGGACCTACTAGAACTCAAAGTCTCAATGGCAAACGGTTTGGTTTTGTCATTGTGGATGACTTTTCTAGGTTCACTTGGGTCAAATTCTTGGCACACAAAAATGAAGCACTTACAGTCTTTAAAGATTTCTTTAATAAGATTGAACATGGAAATGTTCATAAGATATGCTCAATCCACACTGATCACGGGGGAGAGTTTAATAATAACTCTTTTTTCTGATTTTTGAAGGCACCAAGGGATATACCACATGTTCTCCTCTCCAAGGAATCCAGAACAGAATGGAGTAGTGGAGAGAAAGAACAGTACATTGGTGGAAATGTCTCGCACTCTTCTGGTTGAAAGCCAACTCTCAAGGAGTTTTTGGGCAGAAGCGGTGAATACTTCATGCTATATTCTCAACAGAGCTATGGTAAGACCTGTAATGAAGAAAAACCCCTATGAACTGTTAAAAGGTAAGAAACCCAGTATTGGGTATTTAAGAGTCTTTGACTCAAAAGTGTTTATACATAACAATGATAAAGTTGATTTAGACAAGTTTGAAGCCAAAAGTGATCAAGGTATATTTCTGGGATACTCAGGACACTCTAGAGCATATAGGGTGTTTAACAATAAGAATAAAACTATGGAAGAAACTCCACATGTTGTTTTTGATGAGTATCATACAAAAACTGACATTTCTAATTTACATAGGAATTATGATGGAAATGAAAGAACAACTCTTGGGGAACTACAAGCAAAAGCAAAAGGAAGTTCTAAAGTAGTTTCCAAGACTAATAGTGGATATCTTCGCAGGTACAATGATGAAGATGATGAAATACTGTTCAACAAAAAAGATGATGAATCTAAAGAAGATCCACAAGAGGAATAGCCTCAAGGTGAAACTCCTCAAACCAACCCTCCACAAGCTCACCTTCCTCAAGTCCAAGATCAACCCGGCCCGTCAACAATCACAAATGTGAGGTACTCCGAAGATCACCCACTTGATAATGTGATAGGAGATGTAAATGATTCAGTTCAAACTAGGTCTAAGGTTAGACAATTAGTTGAACAAGATCATTTAGCTTTTGTATCTCAAGGGGAACCTAAAAATGT
The DNA here is from genome assembly GCA_014218235.1 of Colocasia esculenta. Classification (NCBI taxonomy): domain Eukaryota; kingdom Viridiplantae; phylum Streptophyta; class Magnoliopsida; order Alismatales; family Araceae; genus Colocasia; species Colocasia esculenta. The sequence continues at coordinate 94,084,316 of CM024755.1, read as the reverse complement.
TGAAGAAGCTTTAAAAGAAAATTCATGGATTGATGCTATGCATGAGGAACTTGGTCAGTTTCAAAGAAATAATGTCTAGAGTTTAGTTCCTAGAACCCCTGAGATTTCTGTCATAGGCACAAGATGGGTGTTTAAGAATAAACTAAATGAAGAAGGTAAAGTGGTGAGAAATAAGGCTAGACTGGTAGAAAAAGGATACAGTCAAGAATTTGGTGTACACTTTGAAGAATCCTTTGCCCCTGTAGCTAGACATGAAGCAGTTAGAATTTTGTTAGCATATGCATGCTCAAATAAGTTCAAACTTTTTCAAATGGATGTTAAAAATGCTTTCTTGAATGGCTACATCAAAGAGGAAGTATATGTTTCTCAACCACCTGGTTTTGAAAGTTCTGAAATGCCTAACCATGTTTACAAGTTGCACAAAGCTCTTTACGGTTTGAAGCAGGCACCTTGAGCTTGGTATGACAAGTTAAGCAACTTCTTGGTGAGTAAAAACTACTGAAGAGGTAAAGTGGACCAAACACTCTTTACTAAGAAAGTTTGCAATCATATAATTGTCGTTCAAGTTTATGTGGATGACATTATATTTGGTTCCACTAACCCATCACTGTGTGAGGAGTTTTCCAAACATATGCACAGTGAATTTGGGATGAGTCTAATGGGGGAGATTCAATTCATTAATCAAGAAAAATATGTTAAGGAGCTTCTCAAAAGATTTCAATTTGAACAAGTCAAACCTGCCTCAACCCCAATGAGCACAAGTATTAAACTTGAAAATGATGAGAAAGGTAAACCGATAGATGCAAAGCAATTCCAAGCTATGATTGGCTCACTCCTTTATCTTACTGCAAGTAGACCGGATATACAGTTCAGTGTTTGCCTTTTTGCTAGATATCAATCTAGTCCAAAGGAAAGTCATTTGGTTGCCGTTAAGAGAATATTCAGATATCTCTCAGGTACGTATTATTTAGGTCTTTGGTATTCAGCAGGAAGTAGCTTTGATTTGATATCATATTCTGATGCTGACTATGCTGGAAGTAAAATTGACAGAAAGAGCACTAGTGGGTACTGCCAATTTCTTGGTGGTTACATGGTTTAGTGGGAATCCAAGAAGCAACACTCGGTTGCACTCTCCACTGCATAAGCAAAATATGTCGCTACAGGGAGCTGTACGGCTCAAGTGTTGTGGATCAAAAGTCAACTGTGTGATTACAACATTTATCTTGGATGCACACATATTCTATGTGACAACACTAGTGCCATCAATCTCTTAAAGAACCCTATCCAACATTCAAGGACCAAACACAGAGAAATTCGTCACCACTTCTTGAGAGATGAAGTAGCCAACAAATCCTTGGAGCTTAGCTTCATACCCACTGATAAGCAATTGGCTGACATTTTCACAAAACCATTGGCTGAGGATAGATTCACAACATTGAGAACAGAATTGGGATTGTGCAAAATGCAATGAAGCCCATACCAAACCTTGAAGTGTATGTTCTTTGTGTGCACTGACTATGAGGTGTATCAAATGGTAAATTGTGGAAGAACAAGTTATGCTTGTTTGGAAACTATTATTATGCGTGAGAAAACATTCTCCGCCATGTATCCATAATCAAGTTGCACATAAAGGTCATTCAATTAAACTAAGGTATATGGTTTCTTTTCCTTTTGCCCACTAATTTTTGCAAACAAATGGATGTTTGTGTTGGAATGTTTTATTTATGAACCTGTGTGCCATTGATTGAATGTTGAGTCTACACATGCACACACTATGGGGGCGCAAGTTCAGGTTAGATGAATGAATTCTTGAGGGAAAATCTTCAATTTTCACATCTTTCATTTTCCCTAGCATGGAGTTCCATTTTTCTACTCATCCTAGCCTTCAATTTGATTTGTAGAAGTTCCTATCGACAACCCCAATTCCATCTGTCGACAACCATGCATCCACAGAACCCAGATCTTGAACCCTGTGTGCCTCTGTCGACAGGCACAAATCCATCTATCGACAGACAGGCACTGTTTCAGATCTCCCTGAACTCAATATCTTCTGTCTGTGTGCATCTGTCGACAGCTGAAACCCATCTGTCGACAGCCATGATCTGTCTGAACCCAGAAGTCTTCAACTGTGTATATCTGTCGACAGGTGCACATCAGCTGTCGACATATACATATTTAACAAGCAATTTCTTATTCTTTCTCAACAGTCTTTATGAGCAGGTCCATCCCCTTGATTTACTGTGCAACTTGGGTATTTACGTATGCTTTTAATCTTTCATGTCCACATTATATTAATGATATTGTCTCAAACCCAATGATTTTGCAATACTATTCTTGTATGAGTCTAGGATTGTAAGGCCCTCGAATTTTGTTGCATTATTTTATTTCGTGTAAATAATTCATGTTTGTGTATGAATAGATGTACATATCTACGTATGTATTAACTAGTTATACTTATGTGTGCATTTGTATAATTAGTAGTAAATAATGTATGAATGACATGTTGGTAGTGGGTACATGATAATACATGTGTGTGGCATGTAAATGTGTATAAGTTAAGCATGGTTTCTACATGTCTTGAGTTCTGGCCGAAGGACCCAGTTGGTGTCCACATGGATGGACGTCCATGCTTATCCAGCGTCCACATTGATGGATGCCAATACTTAAGCCAACGTCCATGGATGTGGACGTTAAGATGTTTGACCTACATGTGTTGCAGACCCCAAAATCGTGGAAGAAGGAAGCTCAGCCATTGGGGAGCTGTCCCCAATGGCTCTGAGCCTTTCCCATAACCCCTGCGTGAAAGGAGAGTCCCCTCTCCTATATACCAAGGCCTTTTGCAACCCCAAAGCCCCTTGGCTCTTTGCAAGAAGAGGAGAGAAAGAAGAAAAACCCTAGTTCTGGGCTGCGAGAAAAACCTACCTTTGCAAGCTTAAATCCGACCATCTGAAGCTGGTTCCGGCCATTTACCACGATAAGGAGGTAGCTGGGACAAAGGGGAAGGCTTCCCCAACATCTTCTTGGGGTCTACTGCATCAAGGAACCCGGAGGAAGGCATCTTTGGGAGCTTCTTGGGACTGCCCAAGGAGAGCTTCAGCGGCTCATTTGATTCCTTTGGAGAGTTTCCGAAAGGCAAGTAACACTTACACTTTGTCCATGTAGGTGTCTAGTAGGGTTTTACTATTTTTACAGATTTTAAATCGTGTCCTGGATCTCCCTTTTCACCCTGTATTTGGAGTTCGGTCTGTGCTCTTGCATAGAAAGGAACTTGGCATCAATGCCTTGCCGCTAAGATCTCTAGTCGGCGTCCAGCGATCTTGCCGTCCAATCCCTTGAACGGCCAGAGACTGCCGTTGAGTTCGTCTGGACAGAACAGTGAGCTGTTCTTCCCTTCTCTATGACTATTTTCGATGTGTTTTCGCGATGAGGATATATTGTAAACCTATTATGACATGTAATATGGATGTTTGGATGTGTGTTGAGATCCTTGTGATTTCTGTGATTTGGCATAAATGATTTTATTATGGAAAATGTTGCATGATGAGACCTAGACCATGTTAGTTACTGTTTGTGCAATCCATGTGGAGTTTGGATGCCCTAATTTTTCTAGACCGAGAGTAAGTAGATCAGTCCACGCTCTAAATTTTTTGGAATTTCCCCATGCTCACATGAATTACTGTAATTTCTGGAATGGAATTAGAAAACATGTGCAGGTCGTGGAAAATTTCCAATAAATTGTGTACTATGTAATAAACCCGGGAAAATTTCCTGTGGTGTTGTGTAGGTTGGATTTAGAGTTATGATTTGTTAAACTGAATTTTCATGTTATGCACCATGATAAATTGGATTTTGAATGAGATGAGAATTGATGTTAAATTTTCTGTAATTACATTATCAGTTAGAAAAATGTGAAATTTTGCATGTTAGGTCATGAACCGGTACCCAGCATGTGGTTAAATTTTCAGGCTAATTGGACAATTGTATGGTGCAAAATGAATTTCACACGCGAAATTATGTGAATAATGCATGCTTTTGTGAAAGCGATTTAAATTGCGTGTAACCTGATTAATGCAAGATACTGAATGTGAAATCTCTGTCATTTGTAGTACCATGTTAGGAAAAACAGAGCCACATATGTGAATTAGAAAATGAAAAGATGTGTGTGCGCCATGTGTAAATATGTGTGTAAAAATTGGTACGTGTAATGTGTAAGACTGTGCCAAGTGTGACACTGCTTCCATAGAGGGCAGTGGAACCGTATCATGGAAAAGTCCCCATGAGAAGGTTCAATGTGTTAAGATCCTAAGGGCATTAGGATGAAATCCTGGAGGTGGACAAGTACCACTGGTTAGGGTGGAGATTTGTTCTCCCGGTCTGCGCAGTCCAAGAGTCGTCACTGTATTGCCTAGGTGACATCTATGTGTATGTGATGTGATGTGTCCTTCTTATGGTGGTTTGGACTATGTGTCACGGCACTAAATATGTGAATGTGAAATGTGAATGTGTTCATGTGAAAAGTGAGAATGTGAACATGTGAAATTGTGAATGTGTAAAGTGTGAACTATGTGAATAAGAAATTGTGTAAATTTGTGAAACCAAAATGTGAGATTGTGAGATGAGAATCCATGACATGATAAACCTGGAATCATGCTAAAACAACAAACTAAATGTGTTTAGGATCATGTTTTATAGGTGTACAATGCGTAGAATCCATGTTAGGGACAATTCTAAATTTTGTGTAGACCATTCCATGTGAAATTGCTCTCATGTTGTGTTTTAAATGATAATGTAGTTCTCATATGTTAGGTTGTGATTACTAATCCATGTTAAAACAGCAAGCTTAAAGTATATAAAATGGTCATGTGCATGTATAAGCATGTGTAGAATTCATGTTAGGTATGTTCCCATTTATGTATGCAAGAAAATTTTGGTTAATTGATTTCATGTTTTAGTTTAATTGGAAGTATAGCTTTCATGTGCTGGAATGATTAGAGAGCATGTGATAGGACATTTTGTTTTGGAAAATCTGAAAGCATGAACCATGTGTTTAATTGTAGAATCATCATGATAAGTCTTAAAATTTCAATGTTAAGCATGCCCCATGTTGTGTCTTGTAAATTTGTATGTAAAACCTGCTGTGATATGTGCATGTACGTTATGTGTGGTATTACTTGCTGAGTCTGTTAGACTCATTACTTGCTTCGGCGTACAGGTTTAGTAGGTGATACACCTTTGGAGGAGACCGTGGAGAGCGACTCTGAGCGCGGGGAGTAGCTTGACGGAGTTGTAGAGTGACTTTTGCTTCCATTGTATGTAACAAGGCATTGTAATAGAACTATTAAGGAATTATGGACAAACTATGTATTTGAGTTTAGTATTTCATTATGTGGACTTTAGTTCTTCTAAAATTGTTAGTTGAATCATGTACGTTAAATGTGGATGATGAATGAAATGAAGACAGTGGTTCTTTTCCTTTCGCTACTCTGTGTCTATATTTATGTGTATCTCAATCGTATGTTATTGTTTGGGTAAATGCCCCACTGTGATGACGTTCACTATACCGACGTGGGTTGGTATAACCGTACTGGTATAATGAGGGTCGTCACAGGGATTGGTATCAGAGCGACCGGTTGAGATTGCACATAAGTGTACATGAATCATCATCTTCATTACATGCTAAGTCTACATAGGAATGTCCACATATGTAGAAATGATTAATAATGAATGAAAAATAGATGAGAAAATGGTTAGGAAATAAGTAACGTAGCTCTAATGGTGGCTGAAATTAATTGCAGCCATGGCTTCGAGAGGTAGGCGTGGTGGAGCGCCGGCCCGTGAGGACGAGCCGAGACGTGAGGAGCGGGATGAGCAGTAGGTAGGGGTGTTCGATTCTCGGTTCAACCCGAGAAACCGAACCGAACCGTTCGGTTCGGTTCAACTAGTTACATTTTGGGTCAATGAACCGAATCAAACCACTTTAATAGGAAATGGGTCGGTTCGGTTTTTTCTTACAAAAAATCAAGCCGAACTGATAGAACCGAAATAACCCTAAAATCCCCTTTGGCCTTTGCTACGCATACCTTCCCTAAATCCCTAATCCCTCCCGGCTCCCAGAGTCCCAGATCTGGCTCTCCTCTTTGATGCACAGCGGAGTGTGGGACTCGCCGAGCAGGCGAGCGTCTTCGGCCAGGGTGGTTGTCGCCGTCCGTGGAGTCTTTGACCAAGGCGTCTTCGTCGGAAGACCAAGGTGAAGCGGCGGTACCCGTCGCCGTCGGAGAAGGAGCTTGACCGGAGGAACAAGAACCTCATCCAGACTGAGGTGGCGAACAGGGAGAAAGGTTTCTGGAGGCTATACAGGCTCAGCGTCCCCGCTCACAAGGACCCTGGAAAGGACTTCCTCGGCGTCTCCCTCCCATTTAGTGAATTTCTTGATAAATATGTCTGAAATCTGTCTTAATTATTAAAATTTGATTTACTATTCATAAAATTCTGGAAACTTTGGTATGCGATATACTAACCGTGTGAAACCTGTGATAAAACTTTGACACTGATGTGACAACAGTAGGTATTGTTTGTGTTATAACAAGTAAAATTGACCATAATGAGCATGTTTAGTTGTAATCATGTAATTTCAATGTTAGCAGCATGTTAGTCTTCTGTTTTGATTTGTTTATCACTGTTGAATAGTAAGGTTAAATTCTGTAACCTAAAATGTGAATCTTATTCAAAGTGCATGTGAAAAAGGGATTAAAGTATGTATATAAGTAGGTAAAACAATGTGATAATGTGTAAAATTGGGCCGAGATTGACACTGCTACCATAGATGTCTGAGAGCCCTACTGTAGAAAAGTCCCTATGGGATGGCTCAACATATAAGTGGTATCCTAAAGGCATTAGGATGAAATCCTGGAGGTGGACTAGTACCACTGGATAGGGTGGAGAGGGCTTCTCCTAGTTTGCGCAGTTTACCAAGATTCGTCACTAGTTTGCCTAGGTGGCGAGTGTGTATTAAGTGAAGTGAAGTGCTAAGTGCTAAGTGATAAGTGTGTGTGTTCCTCTAGATGGTAGTTAGGACTATGTGTCACGGAAAATTAAGTGTAAAAAGTGTAAAATGTGAATAATGTGAATGTGGCACATGGTAAGTGCAAGTGATGTGATAAGTGAAAGTGCAAGTGAAAACTATGTGAAAAATGTGTGCAATCATGTGTAAGAGAAAGTGAATGTAAATGAGAGAGTAAATGCATGTGAAAACCAAGGTAAAAATGCATATATTCATATCATTCATGTGTTAATATGTTAAATGTAATATCATGTTATATAGTATAATAACATCCATGTACCAGTGTTATGTGAATATGAGCAAATGTGAAAAGTGAATATGTGTTAGTGTAGTATGAATGTGTTAGCATGTGAAAGGATGTAATTTTATGTAAATGTGATTTATTCATATTAAAACAGCAAGATAAATGTGTGAAAAAGTGTTATATTTACATGTGAAATTGGTTAGATAACATGCTAGGAGTGTTATTTACCTTGTACATGTTTCCATGTGTTAAAAATTGTAGAATTTTGCAATGATTTGAATAGAGTATGAAACCATGAATCATGTTATATGTTGTATGTAGAAAGCATGCTATAGGTCATTCATAGATATTTGATTATGTCAAGAATATGATTGATATGAATAATGATTTCAAATATGAATCGAGTTAATTCGCATGTATAGGAAGCATGTTTAGGTGGCTTGTGTATGTTGTTAATTGTTTAAAACATGTGCTATGTGATTCATTTATTGTTTAAAAGATAACATGTGTTTCCCAATTGTGTAATAGTTTAGCATGTGTGTGATATGTGTAAGAAGGATATCTATAGATTGCTTGCTAGGTCTTTTAGAAGACTCATCCTTGTTTCGGCGTACAGGTGAGACAGGTGTTCCCGTACTGGAGGAGGGCATAGCGAGGAGCGACATCGAGCAAGAGGAATAGCTTCTAGTGGAGATTTCTAAGTAGTTGTTTTATTTCATAGTATGTAACAATGTTATTCGTATGGACAATGTAATGGACAATGTATTTCTTTTGGAATTGTAATAATGAGGACTTTGTCATTTACATTTGCTATATAGACTATGGACTGATGTGATGATGATGGAATGAGATGAGTTAACTCTTTTATTTCCGCTGTACTCATTTGCTATTCATGTACATATCAACCTATCGTTTAGTGTTGGGTTAATATTCCACAGTAATGACACCCTTTGTATCGACCTGGATTGGTAAAATCGTACTTGTGTGAAGAGGGTCGTTACACTAGTTGTTCAACAATCGATAGCCCACTTCGATTCCTCAAGAGTCGTAGTAGTACACTTCGACTTCTTGAGAGTCGGAGTCAGTATGATATATATGAATGTATACATTGTGTACTTAAAAAACAAATTTCTTAATGAAAGTTGACAGTCTGTCAACACTTAGGCTTAGTTTGTTGACACTAATAGACTGAATAGATTATATAGTATAATACATATATGCCTTTACTTTAACAAAGGAATTTTCATACAAAATAAAGTGTGGTACAATTAAATAAATTTGTTAGAAGATAACTAGAAGATTTTGTCATAAGCAAAAATAATAATTAAGCATTTGCAAGAAATAAGTGCACACCATTTTCTTCAGTATTTTTATAATATACTTTCTCAAAATGGATGCAAGAAGTTAGTTGTAGTTGTCTTATTATCTTTTTTATGTTGTATTCGGAGTATATTTAATTAGATGTCATCAAATATTCCCACAACTAAGGGTGCAAGTTCAGATCCTAATGTTGTTTCTCAAACTCAAACAAGTTCATCAAGAGTAAAGAGGAAAACCACAAATTTAAGATCAAATGTGTAACATCTCGGGCTTTCCGGTTATTCCCATCTGCATGTTGGATGAGTGGCCACTAACGCGTCCGGGCAGGGCGACGCGTTGGTGTCGCGACAGAGATGCCCGTCGCGACAGTCATCCTTGTTCCGACCGCTTTCTGCATCGTGTTCTTGTCACGCCCAGTCAACGGGTCGCGACTGCTTTTCCCTTTTTGGTTGTCTAATGCCTGTCAGAGTGGCAGGCGTGGCAGACTGACCTATCTGGTTGTTGCGGCCTCCCTATGGGATGCGTTCTGGTCGCGGTGTGGACGGCCGTCGCGTTAAGGTTGTTAACGCGACGCCTCGCCCCGTCGTGTCTTTGGGGGCCAGAGGCTAAAAGCCTTGGCCGGCTTCCCCTTTTCCCCTTTTTCTCCTTTCTCCTTTTCTTCCTCTCCGAGGTGGAGAGGTTTCCCCCTTGTCCTTCTCCGGCGGATCGGGCTTGGTGGTGGCACCGGCGGCTCATGATGGAGCAGCGGAGCGACGTGGAGCGAGGAGGAGGTGGACGAGTTGTCGTGAAGGCCCATTTGTGGGTTCGGTTCTTCTAAACCAGTAGTGGTTTCATGTGCCCTTTCCAATCCAAGGGAATTAGGAGTCCTTTTGGTTGTTAGCATGCCTTTATAGCTTTCCTCATGCTCCCCTCCCCGTTGTGTGCATAATTGTAGTGTGTGGGCGACCCAGGGATGTAGCATCCTGACAGTCTGCCTCCCGACTGATGTCGCGACCGTGGTGCGCGTTGAGACATCAGAGGAGGCGTCACCCCGGTCGGGCGTGACCTTATCGCGGCGCGGTTGGCCGCCGCGATAAGAGTCGAGTTGCGACCAGGTTTCCCATCGCGACATGTTGTTGTCGCGATGCGCTTCCCCGTCTCGACTTGGCACTTGTCACGGATGCCCTTCCCATCGCGATGGGATCACGACGGGCTAGGAGGGCACAACAAGATCTGGTTTGCCTCGGTGTGCCATAGGACAGGTGTGCCTTTAGGACCTTCTGGTGGGAACGCGCCAGGTTGGCTCGCTGTGTTCAATGACCGAAGGTGACACCTTCGTGGTCGTGTCCTAGTAGTGGTGCTAGGAGGCTTGCATCTCTTTAATAATCGATTGTATGACTGTCAATTGATTATTAGAAGAGCGATGGTTTCTGTTCTGTCCAGTGGTGTTCCGATTTCTCGGGCCGTTCCGTGTGTGCCGGCATTGGCCGACGACCCTTCTAGGGGTTTCCAGAGGGGGTGCCGTACGTGCTTGTGCCTGCTAGGCTTGTCTTGGTTACAAGCTAGCTGTGCCGGTTTCTGTGGTGGTTGCCCCGCCTGTTCTTTGTTTGCCCGGTGCTAGGCACTTGAGGGCTTGTCCGTGAGACAGGTTGTTACCGTTACCTGGGACCCCCAACCTCGGGAGCCTGTTGAGGGAGTTCTCTCGGCTACGAGCGTGGTTGAGTTGACAGCCTAGTGTGGCGGACTTGGAGTGGATGGGGAAAAACGGTGGGGACAGTGGCGTAGAGTCGTTTGTGGAGCTCCCTTAGCTGGTCTGTGTCTCCGAGGTTTTTGTGGCACTCTTTTAGTGCAGACCAGCTAGTCCTTCTCACTACCTCGCTCTACGATGGTTCCGGAGCCGCATAGGGAGGGTATGTGTGGGGCCGCAGCTCGGCCGGGCTGCGGTAGTCTGTAGTTGTTCTTTGCTGTGACTCAGTAGCCTCAGTCTACCTAGGGAGGTCGTAGGCAGGAGTCAGCAGCTGGAGAGCAAGAGGGGTGGACTGTGTGTCCCTCTCTTAGCTGCCTGTGGTGGTGGTGGTGCTCTTGCTGTGACAGAGTCTCTCACGTTGTTTCTAAGTGAGTCTCGTCACCCAAGCCTGCACGGTGGTTGTAGCCTAGCCGTGTCTAGTGCCGTGGGTTTGGTCGGTTTGGCCTTGTGGGCTGTGTTTAGTGGTTTCCGCTCTGCGGGTTATCTCGGGGTGCCTTGTGCAGACACCCGACTGTTGTTTTGGCAACCCGTTCCTTGGTGTCGTCCGTGGTGGCACCGAAGTGTGTAGTTCCCTGACCTCATGGAGTGTCTGAGCTGCAGGATGGTTCTGCTTGTGGGCCATCGACCTTGTGGAGGTCCGAGGTGGCCGTGCTAGTGGTGAGACGTCATTCTCACATGGTTGCTCGGTGTCTCTCATGGTGACACCTGGTTGTTCCTTCTCGACCTCGTGGAGGTCTATAATGTTGGTGCTTGTGTCATGAGACTCTGGTCTCACGTGGTTGCTCCAGTGTTTCGTGAGCTTCTTTGTCTCGACGGGTGTGTGTCGAGGGTTGCATCCGCATTGTGTTTGACTCCGCTGGTTCCGCGGAGTCGTGTTGGTCCCGACCATGGTTGTGGGTCATGGTGTTACTCTGTTCCACTGCTTTGTAGTACTCTATGGTAGGCATTTCCCGCTTTACTGCTTTCTAGAGTTGTTTCCTTCCGCTTTTGTTGGAGTTCCTGCTGCTCTAGCTGGTAAGAGACTGGTTATCCCTACTGAGCTTTCTTCGCGAGGCTCACCCCCCTACCCTCATCAGGTAGGGACTCGTTGTCGCAGGAGTTCGTTGTTGAACGGTTGTGGTGGCGGCTTGTTCGCCATGCGTTTCTAGCATTGTGAGTTGTGAGTGTGCATGCTCTTGTTCAGTGTGAGTTGAGAGTGGCCTTTTGCAAGTCCTCAGGGTATGCCCCTTAAGGACTGCACCTTTCTTTCTGTACCTGTACTTTATTTGGGGCATGTTATACATAACTTCTTTATTATGTATGAACTTTCTTGTTATAGTTATTTGAATTCATTGCTTATCTTACTGGACTAAATTCTAACCCTTCCGGGTCTTCGAATCCGCGAGTGGCGACACGACCTTCGGAGTCCCTGGCGGGGGTCCGAGAGGTCGGGTCATTACAGTGGTATCAGAGCTCAGGGGTCCAATGAGATTTGTAATGAGTTAATAACTATGGCTATCCCAAAGAAAGGTACTAGTACGCTGCTGGCCCGTCCGTGTAGAGTTGCTGTTAGGTGAGCTTGGGCTCTTTGTTGTAGGTGGCTAGCTTTCCAATAGGACCGGGTGTGAGCTGTAGGAGAGTGTTGTTGCTATTACTAGTGCGCATGTTGCGAGCATGGTTGCTGTTTTCGCTCGTGCTGTGGTTGGATTCGTCCTCGGCCTGCCCGTCCGGGTGGTTATGTCGCGATGGCTGAGATAGCCTACGTATGGTGTGGCCTTCACCGGTGCAGGGTTGTGGTCTTTGGAACCGGTCGAAGTTGTCCTTGCCTTGTTGGCAGTTCCTTATTGTTAGGGTGTGTCCTTGTCGGATGTGTGTTTGGCCTTGTGTGCCTGTGCGCCATTGGGCGCTGTGCTCTACTCAATCGGCGTCTTTACTCGAGCTAAGCAAATGCCTTGTGTGCCGTGTTGCACCGTTGGTTGAGCGCTGCGACACCTGTCTGTGGTTGTTGCCGACTTTGTGCTGGCTAGTTGTGAACTCTGGTGAGGCGCTCCCAGAGTTCTTCTCTGTTGATTCTGGTGGAGGTGAGGTTTCCCCAGAACTGTGTTGTGCTGATTTCTGGTTGTTGCGGCATTGCCCTCTTGGTTGAGGTGCTCGCTTGGCTGCTATGTTCTGGTGGTGTTTCCTAGAACTGTTTGTTGTCGTCCTAGTGAGGGTTCCTCTTCCTCTGGGACTGTTTTTGTGCTTGCTGAAGTCTTCCGATGTGTTGCCTCTTTGGTTTGTGGTCTTTGTTGGTTGGTTGCTTGTTGTTGTGTTGCCCTCTGGATTGAGGTGCATCGCTTGGTTGCCCTGTGTTCTGGTGATGTTTCCCAGAACCGTTGGTTGTTGTCCTGGTGAGGGTTGCTCTCAGGACTGTTCAGGCTTGTTTCTGCCGGTTGTTGTGCTACCTCAGGGTTGAGGTATGCTGTTGTTGTGTTGGCTAGTGTGTTTTGGTGGGTTTTCCAGAATGGCACATTGGTGGTTTTGGTGATGGTTCTCCCAGAACCAGATGGGTTGCTTCTGCTGGCTGCTGTGTTCTCTCTATTGGCCGTGTGTTTTGGCCATTTGTTTGGGTTGCGTTCTGGTGATGTTTTTCCAGAACGGCTCTTGGCGCTTTGGGTGGAGGTTCTCCCTAATGCTGCCTTGTGTTGTTTTGGCTGTCGCTGCTCTCTCTCTCTTTGTGGAGATGAGCTGTCGCTGTTGCCGGTTGGACTGCCCGTGTTGCAGTCTGCCTGGGTGTTGTCAGTCAAGGTGTTGTGCCCTTGGCTATGTGTCTGGCCGTGGTGCTGGCCAGGTTATCTTTTTGTTCGTTTTCGAGTTTTCCCGGATGCGCTGGTGGGACTTTGTTATCCCCAGGGTCGGGAGGTTTGCTTTATTTCTCGCGCCCTATGTGCTCTGCTAGATGGTAGTCTGGTGAGTGCCATGGGTGTCTGGCTGTTTGTGCTTCTGTGGAAGTGCTAGTCTCGCTTAGTGGTTTTCCCTTGCGTGTGGAAGAGACTCGTTTTGAGGGTCTCCTTCCCCTGCTTTCCGTTGGTTGCTTGGGGTGATGTTGCTCCAATGTGGTGTTGTGTCGCTAGGGTGCGCATTGTTGCGACCTTCGGGTGGAGTCATCTTCCCTTGAGTTACTTTTGGGTTGAGCTGGTTGCTCCCCTTGTTCTGGTTTTCCCGGGATGGTTGTGTTGCACTCGCACCTTGCAGTGTTGTGCAACTTTTGGGTTGGACTGTTGCGTGCAATCTGTTTGTCTGCCTCTGGTCAAGGTGGTGGACCTTGACCCTGTGTGTGGCCCTTTGTTTGGATGGTTCGCCGTGTCGTTAGTTTCCAAGTTTCTTGGTTGTGCCGGCGGGACCACTTGTGGGTCCCTGTGGTTTAGTTTGGTGGTTGCTTACATTTTTGTGTCGACTCACTCTTGCCGACGGTTTTTTGGCGAGCGTCGTGGGTGTTCGGCTGGCTGTGCCTCCTGTGAGAGTTCTAGCCTTGCGTTGTTGTTTCCTCTGCTTGCCGTGGTTGCTTGGGTTGGTGGTGCTTTCACATGGCATTTGATGATGTGTCGCACACCGTGGCAACCTTCGTGGCGAAGGTCCCTCCCCTTTTGAGCTATTTTGAGGTTGACCAGGTTGCTTCCCTCGTGCGCGTTGTTTTCTTGTGGCGCGATAGGTTGTGGTGACCTATTGTGCCGTCTCTTGCTGTGCTGGTTTCTTGTTGCCTGATTGGACGATGTAGGGCAGCGTGCCCTGTGTTCAGTGTGAGGCAGCACTGGGTTTTCTTTTGTTTGGCTTGCTAGTGTAGGCATTGTTTGGTGTGTGTTTTGCTTGTGCCTCAGCTGTGTTTGGAGGCACTTGTCACTGTTTGATGTGTGTCCCTCTCCGCCTGCATGGTGGGAGCGGTGCCTTGGGTTGTGGGCTTCCAAGAGCCAATATGGTTGTTGCGCTCTTGAAGCTATTGGATTTCCGCGCGTTTCTCTTGTGGGTCTCTGGTGGAGAGTCCCTTTCGTTTGGCCTCGAGTCGTTTCAGGCCGTTGTGCAGTTGGCACCTTGAGCATGTTTCTTTTCGATGTTTCGTGTCTTTGTGCCTTGAGGGTTCGCGGCCGGTGTGGCCTATTCTGCCCTTTTTGGCTTGTGGCTTCTTGCGGGTGGCTGCTGGCAGGTCTCTTGTGGGGAGTCCTTCCTATTAGCCATGTTGTTTCGGCCGTTGGTGCAACTGTGTTGCATCTTGCATGGTTTTGGTGCTTGTGGTGGCACCATGTGCTCGTGCCTGGGTAGTTTGTTCTGTTCCGTCTGGAGCATTGGTGCATTGTGTTGCACCCTGGGTGACTCTTGGTGCTTGTGTTGGAACCGTGTGTTGTGCCATGTGTCCTGATCGTAAGCTTCGTACGTTGCTTCGTGAGTTTGCTCAGTGTTCGAGGCATTGAGCTTTCCGCCTTTGGGACACTTTGTGTTGGCTGTGCCTTGTGGCTGTACCGTTACCGCTGTGGGGTGGCTGCTTTGCCTTGTCTAGGTATCCCTATCGGTGGTACGCCAGGCTTTGGTCGTGGCCTGTGTCCGGGTTTCCCCTCTCTCTTTGGGGAGTGAGTGTGTTCCGTTGGGGTATCTTGTTTTGGTTTGGATTCCTTTGAGGTCGACGTGCTGTCCTCAACCTCTGCAGCTGTTTTGATTTTCGTGTGGTTTGCTGACGTCTTCAGCTCTTGGCTCTGCCAAACTCAGACGTCTTCCCTGGTTTTGCCTCTGCGCATTGCGCGTGTGGAGCTTTTGGTCTACTTTTTCTGTGGCTCCACTGTCATCGTGTGTCCTTGTCGAACCACGAGGATGATCTAGGTGAGATTGAGTGGTGCTGATGGACACTGTCCTGCGTGCCGTGGTGCTCTGCACGTGCATGCTATCGATTGGTTTTAGGTCACCATTAAGAAACTCTCGTTTGGCCTTGCCGTAGGTGCTAGTTGTTGCTAGTTGTGTGGAGCCATTCAGCGGAGTCTTGTGGATGACCTCTTGCCGTTTTCTTGGTTTGCTATCAGTAGCTGCATCCTCTATCTTGTCGTTGGCGACAGAGTGAGTTACTGACCAGTTGGTCTCAACGGCGTGGTCTGTTGAGGGCTCTGTCGCATGGTTTCCGGCTGTTTCAGTTGTTTTTTTGGTCAGGTTGGTGCGCGTTGCGCCTGTGGACTTGTCAACGTCTGCTTGTGTACTCTGTGCCTTTGTTGTGCCCCCTATGAGCCGTTGGATGTCTGGTTAGGCACTCTGTTTGTGGCGGGGTCGTGGTGGTGACCACCGGGAAGTCGCAGTGCGACTTAGTGGTCCCTTTGCACCTGTTGTTTTCTCCGATCTGGTTTTGCCCTTAAATTTTGAGGATGAAATTATTTTTTTGTTGGATGTATTGTAACATCTAGGGCTTTCTGGTTTTTCCCCTCTGCGTGTTGGATGACTGGCCACTAACGCGTTCGGGCTAGGTGACGCGTTAGTGTCGCGACGAAGGTGCCCGTCACGACAGTCATCCCTGTTGCGATCACTTTCTGCATATCGTTCTTGTCGTGCCAGGTCAACGGGTCGCGACTGCTTTTACCTTTTTGGTCGTCTGATGCCTGTCAGAGTGGCAGGCATAGTAGACAACATGTCTGTTGTCGCGGCATTCATATGGGACGCATTCTGGTCGCTGTGTGGACGGCCGTCGCGTTATGGTTGTTAACGCGACACCCCGCCCCGTCGCGTATTTGGGGGCCAGAGGCTAAAAGCCTTGGCTGGCTTCCCCTTTTCCCCTTTTTCTCCTTTCTCCTTTTCCTTCCTCTCTGAGGTGAGAGGTTTCCCCCTCGTCCTTCTTCGGCAGATCGGGGTTTGGTGGTGGCGCCGACGGCTCGTGGTGGAGCGACAGAGCGGTGTGGAGCGAGGAGGAGGTGGACGAGCTGTCGTGAAGGCCCATTTATGGGTTTGGTTCTTCTAAACTGGTAGGGATTTTTTGTGCCCTTTCCAATCCGCGGGATTGGGAGTCCTTTTGGTCATTAACTTGCCTTTATAGCTTTCCTCATGCTCCCCTCCCCGTTGTGTGCATGATTGTAGTGTGTGGGTGAGTCTGGGATGTAGCATCCCGACGGTCTGCCTCCCGACTGATGTCGCGACCACGGTGCGCGTCGCGACATCAGAGGAGGCGTCGCCCCGGTCGGGCACGACCTTATCGCGGCGTGGTTGGCCGCCGCGATAAGAGTCGAGTCGTGACCAAGTTTCCCATCGCGACAAGTTGTTGTCGCGACGCGCTTCCCCGTCGTGACTTGGTGCTTGTCACGGTTGCCCTTCTTGTCACGATGGGATCGCGACGGGCTAGGAGGGCGCGACAAGATCTGGTTTGCCTCGGGTATTCCATGGCCGCGGTTGGCATGTCGGCATGTGCCTTGGGGTAGATGTGCCCTTAGGACCCTCTGGTGGGAACGCGGCAGGTTGGCTAGCTGCGTTCAGTGACCAAAGGTGACACCTTTAATGATCAGATTATCCCCAATGTAATTTAAAAAAATTACATAACTATTTTGGTGATTAACATAACTGTGATAAAGTTTACTCTAACATAATTTCTATGAGATTTGAGCACACGATATAAATCAAGGAAATACAAGAAAAATAAGTAAGTATTTATCATCTTGTAGCATTTACAGTTCAAAGCATGAAATATTCTAAGTACACATGGACTTTTTAGTTGTTGCAACGATTTCCTCAGAATCATAACAATTTCCTCATCCACATCAATTTTTGGTTCTATAACGATTTCATAAGTCATCGCTATTCTATTGAAGTCTATTTCATAACGATTTGCTCTCACAACGATTTCGTAAGTGAGCATAACGATTTGCTCTCATAACGATTCAACAAGTGAGTATAACGATTTCAATCTCACAACAATTTCGTAAGTGAGTATAACGATTTCAATCTCACAACGATTTCGTAAGTGAGCATAACGATTTGCTCTCATAACGATTCGATAAGTGAGTATAACGATTTGAATCTCACAACGATTTCGTAAGTGAGCATAACGATTTGCTCTTGTAACGATTCGATAAGTGAGCGTAACGATTTGCTTATAGTCTCATAACGATTTGCTCATAACGATTTGCTTACAACGATTTGGTTATAATGATTTGCTAATAACGATTTGCTCATAACGATTTGGTTATAACGATTTGCTCATAATGATTTACTCATAACAATTTGGTTATAACGATTTGCTCATAATGATTTGCTCATAACGATTTGGTTATAACGATTTCCTCATAACGATTTGCTCATAACGATTTGGTTATAACGATTTGCTCATAACGATTTGGTTATAAATTTGCTCATAAAGATTTGCTTATAGTGTTATAACGATTTGGTCATAACGACTTGCTCAGAACGATTTGGTTAAGAATGCATAACGATTTATGCGTACAACGATTTCTTTCCGAATTAGCAACGATTCACATGAACAATGACTCATTCACAACGATTCTATAAGTCATGTTCATGTCAATTTCATGAGCTATAACGACTTGATATTTCAATATCTTGACAAGTCAAAGTCATCCTGTGTATTTCTATGTTATTAATGCATTAAATACAACCGTACATTTCTCTACATGATGCATGTCCAGATATCTTCTATTCTTATGCTCCTGCATGTAATATCATTTTGGAAAGATAGAATGGATATTTCTATCTTGATGTATTCTCACTCTAACGTTGACTGACAACAAGAGACAACTTAGCTATCTACGTTTTAGCATTTAATGTGTGCAGGTCTCTGTAAGCACATCTCAATAAAACGTTGGACAAATGGAAGAGAAAAGGACATCGAGGAAGATCTTTTCTTTGCATGGTATGTAAAGATCTGTTGAAGTCCATACAGTCTAACGTACACCAGCACTTAGAGATAACAATTACTTCAACGTTCAATTTTCAAATGGATAACATATATAAAAGACTGTTGCTCTTGAACAAGAGAGTGATTACAACAATCTTTTACAAACCTTCTGCGAGCATCTGAAAGAGTGAAGCTTCACTCTTTTTGCTCTGTCTAGCTCTTAGCTCTCTGCATTCTTGGTGTTAGCCTTGAGAGCTTTTGTGTACTGAGAGTGCTCCTCATTGTAGAACCTTTCCTCTCAGTCTCAGCTTCAGATTGAGCGTTGTTCTATATGCTTAATCTAGGGGCTTGTCTTCTTGAACACATTCCAGGGTGTTTGTTTCCCTTCGTGTTGAAGGAAGACCTGGTGAGATCCAGGGTGTTGTATTTCCTCTTCGGATTGTGAAGAGAAGACCAGCTGCGGCTGGGTGTGTAAGTGTCCTTGAGGGGGACTGTACCCTTGGGTAGTAGAATCCTGAGTTGTTGCTTAGGGACTGGACGTAGGACTCCTGTGGAGAGGAGGTCCGAACCAGGATAAAATCTTGTGTAGTGTGATTGCTTTCTTTGTGTTTGTTGTTTACTTTTCACTAACGCTAACATTCATCGAAGTGCTTGTTGTGTGAACAAGTTTTAGATAATCAAATTTTAAAGAATCCCATTCACCCCCTCTCTGGGCTTGCTAGATGGGCAACAAGTGGTATCAGAGCTAGTCTCTTCGATAAAGAAGAAGATCCAACGATCTGAAGAGAAAAGATCAAATGTTAGCCCAAAGTCACTTTGAAGGTCAGTCAGTAAACAGGCCACAGCTGACCACTGTTCGATGGTGAAGACTACACATATTGGAAAACAAGGATGGAGTTCTTTCTACAAGGTCTTAACTATCAGATCTGGTCGATAGTTGAAGAAGGAGATCTCCTGGTGACAAACGAAAAGGATAAATGGACGGAAGATGAAAAGAAGAAGATTTCTTTGAACTGCAAGGCCAAGAGTATCATATGTTGTGCCCTTAGCAAAAAGGAATTCAACCGCATATCAGCCTGTAAATCCGCTATGGAAATGTGGGAAAGCTAAGGATCACATATGAAGGTACTGACAAGGTTAAGGAAACCAGAATAGACATTCTGGTAACACAGTACGAGAGGTTTCAGATGCAGCAAGGAGAATCCATTACTCAAATGTACAGAGATCCGATATCACAAATGGGTTAGCTGGTTTGGGTAAGACATATCAGATGGGAGACATGGTGAGGAAGATACTCAGATCCCTACTTGCCTCATGGACACCAAAAGTTACAGCAATATAAGAGGCTAATGACTTGAAGATAATGTCATTAGAGAAGCTCATTGGGTCCCTCATGCCCATGAGATAAATATGGAAAGGTTGGGAGAATAATCTAGCAGAAAGAAGCACTCCAAAGCACTCAAGGCAGAAGAAGACGAATTAGAGGAAGGCTCATACAACCAAGAAAGCATGAACATCAGTGAAGATGAAGAATCAATGTTGTCCAGAAGATTACAACAAATATTAGTTAAAAAGAAGTATCAGTTCGGGAGAAGATACTTAAGAAAGGGAAAGACTTTAAAGGTCTGAAGTCAAAGATTCAAAGAAAAATGAACCAATCTGTTATGAATGCAAGAAGCCCGGACACATCAAGGCAAATGTCCAAAGCTCAAGAAAAATGAGTTCAAAAGAAAGACAGTTCCAGAAAACCCAAATTTAAGAAGAAAGCCATGGCAGCAGCGTGGGATAACAAGTGACTCGGACAGCGAGTCAAGCTCAAGCAATGAAGAAGAAGAAGAAGCCAACTGGCATTCATGGCCAACGTCGACGACAAGGTAACATCAGACTCATTTCTCTTCATGAATGAATCTGATTCTGACAACTTAGAAGAAACTTTTAATGAACAGTACTGTAAATATAAAGAAGTATGTAAATCACTAAAAGCCAATAAGAAAAATCTCGCATGTTTAGAAAATACTAATTCAGACTTAAAATCTAAAAATGAGCAAATGGAAAAATAAATTACGGAACTAAAAAGAAGAAATGAATTGTTATGTGAAGATTTGAAAAATAAAAACGAACAATTAGCAAGTCTAGAAAACCAAGAAACTATGAATAAATTAAGACAAGAAGTCAATGATTTAACAACAGAAAATGAAAAATTTTCAAGCACACTAGAAAAATTTACTAATAGCCAAACAACTTTAATATTAAAAGGTGCTAGACGATCAGGTAAAAAGAAACATGGGTTAGGCTATACTCCTCCTGATAATGAGGAAACAGTAGTATATCCTAAAATATATCCAACTCCTAAATTTGTACTTGAACGAGACACAACATATAAATCAAATTTCAAATACATTCCAGCTGAAATGATAACTAAAATGTCTTGCTGCAGCCATTGTAACAAGTTAGGTCACATTAAAATGACATGTCCAACTAAACACAAAAAATGGATAATTAAAAGAAAAATTGATGATACTAACCAACCAGGACCCTAAAGAACTTGGTTACATAAAGTTTAGTGTTTTTACTGCAGGTAAACCTTCGAGCATCCAAGTGGTATTTAGATAGCGGATGCTCAAGGCACATGTCAGAAAATAGGAAGCTATTTTCTCGTCTCAAAGCTGAGGAAGGCACAGTCACCTATGGAGATAATGGAAAAGGGACTGTAATAGGCAGTGGATCAATAGGCAGCAAACATAAAACAGTTATTGAAGATGTGTTATGCGTCAAAGGACTGAGGCACAACCTCATCAGTATCAACCAGCTGTGCGATAAAGGACATCAGATCAGATTTGAAGAGTCAAAGTGCAGCATTATGAAGGATGGTGCAGTCATCTTTGAAGCTAACAGAGAAAAGAACCTGTATGTACTCTATCTAGAAGAATTAAAGGATCAGGACATATGTTTGGTAGCAAGTAAAGAGAAGTCAACTGAACTGTGGCACAAAAGATTAGGCCACTACAGTCTGGATGGCATGAGAAAATTAATCAAGAGAAGCTTGGTGGAAGGCCTACCAAAAGTAAGTACAAGATTGGATGGTGTCTGTGGGCCATGTGCTAAAGGAAAGCACACCAAGTCATCCTTCAAGTCAAAGACTGTGGTAACAACCTCTAAGCCCTTAGAACTTCTACATATGGATTTATTTGGGCCAATGAGAACCACAAGTCTTGGAGGAAAGAATTTTGGTTTTGTTATAGTAGACGATTTCTCCAGATTTACATGGGTATCTTTCTTGGAGCATAAAGATAATACATTCGACAGCTTTGTAAGCTTCAGCAAGAAAGTACAGAAAGATAAAAAACACAGTATTATTGGTATTCGATCAGACCATGGAGGAGAATTCCAGAATGAGAAATTTGCCAAGTTCTGTGATGATCAAGGGATAGAGCAAAACTTCTCAGCACCAAGGACACCACAACAAAATGGAGTTGCTGAGAGGAAGAATAGAACCCTATTGGACTTGGCAAGGACAATGCTATCAGAATATGATTTGCCAAGATATTTTTGGGCCGAAGCAGTCAACACAGCATGTTATATCATCAACCGAGTTATGATTAGGCCAATCCTGAAGAAGACTTCATATGAGCTATACAAAGAGAAGAAGCCGAAGATCAGTCATTTCAGGACATTTGGATGTCCATGCTTCATCCACAACAACGGCAAAAGGGACATTGGTAAGCTAGATGCAAAATCTGATGAAGGTATATTCATGGGGTATGCTTCCAAACCCAAAGGATATAGAGTATTTAACAAACGAACTTTATTAATTGAACAGTCAGTGCATATTATTTTGATGAAACTAACCCTTCCTTGAAAGAGGAGAAGATAGTGATATTGATGATGCAGAAATTGTCCAAGAAATTAAAGGATACATCCATTGAGGACAAGGAAGATCCACCTTTGAAGACATGCAACAAAAGGACAAATCTCATGATAATCTTCCAAAGAATGGAGGTATAAGAAGGATCACCTTCTAGACAACATCATTGGTGATCCGTCGATTGGGGTAAGAACCAGAGGTAATGTAATTCCTTGTGACTATCTAGCTTTTGTTTCACAAATAGAGCCTAAGACAGTCAATGAAGCTCTCACTGATGAATCTTGGATATTAGCCATGCAAGATGAACTTAACCAGTTCAAGAGAAACCATGTATGGTCACTTATTCCTAGACCATCAGATCATCTAGTGATTGGCACCAAATAGGGTGTTCAGAAACAAATTGGATGAAGCTGGTGCAATCACAAGAAACAAGCCAGACTGGTAGCTCAAGCTTATTCCAAGAGGAAGGCATAGATTTCATGAAAAACCTATGCAGCAATAGCTAGACTTGAGGCTATAAGAATCTTACTTGCATATGCATCTGCATTAGGTTTAAAACTGTTTCAAATAGATGTTAAATCAGGTTTTCTAAATGGTTACATAAAGGAGGAATTTTATGTAGAACAACCACCAGGTTTTGATGATATCGATTTTCCTGATCATGTATTTAAATTGCATAAAGCTTTATATGGTTTGAAACAAGCACCAAGAGCATGGTATGAACGTTTAAGTGCATTTCTATTGAACCATGGTTTTATTAGAGGTCAAGTAGATAGTACATTATTTGTTAGTTTAAAGTCAAACATATATTGCTTGTACAAATTATGTAGATGATATAATATTGGTTCTACTGATGAATCCTTTGCAAGTATTTTGAGAAGCTTATGCAGGGAGAATTCGAAATGAGCATGATGGGGGAGCTCAACTACTTCCTCAGATTGCAAATCAAACAAGAAAAAGAAAGGTCACACATTTGTCAAGTCAAGTATACCAAAGATCTATTAAAGAAATTGGTTTTGAAAATGCCAAGCCACTGTCAACAAAAATGAGCACATCAACTAGGTTAGATAGTGATAAAGATGAAAAGAAAGTAGATCAGAAGCTTTATAGAGGTATGATAGGTTCATTACTCTATTTAACTGCAAGTAGACCTAATATATTGTTTAGTGTATGCATGTGTGCTAGGTATTAGGCAGATCCTAGAGAGTCTCACTTAATTTCTGTTAAAAGAATCTTTAGATATTTAGCTAGAACTCATGATCTAGGTCTATGTTATCCCAAATCATGCAAAATTAGTTTAGTAGGGTACTCTGATGCTGATTACGCTGGATGCAAAATAGATAGAAAAGTACCAATGGTTGTTGTCAATTTCTTGCAGATGTCTGATATCATTGGCTTCAAAGAAGCAAAATTCAGTAGCACTATTCATAGCTGAAGCTGAGTACGTGGCTGCTGGAAGCTGTTGCACACAACTATTGTGGATTAAGCAACAACAAGACAATTCCCCTGCTGTGCGACAACACCAGTACGATAAATCTAACCAAGAATCCAGTTCAACATTCAAGGACTAAACACATTGAGATTAGATATCATTTCGATTGTGATCATGTAGCTAATGGTAATATAGACATTTCTTTTATTGATAC
This sequence comes from Colocasia esculenta, assembly GCA_014218235.1. Lineage (NCBI taxonomy): Eukaryota > Viridiplantae > Streptophyta > Magnoliopsida > Alismatales > Araceae > Colocasia > Colocasia esculenta. Next base: position 94,060,627 of record CM024755.1, on the reverse strand, counting down.
AAATAATCAGTTAGCAGTTATCTTTACAAAGGCTTTACCTGAAGAGAGATTTACTTCTCTTAGAAGGGAATTAGGCATGTGTAATATGTGAAAGACTTATCTGTAAATAACTGAAATAACAACGTATTTCAGAATATCATTTATTTTTCCCCTTGAAGTTAAGCAAAATTTCTTTTCAATATTTCTTGTCTCTTATTCCTTTAAGATAGTTAGCTTATTTTAAAGCTCTTTATTCATCTCGAAATCATGTCTGTTTGTCGTTTTCTGCCTTTATGGCGTCAGCACCTCAAAAGTAGCTTTATCTTTATTCTATATATTTCAAAAATGTGTTGCAACAATTCACATCCGCCTTCATCTCTTTCGACTTGCCTGAGACGATAACCCTTTCGACTCTGGCATCCCCTCGCGCGATTTCAAAGCTTTCACTTTTTCCTGCAAGAAATTTCTTGAGGGCTTTTGCTCCAATCTTCATTCCAATCATCCAAAACCTTTCCCCATTCAAAACCATGACCGTTTCTGGAATTTCTGGCACTATTGGGGGCTATGGAGCTGCGTTCCTCACAGCTGAGCAGCAGGAAATATTCGCTACTGTGAAGACCAAGCTGTGCGGGCACAAGGCAGTGGACGTGGCAGATTTGGAGAAGAATGGAATGCACAGCATAGTCGCAGCCATGGAAAGGATGAACTGGACGAAGTTGGCAACCCTGTCTGAGGTGAGTTATCTGGATTTGGTAAAAGCTTTCTATGTTTGCTTGAAGTCTGAGGAGGACGGGTCCTTGACATCCACTATCAAGGGAACCCAAATTAGGATGACTTATGATCTTTTGGCAATGTTGTTTGGTGTTTGTACCACCAGTCACAGTGGAGTACACACTGTTGACATTCAGGCGAAGGGATTAGGGATTGTTGGTCCCGAATACAATGAAGGATGGAAAAATAGACATCAACCAATTGAATGCTTTCAACCATGTATTGCATTTTATAGTATGCCAGATATTGATTTCTAGGAGTGCCACCTTCTCTACATGCACCAAGGCAGACTCTGATATGATGTTTTGGACTATCCAAAATCAGAGTATAAACTTGGTAGAGGTGATTTTGGAAAGAATGAAGTTTGCACATGCTCATGTTTGGGACAAGAAGAGTAAGTTGAATGTGTCCCTATCCTATGCCCATTTACTAACCAAGATTTTCCAGCACTTTGGTGTCAATTTAAGTGGGGCAGTTTCAGAAAAGATTGGCCAAGCCATTCGGTCCAGAAATCTTAAGAAGAGTAGTTTTTTGCTGGTTGCTGGAGTATGGACAAAGACCTCAGTGGCTGAGGGTGAGGCCATTATTGGCGAAGCCCAAGAAGTCCAAGAAGAGGTAGCTCCAGCAATGGAAGCAGCAGCAGCTCAATCAGTAGAGGGAGAGGCAGCAACAGCAGATATCAGCAGCAGCAGGATTGAGGACATCCCTTCAGAGCTCATTGAACTCGTTGGGCAATCTTCTGAGGTTCGCCCTCCCACTCAGGGGGAGCAACTGTAGATGCTGGCAGAGAGGATGTGGCACCAGGCCACAATGAGAATTCTGTTTTGGAAGAGACTCCCACTCAGGGGGAGCAAGCTGTCTGTGATGATCCGGAAGGTGAAGTTGTTGCATCAGGCCACTCTGGAGTTCAGGTGAGAGACGCTCCTGTCCAGGAGGAGCAAGAAGCAGATGTGCCAGCTGATATCCCTATGGAGGATGCACCTGTTGAAGGGGAGAATTGACTGAAAAGGAAGGTCAGCCTCAGGGAGAGAGTACAAAAAACCCCCAGTGAATAAATTTCAAGAGGGTGTGACAGTCAGTTCCTCTGATTCAGATGAGCAAGATGACCATGTTGATCATGAGGAGCCCATTGCTAGGGCAAGTGAGAAGGGAAAAGGAGTTGCTTCAGAGATCCCCCTCCTTACAGAGACACCACATCAGAGGACCAGGCAGCAGAGATTTGTCATTAATTTGAAGCCTGTGATGGATAGGCTAGATGCCCAAGGTGAGATACTCTGCTCTGTGCAATCAGATATTACTTCTATTTTTATGACCTATAGCTCGACAGCAAAAGATATGGGCATGGCAAAGAATGCGGTAAGGTGGTTGAACAAAGAAATAGAGAGCATGAAGACCTTATTGTCAGAAATTTTAAAGGAGGTAAGAGCACCAGCACATCCTACTCCCACACCACCTGCTCCTCAGCCCTCTGAGGTAGCTGAAGAAGAGATTGCTAGGTCATCAGGGCCTATTTCTGCAGAAGTGTCAGGGCCTTCAAGGCCATCTATTGTTGAGGAAGATCCTACAGGGCCATCAAGGCCAGTAGTTGTTGAACAGGTGGCAGCTGTAGAATCTGGGCCAACAGGGCCAGCTGAGGATCTGTCAGGGACAACCGGGCCAGTGGTTACTGAGGCTGATCATGTCTGGGCAGAAGAAGAAGCTATAGCTCCTGAGCCCCCAGCTCCTGTCTCCCATTCAGACACCAGCCCCTCCTTCTCCACCTTCATCCTCCATAGCACCACCAACTCCTACATCTTTCAAACAACCACTACCCAGAACCATCTCTTCTCCTACTCCATTTCCTTCACAATCCTCTCCATCCCCTGACTCTACCACTCACATTCCTCCTCCTCCTCCAGCCTCCTCATCAGCTGGAGCCTCCTCATCCTCTGGTCCCACTTCTTCTGGACCAGATGTTATACCTTCCTCCACTTCTCATTCCTTTATTCATCCCTCTACTCCTCCCTCCTTCATTACTATTATTCCGGAGAGTGCTCAGATTGATGCCTCCTATCTTAGGGACATCAAGGATGAGTTTGAAGAAGTTATTCTCCGATCTGTATTGAAGGTTGGAACTCATGTTCATAGGACAGGCTCTTCCAGCCCTGCTCCCAGGAAAGAAAAATACCTCCACTTCCTCTATCTCCTTCATCCTTGTTACACACCCTGTGGTTTTCTCTAACAGTGGACAACAAAATAAACCACTCTATAGAGAATTCCTTCAGAAAGTTGTTTTTGCTACCATCATAAACCTTCCTCATTACAACCTTACCGATCATCTTAATGTCATTTTGTCTATACTTCTCTCTCTAAGTCCGAAAAAAAAAAAATCTTCTCTAGACCGAAGCCAAAACTGAAGAGCAGTGGGCTTGGAGTCATAAAGTTTTATACAATAAGTTTCTTCTTGCTCCATCAGCAAGGTTCCCTCCCCCGGATCATTCATTGACTTTATTAGAGTGGTTCCAGATCCTTCACAAGGACACCTGGGCTCCTTTCATTCAGAAGGAAATCAAAATGATCAGGAACTATTAGATATTCAATAACTACAGATATCTTAATCATCTTCTTGAGGTTCAGCTTGGTTAGTTCAAGTAGGCTATTAGAGATCTTGGGTTAGTTGAAGCTCACACTGAAGCTATCCAAGTTGACTTTGCCAACCTCCGGTTGCCTAATATTGTTCTTCTTTCCCCACTTCATTCTCTGGTCATGGATTCAGCTGTTGGCTCAATTATTTTTGAGCGTTTTGCTAGAGTCATGGGAAGAATCAAAGTGTGGAAGGGTCATCTGGTTGCCTTTCACAGATTTTTGTTTAGAGAGTATTACCAGGGCCATGTCAATGCTGATGTCCTCGCCCTTCTCTTGTCAGAGTGTGAAAGACTATTTGCTTTAGATTGGGCCAGATTCTATCTCCTATCTGCTCAGCAACTTACTGATCTGAATGTCTCTCAAGCCAAGGAAAATAAACCTCAAGTTTCAGCTGCTGAATTTCTAGACATGAACTCCATTCACCTTGTTAATGATCCCTTTCAATCATGGGTTGCAAGATACAAGCCCTACGTAGCCATGCGCCTAGACCTGAAGCTGAAGCAACTCTTCTACCCAGTCTCTATTGATTAGTTTTTTCATGTGCCAGTTTTGGAAAAGCTAGTTTGCATAAACAATCCTTTGACAGAAATCGCTATGCTGACTTCTTGGAAGAGCAATGGATTCTTCATCATCAGAGAATGGCTTCCACCATGGGACCTTATTCTATTGCTTGTGGAGTATATCGTGTTTATTTTCAAGAGCATGAATCTAAGGCTTGGGAAATCATTTCCCATTATGCCTCTCTTTTGTCTCCTGCCTTCTACCTCTCTATACCTCCTCCAGAGTAATTCAATATACTGTCCTTTTCTTTATATCATAGTATATCTTTTTGCTTAATGCCAAAAAGGGGGAGAAATATAGTACTTCTGAAAGACATCTCTCATGATATTTTATTCCTCAATTTATTTAGATTTATTTTAGAACATCTTTGGTTCATGCTATGTTTTGTCATCACCAAAAAGGGGAGATTGATGATCAGATTATCCTCAATGTAATTTAAATAAATTACATATCTACTTTGGTGATTAACAAAACTGTGATAAAGTTTACTCTAACATAATTTCTATGAGATTTGAGCACAGGAAATAAATCAAGGAAATACAAGCAAAATCAGTAAGTATTTATCATCCTGTAGCATTTACAGTTCAAAGCATAAAATATAGTAAGTACACATCGACTTTCTAGTTGTTGCAACGATTTCCTCAGAATCATAACAATTTCCTCATCCACATCGATTTTTGGTTCACAACGATTTCAGAAGTCGTCGATATTCTATTGAAGTCTATTTCATAACGATTTGCTGTCACAACGATTTCGTAAGTGAGCATAAAAATTTGCTCTCACAACGATTCAACAAGTGAGTATAATGATTTCAATCTCACAATGATTTCGTAAGTGAGTATAATGATTTCAATCTCACAACGATTTCGTAAGTGAGCATAACGATTTGCTCTCATAACGATTCGATAAGTGAGTATAACGATTTCAATCTTACAACGATTTCGTAATTGAGCATAACGATTTGCTCTCATAACGATTCGATAAGTGAGCGTAATGATTTGCTTATAGTCTCATAATGATTTGCTCATAACAATTTGCTTACAACGATTTGGTTATAACGATTTGCTAATAACAATTTACTCACAACGATTTGGTTATAACGATTTGCTCATAACAATTTGGTTATAACGATTTGCTCATAACGATTTGCTCATAATAATTTGGTTATAACGATTTCTCATAACAATTTGCTCATAACAATTTGGTTATAACGATTTGCTCATAACAATTTGGTTATAACGATTTGCTCATAACGATTTGGTTATAACGATTTGCTCATAACAATTTTGTTATAACAATTTGCTCATAACGATTTGCTCATAACGATTTGGTTATAACGATTTGCTCATAAAGATTTGCTTATAGTGTTATAACGATTTGGTCATAACGACTTGCTCATAACAATTTGGTTATGAATGCATAATGATTTATGAATACAATGATTTGTTTCTGAATGAGCAACGATTCACATGAACAATGACTCATTCACAACGATTCTATAAGTCACGTTCATATTGACTTCATGAGCTATAACGACATGATATTTGAATATCTTGACAAGTCAAAGTCATCCCACGTATTTCTATGTTATCCATGCATTAAATACAACTGTACATTTCTCTGTACGATGCATGTCCAGATATCTTCTATTCTTATGCTCCTACATGTAATATCTTTTTGGAAAGATAGAATGGAAATTTCTATCTTGATGTATTCTCACTCTAACGTTGACTGACAATAAGAGACAGCTTAGCTGTCTACGTTTTAGCATTTAATGTGTGCAAGTCTCTGCAAGCACATCTCAATACAACGTTGGACAAATGGAAGAGAAAAGGACATCGAGGAAGATCTTCTCTTTGCATGGTATGTAAAGATCTGTTGAAGTCCATACAGTCTAACGTACACTAGCACTTAGAGACAACAGTTACTTCAACGTTCAATTTTCAAATGGAAAACATATATAGAAGACTGTTGCTCCAGAACAAGATAGTGCTTACAACAATCTTTTACAAACCTTCTGCGAGCATCTGAAAGAGTGAAGCTTCACACTTTTTGCTCTGTCTAGCTCTTAGCTGTCTGCATTCTTGGTGTTAGCCTTGAGAGCTTTTGTGTACTGAGAGTGCTCCTCATTGTAGAACCATTCCTCTCAGTCTTAGCTTCAGATTGAGCGTTGTTCTATAAGCTTGATCTAGGGGCTTGTCTTCTTGAACACATTCCAGGGTGTTTGTTTCCCTTCGTGTTGAAGGAAGACCTGGTGGGATCCAGAGTGTTGTATTTCCTCTTCGGGTTGTGAAGAGAAAACCAGCTGCGGCTGGGTGTGTAAGTGTTCTTGAGGGGGACTGTACCCTTGGGTAGTAGAATCCTGAGTTGTTGCTCAGGGACTGGGCGTAGGACTCCTGTGGAGAGGAGGTCTGAACTAGGATAAAATCTTGTGTAGTGTGATTGCTTGCTTTGTGCTTGTTGTTTACTTTTCACTAATGCTAACAATCATCGAAGTGCTATTGTGTGAACATTTTTGTGAACATGATTTAAATAATCAAATTTTAAAGAATCCCATTCACCCCCCCTCTGGGCTTGCTAGCTGTGCAACAACCTTCGTGGCCGTGTCTTAGCAGTGGTTCTAGGAGGCTCGCGTCAGTCGAATAATCTATTGTCTGACTATCAATCGATTATTAGAAGAGCGATGGTTTCTGTTCTGTCTTGTGGTGTTCCAGTTTCTCGGGTCGTGCCGTGTGTGCCAGCATGGCCGATGGCCCTTCTGAGGGTTTTCGGAGGGGGTGCCGTGCATGCCTGTGCCTACTGGGCTTGTCTTGGTTACAAGCCAGCTGTGCTGGTTTCTGTGGTGGTAGCCCCACCATTTCATTGTTCGCCCGGTGCTAGGCACTTGAGGGCTTGTCCGTGAGGTAGGTTGTTACTGTTACCTAGGACCCCCATCCTCGGGAGCCTGTTGAGGGAGTTCTCTGGGCTACAAGCGTGCTCGAGTTGATAGCCTAGTGTGGCAGACTTGGAGCAGAGGGGAAAATGGTGGAGACAGTGATGTAGAGTCGTTGTGGAGCTCCCTTAGCTGGTCTGTGTCTCCAAGGTTGTTGTGGCGCTTTTTTGGTGCAGACCAGCTAGTCCCTCTCACTGCCTCGCTCTACGGTGGTTCCTGAGCCGCATAGGGAGGGTAGGCGCAGCTGCAACTTGTCCGGGTTGCGGTATTTTGTAGTTGTTCTTTGCTGTGACTCACTAGCCTCACTCTACGTAGGGAGGTTGTAGGCAGGAGTCAGCGGCTGGCGAGCAAGAGGGGTGGACTATGTGTCCCTCTCTTAGCTGCATGTGGCGGTGGTTGGTTGCTCTTGCTATGACGGAGTTTCTCACGTTGTTTCTATGTGAGTCTCGTCGCCCAAGCGTGCACGGTGGTTGTAGCCTAGCCGTGTCTAGTGTCTTGGGTTTGGTTGGTTTGGCCTTGTGGGCCGTGTTTAGTGGTTTCTGCTCTGCGGGTTCTCTCGGGGTGCCTTATGCAGACACCGGATTGCTGTTTTGGTAACCTGTTCCTTGGTGCCATCCGTGGTGTCACCGGAGTTGTAGTTTACTGATCTCGTGGAGTGTCCGAGGTGCAGAATGGTTCTACTTGTGAGCTATCAACTTGTGGAGGTCCGAGGTGGCCATGCTGGTGGTGAGACGTCGTTCTCACGTGGTTGCTCGGTGTCTCTCGTGGTGACACCCAGTTGTTCTTTCCGACCTCGTGGAGGTCTGAAATGTTGGTGCTTGTGTCGTGAGACTCTGGTCTCACGTGGTTGCTCCGGTGTTCCGTGAGCTTCTTGTCTCGGCGGGTGTGTGCTGAGGGTTGCTTCCGCAATGTGTTTGACTCTGCTGGTTCTGCGGGAGTCGTGTTGGGCCCGACCCTGGTGTCGATTGTGGCGTTACTCTGTTCTGCTGCTTTGTAGTACTCTGTGGTAGGCGTTTCCCACTTTACTGCTTTCTAGCGTAGTTTGCTTTCACTTTTGTTGGAGTTCCTGCTGCTCTGGCTGGTAAGGACTGGTTATCCCTATTGAGCCTTTTTCAAGTAGGGACTCGCTGTCGCAAGAGTTCGTTGTCGAACGGTCGTGGTGGTGGCTTGTTCACCGTGCGTTGCCAGTAGTGTTAGTTGTGAGCATGAGTGCTCTTGTTCAGTGTGAGTTGAGAGTGGCCTTTTTGCAAGTCCTCTGGGTATGCCCCTTAAGGACTGCACATTTCTTTCTGTACCTGTACTTTTATTTGGGATATGTTGTACATAACTTCCTTATTAATGTACGAACTTTCTTATTATAGTTATTTGAATTCATTGCTTATCTCACTGAACTAAATTCTAAGCCTTTTAGGTCTTCGGATCCGTGGGTGGCGGCACGGCCTTCGGGGTCCCTGGTGGGGGTCCGGGAGGTTGGGTCATTACAAAATGTATGGGAGTATTTTTAAAAAAATTGAAGGAGAAAATAAGTGCCAATGCAATTATTGTGGTACTATTTATAGTTGTGATCTAGTCACTTGTGGCACATACACACTTCGAACGCATCTAAATGTAAGATGCAAGAAATATCCCTTTAGTGGAGCTATAAGCAAGCAAGTACAAGTTAGCCCTCACAGCCCTTTAGTTGGCGAAGGAACAAAGGGAGAGACTAGAAATATTGTATCAACATGGAAATTTGATCAACAACTAGTTCGAAAAGCATTGTCATACATAGTGATTGTTGATGAACTTCCTTTTAAATTTGTTGAGGGTCAAGGGTTTAGACATTTTTGTAGTGTTGCACAACCAATTTTCATAATCTTTCAAGAATCACTGTTGCAATATATTGTTTTGAAATCTATGTGGAAGAGATGGCAAAGCTGAAATCTTTTATAAAAAATAATTGTCGAAAAGTTTGCCTTACAACAAACATATGGACTTCATTGCAACAGATCAATTATATGTGTCTAACTGCACACTTTATTGATAATGATTGGATGTTGAACAAAAAGATCTAAAATTTTGTCCAATTTCTAGTCATAAAGGTGAGGCTATTGGTAAGGCATTTGAAAAGTGCTTGAACAATTGGGGTATTGAGAAGGTCATGACAATGACTATTGACAATGCTAGTTCTAATGATGTTGCCTTTGCATATTTGAAGTGGAGAATTAATAATTGGGAGGGAAGCATCTTCAAAGGAGAATTCATTCATATGAGGTGTGTTGCACATATCATCAATTTAGTTGTTAATGATGGTTTGAATTATCAAATGAGTCTATTTCACATGTCCGAAATGCTGTGAGATATGTGAGACGATATCCATCTAGACTTCAAAAATTTAAGTCTTGTGTTGAAGAGGAAAAAATCTATAGAAAGAGCTTGTTATGTCTTGATGTTCATACAAGGTGGAACTAAACTTTTATGATGTTGGACACAACACAAAAATTTCAAAAGGCATTTGAGAGATATGAAGAGAAAGATCCATTTTTTTATAAGAGAACTTAGTAAAGGAAATGGCTTAGGAAAGCCACAAGATGAAGATTGGGAAAAGGTTGAAATTTGACAAAATTGTTGGAGAATTTTTATGATGTTACTTTGAGAGTTTCTAGGGCACTAGCTATACGTTACCTCTAACACATACTTTAACGAGATTAGTAGTGTTGATTGTCTCCTAAAAGAATGGTGTGGTAGTGCTGATTATGTTTTCAGTGATATGGCATTCAAGATGAAACAAAAATGCGATAAATATTGGGGAAATGTAGAAAAGCTTAATCTCATGATGTTTGTTGTTGTGGTTCTTGATCCTCGATATAAATTGTTGTATTTCGAATTTTCTCTCTCTCAAATGTATCAGAGTGGTATGGCATTAACATTGAAGAAAAAATGGAAGACAATTCTTTATGCTTTGTTTGATGAATACAAAAGTTTGGATGGGAATTCCAGTGGATAGTAGGTAGGCACATTTCAAAGTGCATCTTCAACATCAACTTCTAGTAGACTACATGATGAGCAATCGACACAAAAAATATGGTCAGTTATGAGGGATCGATTCCATCAACACATAGTTGAAATGAATAGTGATGATGTGAAATATGTCTTGGTCAAATATTTGGAAGAAGTGAGATATGTGGACTCATTTGATATTTTGACTTGGTGGAAAATCAACAGTTCTAGATTTCTTATCATTTCATTGATGGCACGTGATGTCATGACTATTCTTTTCTGTACTGTAGCATCAGAATCTGCATTTAGCACTGGTGGTCGTGTTCTTGATACATTTAAGAGTTATCTATCTTCTAAAATAGTAGAAGCGCTAATTTGCACTCAAGATTGGGTTCGGTCATCTAAAGATCGGCTTAATATTGAAGAGGAATTAGATGAAGTTGAGCAACTAAGTGAAGGTAATATTTATTTTCAATAATTTATTTATTCATTTGGATGAATTTGAGTTGCTTAATAAGGTGATATTCATTTTCAATTGTTTACTAAATATATGTTTTTTTTCAGAACTTTCAAGTGTTACATCTGTACCTCTGGTTATTGATATTGCATAAGCTTTGTTGGTAAGTATTTCTTTGTCGGTAAATACGTGGTGATTGTCTTAGTTGATAGATAAAGTTGAATTGTAGTTGAATTTATGGATAAAGTAGAAAGTTGCATAACCAGGGCCACCTTCAAACCATGTCATCCATTCCCATTCATGCGAAGTAGACAGTTTGGAGTGTAATTAATGCCGCTTCTTGGGACTTGGATATCCTTGACATATCAGGCCTTCAACTCATTAATGAGGAGGCCAGGCTTGCTGAATAACATTGCCATTTCTTTCATGTTATAAACAGAATATTCAGTCATATCACATGCATTGATATATATATATATATATTGCCCGAAACTTATCTAGGTGCCTGGGTCAGCCCTTGGAACTTTATTGCATGAAAACATAGTAAGATTAAAGGGGGGACATCCCACCAGAACATGAAACTTCATCAAAAGGCAAACACACCAATTGCACAACTAGGCAATCAACTCTCATTTCAATGTCAATAAGTCATGCTCCAGCTTCAATATGATGGTCCATTGACAGTTTTATTTACATTACTTGCACACATTCCATAAAATGTAATTTAACCTAAAATTAAGAAAAGTAAAGTATATCTTTCAGCTTTCAAAGGTTATGTAATTTAACCTGTAAATGTATACCATCTCTCAGCATTGTAGACAATTGCAGTTTCATCTTATCATTCATCTAGTTTGACCTACTATTGTCTTCCATTTTTGTCTCAGATAATGTTGTATGTCAGTTGGTAAATCGATCATTTGAATATCTTGTTCTAGTTTCTAGCAATTTTTTCACCATTGAATTTTGTATAACATGAATGCATGTTTTATATTGTTGGCCATTTAATATGAATTTGAATTCAATTATGAAATCTTATCTCGGATTCACTATCCCTATCATTTTGCTTTTGGTTAAGGAAACAATATTTTGAAATGTACAACTGAGTTCACCATGGTCAGCTCATTATCTTGTGTTTAGTAAATATGGGAGCTGCAATTCTTCAATTTTTTTTCGAAGTTTCACTACATAAAACTTCTTTTCTGTTACTTTAAAAACAAAAACACTACTTTTCTGTTACGTTCATAATAAAAAAGATTTTGCTTGTAGAAGCAGGTGCTTGTTTTTTGTTGTATCAGATAATCTTAGGTACTTACATAAGATTGCTGATCTCTCTCTCTAGTTTTCTAGAGAGAGAAGCTTTGGAGTTTCGGGGCTCCCCTCGCCGGTGTAATCACGGGGATTATGCCCCCCCTCAACACGCAAACACGTATTAAATCTAATGGCATGGAAAATAGGATGTGATCGCCACCTAGAAAGTTGCCTAATCAGTAGAAAATGTGAGGGGCTAACTATTCTAGGAAAGGGAGAGAGAATGGAGGCAGACCTGGTATCACGGCAGTCTCACCTGCCGCGATGGTGCTGGTAACACGTCGCTTTATCCGGACGTGTCTCCTTGTCGCGTCGCCCTCCGCCGTCGCGTTCTCTGTTGTGCGGGAGATTGATGGTTGGACCTTCTTCCCGTCCTCCAGCCGACCGGAGGATGACAGCTCCTCGTGGAAGATAGTTTGGGTGCCTGCCAAAATAAAGAAGAAACAACAAAAGCCCTATTAGAATGAGTTAAGAGCAGTATCCATTCAAAAATGAAAAGAAGGGAAAGTGCATGGTGGGAACGAACTTGGGGGTGGTTATTTAAACTCCTATGGTGTGTGAAAATGTGGGAGGGAAAGTGGTATGCAACCTATCTAGAAATAACATAAAATGCATGAGGAAATAGAGGGAATTGGAAGGAGAGGAGAATGAGCCCCATGAGGGCGACTCTCTGGCGTGGATGTAGTCCCAAATGTCGTGCAATGGCTTCTGGAAGGGGTAGGAGTCGTCGTCCTCACGCTCCACGCTCCATGGATGATGAAATGAGCAAGTTTTGTGGAGTGGAATGTGAGGGAAGGAGTGGAAATGGGAGGGCTACGAGGCTAAGTATAACTCAATGGAGAATTCGGCAGCCCTTCAGGGTGAAAAATGGGGCTCCCCTCGTCCATGAGGAGAAGGCCTTGCTTTTATAAGCCTTTGAGTGAGAATATCCCCTTAAAATGATTAATAATCCAAATGAGAGATAAATCCCATTAAAATTCGTGTGGGAGAGTCCAAGGGAGCTCCAAGAGAGTCCCTAGGGCCCAAATCTCGCCCAAGGGGTTGAGATAATCCCTGGAGATAACAATAAACCCATGAGAGGATAAATAGGAGTTGGTTGTGGAGGCCTACATGTGTAGCTGCTGTCGCGGCGTATCGTAGGGCTGCGACAGGGAGACGCGATGGAGCGGGGCGTCATGACAGTATGCCCATGTGCATGAATATGCATGGGCTGTCACGGTGGCCCGTAGCGACGCGACACTGAGAAGCGGCGCTACGATACGACACGTCAAGGAAGTCAATTATCTGTGAATTATCAGCCAATCATGTGAAAGGATAATGGTTATTTAGGCCTAAGGACTCTCTCAAAGTGATAATGAGCGGGATTTCAAGGCAATTTGAGTTGTTAATGGGCTCAAAACAAGGCTAATGATGGGCTCAAGGTGAGTGACCAACTAGGGGCTCACTAGGATAACAAGAAATATGGTTCAACTCATTAGTCAGAATCGAGTGTCTACAGATTGCCCCTCCTTGGCTTCCATTTTGCAAGGAAATGAAGCGGAAGTGTAGTGGAGGTGTCACGAAGTGACGGCGGAACGGAAATGATGTAGAGTGAACTGAAAAGTGGGAGCCAAGGTAAGAGACACCCAGTCTAACTATCAAGCAATTGGAATCTTCATGAAAGCCCCGAGTTAGCTGTTCGAGCAAAATGGAAAGAAAAGCACAAGTCTGGATAAGAAGGAGAAAAGAAGAGGACGATCAACCCCTCGATTGAGAGGTACCTTAGCCGATTGGCCTACAGGTTTTGTTTTGGAAGGACATGTGCGTGCCAGGCAGGTAACTCATGACTCTGTCTTGGGAGCGGTTCGCACCAAAAAGGATCAAAGGAATAAGATGAAAATTTGATAGAAAATCTAGACTGGAAAATTCTTGTCAAACTGATGGGAACAACTCACTCAAAGGCAAACCTTCCGATTCAGAGTGGAATAAGATTTCTTGTTAGGATAATGAAGGATGATTGGGCACTCAACAAGGGCTCATCATTAGTCAGGAATGAGTTAGGAAAGCTCAAAGTCCTACATGATGTATGTTGGGCTAAAATAAAAGAAATCATCAAAACAAATGCAAAGAAAAGGAGAAAATAGAAAATATATCAAGGATAATATTGTTAATCCAAATAGGAACGGGTCAAGAGACTACCTACAACCGCAGTGTAGGCCTGAATCTATAGTCCCCGAACTTACCCAACTCAACGGCCTATCCAACGACTGACAATGTGCACCTAGACTATCACAGTTTTTGGTAAAGGGGAACTCAAATCCCATAGCACATTGAGAACCAGCCGGTCCTTGAAATGATATAATAAGTAGAATGCCATATAGTAATGCAGGGAGTAAGGAAAGAAATACTTACCTGTGCGACCTCTTTTTTTTTCCGATTTTTTGTTTTTGTTTTTGACAATAAACAGACATAATAAGACAAAAAATGACAATATATACACAAACATAATCAAACAAACAAATATACTAAGCACTGACATGGAAATAACACAACAAATAGAGAGGCAACGCCTTAGGAGACCGCGACTCGAACCGAGCCCTGAAAATGCAAAAGATTCAAGTTATCTCTATCTTAAGACTCCTAGATTACCACTAGGACTCCTAAACCTCTCCTAATCTTATCCTATCACCTAGTTGCAGGGTTAGGATGGGTTTACACCCCCCTAGAGTTTTATAAATAGGTGATTTGGGGTGCTAATCCCGCAACTCTCCCCCCTGCTTTTTCTCTTCTTCAGATTTCTCTCTCTTACAGCCATGAGAGGAGTTTTTCTGCCTTTCAAGGGGGGATCCCCCCTTACTCCAGTCCAAGAGAGGCTAGGGAGTCCCATGCCAAGCTCCAACAGCTCTCCTCGATCCCGGGGCACATTTGCATACGCGTGGAGCTCCAAGTAAGTGTTCTTTTCTCTTCTAAATTCTGAATTTCTGCTCTGTTTTCCCCTGTTTTCTTCTTCTTCTTTCTCTCCATTCTCAAACTCCCTCTTCTATCTCTTCAGATCTTACCTGGGTAGAGGAGATTCTCTAAAGTGCCGTGGTTGGCTCCCATGATCGAGCTCCTGCCACCCGCATCGATCCGACAATTGAAAGAGTGGGGGCTCTCCAAGGTATTCGTCCTCGCTAAGCAATACCACAAATTCGTGCACGTGTGAGATAGCATCATGACACTGGTGGAGCTGTGGCACCCGCAGACTCACACCTTCATCTTCACCAAGTTCGAGGCTACGATCTTACTGGAGGAGCTAGAGATTATGCTCGGCCTCCCGAAGTACAAGGGCGGCGAAGAGTACGCACTCTCCCACACCGTGGCGCCCATCAACTTGTAGGGGATTATGGGAGAGATCACTACGAGAAAGGCAGATTTGCAAAGTTTGACGAGTCGGCACTTCGTGCATCTTCTTCCAATCGCCCAATGGATCACTTCCCAGTGCAAGCGCCGGACTGGAAATCATCTCGCTATCGCCAAAGCGGCCGCCACCTGCATTTGCGGCATTGTACTCTTCTCGGCCGATGATGGGCTTGTTCCATCGCCAATCTGAGCATCATCGACTCCATCTCGAAAGGTATGAGCATCGGCCAAGTAGTCTTGGGTTACTTGTATGCCGGGCTAACCTCTGCAGCCACCGGGGGCCCCTACTACGGCTCTGTCATCGCCCTCAAGCTATGGATGGGCATGCACGTCAACTTCCGGACGATGTAATACTTGGGCACGGAATGCAAGACAATGCTACATCACCCGCTGGCTTATGTGGGCGGCCCCCTCCATATGACGACCCAAGCGTGGTGCAAGACAGCCCAAGTGAAGGGCTTGAAGGCGTGGCGAGAGTACTTCAGGCATATGACCGAGGTGGCATTTGACATGCGTCTGCGTTTCCTCCACAACCGAATGATCCACGTGCCTCAGCGCCTCGGGCTGGCACTCCGCCTTCTGGGAAATGAAGCACTCGTCAACTACAACCCAGACCGGTGCCATCTGCAATGCGGGGCGGCAAGCACTGTGGTTCTTCTACTATCTCACTACCAGCCATCAACAAAGGAGATGGAAGATGGATGACGGCAGGATGAGAGGGACGTGCAGAGTTGCTATGGTGCACTGGGAAGGAGTGCGACGGGTCTCGTCCAGGCGGGAGTGGAAGAAGAAGACGAAGACATGATCAGAAAAACATGGAGGCACTGAAGAAGCTCCAACAAGCTGCTGCGGAAGCTTGAAGATAGGTGGATTGATGTAGGGAAGATGTTAGATGACAATTAGGGCAGAAATTTGCATTTAATTGAATGTAGGGAGAAATTGGAACATGCATTGATTGATTTGAAATTAATAACATGAGTTTTTCCTGTTTCCGCAAAGGCTCTGTTTATAACGCGACAAGCAGGGGCGTCGCCTTGAGGTCGCGACAAGACGGGCGTCGCGACATCATCACGACGTCCGTGGGTGGCGC
This sequence comes from Colocasia esculenta, assembly GCA_014218235.1. Taxonomy (NCBI): domain Eukaryota; kingdom Viridiplantae; phylum Streptophyta; class Magnoliopsida; order Alismatales; family Araceae; genus Colocasia; species Colocasia esculenta. Next base: position 94,044,544 of record CM024755.1, on the reverse strand, counting down.
GACATTATCGCGACATCCCGCTGCGTTGCGTCTAAAACTGATCGTTCAAAATGCAATCCGCCTTCCAATTCCCCCCTTTCTGGCATTCGAACACCCGGGATAGACTTCTTCTTGCAATCCTTCGAATCCGCCTTGCAATTTGCTTCCTTTTTCACCAATCTATTCCTTTTTCACCAATCCCTTCCACAAAAAAACATGGAAGGAGGAGGAAGCCAGAGAGGGTTCTTCCCGTGTGAAGAGACACGCAGAGCGGCGGAGTTCCCGACACCGGATGGAGGCCCCCCGGCGGAGGAGGTGGACACGGACGTTGAATGGAAGTGGAGGAAGAGGCGGAAGGCCCCGCCGTGGACGGGAGGCGGTGAGGAAGAAGCGGAAAAAGCTATGAAATTGGTAAGTAATCCAAGCTCAAATCCATTTATGAATGGGTAGGAATGGTAGAAGAAGCCCCCAGAGGGCGAATGTAGGGCGTGAAGCCCATGGGAAAGAGGATCGGACAAGGGAGGCTCCAGCCGGTCCGGTCCTGAGAACACGACGGCACGATCTGCCACGACACCAGTAGTCGCGGCGGCACAGAGTGCCGCGACCATGTCGCGACAGACTGGGTTGACGCGGCCTTATCGTGGCCTAGGAAGTAGACGCGATAAGGTCACGCCGCACCGCCCCGTCGCGACAAGGTCGCGACCTTTATAGGTCGTGACTCAAACTAAGCACCTAAAACTAGACTGCTTATCAACCCTTTTTGTGCATGCTGGGTGAGATGAGGGCCCGGGTATCTTGGACCTTACTTCTAGCTGTCTTCCTAGCATTCCCCCCCTTCCAGAGAGAGAGAGTTGAGGAGATGGGGTTTGGGGAAATTTTGAGAATGGAGAGAATGAGGCCGGACCCCGCTCTCACCAAGGCTCTACGGAGCAGGTGGGATATGGAGGCGTCCGCCTTCGTATTCCCATGTGGACATATGATCCCCAGCCTCGAGGACGTGAGCCGGATCACGGGGCTCAGGGTGTATGGGAAGCCTGTGAGCGGGTTTACCTACCCTTGCTACCAGGACCTGGCTGAGCGATTGCTAGGACTACCGGTAGGTCATAGGTCTTCCCTAGTTCCCAGGGTAGCGCTACAGGAGAGTCTGGGGTTGTTCGAGGTGGGGAAGAAGGCAGGGGAGACAGCAGATGAGCACTTCGAGAGGCTAGTCCGGGTGAGTAGGAGGGACCTTGCGGGTGAGCCGGGGGCAGAGGCGGACCTAGACTTGCATCGCTTCCTCGTCCTCTTTCTTGGTAGACTTTTGTTTGCCACGAGGGGCAACGCAGTCCATTGCTGCTTCCTACCTCTCCTGGGGGACTTGGCCGAGGTGGGGGACTACGCCTAGGGAGCAGCGTTCCTGGCACACCAGTTCGACAGCCTGGGCGCCTCCGAGCGGCAGACCTCGACGAGCGGATTCTTCCCCTTTCTCCAGGTACACTTCTTCTCCCTAACCCTTGAATTTAACTGCATTTTTCTTTCAACTGCGATCTAATCTCTTTGTTATTTTGCAGGTCTGGACTTACCTTCACCTCCCAGCCTTAGGGAGAGGGATCCTCACATGGCCGGGCCTCGTGCCCATTGCACGCCGTTGGGATTCTTGCCTGGACACCTGCAACCTCGGCGATCAGCTAGCGCGCCTCCAGGAGGCCATTGATAGCTACCCATACTTGAATGTAAGTGCTCTAACCTTTCTCTTCATGAATTAAATGCTTGATATAACTGCCTGGTGACTAATTGTGCTTTGGCGTGCAGGTGGTGTGGCAGCCGTATCTCGAGGAGAGCAATGAGGGACAACCCTGGTTGGTGTAGGCCCGCCCCTACTTTGGTAGGTCGGTGTGGGTGCATGCACTCAACCTTGTGCTACCTCTGCATCTGTTCCTGTGCCAGAGCTCGCTAGGACTTCGACAGAGTGCGGTGGAGTTCCCTACCCAAGACCGGTTCCGCAGACCCTGTCGGAGCTTCCAGGGACTCCACGACATGACCGACTGGTGTGAGCGGGCAAAGGAATAGATCCAAAACTGGGAGCATCGGGGTAAGGCCGTCAAGTCCAGCACGACCACCGACGATGCGTACCTCCAGGCATATGCCTTGAAGTATGGAGGAAAGGTATATAAGAGCGCCCGAACCAGGTAAAACCCCTAAACCAAAGCTCTTTGAATTTGACTTTATGGAATTGAGCTAATGATTTGGACATGAATTGCAGGTGGACGTGGCCGGTGAGATTGCATCACTCTGGGCCCTGCTTTACTCGGCGATGCAGGACCGTGAGGTGGCGCAGAAGGAGGCAGAGTAGTTGGTAAGTACTTACTCAGACTTCGGTACTTAACCACTTTCAAAGTTGATTTGAGAATTTAACATGTGCTTTCATGCGCAGCGGAGAGAGTTGGAGAGGGTGAGGAGTGCCACAGTAGCTGGTGCTTCTTCCTCGAGGGCAATAGAGAGCTCCCAGTAGGACCGACTGAAGGCAGCAGTTAGATGGGCCGAGGAGGCACATGCTGAGCTAGCCGAGAGGGTAAGCATAGCATTGATTTTAATTTAAAGAATTCTTTATTTATGACATTGACTTGGATTCTTGCCTGCAGAGAAGACAGCGCTGCGGACTCCCACCGACCGAGCTACCCAGCTATAGGGGCAAGTAGACTCGGGTGGGAGAGAGGGACAGCTGTGCATCCGGGCGGAGACAGCTGAGGCGACGAGGGAGCTGACGACACTACATGTGCGGGGGTCTCCAGTGGACCAGGAGGAGCTCACTCGGCTACGTGCCGACCTGCAGGCGCAGCAGACCTTAGCGCGGAGCCTTCAGGAGATAGTGAGGGCTATAGGCCGTTTACACAGCAAGAGCAGGAGCGAGGCGAGCGCCAACAGAGCGACCGGGGCCTCATGGGTGAGTACCTGGTGGGTTCCTCCAGCCGTCGGAGGAACGAGGAGGATGAGAGGCACCGCCGGGGTGAGACGAGTGCTCAGAGTGCCGGGGGTGGTGGTGAGATGCTACCACCACCAAATAGGCCGGAGGGATCCGGGGAGAGTGGCGGTGGACAGTGAAGAGATTGTGAGCCACCTCCTCTTTTATCTTTTGTACATATTGATCATCTCTTAGTGAAAATTTTATTTTATGTCAATCTTTATGGAATGAGTTTCCATTGACACGAGTGTGAGATGAGATTAAAACATGGGAGAGAGAGAGAGAGACAAAGAGTACTAAGTACAACGATGCGTGCCCTTTAGAATTACCTGTCCCTGCACACTTAGTAAAACCGGTTAGATCTGCTCTTTGGCTCAACCCCTTGCGCTTAAATAAACATGAATCCGACTTCGTAATTGTCACGGGGCGGAGCTTTATTAAATAGGCGGAAATGAAAATAAACAATGCATGCTAAAGGAAAGTGGTATGTTCACACATTCTTTTGAATTTTTAAAGATTTTTTCATTGTTTTTATTTTTAAGATTTTTTGATTTTTTAGATTTTCTAATTTTTTAGATTTTGGAGATTTTCTATTTTTTTTTTTGGTTTTGAGATTTGTGATTTTTTTGGATTTTTTAGATTTTCTGATTTTTTAGATTTTCTGATTTTTTGGATTTTTGAGATTTTCTGATAAACACCTCTTGCTCTTGAGTAATTAGCTATAGACCTCATTTCCATCTCTTGTTTAGCGAATAATATCTATGTGTAGCGTGTATTTATCTTTAGCTTACTAAGGTTTCTTGCCCCTTGAATATTAATGTTCCAACACAGACCAGGTGTAGGGGTTCTTTGGTCATTTTAGGAAGAATAGGAAGATTAGAGATGAGACAAGACTTGATTTTGGGGTCAGGGTTACTGGCTTGTAAGACTCGCAACGAGTATGTTACATGTGGAATTCATCTGTTGTCCAGGGACTTTAAGGCCATTGCTCTCTTTTAATTGGGGCATGCATACGACCGGGCTCAAGGGTGTCCCGCGGGGAACTATATTACACTTTTTGCCATGCCCCTTTTTCTTATCATTTCTCCTTCATTATTTCATCATTTCTTTCGCCTTTCTTTTGAATTGACCGTCCCTCTTTGAGACTTCATACACATGATTTATACCGTCTGCCTGTCTACAAGCTAGCTTCCTCTTGCCCCTGGACCTTGTCCGAGTAAGAAGAGAATTGACCTCAGGTTCCCTACAATAGGGCTAAGCAGGAACACCATACACAAAGGGGAATTGACCTTAGGTTGCCGTGTTGTGTGTGTAGTTGGACATAAAAGTTATTTACCACAACGAGGGGGAGTGAGATACATGGCCAACGACATTGTTTTGCAAATTGGTGTCGTTATCAAAATTGTTTATTAGGGGTAGAATCTTTTAAGGTACAAACCATTTCATGGGTGAGAGAGCTCCTCACCATCAGCATTAACTAGCCTATATGCGTTCTCGGGGTACACCTCCTTGACAACGTATGACCCTTCCCAGTTTGCTGACAATTTGGACCTTGGACCTCCAGGTTTTATGAAAATTCGCTTCAAAACCATGTCTCCTTCTTAGAATTTGCGCTCAATTACTTTCTTTTGAAAGGTCTTGAGAGTCTATTTTGATATCAAAGTACATGATCGGCTGCAACTAAATGTCGTTCGTCTAAGAGTTCTAACTGTGTAAGCAACGCCTCCCGATGTTTATCGGGATTAAGTTCTTTGTCCAACTGAACTCTTAGCGAAGGGATGAGGGTCTCGTGTGGACATACCGCTTCCATCCCATATGTAAGTGAGAAAGGAGTTTGCCCAGTGGGCGTGCGGACGGAGGTGCGGTAGGCCCACAGAGCCTCGACCAATTTCTCTGGCCAATCAGCAAATTTATTAGACTCACAAGTTTTCTTTAGAATTTTCAAAAGCATTTTATTTGTGGCTTCGGCCTGGCAGTTGCCCTGCGGATAGTACGGAGACGAATGATGGAAGGAAATGTTGAATTTCTTACATAGATCCTGAAGCTCTTGAGATATGAACTGGGTAACATTGTCGGTGACGAGGCTGCTTGGCACTCCGAACCGCACAATGATGTTCCTCATGATAAATCTGCACACGGTTGAACCGTTGATTTCCGCAAACGCTTCAGCTTCGGCCCACATGGTGAAGTACTCAGTAGTAGTGAGAATGAAGGATTTTTGTTTTATCTGAGCATTGAGATCACCAAGAGGCCCGATGATATCAAAGGCCCACATGGAGAAAGGCCAAGGGGAAGATAGTGGATGTAAAGAGGAGGATGGAGCATGGATCTTATCGGCATGGATCTGGTATTTGACGCATCTACGAATGTAGATGGCACAGTCTTCTTCTAGGGTTGGCCAGTAGTAGCTCTGCCTAAGAATCTTCTTAGCCAACATCTGGCTATTCACATGCCCTCCGCATTCACTGGAATTGTTGGGTTGAGTGTGTTTTGGAACTTCCTAAAGTTGTAATTTAATGATATCCAATGAACATCACTCATACCTTGATTTTGATGATGACATACTGTGATATTGATGATGACATATTGTGATTTTAATGATGAGATATTGTGACATTTGTGATTTTGATGATGATATGTTGAACATGTTATACATCTTATACATACACAATAATGCTTAAAAACATGTTTCTGATGTTTAATATCTCATATTTTAATGATAATATTATACTAATGGTTTATGTGTTAAGTTTTCAGGTTCACACATTTTTGTCTTGGTAGTGTCGACACTAGATCAAGCAGGTCGAAACTAGTCCCTATTCCGAAGACTTAGTTGCCAGACTGGGACAGCAGGTCGACACTAGCTCAAAGCAGGTCGACACTAGTCTCCAGATTCCAGAAGGGCAGGTCGACACTAGCTCAAAGCAGGTCGACACTAGTCCCAGATTCCAGAAGGGCAGGTCGACACTAGCTCAGGGAGGTCGACACTAGACCCAGTTTCCAGTAGACCAGTTTGCAGAAATGGGACAGCAGGTCGACACTAGATTAGGGCAGGTCGACACACTCCAGCTGAAAGTCAAAATCGTGAATTTCTCTGTACACGTGGACGTTTGAGATTTAAGGGATTTGACCTAGGGTTCCTGCCCATGCACCCCAAAGCACTTTATGGATATATGGGGCTATAATACCCATGTTCCTTGTAACCCGAAGGTAAGAGAGCCCATACACTTCCTGAAGAACCTTTTTGGCGGCTGAAGGGGCTTTCCAGATCTGTCTCCATCTCCAGAAGCTACAGCCATCCTTTCAAGAGGAAGTACAAGGAATCAAGGGGAATCCTTGGAGAGAAGCTTGCTGTGCAATGCAACGACCCACTTCCACCCGGTACGGTTATACCAACCCACGTCGGATGAGAGCAAGCCGCTGCAGGGGAGAATACCCCAACAAGTAACAATGAGCTGAGATATACACAATAGAGTCAATTAAATGCAACGGAATTTAAATAAATCTGATTCCATCAACTTTTAAATCCACATACCACAGTCTGTATAGTTCAATAAGAGATAACATGAGAGCAAAATGTTCCAATACATAGCCGACTCCAAGTACATGTGAACAAAAATTCAAACTTCAATTATAGCATTACATACTTATGAAATACAAATTACAAGTCTTCAATCACTTAGTCCACTTCACTTCAATCTTGCTAGCTTCTCCGCTGCTAATTTCCTGAAACGTTTAGCAAGAGTGAGTCTACACAATAGACTCAGCAAGTACTTAAGATTCAATACATACATGCTTTTTATCAATTAACACAATATTTTCAACAGTTAAATCATACATGAGCATGCTATAAACTAAACAAATTCCATTAAACAATTATCTAACAATGTAACTAAAATCTAAACAAGATCACTAGCATCATGGTGTCATTAACATGAGTAAAATACACATTCACACGTTTCCATACTTCATCCAAGTCATTGTAAAGTTGCACAACTAAATCATGGATACATATACAAGATAGGTACACCCCTAGCATGATTTCTAACTCACTTCCCATGCAATCATAGCAATTTTCTTCACATTTAGCTTGCTGATTTATCAAATTTTATCACATTCATAATACCTTTGCATAGGGGTCACTTTTAACTATACAACATGATACTAAACACATGTGCACCCAATCATTCAAATTCCATGAATATGAAGCATATACTTACATTTTGGTACTAATGGTAACATCACTTTTGGCAATTGACAATTTATACATAAACACATACACCACATTGTAGACATCCATAAACAATTTATCAATTAACCATTGTCATTTACACTTATATACTATTTTTCTCATTACACACAACCATATGATAACCTTGGATTTCACATACACTCACTTTTGGTTTTATCACACAACACTTACACACATTTCCCATTGTTTCCCCTTTCACATTCACACACTTCTTATCATTTCACTTTTGCACATCACATGTGCCACATTTACACATATTTTGCACATTCCTTGTGCTATGAACACATATCACTTTTCACGTCACACTTATACTTATTTTCACTTAATGCCCAGACACAAACCAAACCACCATTAGACGGTCACATACACACACATTCACTTTCACTTACTTAATCACCGGCACAGTGATAAGTCTTAGTTCCTGCAGAAACCGGGGAAGCCCTTCCCACCATTACCAGTGGAACTTGTCCACCTCCAGATTTTACAAGACCCTTTGCCAGGGTGTACACTTTGTCAAGACCCTTTCCTAGGGTATCACATAACGCATTGAGCTTTCCCGTAGGGGCATTACTACAGTACAACTCCAAGCCTCTAAGGTGGCAGTGTCTTATGGGCATATTTGGTTATCTTTATCACATTAACCGTTTTACACACTTATACCACTTGTTTTCTCATGTCTCATGCACACACACTCATACATAATTCACACACACATAAGTCATCATTCACTGATTTTTTTTTTTACATCACTGTTGCAACTTCCAAATAATCATAATATAAATTTAATGATACTGAAATTCACTGATCACATCAAATCACAATTACATGCTCACATAGTCGTTTTTCTCATTAAAATGCATAACGATACTTACTGTTATCAAAACCCTGAGAATTTAACCACAGACACATTTCAGGCTTATAATCACACACGCAAATTTTCATATTTTTTGAACCATATTACATTTACAGAAATTGAACATGCAATCTCATGCTGTTCATAATTTGATTTAACATGGGACATAACATGAACATCGGGTTTAACAGTTCACAGTCCTGATCCTAACATATTTGTCATCACAGAAATTTTCCTCGGATTATTGCACAATACACTATTTACTGTAGATTTTACAATTCCTATGCATGTCTCCTATTTCCAAAACAGAAATTTTCAGTAAATTCCACAGTCATGGAAAATTCTCAAATTTTCAGGGCATGGACTGATACATATACACATGGCATAGAAAAATTTATGGCATTTAATTCCGCAGGAATTAGGTAGACAATAGACGAACATGCATATTCATCTCTTTTACAATATGTATTTCAATAATCTAAAAATTCATGCCATGCACAGAAAAATACAGAAATTTCCACACACACACCACATTATCTATTTTACATAGCATATAGGATTTACACTATATCCTCATGGCGAAAACATATCGAAAATAATCATCTATCAGGAAGAACAACTCACTGTTCTGTCCTGAAGAACTTGGCGGCAACCTCTGGCCGTTCAAGAGTTTCGACGGCATGATCGCTCGACACCTATGCAGATCTTGGCGTCAAGGGTATGACGCCATGTTCCTGTCTGTGCAACAGCACAGACCGAACCCCAAATACTCAGTGAAAAGGAGGGTCCAGGACACTTTAAAATCCATAAAAATTACTGGGACTAGGGAACATGTATGGGATTGATTCTATGGGTTACTTGCCTCTGAATTAAATCTACAAGATCAGAATAAGCTGATGAAGCCCTTCTCAGCCTTGCCAAAAAGGTGTTCAGAAACTCCTTCGATCCTCTTCTCCTGTCGATGTAGATGGCACCTCGGAGCTGGAATCTCTTCTTGGATGTATTGGCCGCCTCCCAGAACGTGGCAGCTCCTTGATTTCCTCCTCCAATCGACGGATTAGAGCTCCTTAAGTTCAGCTTTTCTGCATCTCGGGTCCAAGGGTTCACCAAATGTCAAGGCTTCCTCCTCGATCTAGGCTGGGTATTTCATAGGTTTAGGGTCTGGGGATGCTTCTTGGGTAGCTATACTACGCTCCCATCTTCAGGGATCTCTCAGAAGGTCTCCAATCGCCGGATTAAAGCTTGGGAAGATCAGGTTTTCTTCTAGTTTTCTCACATCTAGGGTTTTTCTCTCTTCTTTTTCACCTCTTGCAAGGTGAAGGGAGGAGTGGGGAGAGCCATTTCGGGTTTAACATGTAGGAGAGTCTCTCTCCCACTCACCAGGCTGATTTGACAGCCTTCAGAGCCGTTGGGGACATCCCCCAATGGCTGACTTACCTTGTTTCAGAAGCTTGCAGCTCTGCTGCGCATGCAGGCCAGAGATATGGCGTCCAGATCGCTGGACGCCAGGTTTAGTGTCGGCGTCAGGTCTGGACGCTAACATCACCTTGGTGGCCAGGGGTTGACGCCAAGAGCCTTCGGCCAGAAGCCTAAATTATGCAGAAAACCTTGCCTAATCCGCAAATATATGCACATGAAACCTATGTAGTATGGTGTATACACCACTATACCATGTAACCATCCAAAATTCACTACTATTCCTACACATACATACATAGGTCATCAAGATAATAACACGTACATGAATATCTTCATACGCATACAATATATATATATATATATGTATATAATATATATATGTAATATATATTATATATAGCATACGTACACGGATGTAACATACTTACGTATATTAATGCACGAATAGATAGATACAAAAATCACGCACACCACATTCATGAAAGGGGTGATATAAGGTATACTTAAATATTTAGATGGTACTTGCATAATATTTACATAGATACCTTATATACAAATTGGCCAATTACTTATATTCACATAATAATATACATCCACGCATATACACATGCAAAATTTACAATTATAATATGCATCTTTTCCATGTACGCCATTTATGCAAGAACAAGCAAACAACATATACATAAAGTATAAGCGGGAAAGAAAATTCGGGGCCTTAACCCTCTCCCCCTTAAAGAGATCTTCGTCCTCGAAGATCGGATCACGTACCCTTGATGACATCTTGTTGCCGCTCTAGTCCACTTAGACCGGTGCCTAAATTCCTACTGGTGGCCATCTTGGGGAACGAACCTCTTCTTCTTATTCGGACAGTCTTTAATCCGATGGCTCTTGCTACCACACTTGAGAAATCTTCCTAACCTCGTCCAACATACATCTCCGCCGTGGCGCTTGCCACAATGCACACATACAGGCTTTTCGTTGCTGGCCGAAGCTACTGACTGAAAGGTTGATTCTATTGGTACCATAGATGGTTGTTGTCTTTTCATTAGCTTCTTCATCTTCCTCTTTTGCCATTGAAATGGTTCTGGTAACATTTCTAATCTTGCTTTCTTCTCTGCCAAGTACATTCCATTTCACTTTCTTGTTTGCATGCCGTGCTAAGAGCTACATCCATAGTCCAAGATCAAACGCCACCAGTCTGGCTCTCATTGACGGTCTAAGCCCCATTACAAACTTCCTTACCTTGCGCCTCTGATCAACAACTAGTGGGGTTGCATATCTAGACAACTCCATAAATCTAGCCTCATACTCCATAACTGTCATCGATCCCTGAGTCAATGCTAAGATTCCTGCTCCATTTTGTCCTGTATATGCTCAGGAACAACTTGGCCTGAAACATCTTTATGAAGTCTTCCCAAGTAACCTCTACTCCACTCCCTCAACTACTGCGTGCGAAGAACGGAAGACCACCACACATCCGCTCGCTCTTGAAGCATATATGACGCCAGACTAATCTTGTCATCCTCTACGCACCTGATGGCTCTGAATATCTTTTCGATTTCTCTGAGCCAACTTTCTGCAACTAACGGCTCACTCTCCCCCTTAAAAGAGGGTGGAGCCATTCTCTTGAACCTCTCCATGACTGTCACACCTCCTAAACCACGGTCCTGTGAGCTGGTGCTGGAACCTGAGCCTGAAACTGAGTTTGATAAGCCGCTTGTGTTTGCGCTTGAGTTTGTATTGCTTGTACAATCCCTTGCATGACTGTATATAATCAGCCAACGGTGCGGGGGTGATCCTTGAGGTGCTGGTACTTCATGTTTCCCCGTCAGTCCTACTTAATTCCTCATCCTGAATGGGCAGGCTCGAACGTCGAGTCCTTCCAGCCATTGCTACAAAAAAACACTAAATTAGACTCCATTTATCCTCATACCTAACATGTTATCATGTATTTATCTTACTACTTTTCTAGCACTATCTTAATTATTCCTTGGATCGGGCTATCCACTACAAGGACTTAGAGATGTGATTTAGTTGATAGCTATTTATGTATAATCTCAACCCACCTCTCTGCAACGACCCACTTCCACCCGGTACGGTTATACCAACCCACGTCGGATGAGAGCAAGCCGCTGCAGGGGAGAATACCCCAACAAGTAACAAATGAGCTGAGATATACACAAGAGTCAAATAAATGCAACAGATTTAAATAAATCTGATTCCATCACTTTTAAATCCACATACCACAGTCTGTATAGTTCAATAAGAGATAACATGAGAGCAAAATGTTCCAATACATAGCCGACTCCAAGTACATGTGAACAAAAATTCAAACTTCAATTATAGCATTACATACTTATGAAATACAGATTACAAGTCTTCAATCACTTAGTCCAACTTCACTTCAATCTTGCTAGCTTCTCCGCTGCTAATTTCCTGAAACGTTTAGCAAGAGTGAGTCTACACAATAGACTCAGCAAGTAACTTAAGATTCAATACATACATGCTTTTTACCAATTAACACAATAAAATTTCAGCAGTTAAATCATACATGAGCATGCTATAACCTAAACAAATTCCATTAAACAATTATCTAAACAATGTAACTAAAATCTAAACAAGATCACTAACATCATGGTGTCATTAACATGAGTAAAATACACATTCACACGTTTCCATACTTCATCCAAGTCATTGTAAAGTTGCATAACTAAATCATGGATACATATACAAGATATGTAGCACCCCTAGCATGATTTCTAACTCACTTCCCATGCAATCATAGCAATTTTCTTCACATTTAGCTTGCTGATTTTATACAAATTTTCACATTCATAATACTTTGCATAGGGGTCACTTTTAACTATACAACATGATACTAAACACATGTGCACCCCATCATTCAAATTCCATGAATAGAAAGCATATACTTACATTTTGGTACTAATGGTAACATCACTTTTGGCAATTGACAATTTATACATAACACATACACACACATTGTAGACCATCCATAAACAATTTATCAATTAACAACATTGTCATTTACACTTATACTATTTTCTCATTACACACAACCATATGATAAACCTTGGCTTTCACATACACTCACTTTTGGTTTTATCACACAACACTTACACACATTTCCCATTGTTTCCCCTTTCACATTCACACACTTCTTATCATTTCACTTTTGCACATCACATGTGCCACATTTACACATATTTTGCACATTCCTTGTGCTATGAACACATATCACTTTTCACGTCACACTTATACTTATTTTCACTTAATGCCAAGACACAGCCCAAACCACCATTAGACGGTCACATACACCACATTCACTTTCACTTACTTAATCCCGGTACAGTGATAAGTCTTAGTTCCTGCAGAAACCGGGGAAAGCCCTTCCCACCATTACCAGTGGAACTTGTCCACCTCCAGGATTTTACAAGACCCTTTGCCAGGGTGTACACTTTGTCAAGACCCTTTCCTAGGGTATCACATAACGCATGAGCTTTCCCGTAGGGGCATTACTACAGTACAGCTCCAAGCCTTTAAGGTGGTAGTGTCTTATGGGCATATTTAGTTATCTTTATCACATTAACCGTTTTACACACTTATACCACTTGTTTTCTCATGTCTCATGCACACACACTCATACATAATTCACACACACATAAGTCATCATTCACTGATTTTTTTTTTTACATCACTGTTGCAACTTCCAAATAATCATAATATAAATTTAATGATACTGAAATTCACTGAATCACATCAAATCACAATTAACATGCTCACATAGTCGTTTTTCTCATTAAAAAATCCATAACGATACTTACTGTTATCAAACAACCTGAGATTTTAACCACAAACACATTTCAGGTTTATAATCACACACGCAAATTTTCATATTTTTGAACTATATTACATTTACAAAAATTAGAACATGCAATCTCATGCCGTTCATAATTTGATTTAACATGGACATAACATGAACATCGGGTTTATAGTTCACAGTCCTGGTCCTAACATATTTGTCATCACATAATTTTCCTCGGATTTATTGCACAATACACAATTTACTGTAGATTTTACAATTCCTATGCATGTCTCCTATTTCCAAAACAGAAATTTTCAGTAAATTCCACAGTCCTGGAAAAATTCTCAAATTTTTAGGGCATGGACTGATACATATACACATGGTATAGAAAAATTTATGGATCATTAATTCCACAGGAATTAGGTAGACAATAGACGAACATGCTTATTCATCTCTTTTCACATGTATTTCAATAATCTAAAAATTCATGCCATCCACAGAAAAATACAGAAATTTCCACACACACACACATTATCTATTTTACATAGCATATAGGATTTACACTATATCCTCATGGCGAAAACATATCGAAAATAATCATCTATCAGGAAGAACAGCTCATGTTCTGTCCTGAAGAACTTGGCGGCAACCTCTGGCCGTTCAAGAGTTTCGACGGCATGATCGCTGGACGCTTATGGAGATCTTGCGTCAAGGGTATGACGCCAAGTTCCTGTCTGTGCAACAGCACAGACCGAACCCCAAATACTCAGTGAAAAGGAGGGTCCAGGACACGATTTAAAATCCATAAAAATACTGGGACCTAGGGAAATGTATGGGATTGAGATCTATGGGTTACTTGCCTCTGAATTAAATCTACAAGATCGGAATAAGCTGATGAAGCCCTTCTTGGCCTTGCCAAAAAGGTGTTCAAAAACTCCTTCGATCCTCTTCTCCTGTCGATGTAGATGGCACCTCGGAGATGGACTCTCTTCTTGGATGTATTGGCCGCCTCGCAGACGTGGCAGCTCCTTGATTTCCCCTCCAATCGACGGATTAGAGCTCCTTAAGTGTGACGGCCCTCATTATACCGTACGATTATACCAACCCACGTCGGTATAAGCGAGTGCTACCAGCCACAGGTGACATTTACCCAACGATACAAACAGCTGAGATACACGCGAATATAAATAACAGAGTAGCGGAAGTAAAGAGTACTATCTCCATTCATTCATCATCCACATTAAACATACATGCAGTTTACAATTTGCAAAAGGAACTAAAATTCACATGATTTAATTTGCTGAAATAGAATACAAATGTCCACATATTACATTCTTTTAATGATAGTTCTAATACAATGTCCAAGTACATACTAAGAAGTACACAATCACAAGATCTCAAAAACTGGCTAGTCTCCACGCTCGGAGTCCGTCTCCGCTGCCTCCTCCGAGGGTACGTTTGTCCCAACTATACCTGTACGCCGAAGCAAGGAGTGAGTCCAGGGACTCAGCAAGTAACACTATGCATGATATACACGTACAAGTCCTAGTGGTTTCTACATGCACATTACACTTTACAACACATAGCATGCTAGTCCATTTAAGTTTTCAACCTATCATGAAGGTTCTACAATTTTATACATGACGCATGCTTTCAGATTTCAAAAAACATTCACCTATCACATGGTCTCTATTCAATTCACTCATGGGACTTTAATCAAAACGTGAGAGCTATTGACATGAACAATTTACATACATGAACGAGGAACATAATTAGCATGGATTCCACATGTTCTTAAGTACATACATAACTTTTCAGGCTTTAGGTTGCTGGTTTCACATGGTTCAATGACTATAACCTACACATGAAAGCTACAACGTTGCTTAAACATACACATGAACAATCCATCATGCCATTTTACTCACATACTTATTTGTTGTTCCTAACAGGATTCTAAACCTTTGCACACACAAACTGAGAATAATACATGCATTTCCTGAATTCACTTGGTTTCAGATTTAGTTTCACATGGTTTCTATAACACATTTACTATCTAAGATTTCACATTTTTCTTTACACTAGTTCCCTCTTTCACATGGTTCACTTTACACATACACATTCACATATCACTTACACATTTACACATGGTCACATACACTTTACACATTACTCTTTACACATGTTTTAGTGCCGTGACACATAGTCCAAACCACCAAAGAAGGACACGGACACATCACATCACATAAACGCCATCTAGGCAATACAATGGCGACTCTTGGACTGCGCAGACCGGGAGAACAAGTCTCCACCCTAACCAGTGGTACTTGTCCACCTCCAGGATTTCCCCCTAATTCCCTTAGGGTCACTTAACACAATGAACTTTCTCAGGGGACTTTTCCCTGATACGGCTCCACTGCCTTCTCAGAAGCAGTATCACATTGGCACAGTTTACACTTTTACACATTTATCGTTTTACACATGGTTTTACACTTGACACTCTTCATCTAGTTCACTTTCTTACTCACATGAACACCTCTGTTTTTCCTAACATGGTACTACAGAGTTTTCAAGATTCAACACATAGTAAACACACCAATCATGCTGGTTTAAACAAAATAAAATCACATTACGATCATATGTACGAATTTTTCACAATTCACATGAAAACACATAACTTTTTATTACTGTTTCAATTAACCTGAATTTTAACCACATGCTGTTTTCGGGTTCAAAATCATACCCTCAATTTTTCAGATTTTTCTGAGCTAAATAGGATTTACAGAAAATCAAACACCTAATTAGCACATAATTCACAATTTACGTTAACATGGAATTTACACATCATGCAATTTACCGCTTGCTGTTTAACCATAAGCTACCACATATGCATGAAATTAGAGTACAAAATTTCCCTAATTCATACATCTATGGATTTAACACTACGAATCATTTCTACATACTTCTATTTTATCGAACTGAAACTATTAACAATTGCACAAACATGGATAAGTTTCCTAATTTGCAAACACACATGCTGTCCCACAATCTTCTTGATTAGACCGAAATCAAGGCATTCACATTATCTAAATCCTGAATCATGGGTTTTGCAAAATGTCTACAAGTCATGCCCACATGTTTACAAGATATTATTATCCCACATTTGCCAACACAACTCACATACATCCACAACCACAATGCACAATATACATAGCTTATAGGAATACCATATATCCTCATCGCATGAAACATACCGAATTTAATGTATATAGTGGGACAGAACAGCTCACTATTCTGTCCAGAAGAACTAAACGGCGGTCTCTGGCCGCTGACTCAGGGTCAGCGGCATGGTCGATGGACGCCAAGGAAGAACTGGGCGTCCAGGGACCTTGCCGTTTACTCAGGTCTGTGCAGAAACACAGACCCGAGCTCTGAAATTCGGGTGAAATGGGGGTCTAGGACTCGAGGAAAATTTCATAAAAATCATAACAACCTCCTAGACCTCCATAGACTCATACGGGACACCATGGATAGGTCACTGCCTTTCAAAATTTCTTCTAAGGGATTTAGAGGCTTGGAAGACCTCCTTGGGCAGTCCCAAGAAGTTGCAGAACCTTCCTCTAGATCGCCTTCCTCCGGGTTCCTGGTTGATCTCCTCGCCGAGGGGATGATGGGGAGGCCTTCCCCTATGCTTCAGCTTCCTCCTTGATGCAGAAGATCTTCAAATGAACCTCCAAGGGGTCGGATTTGGGGGTTCAAAAAAAGGGGTTTCTCACAGAATGCTCTAGGGTTTTTCTCTCTTCTTCTCTCCTCTTGCAAGGGTGAAAGTGAGAAGTGGGGAGAGGCCATTTCGGGTTCAGCATGTGGGAGAGGCCCTCACCCACTCACCATGCCGATTAGACAGGCTTAGAGCCGTTGGGGAACATCCCCCCAATGGTTGCCATGCCTTGTTTCAGAAGATAGCAGCTCTGCTGCGCATGCAGGCCAGAGAAGTCGACGTCCAGATCGCTAGACGCCGGAATTAGGGTTGGCGTCCAGGGCTGGACGCTAACACCACCTCAACGGCCTGGGGATTGACGTCAATAGGGCCTTCGGCCAGAACCCTAATTTATGCAGAAACCAAGCATACCAAGCTTCTATACTTGCAATATGTACATGGTATTATATTCACACTATCATCATGCAATACATACATTATTTATGTTTAATATAAACACATGTACACATATTTATACTATTTTAATATCCACGTAAATACGTACATGCATACTCAACACAATATACACACATAAATACGAAAAATACGACGGAAATTCAAGGGTCTTACATTAAGTTCAGCTTTTCTGCATCTCGGGTCCAAGGGTTCACCAAATGTCAAGGCTTCCTCCTCGATCTAGGCTGGCTATTTCATAGGTTTAGGGTCTGGGGATGCTTCTTGGGTAGCTGTACTACGCTCCCATCTTCAGGGATCTCTCAGAAGGTCTCCAATCGCCGGATTAAAGCTTGGGAAGATCAGGTTTTCTTCTAGTTTTCTCACAGCTAGGGTTTTTCTTCTTCTTTTTCTCCTCTTGCAAGGTGAAGGGAGGAGTGGGGAGAGCCATTTCGGGTTTAACATGTAGGAGAGTCTCTCTCCCACTCACCAGGCTGATTTGACAGCCTTTAGAGCGTCGGGGACATCCCCCAATGGCTGGCTTACCTTGTTTCAGAAGCTTGCAGCTCTGCTGCGCATGCAGGCCAAAGATATTGGCGTCCAGATCGCTGGACGCCAGTTTAGTGTCGGCGTCCAGGTCTGGACGCAGACATCACCTTGGCGGCCAGGGGTTGACGCCAAGAGCCTTCGGCCAGAAGTCTAATTATGCAGAAAACTATGCCTAATCCGCAAATATATGCACATGAAACCTATGTAGTATGGTGTATACACCACTATACCATGTAACCATCTAAAATTCACTACTATTCCTACACATACATACATAGGTACATCAAGATAATAACACGTACATGAAGGCTTCATACGCATACAATGTATATTATATATAATATATATATATATATAAGATATATATATAGCATACGTACACGGATGTAACATACTTACGTATATTATGCACGAAATAGATAGATACAAAAATCACGCACACCACATTCTGAAAGGGGTGATATAAGGTATACTTAATATTTAGATGGTACTTGCATATATTTAAATAGATACCTAATATACAAAATTGCCAATTACTATATTCACGATAATATATACATCACGCTTACACATGCAAAATTTACAATTATAATATGCATCTTTTCCATGTACGCCATTTATGCAAGAACAAGCAACAACATATACATAAAGTATAAGCGGAAAGAAAATTCGGGGCCTTATATGCAAGGCAAGGGAGCAGATCCAACTGAAGAGGCTCAGGAGAAGAAGGATTTCTGGCATTTCAGATGCCACCAAAGCAGAGCATCGCCGATTGAGGAGAATCTCCATCGATTTCCATCAAGCCTCCTCAATTGAAGTATCTGCAAGGCCTCTTCATCGAAGAACACTCTTTCTACATCTATTTCCCTCATCTCAGAGTTTGTTCTTCCTTATTTCGTCTGTGAGATTTGTGCATGAAGTTCTGCACAAATTTTCTGTGTACGAATCTATCTTTAATCAGATCATTGCTAGAGGATCTGATCTCTTTTGTGTTTGATCTAGCTTTTGTACTGTGAGCCGTCGAGCTCTGGGTTGTGAGTCGTCGTACTCACTGTGTGGTTTGAGCCGTCGTGCTCAATTTGGAGTCGTCGTACTCCGGTTGTTGTTTTGAGCCGTCGTGCTCAGTTTGAGTTCGTGCTCCAGGTGTTTCTTGAGTTGTCGTGCTCAGGGTGTTTGGAGTCGTCGTCTCCAAGTGTTTCTTGAGTCGTCGTGCTCAATGGTGTTTGGAGTCGTCGTGCTCCTGTATGAGTTGTACTCAGGTTTTGAGTAGTGTGGCCTCACTGTGTGAGGGGTGGACGTAGGAGTCACTGGAGGTGATTTCCGAACCACCTAAAAATCCTCTGTGCATTGGTTTGATTTGTGGTTTGCCTTTGTGTCTCGCTAGATGCATGCATAGGGATTTCGTTCACACTACTAATTGATTTGCTCACACACCCAATCACACACACTTCAGATCAGTAAATTAATTGGGTGATTGATCTCTGATTAGAAGTAATTTTTAATTGCTTAAGCTTCCGCGTTAATTGGCATTAGATCTATTCAACCCCCCCCCCCCCTTCTAGATCTGATCCTTCCACCCATCCGATCCCCAACAATTGGTATCAGAGCGAGTTACGTCTATCTTTGATCTGATTTGATTGCTTCTGTTTGATCTCTGTGTTAATTGCTTGAATTGTTTGCTTGCTCTTTCACCATCTCATTGATGGATTCTCGAGGATTTGTAGCCGAAGGCCATTCCATTAATAGACCACCATATTTTGATGGGTCTGATTATTCATACTGGAAAAATCGCATGCAAGTTTTTCTTAGGGCTTAAACTATGAATTTGGAGGATAGTTGAAGTGGGTCCTTATGAAAATCATGAATGAGGAGAATTGGACTAGAGAGCAAATTAGGAAAGCTACTCTTAATTATAGTGTCATGAACATGCTTCAGTGTGCAATCCATCCTAAAGAATATTCAAGAATATCCATGTGTAAATCTGCTAAAGAAATGTGGGATAAACTTGAATTGATGTATGAGGGAACATCTCAAGTTAGGGAAATCAAAGTACACATACTTGTTTCTGAATATGAATTGTTTATGATGAAATCTGATGAATCGTTTCTGAAATGTTGCTAGGTTTATGATAATTGTCAATGGACTGAAGGAATTAGGTAAGGAATACACTGATGCTGATCTGGTAAGAAAAACTTTGCGCTCTCTATCATCTGTTTGGCACACAAAGGCTACAGTGATTGAAGATTCTAAGGATTTATCCAAAATCTCCTTGGATGAACTCATAGGATCTTTAATGACTTATGAAATAAATCTGAAGAGAAATGAAGAACACATGCTTAAGGCTAAACCAATAGCACTTAAGGCTTCATCAAGCATCAAAGAGAAAAATCAAGAAACATCAAGTTCTGATGAGTCTGAGTTTAATGAAGATGAACTTGACATCATGACTAGACAATTCAGAAAAATTTTAAAATCAAGAAGAAGAAGATTCAATGAAAAGAAACAATATTCTTCTAATAAAAGGAATGCTTCTTCTTCAAAATGTAATGATAGCAAAAATCAAAAAACTAATGAAGAAGCCAAAAGCCATGATTGCAACTTGGTCAGATGAAGACCAAAGTGAGGATGATGAAGAGAACTCTTCAAGTTCAGCAAATGAAGAGTTATGCTTCATGGCTAACAGAAGTGATGAAAAGAACTCACCAAGAAAAGGAGCAAAAAGAATTCAGAAAACTATGGCTCTCACAGCAAAGTCTAAGAGTTCATAACACTCTTCATCCTCTTCAGAACACAAGAGTTCAAATGGGTCTAAAAGGTCAGGTAAATCAAATCCAGATCCATTTGTGTATTTCAATTCTGATTCTGATGAAGATGAGAGCATGTCTTATGCTGAATTGATTAAATTCTGTGAAAAGATACAAAGTCTTAATGTACAACTGAACACTAAAAATAAAGACTTGAAAAAGACTTTAAAACATTGCCATAAAGAAAGTGAAAACTTGAAAAATACACTTGAATTGCTCCAGAAAAATGACAAAGATCCTTCAGAAGAAATTGAGAATTTGAAAAATGAAGTTGAAAAATTAAATTCTGAAAGGAGAATTTGGAAGATGAAGTCCAAATCTGTGAAACTAAATTGAATGGATTGAAAGAAAACCATGAGCTATTGAAATCAAAAGTCATTGATCTGGAAAATGAAAAGAAAATTGATTGATCTCATAACAATTTCAAATTTGATAATGATCAATTAAACAAACAAATATCTAATATGGCTCATGATCATCAAATAAATGAGAGATGCAAACAACTTGTTGAAGAAAATTGTCACTTAAAAAGGAAGATTGAAGGCTTGTTCCATGACAGACCATTGGAGAATGAATGTAGCAATTTGAGTAATAAATTTCTGACTTGGAAAAACAAATTGCTCAATTTGAAAATGAAAAGAACAAGATGAAAAATGGTTTGGATGTCATGCTAATCAAGCTTCAAACTTCAGAAAAAGAAGTTGTTGCATTCAAAGCTGAAAAATAGAAGATTCAAATGAATTGACGAACACAAGTCTTGCTTCTGTTAAAACTAAGAAAAATGAAAAGAAAAGCATAATAACATTTGTGAAATCTGCTGTGAACAAAACCCTGATATCTCTAATAGAAAACCAGTGAAAGTTCTGTTCAGAAACAGAAAAGAAAAAGGAGAATGCCACTGTCAAGAAGATTCATCTACCTTCTCCATCAGTTCCAAAAGCTCCAAGGCAAGTTCCAAATTCACATCATGCCAAGAGCCACCAAAAGGTACCTCCTTCCCCTCATGGTAAGCCTCCTCACATAAAAAGGAGATTCCAGCAAATGCACAAATGCCAAGGTAAGTATCAGGAAAAAATGCTCTCATTTGCTTTCACTGTAATAAACCTAGTCATCTTGCCAAATATTGCTGGAATAGAAATCAAAATTCATAAACATGCCAAATCAGTCCAATGCTTTCATTGTCATAAAATGGTCATATTTCTAGGGACTGTTGGTACAGAAATGATTTTGTTGTGCATGCTCAGAAATTCCAGTCTAATGCACATACTTATACACATAGGAATAAACATCATGTTCATACTGAAAAGTTCAGAAATTCCATGTTGTAGGCATACAAATGTTGCACAAAATCATTTTGTTTCTGCTCATATTAAAAATCAAAAAAATAGAAAACTTCATGAAAACATAGATGCATTGATCAAGGAAAAAGAAAATCTGGAACTAATTCTGCTCATAGTTCTATCAATGAAACAAATGCATCTATACAAAAATTAAAAGCATTTTGGATTTAGAAATCTTTGTTGCAATCTAACATTGATTTCATTGCAGGACCCAAACAAGTGTGGGTCACAAAACCAGCTTGATCAGCAAGCTGAGAAGTCTTGCAGCCATACACTGTAAATGGATTCAAGATATTGGCTGTGCAAGGCTAGAAATGATTGGAGAACACAGGTAAAATCCTTGAAAAAGAAATGAAGACCATTCAGGTAAAACTTCTTTATTATTTTAATTTTGAATTGCCTGAATTGAAACGAATGTTGAATTTTTATCTGAAGAATGAGAAATGTGTTTCAATGCTACTCCCTACAATGAACTTTGTGTCATAACAATTGGAATCATGTTTGTGTTATCATGCATGCTTAACTGTTCTCATGAATCTGTGTGCATACTAACTGCTTTGACTTCTTGGTATATCAAATGATGACATGTGGAAAAACAAGTTATGCTTGTTTGGAAACTATCATTATGCGTGAGTGAAATACTCCGCCAAGTACCAAAAGTCATGTTATGCTTAAAGTTAATTGTGCTCATAATCATGTGTGAATTGCTTGCTAACTTTTTCATTCCATGCACATATCAAGGGGGAGTAAATTTGAAAAAGTCTAAAAATATTTTTCAATAAATGCAATGAATTTCATGCTAAAAATAAAGTGTAATGACTCTTTTTGCATGACTATGTGGTATATCAAATGGTGAAATGTGAAAGGACAAGTTAGGCTTGTCTGGAAACTATCATCATGCGTAGAAAAATTCTCCCAAGTATCGATAGTCTTTTCTGCATAAAGGTCATCAAGCAAAATGAAAATCTCAAAAACTTTATTTTGAGTCTTTGCAAATTCTTCTCTTTCAATAAATTTCCTATTGATATATGCTTGATCATGTTCATACTCTTTCTGTGCAAATTGCTTGGAATGAACATATCTGAATGCTTAAATGATCATTTCATATCATGCATATCTTATGGGGTGAATTCGAAAGAATCTTTGAGTGAAATGCTGGAGAATTTTGCCGGAGAAATATTCTGTCATATCTGATTCATCATCAACTCCCATTCAGTTTGTTGACAAATATTCTTGCTCATAAATTCCTCACTCTCACATTGCATTGACATTCTTGGTATATCAAATGGTGATTTGAAGAAAGACAAGTCAGGCTTGTCTGACACTTTCGCTATGCGTGGTGTATATTTCTCCGCCAAGTATCAAGAGTCTTGTATGCAATTGTTGAGGGGGAGTCATTGTCATATCTCTTGACCTTTCTTGTCTATCTTGAACCCCAAATTCATCAGAATTTTTGAGTCCTTGTGCTATTTTCTTATGAGAGAATTAAGACATTGAAACTAAACTCATTGTGCATTTAATTTAATTTCAAAGATTCAGTATCATTTCAAGGTTAAGCAATCATATACTGAATGTTTTTAAATGATTTGTAAAACACTATTATAGGCACATGAGTGGCTTTAATATTTCACATGTATGTTTAAGCTTTATTTTTACCACATGTTAAAAATAATCTTTCTAAATTCATAGTCATGACTTCTCTGGTCAAAGCAAACATATTCCTGCAAAATATCAAAAGAAAAATGATCAATCTGAAAAGATACAAACAGAGCAATGCAATGCTTGAACCACTGAGTAACCGGGCCATTTCACCTAACAAGTGATTTGTTTCGCGTCAAAAAGTGGAAATCAAATTTTCAACTCTGTATAAGATAATGAAAGTTAAACCACTGAGTAATCAGAAGGTCTTGCATCTGATCAATGTGATTTCTTGCACTGAAAAGTGAGATTTAACTAATTTATTCTTGTATTCTTTCCTAGTGAAAATTGAAGGAAAATAAAAAGACAGGATAGAAAAGCTTAAGACCTTAATTAAGTTCATGTTTACTGTGTTTAGACCTATTATTTTACATTGTGTTAAACTTAAAGTTCCTAACGTCCTTGTTAAATACTTCTGCTCACTCATATAGGTCACTTTATTTCACATGTGCATCATTATTTTAACCACATTCAGATCATTATAATTTGCTATTCTTTGTGTTGAGTGTGTCTTTGTGATTAAACTTTGTTGCACAATAACAAAAACACAATAATTTCTCTCAACTGATAATATCACTTTGCCTCACTTATTTTGAATACCTCTAACCATTTATTCCCTACATTTCATTTCTTGATCTCCTACAATCTTTGTTTCTCTCTCTTGTCTATCCTTTTGATGCTGTCAAAAAGGGGGAGAAAAGGGCACATCAAAAGGGGGAGAAAGGGCCTTCCAAAAAGGGGGAGAAAAGGCCTTCAAAGGGGGAGAAAGTTCTTTAAAGGAGAAAGGTCAAAGTGTCTATATGGTCAAAGGGGGAATTATTATAGTAAAGGGAGTCAAGATATTGGGAGATTGTGCATATGTTTTGTCATCATCAAAAATGGGGAGATTGTTGGGTTGAGTGTGTTTTGGAACTTCCTAAAGTTGTAATTTAATGATATCCATGAACATCACTCATACCTTGATTTTGATGATGACATACTGTGATATTGATGATGACATTTGTGATTTTAATGATGAGATATTGTGACATGTTGTGATTTTGATGATGATATGTTGAACATGTTATACATCTTATACATATCACAATAATGCTTAAACAACATGTTTCTGATGTTTAATATCTCATATTTTAATGATAATGTCTTATACTAATGGTTTATGTGTTAATTTTCAGGTTCACACATTTTGTCTTGGTAGTGTCGACACTAGATCAAAGCAGGTCGACACTAGTCCCAGATTCCAGAAGACTCAGTTGCCAGACTGGGACAGCAGGTCGACACTAGTCCCAGATTCCAGAAGGGCAGGTCGACACTAGCCCAAAGCAGGTCGACACTAGTCCCAGATTCCAGAAGGGCAGGTCGACACTAGCTCAGGGCAGGTCGACACTAGACCCAGTTTCCAGCAGACCAGTTTGCAGAAATGGGACAGTAGGTCGACACTAGATTAGGGCAGGTCGACACACTCCGGCTGAAAGTCAAAATTGTGAATTTCTCTGTACACGTGGACGCTTGGGATTTAAGGGATTTGACCTAGGGTTCCGTGCCCATGCACCCCAAAGCACTTTATGGATATATGGGGCTATAAATACCCATGTTCCTTGTACCCCAAAGGTAAGAGAGCCCATACACTTCCTGAAGAACCTTTTTGGCGGCTGAAAGGGGCTTTCCAGATCTGTCTCCATCTCCAGAAGCTACAAGCCATCCTTTCAAGAGGAAGTACAAGGGAATCAAGGGGAATCCCTGGAGAGAAGCTTGCTGTGCAAGGCAAGGGAGCAGATCCAACTGAAGAGGCTCAGGAGAAGAAGGATTTCTGGCATTTCAGATGACATCAAAGCATAGCATTCCGATTGAGGAGAATCTCCATCGATTCCATCAAGCCTCCTCATTGAAGTCTCTGCAAGGCCTCTTTATCGAAGAACACTCTTTCTACATCTATTTCCCTCATCTCAGAGTTTGTTCTTCCTTATTTGTCTGTGAGATTTGTGCATGAAGTTCTACATAAATTTTCTATGTACGAATCTATCTTGAATCAGATCATTGCTAGAGGATCTGATCTCTTTTGTGTTTGATCTAGCTTTTGTACTGTAAGCCATCGAGCTCTGGGTTGTGAGTCGTCATACTCACTGTGTGGTTTGAGCCGTCGTGCTCAATTTGGAGTCGTCGTACTCCGGTTGTTGTTTTGAGCCGTCGTGCTCAGTTTGGAGTCGTCGTGCTCCAGGTGTTTCTTGAGTTGTCGTGCTCAAGGGTGTTTGGAGTCGTCGTGCTCCAAGTGTTTCTTGAGTCATCGTGCTCAAGGGTGTTTGGAGTCGTCGCGCTCCTGTGTGAGTTGTACTCAAGGTTTTGAGTAGTGTGGCCTCATTGTGTGAGGGGTGGACGTAGGAGTCACTGGAGGTGATTTCCGAACCACCTAAAAATCCTCTGTGCATTCGTTTGATTTGTGGTTTGCCATTGTGTCTCGCTAGATGCATGCATAGGGATTTCGTTCACACTACTAATTGATTTGCTCACACACCCAAATCACACTTCAGATCAGTAAATTAATTGGGTGATTTGATCTCTGATTAGAAGTAATTTTTAATTGCTTAAGCTTCCGCGTTAATTGGCATTAGATCTATTCAACCCCCCCTTCTAGATCTGATCCTTCCACCCATCCGATCCCCAACAGGAATGGGATCCTTCCACTACCTTCCAAGCCTCTTCGTCCGACAAACACCGGAGGAGCATTCCATTTAGAGCGCGTCTGTAAAGTACTTCACCAATAATGGTATACCTTAACGCTGCTCTACGGATGGCTCTCCTATCCTCAGGTTCAGCCTCTTCGGGGAAGGTACCGTTCTTGCAATATTGCTCAATTTCGTGGTACCACGGCCTTTCTTCTTCCATCATTTCCCCTAGCTCCACAAGCATTAACTCCTTTGCTTCTTTTCTCTCTACCTTCAAAACTAGAGAGCTCCTAAGGTTAATGAACCAAGGATCCTGAGTGGAGGGAGCCTCTAACCTTTGAACAGTGATTGTCTCAGCACTGCGGCTGAGAGGGAATGAGAGAGAGGAGGCTAACGACGCCAAAGCATCGGCCAGATATTCTGAGAGCGAAGAGTAATGAGATGAGTTGACGGAATTTCTTGGCTAGGAGTGTGACCAGATCTTGATAGGGCTTGAGTTTAGGGTCACGAGTGTGGTAAGTAGAAAGGACTTTCCGAAGAACGAGTTGAGAGTCTCCTATGATCTTGAGATGGCGCGCGCCTAAGAGATAGGCAAGCTTAAGACCGGCAAGGAGAGCTTCATACTCAGAGATATTGTTGGTGGCATGGAAGTGGAGTTGGTAGGCTAGAGGAATGGTGATCCCTTCTGGGGTGTGCAAGACAACACCTATGCCCTGTCCCCTAGAATTGAGAGCTCCATCAAAGTGGAGTGACCAGAAGGGATCGCGATTGATGAGTGATAGGTTTTCATCGGGGAATTCCTCTTGAACCGTGTCACTGTAAGGAAGAGGAAGGTGAGCAAGGTGCTCAGCAATGGCATACCCTTTTATAGCTTTCTGAACTATAAAGGTGATATCGAATTGAGAGAGGAATCTTTGCCAGCGTGCCAATCTGTCGGCGGGGACTGGCTTCTCCAAGAGATACCTAATAGGGTCCATTCTAGAAATCAAACTCACTTTATGGGCTAGGAAGTAGTGCTTCAATTTCTGCACCACCCAAACTAGCGCTGCACATGTTTTCTCCATTGTAGTAAGTTTGAGTTTGGAAGGATTAAAGAGCCTAGATAGGTAATAGACTACCCTTTCTTTGCCAGATTCATCATGTTGAGCAAGGGCAGCTCCTAGGGAGTCCTCAATGGTCGACAGATATAGGATTAAGGGTTTCCCACGGGCAGGCGCCTGCATCACGAGTGGATTCATAAGGTAACTCTTGAGCTCATCAAAGGCCTCTTGGCACTTGGTGCTCCATTCAAACTTGGCCCCTCCTTTCAACAGTTCATAGAAGGGATGGCATGTTTGGGACTGCTGAGATATGAATCTCCTTATGAAATGTAGCCGACCAATCAAACCTCGAAGCTCAGATATGTTCTTGGGAGGAGGCATTTCATTTATCGCCTTGGCTTGTGCGGGTCTATTTGATTCCCCCGTTTGCTGACTATAAACCCTAGCAATTTGCCTGAAGAAACCCCAAATACACACTTATTCGGATTCATCTTTAGCTGATATTCTTATGCGCGACGAAAAACTCTTGCAAGCACGGAGGAGTGTTCTCTTCGGGTCCGAGACTTCACCACAATATCATCCACGTAAACCTCAACATCGATATGTATAATGTCATGGAAGATAGCTAACATTGCCCTTTGATAGGTGGTGTCGACATTCTTTAATCCAAACGGCATGACCACATAGCAATAAGTTCCCCAGGGGTGGTGAACGAGGTCTTCTCTTGGTCCTCCGAGGCTAGACGAATCTGATTATAGCCTGAATACCCATCCATAAATGATAGAGTTTCTAACCCTGCAGTGTTATCAATCAAGACATCCAAATGAGGTAACTGGAAATCATCCTTAGAACATGCCCTATTTAAGTCCCGAAGTCTATGCAAATGCGAACCCTTCCGTCCTTTTTCATCACCGGGACTATGTTTGCCACCCCAATGGATAGAGGACTACACGGATGAACTTGGATTTGTGTAGTTTATCAATTTCCTCTTTCATCTTTAGAGCGATGTGGGGGAGGAACCTCCTTAACTTTTGCTTAACGGCAACTGCCCCTGGCTTCAAGATTAACCTATGTTCTACCAATTAGGGTCAATGGCAGGCATGTAGTCATAGGACCAGGCAAAGGAATCCTTGAACTCCCTTAACATCTCTATGAGCGCTTCTTCTTCTTCAGGAGGGAGACTGGAAGCTATGGACAAGAGCCTAGGGTCCTCTTCTGTTCCCACATTTACCACTTTGGGGGGTTCGTCTACTGCCGAGGTGGGCTCATCAAATCTTCTCATGCCGCTTGCATACATCTCGGCAGCGTCCTCTATCTCACAATCATTTTCATCCAATGGGTCATCTTCGGCTAAGATCTCATACACTCCGAATCCATCGTCTATCCCTTCCTCTTTGTGCAGATCCTCTATGTTTAGAACTAATGCTTCTTGGACGAACTCTTCGACAGCTAGAAGAGCGCCACACCTTTGCACCAAGTCTAACAGATATCTATGGGGTATGCCACTACCCTTCTTCTTCCTAGACGAGGATGGGGACTTGCTAGATTCTACCCCTGAACCTAGGCTAGATTTGATATTTACAGAAGGATCTGGAGGAGTGTTCAGAGGTTTATTGGAACGGAAAGAAAAGGGTGCGGCAGGGCCGCGAAGGTCCTCCGATGGTACTAGAGGAGGAGGCAGGCCACCCGAGCTCAGGGTGCCGGCTGCAGAGTTGGGGTGCAGGGGAACAGAAGGCCCCTAACCCAGATCGCCCAAAATGACCATGTCGGTCACCAGGCGAAGGCGCGGCTTGAGCAGAAGGAGGAGAAGGGCGGGGATCGTCGCCCAGGAGAAAGGGGAGTGACGGGGATCACCGTCAGCAGGAGAGAAGGAGTCCGGGGGATCGCTGTCTGAAGAAAGGGGAAAGGAGAAGACGGGGATCACCGTCAGCAGGAGAGAAGGAGTCCGGGGTCGCTGTCTGAAGAAAGGGGAAAGGAGAAGACGGGGATCACCGTCAGCAGGAGAGAAGGAGTCGGGGATCGTTGTCTGAAGAAGGGGAAAGGAGAAGACGGGGATCACCTTCCGAAGAAAAGGGGAAGGAGGAGACGGGAATCGCCGTCCGAAGAAAGGGGGAAGACGAATGGAGGTTGGCAAGGAAGAAAAAACACACACATTTTTTTTTTTATTTTTGCTAATGAAAAGAACTACATTATATCAAGAGGCTTTGGGAAAAGGACATAAATGAGCCATTAAGGAAGATGGTGAAGAGGAGTGAAGGGCAGACTAACGCTTCAACAGCGTCGGGGGAGAATTGGAGAATGAAGGGAGGAGACAATAGAATGAAATCAAATTATGGACAAGGATGGATGAAATGACATGACTGGGAGGTCGGGAAAACCCTGGCCTGAGCTCCTTTGTTAAATTGGCTGGACTTATTATCTCAATTTCCTCACCAAATCCAAGCAACTATCGCTTGGTGGTGGCTGCTGATACTGATGGTGCTGTTGCCTGAGACTGCGATACTTCTTCCTCACTAAACAAGCGGTTGACTGCAGAGATAAGATCTTCCAACTCTGGTTCTTCTGTCTCGGCTTCTGGTTCCTCGAACAACAGAATGACTGCTGAAATCAAATCTTCAAGATCTGGTGCTTCTATATCTATCTCGGCCCTCTTCTTCTTGTTGGGTCGCTGAGCTTCTAAGGATTGGTATGCTGACCTCAGTGCCTCATCCATTGTAGTGTTATACCAAGGCTGCACAGGCCCTCTGAAAAAATGGTCATACAATGTCCAGGTGAGTGGGACATGGTCTGACTGTGAAGAGGATGAGAATGCATCCCATTCTGAGTATCCTAAACCATGTTTTGTAAATTTCTTTGTGCTAGCCACTATTTTGGTTCTCCCTTGGAGATGAGCACACAAACCTTTTCCTGTTTGATAGCTGAGCCTGAACATGATATCCCAACCTTTTGTATTTGTGGTCACATCCTTTCTGACAGCTACCACAGATGGGGACCCGATTGGGCAGTTAGAAGAGAATGTATAAGCCCAGGGATAGTTGACATCGAGCACTGAAATGACGGGCTTATTGGAGGGCCAGACCGATGGCAGTACTCTCTCGACAACTTCCACTGTATGGGTCGTTTCTACGGTTTTAACTTTGACTATCAGCCCTTGGAAGGGGAATTTTAAACACTGATGTGCCGTGGAAGGCACTGCCCCTAATGACTCAATCCACAGGTGCCCTAAGATGGCCTTGTAAGTGTGATCGATATTCAAAACATAAAACTCAACTGACATGACAAGTGGCCCCAATTCTGCTTGCAAAGTGATAACCCCATGGCAGGCACGCCGGGAATTGTCGTAGGCAGCTATGGTGGTGGGGGTAGGCTGCAATTGGCGCTCTGAGATATTGCAGGCTCTTAGGGTGCTCAGTGGACATACATTGATGGAGGCTCCTGTATCCACTAGCGCTGTGTCAATGGCCATTTTATTTATTGTGAGTGTCACACGCAAGGGCATCTTCCTGGCTTCAGGGGCAGCTAATTCACCATTAGAGAAGGTAATTGTGGGTCCCCTGTTCATAATAGAAAGCACAAAAGGCAGATTGTCGAGGTTCATGTCTTCACTGACCATGACCCTTTGCAGGAAGGCCCTTAGGGCATCTTGATGAGTTTGTGACCTTTTGATTAGCTCAAGGATGGAGATCTTGGCAGGAGTTTGATCCAAACGTTTCAGAATGTCATATTGGGTCCCCGGGATCGGATCTATCTCTTCCATGTCTTGCTGCTGTTGGGTGCTGGATTGTTGTGCCAGTTGACCTGGCATAGATACAGATGCATTTGGGTACATCCGATGGAACATTCGCCCGCTCCGCAAGGCGAGGTTATGGTGGAGTGGAGAAGGTGAGGTGTCAAGGATGGAGGGGTTGGCTAGTAATGGTGTTGGCGTAGGGGATAGAGGGATGTTGCTGGGTGAAGGAATGATGGGTGATATGATGGGGGAGCTTTAAGATGGCGAGGTGATGGCGGAAATAGTGGGTGCGAAGGAGGGAGGCCTAGTGGATGTAAGCGTGGTGGCAGGGGGTGTGATATGGAAATAACCAAAAGCTGGCCCACTTCGTGTTCATCGTCGAAGGCCCATTGAGCTTCTGGTGGTGGGTGGATGACTGGGTTAACATGCGCGGGGGGAGGAGGTGGTGGAGCAGGTTGGGGTTTGGAGCAGGCGGGGTTGAGGCATGGGGTTGCGGATTATGCCAAGGTCATTTGCCGGCTGCTGCGGCTATTGTTGTTGTTGCTGTTGCTGGTACTGTTGTTGGACGGGTTGGAACTACTGTTGTTGTTGTTGTTGTTTTTTGTTGTTGTGGCTGTTGTCGCCTTTACTGTTGCTGTTGTTGCCTCCTGACCTTGTTGGTCCCTTAATGTCTGGATTAGCCTCTTCATTTCTGCCCAGTCAATCTGATTCGGCTCATGAAGATCATATATAATGTCCCGGAATTGGAAGCAATCCGACACATTATGGCCCGGATGGCGATGGTAAACACAATACTTCGTTTCGTCTGCAACCATATTCTAATTTGCCTTCTCAGGAGGGAGTCTAAGAGCATTCAAGGACATGAGGCCTGCAAAGACATCGGCCAAAGACTCAGGCAGAGGAGGATATTGGGCTCTCTTGGGTCCGTTGGGCTTTCTGGGGGCATAGCCATTCTGAGGTGAAGGGACCTGAGAGTACTGGCGCTGGTCTTGTGGAGGGTTTTGACCTTGGGGAGCTTGTTGTCTTTTGTTACTCCACGGCTGCTGAGGTTGATGAGTGTGTAGAGACCTACCTACCGGGCCTTGGGGGTTACTTACTGCACCCACTTGCTCATTGGTTTGGATCCCCTTGGTGACTGGGCCTTGAGGCTTCTTGGTGTAACGGGATTTAGGGGTCTCAAACATAGAGTGTATAGGCGAGTCCTTAAGTTGGTTTGAATGAAACGGGCTCGGCTATATAGTTGGTGCATAGTAGTAATGTCATTCATGGCTAAGATGGCTCGGTAGGTTGGGGTAGCATTGGAGATTAATAGCTTGACTTTCTCCTCTTCCGACATGAGGCAACAGACCTTGGCAGCCAATGAGTGCCACTGGTCGACATAGGTTGAGAACTCCTCCTCAGGCTTCATCTTTTCAGCTACCAGATCCACAAAGGAGTATTCGGGTCCAACCCGATCTTGGAACTGCTATAAAAACATCTCTTGGACAATTTGGAAATCTTCGGCCTCCTCAGGGGGCAAAGAGTAGAACCATTCTAGGGCTGGACCATCTAAGGATTTTTGATCAAGTATGTCGTGAGGTGGCGGTCATACTGTCCGGTGCAGATTCATAAACAAAATCCTTTAAATGAACATATGGGTCTCCTACCCCAGAGTACGCCGATAAATAGGGAGCTCCGACTGGGGTGGTACCCGAGGTATTGGAATGATGGGAGAGCAATGTCGGCTATCTTCCGAGAGTCAATTTGCCTCCTGAGGTCGTGAAGCTCCATTTTCATAGTGCCCACTCCGCAAAGAAGTCGGAGGGGGTTTGGACATGGTGAGTAGAGACAAGGGAGCGAGGTTGCTCAAAATATGGATCTCTCACAGACAAGGGAAGCAGGCTCAGCTGTATAGTATGCTGAGGTTGGAGGGGATCAAGACCGGACCTCTCGTGCTGGAAGGTAGCTTGGTTCCGAGAAATGGATGGCCCGAGGACGAAGGGTTGTAGGATCTGCCCCTGAGGAACGGAGGTGTGGTGCTGAAGAAACATGGGCGGAGGAATCCGCCGGTCGGACTGAATTCTGACCCAAGGAGGATAGAGGTCGCTTCCCCATGATAGCGGCTAGAAATTCGCAGACTTGGTCTGGAGTGAGATGTCGGAGAACCTGATTGAATTGCGAATGGGGGTCATCACCCCGTGGAGGAGAAGTAGGACGGGATTGACTCCCGATGATGAGGGGAGGTTGGATATGCCCCAAGAGTATGGCCGTAGAGGGTTGGGCCACATCCTCGAGGAGCCCGATGGGTAGGACATCGTCGGCAAGGACCTAAAATTGGTCCATGTTGAACAAGGGATTATGATAGAATACAAGAATTGGAGGGGACTGACTCGATCTCCCTAGACAATGACGCATGCACCCCCAAAACAAAATAGGGGGGGTGATACTGACAACACCTAAACTCTAGCACAGCAAGAAAGACTGAGGGGAGGAGGGATGAACCGAAACACTCAAGTTGTCATGATTAATGTGCAAATTTCTTAAAGTTCGAACTTGACCTTTAGATGAATTGATTAAGGATATCACTTGGCCAAGCGGACCCTAACAGGTATGAACTCGAGTCCTCCGGTGTAGCTAAGGGTGGGAAACTTACACGCGAGGGGTGGTTCGGACTAATGGTGCGATGGGTACAAACGACCCAGTGAACCGCAACGTGCATACGGTCACGAGGACTTACGAAGGTCCTCGGAATGTGGGCCCGAGTCAACCTACGAGTGCTCGTAGGTGAGAGGGCTCACTCAACCAAGGGAGAACCTAAACAATAGGATGAATAGTGTATGCAAGGGCATAAATGCCCAAAATGTATGCAAGAGTAACAAATGAAGACCAAGCAAGGTGACAAACAAGCTCTCGGGCAGAGTCGCGGCGGCCGGGTACACCGCAACACTATCGCGACAGGGTGGCCTGCCGCAATAAGAACATATACCCGAGAACAAAGTAAGTCACAAACACAGACTCAAACAGACTGCCCTAACAGATGATAAACGCACAAAATCACTAAATTAATACAACATGGATCAGGAAGCACCAAGAAACTGATTCATGGATGGAAGCATTAACAAACAGAGCGTACCTGTTGATGCGACGCTCCCCCATGACGCGACCTTGTCGCGTCCTTGCGCTACGCCGCGACTGTTTCCGAAAACTTACAATGAAAATAAAAGGAAAAATTCGAACCCTAGCAGGATTCTAGCATCCAAAAACACGAACATACATGGGAGAGAAACATGGAATAGGCATACATGAACACACAGAAGCAGGATAAGGCAGAGAGAAGAAGAAAACACTGACCTGCTATCGCGTCCTAGTCGGGCGACGCGATCTTATCGCGTCATCGCGATACGCCGCGACATGAACCGAGGGACAAAACAATGCAGAAAACAATGGAACAAAAGACTAACAGGGCTCTAAAAAGACAAACAAGGAAGGAAATATGGCAAGCAGACAAACTCAATCCACGAGGGTAGCACTGAAGGTCACACCATGATCGCCAAAACGTGTAATCACGGGGATTGTGCCCCCCCTCAACACACAAACATGTATTAAATCTAATGGCATGGAAAATAGGATGTGATCGCCACCTAGAAAGTTTCCTAATGAGTAGAAAATGTGGGGGGCTAACTATTCTAGGAAAGGGAGAGTGAATGGAGGCGGACCTGGTATCGCGGCAGTCTCACCTGCCGCGATGGTGCTGGTAAAGCGTCGCTTTATCCGGACGTGTCTCCTTGTCGCGTCGCCCTCCGCCATCGCGTTCTCTGTTGTGTGGGAGATTGATGGTTGGACCTTCTTCTTGTC
Source organism: Colocasia esculenta (assembly GCA_014218235.1). Lineage (NCBI taxonomy): Eukaryota > Viridiplantae > Streptophyta > Magnoliopsida > Alismatales > Araceae > Colocasia > Colocasia esculenta. The sequence goes on along the minus strand of CM024755.1, from coordinate 94,009,472 downwards.
CTCCAGCCGGCCGGAGGATGACAGCTCCTCGTGGAAGATAGTTTGGGTGCCTGCCAAAATAAAGAAGAAACAACAAAAGCCCTATTAGAATGAGTTAAGAGTAGTATCCATTCAAAAATGAAAAGAAGGGAAAGAGCATGGTGGGAACGAACCTGGGGGTGGTTTTTTTAAACCCCTAGGTTGTGTGAAAACGTGGGAGGGAAGTGGTATGCAACCTATCTAGAAATAACATAAAATGCATAAGGAAATAGAGGGAATGGGGAGGAGAGGAGAATGAGCCCCATGAGGGCAACTCCCTGGCGTGGATGCAGTCCCAAATGTCGTGCAATGGCTTCTGGAAGGGGTAGGAGTTGCCGTCCTCACGCTCCACGCTCCATGGATGATGAAATAAGTAAGTTTTGTGGAGTGGAATGTGAGGGAAGGAGTGGAAATGGGAGGGCTACGAGGCTAAGTATAACTCAGTGGAGAATTCGGCAGCCCTTCGGGGTGAAAAATGGGGCTCCCATCATCCATGAGGAAAAGGCCTTGCTTTAATAAGTCTTTGAGTGAGAATATCCCCTTAAAATGATTAATAATCCAAATGAGAGATAAATCCCATTAAAATTCATGTGGGAGAGTCCAAGGGAGCTCCAAGAGAGTCCCTAGGGCCCAAATCTCGCCCAAGGGGTTGAGATAATCCCTGGAGATAAAGATAAACCCATGGGAGGATAAATAGGAGTTGGTTGCGGAGGCCTGCATGCGCAGCTGCTATCGTGGTGTATCGTAGGGCCACAAAGGGGAGACGCGACGGAGCGGGGCATCGCAACAGTATGCCCCCGTGCATGAATATGCATGGGCTGTCGCGGTGGCCCGTAGCGACACGACACTGAGACGCGGCGCTACGATAAGACGCGTCAAGGGAGTCAATTATCTGCGAATTATCAGCCAATCATGTGAAAGGATAATGGTTATTTAGGCCTAAGGACTCTCTCAAAGTGATAATGGGTGGGATTTCAAGGCAATTTGAGTTGTTAATGGGCTCAAAACAAGGCTAATGATGGGCTCAAGGTGAGTGACCAACTAGGGGCTCACTAGGATAACAAGAAATATGGTTCAACTCATTAGTCAGAATCGGGTGTCTACAGCCGGCTCAGGCCCAGGCCGCTAGCCCTTGGGGCGGCTGGCGGCACTTCTCTGGCGGGGCTCTGACTGTGCTATGGTAGGGGTGGTTAATGATGGTTTGGCAGATGGTGCAGCTTCATCTGGGAGGCGGTCCTATGCCTAGATCATTGCAGCTACGCAACTGCCTCCTCTTGTCATAGGAGTTAACCTCTAAGTTTCACGAATTCTGGAGAGCCGACAGTTTTCTTCTCTCGTGAAGAGGTAAGTATGTCTCTCAAGACTTTTATGTTGGCTTTGATTGTCAGATGTGCTTATGGTTAGAGTTCTATCCCAGTGTTCAAGTACTGCCTCTCACAAAGGCTCTTATTAAAGGGGGACTTCATCATCAGTGTTTTAAACCATAGACACTTGCTTCTGTGATTTGATGTTGAGGAAGATTATCTGAAAGTTAGTATGAGGAGTAGTCTATACATTAAAGGTCTTTTGTATCGGTTCTTCAAGTGGGATGCCCAGTTTGATTTCAATGCTGATCCAACCATAATCACTATATGGGTTGGCTTTCCGATGTTACCTGTTAATTATTATAATGAGGATTTCTTGAAGTCTATAGCAAGTAATCTGGGCCAAGTTCGGAGGATCTATGATCCTACTTTGGCGTTGACGCAGACACATGAAGCATATTTTTGTGTAGAATTGGACATTGTGAAAACCAGACCAGAGAGGGTATGGATAGGTTGTGGTTCTGATGGTTTCTAGAAAAAGATAAACAACTACAAAATCCCAGCATTATGTGGTTTTTGCCATAAACTGGGCCATGTTGACTCTGAGTGTATCAAGAAGCAAAAGAAATCTGATGCGCAAGAGGTTCCTCAAAAGATGATGGTTGTTCAAGAGCAGGTGCAGAAGGATGCTAATATCATGAAGAGAACTTGGCGTCAGAAGGATGTTCGGTGGAACCAGTTGATCCGACGTTGGGCAACAACTTCTCTCCGCTTCTGGAGATGCTATCCGCCAAGGAGGGTCATGAGGAAACTGCTACTGGGGTCCTGGCCCTAGGCCATGATCTTCAAACGGACTCTCGCAATGCTTTATAGATCCAGGACGTTCAATTTATGGTTTCCATGATTAAAACGATGTTGCATGGGCTACATGGCTTGCTTCTGAGTGCATATATGTGAATGATGTAGCCGCGGTGCTCGATGGGGGCACAACCAGGGAGTCTCCGGTGATGGCTTTCGTCGAGGAAGAAGGTACTTTGGATGATATTCCCTCTGAGTCTCATCCTTCCAAAAGAAAACCACCAGATATTTCCCTAATCATGGTTTCCAATTTAGCTACCAAAAAGAATATATCCATGTCGAATTCTATTGTTCTTAAGGAGGGTATTGTCCAAAAGAAGGTAGGTTCCCGGACAAGATCGAAGGCTAACGACGCTGGGAGTTCCTTGAGGTATTCTTCCTCATGAATAGTTTCGTTTTATGTTGGAATACCAGAGGCATTTCCAACTTAGCCTCTAGACGTTCGCTTCAGAGAATAATCAAGAAGTACAATACAAATTATATTGCCATTGCAGAGCCCCTAGTCCCTTTGGCTCGAGCGAGCTCTCTGTGTAGAAATGTTTGCATGAATTCTTTCACCGGAAATAGTGGAGAGGAGTCCAAAATCTGTGTTTTCTGGTGTAGCCATTCATTCCACACTGTTAGTTGTTCTGATCAACAGATAACTTTAGCAGCCTTGAAGGATGATAGTGTCTATCTTTTAATAATTGTAGTTTATGCTAGCTGTAATGTTAGTAGAAGACAATTACTCTTTCATGATATCCTTAATATGTCTAGTAATGTGGACGTTCCTCGGATTGTTGGAGGAGACATTAACTATATTACTCAGCCGTTTGAGAAGATGGGAGGGCGACCTACCAATTTTCAAGCCATGGTCGACTTCAATGCTTTCATCTCTGCTACTTCCCTCTCTGATGTCGGCTATATTGGTCCTTACATCACTTGGTCTAATAAAAGAACTGGGCAAGTGGTTGTTAAGGCTAGACTAGACCGATTTCTTTTGCACAATATCTGTGAGAGCATGTTTCCGATGTTCCTGGTGAGACATCTCCCCAGAGGCTTGTCAGATCATGCTCCTATGCTGGTTGGTTTCTTTAATGGTTCTCGGGCTCCGACTAGGTTTATTTTCTCGTCTATGTGGACTTCTCATGGCTCTTTTAAGGACACTGTTCAACCTGCATGGGGAGAGGCGGTAGGGTGGCATCCCAACCTATTTGTCACATTACATCTTAAGCTGAAGGCAGTCAGGTGTACTTTTCATTCCTAGAACAAAGACACTTTTTGCATTATTAATGTCAATGTGTTAAGATAGGAGGAGGAGGTCAGGGTCATGCAAGAGGCTTTTGATAGTAACCCTACGCCTGCCAACAAATCTGCTCCTGGGGCTGCCAACGCAAATCTCAGAAGGGCCATGCATTGTGTGGAAGTTTTATGGGCTCAGAAGCTCGTCTGGAGTGGATGAAAAATGGTGACAATAACACAGCTTTTTATCATGCGATGGTTAAAGGTAACATAAGACGTAATATCATTCATAGGATTCAAGTTAATCAGAGATGGAATGAGGACCAAGATGAACATAGAAATGAGGCTGTAAATTTCTTTGATGGCCTCTTGCACTCTTCGGATCATGTGATTGATGAGTCCCTTCTCCATGTTATCCCCTCGCTTATTTCTGATGATCAGAACCTTATTTTGTGTGCTATCCCGAGCAAGGGAATTAAGAGAGTAGTGTGGAGTTTGAATGGCAATAGTGCTCCAGGGCCAGATGGTTTTATAGGTCAATTCTTTACCTCATGCTGGTATATTGTTCACCAAGATGTTCTTGCTGAGGTGTTAGGCTTTTTCCAAGGCTTTCCTTTCCCTAGAGGGGTCACGTCCTCCTTGATTGCTCATCCCCAAGAAGCAATATCATGTTAACTTTAGTGATTTTAGACCGGTTAGCCTTTGCAATTTTTGTAATAAAATTGTCTCCAGGATCATCTGTGATCGGCTGATTGATATTCTACCTGTGATTATTTCTAAGGAGTAAGGTGCTTTTTCCGAAGGCAAGTTTATTCTGGATAATGTCTCTTTGTCTAGGCAACATGTCAGGGATATTGGTTGAAAAGTCAAAGGGAGCAATGCTATATTTAAGTTGGATATTAGGAAAGCTTATGATAGTGTCGATGGGACTTCTTATTTGCAGTTCTCAAGAAGTTTGGCTTCTCTTCAAGATTCATTTCCAACATTAGTATGATGCTTTCTAACTGCTGGTTTTCTATACTTTTAAATGGTTCCCCTACTGGTTATTTTAAATCTACCAGGGGTTTAAGACAAGGCGATCTTAGTGCACCAACTTTATTTATCATTATGGAAAAAGCCCTCAGCAGAGGTCTGAGGCATTTGGTTTCTACTTGTCATCTCCAACCGTATGCTGGGCCTAGAGGTTGTCCGCCACTATCTCATCTTTTATATGCTGATGATACTCTTATTTTCTTGAATGGGGGGATCAATAATGTTAGGAGATTGATGTTGTTTTTGAAGAAGTATGTGCAATCCTCTGGTCAGCATATTAATTCTAGCAAGAGTTTCTTCATGATTTCTGACAAGGTTTCTTGTCAGACCATTAATAGAGTTAAGGAGTTAACTGGGTACATGAGGCAACGAGGCCCTCTCACCTACCTGGGAGTTCCATTGAGACCTGGTAGGGTTCTAACTGCTGACTATAAATCACTTATAGATAAAGTGAATAGAAAACTTGCAAGCTGGAAATTGAAGTTGATATCCCAAGCCTGCTGGGTCACTTTAATTAATTCTATGATCTCTTCCCTACCAGTTTACTTGGCAGCTGCTTCCTCTCTTCCAAAATCTATTATTGCTTATATAGATAAAATGTCTGCTGCTTTCTTCTGGAATGGAACTAATGGCATCCGCCATCGCCATTAGGTGGGCTGGTCTACAATTCAATGCCCTAAAGCTGAAGGAGGCCTGGGTGTCCACAACCTATGCCATGTACAGATTTCTCTTGCTGTCAATCAACTTTGGAACATCCACCATGGCTTATCCATATGGGCTTCCTATGCCAGAAGGTGCTATCCACCAGCTTGTAATAAAATACTTCCAGGGATGCCAAAGCAGGTTTGTATGGAAGTTGGAAGGATTATTCAGGACAATACCAAATGGATACATGGGAAGGGTAATAACATTGACATTTTAAATGATACATGGATTGGGGATAATCCTCTTTGTCACCTGCTTCAGGGTACCTATGAGGGTGGCAGAGCTTCTCTGTAGGAGGTGGTTTTGGATGTCACTCATGCTATTAGGTCCCTCCTTCCCTATGCTTTGGTCTTACAAGGATTGGTGCTGTCGGATGAAGAGGATAAGTGTGTACGGGCGGCCTCCCAAAATTGTTCTTTTACTACCAAATATGCTTACAACTTGGTTAGGTCTATTGAAGTTTGGAGACCGGCTCTCTTAAAGATTTGGCATCACTCTTATTACCGTAGAGCGTCGTTGTTCTGTTGGAAGATTCTGAACAGGCGGTCCTAATGGATACCAGAATTTCTGAATGTAGAATCTTAATGGCCTCTCGCTGCTCTTGTTGTAGGTCTCCCTAGTCTGAAGATCCTAACCACTTGTTCATTCACAGTGACATTGTTGCTATCCTTTGGCGATGGTTTCAGCCTCTCATCAGCTCCTGTGTAAGGTCTCGGGTCTTTAGTGGATCCTTATTGGGTCTGTAGTGGTTCTGTGTGGTCGACGACAAGACCATTGTCGTTGACTTGGGGTTGACGGCCAAGGCTTGCCGTTGAGTTAGAGTCAGCGTCCAGCGATGTGGACGTCTGATCTTGAACTAACGACATGGGATCTGGACGTCAGGCTGTAGGCGGTTCAGTAGGCGCCAGTGATGTTGACGTTGACTGGTCGGCCTGTTGAAGTAGGCAGCCCGAGAGCAGAACCTACCTTTCTCATTTCCTCTCCTTCCTCCACCTTTGCTTTTCTTATTTCCGCAGCTTCTGTGGTTGATTTGAGCTCGTGGGAAGGCCCTGGATCGTGTGGCGTTGCTAGATCGGGCAGGAAACGCGAGTTTTAGCGTGATTCGCGCGGAGTCTTCGGGGGATCCGACGCGATTAGTGGCTGTTTGGGGGTTATTAAGGCGTTCTGAGGTAGGGACTTAACCCCTATAACCCTCCCCAGCAAACCAGCATGTCCAATTAACCAATTGATGTGCAAATCATGGTTTAGGGTTTGGGTTATATCATGCCGGAATTGAGGGTGGTGGATAATCTAGGTGTTAGATTGTCTATTTATGAATTCTGGTAGTGTAGATTGATGAGAGGAAGTGTTTCCCTCATCAGTCAGAGTCTGGTTTAGTGTTTCTGCCCATTGGGACTGATTCGGTTCAGTTCTGGTATGGGGGACTGAAGATATCAACGTCCACATCTGTTGACGTTGAGATCTTCAGGGGTGATTTAAACGACAAGGTCGATTGCCGTTTAGTTATTTTGACGGCATAGGGTTGCCGTCTATCTCTGATTGGCGGCAATCGATGTGGCCGTTTATATCCTGTGTCCCAGCAGACTTAAGTTGTGTTTTAGAGGCGATTACATGTGATGTCCGCCCTAATAGCACAAGTGGGGCCAGCTTAGAGTGTGACTCCGCCTGTGCATAGAGTAGTTGTTTGTGGCACGAGGTGTTACTTACTGTACGGGGTTTCAGACGTTGAGTGTGTTCCGTCTGTTGTACGCGCGTTGCGTTACCGTGTACCCGTTTCTGTTGTGTTACCTAGGCGTGGGTGCGACTCCGTCTAGACGACGCAGGTGGTTGTCCTCCGCTAGTGAGCCGGGACATCGAGTGCGACTCTGTCCTGTGCGTACTCCTTTTGGTGGTTTTGAGCCGGTCTCCGTGGAGCCCCTTCTCTACCGCTAGGGTCAAGCGTAGGGAAAACCGGTCGTGGACCAGACGCGAGAGAGAGCGTCTGTAGTGTGCACACGTGGCTGGGGTTGAGAGCCTCTGTGGTGACGGGACGCCGAGCCACAGACCCTAGCTGAGTCTCCTACTGCTGTGTGTGGAGTGTGTGTTACTGAGCCGCGTGGTTTACAGTTTTGTGTTGTGGTGCGACGTGTACTTACTTTCAGTTTTTACTTTCCGCACTTTAGTTTAGTTGCCGGTGGGGTTACTTTTCCCTACTGGGTCTCTTTCTTGAGACTCACTCCCTTCCCTTTCAGGTGGGTCTTCGTCGACTCCCGTTCCAGGCGAGTCTAGCCACTCCGGTGTTGGTGCTCCCTAGCTGCAGTGAGTTGTACCTTTTTGTTGTACTTCTGTACTCTGTACTTTGTCTCAGACTCTGAGTTGTATATATATGTTCATATAGTGGAATTTTACTGCTTTGCATGGTGTGTATCTTCTTACATATAGTCTCCTCGGACTTTTACTTCCTACCCTTCCGAGCTTGTCTCGTGGGTTAGCGGGTCAGAATTCGGGTTACGGTTGTTACTGGTAATGCGGGTTCTGGGTCGTTACAGTTTGGTATCAGAGCCTGGTCTGATGAGATATATATAAGGAAATACCCATCATGTTAACTCAGAGTCTAAAGAGTACAGTGCAGCTATGTAGCCCGGAGTTAGTTAGTGTATTTTGTGTGTGTATTTTTTTTGTGTGTAGTTCTATGGCGCCTAGGCGACGTCCTAGAGAGGGAGTAGCCGAGCAGGCGACTCGTCAGGAGGTTGGAGATGCTCCGCCACCTCAGCAGACGCAGCCTTTGCCACAGGACGCACATAGTGGTATTGTTCCGCCGCCGCCACCTCCACCTCAGGTAGCTCAGGGATTAGACATGACTCATTTTCTTGAGGGGATGGCTCAGTTTGTTGCTCAGCACCGTGACGCGCCGGTACCCCAGGGTGGTACTGGGAGGGTGTTGAGGGAGTTCTTGCAGTTTCAGCCACCTCATTTTTGGGCCAGCCTGATCCAGATGTAGCGCGAGCTTGGTTAGATGCAGTGGAGCGGACTTTCGTTCCATGGAGTGTGTTCCAGAGGAGCGAGTGCTGCTAGCCAGTTACCAGTTGCAGGCGCAGGCGTTGACTTGGTGGTCCGCTGAGTGGGAGACTACTTTTCAGTCTCGCCCACTTAGACAGATTCCGTGGCAGGAGTTTGTTGTTTCTTTTGAGAGAGCCTTCTGTCCTACTTACGTCCGGACGGAGAGGTTGTACCAGTTTCTGGACCTACAGCAGAGGGACTCTACTGTGGTGCAGTACAGGGCCAGATTTGTGGAGCTAGGGCGTTATGCTCCGCAGATTATGGGAGATGAGGGTCTGAGGACTCAGCAGTTTGTGAGAGGCTTGAGGCCAGAGCTCAGGCAGGCGCTGATAGTTGCTCGTGTCACAGACTTGGATGCGGCCTATCAGACAGCGGCAGCGTTGGAGGCAGACACCTTGCGGACTCGTGCTCGGAGCGCAGAGGTTCAGACGCAGGTAGTTCCTTCTCAGCCTCGCCAGCAGCAGGGTAGTGTGCAGACGACCCCGAGGACTGCGACTTCTTACGCGTCCACTTCTACTGGGACGACGGCGAAGTCAGGATCTCGGAGGAAGTTTGGCGTGATAGGAGGCAGGCAGAGCAGAGGCAGCAGTCGGTTGGGAGTGTTCAGCAGCCGACAGGTCAGCCTTCGCAGCAGGTGCAACGTACTTTTGCTGGGCAGTGTTACCGGTGTGACCAGATGGGTCATATGGCGCGAGATTGTCCTTTGTTACCTCGTGTGCCGCAGCAGCAGACCCAGTCAGTCACAGCCCCGAGTGCAGCAGCAGCAGCAGGCACCTGTGCAGCACGTCAGCAGACCGGAGGTTCTGGTGGGTCGAGAGGTAGAGGTCGTGTTACCCACTTGACTCGTGCAGACGCGGAGGCAGCTCACCTGGTGGAAGGTACTGTTTCAGTTTTTGGTTATGCAGCTAGAGTCTTGTTTGATTCCGGTGCCTCTCACTCTTTTGTGTCTGAGGACTTTTTAGACTCCCTTGGAGAGTTGAGTTCGGGAGAGTCTGTTGAGTTGGCAGTAGAGTTGCCGACGGGGGACTTTGTCCTTACGTCCTACTGTCTCGAGGAGGTACCTGTGCAGTTGCAGGATCAGTTGTTGTCAGCCCGTCTATTTGCCTTGCAGTTGCATGACTATGATGTGATTTTGGTATGGACTGGTTAGAGCGGTATGGTGCAGTGATGGATTGCCAGAAGAAGAGGGTGCACTTGCGGATACCTGGGGCAGCGGCGTTCTACTTCCAGGGTATCGTACCTCTTACTTCTCGCTTTTTAGTTTCTGCTTTGAGGGCAGGGAGGTTGCTTGCTTCTGGTTGTCAGGGTTTCCTAGTTTCTGCAGTGACTCTTGACCAGATTGCCTCGGGAGTGGGAGACATTCCTGTAGTGTGTGAGTTTCCGGATGTTTTTCCGGAAGAGTTGCCTGGTCTTCCACCAGAGAGAGAGATTGAGTTTACTGTAGAGTTGGTTCCTGGCACTTTACCTTTTGCGCAGGCACCGTACCGTATGGCACCAGCAGAGTTGAGGGAGTTGAAGAGGCAGCTTGAGGAGTTGTTGGAGAAGGGCTATATTCGTCCTATTTTCTCCGTGGGGGTCACCTGTTTTGTTTGTCCGGAAGAAGGATGGTAGCCTGAGGTTTGTATCGATTATAGGAAGCTAAATCAAGTGACCATCAAGAATAGGTATCCTTTGCCTAGGATTGATGATCTCTTTGATCAGCTTCAGTCTGCTCGTGTCTTCTCGAAGATTGACTTGAGGTCGGGCTACTATCAGTTGCGGATTAGAGATTCGGACATTGAGAGGACTGCTTTTCGGACCAGATATGGACACTTTGAGTTTTTGGTGATGCCGTTTGGGCTCACCAATGCTCCAGCAGCCTTCATGGATCTGATGCACCGGGTGTTCCACCAGTTCTTGGACCGGTTTGTCGTAGTGTTTGTTGACGACATTCTGGTGTACTCCGCTTCGGAGGAGGAGCACGCCGAGCACCTGAGAATCGTGTTGCAGACTTTGCGAGAGCACCAGTTGTATGCCAAACTTAGTAAGTGTGAGTTTTGGCTACAACAGGTTCACTTTTGGGGCACGTGATCTCAGGTGAGGGAGTTTCAGTAGATCCAGCGAAGGTTGAGGCAGTTTTGCAATGGGAGAGTCCCAGATCTGTGTTTGAGATTCGTAGCTTTCTGGTTTGGCAGGTTACTACCGCAGGTTTGTTCGAGATTTTTCTCAGGTTGCTGCACCCTTGACTCGGTTGACGAGAAAGGGAGTTCCGTTTGAGTGGTCGGAGCAGTGTGAGCAGAGTTTCATAGAGTTGAAACGACTGCTTACGTCGGCGCCAGTTCTTGCCTTACCTTCAGTGAGGAGGGTTTTGAGGTTTGCACAGATGCTTCAGGTGTTGGTTTGGGTGCGGTCTTGATGCAGCAAGGCCGAGTGGTGGCTTATGCGTCTCGCCAGCTTAAGCCCCACGAGGAGAGTTACCCGACCCACGACCTAGAGCTTGCAGCTGTGGTGTTTGCTTTGCGGATTTGGCGTCTTTACCTGTACGAGTGAGTTTTGTAGTCCGTACCGACCACCAGAGTTTGAGATATGTGTTTTCTCAGAGGGATCTGAATATGAGGCAGCGTCGATGGATGGAATATCTGAAGGACTATGATTTCAGCATTGAGTATAGCCTGGAAAGGCGAATGTAGTTGCAGATGCCTTGAGTAGGAAAGCACAGATGAGTCATCTGATGCTTAGAGAGTGGCAGTTGTGGCAGTCTGCGACAGAGGATCTTTCAGAGTTTCATCCAGTCGTCGTCAGTGTGTGTTGGGCAGTTTGTTAGCAGCTCCCGCAGTTGTGAGACAGGTTGCTGAGGCTCAGCAGGCAGATCCCGAGTTGCACAGTGTGTTGCTTCTTCCAGAGGTTGAGCTTTGTGAGGACGGGACTGTTAGGTTCCGAGATAGACTCTATGTTCCTGTTGAGGAGTCTATCAGGAGAGTCGTTTTGCAGGAGGCACATGGTTCCAGGTACTCTATTCATCCAGGGGCGACCAAGATGTACCACAGGTTGAGACGTCAGTTTTGGTGGCCTGGGATGAAGAGAGACATAGCGGCTTTTTTGCTAGGTGTTTGGTCTGTCAGCAGGTGAAGGCCGAACATCAGCGTCCGGAGGACTTGTGCAGCCGTTAGAGATTCCGATGTGGAAGTGGGACCACGTGACGACTGACTTTGCTGTGGTTTTGCCGAGGACAGCTGGAGGTTTTGATAGCATTTGGGTTCTTGTGGACAGATTGACGAAGACTGCCAGATTCTTGCCTGTCAGGACTAGTTGGGGTGTGAGTAGGTTGGCCGTGTTGTACGTAGAGCGGATTGTTCCCTTGCATGGAGTGCCGATCTCTATTGTGTCAGACAGGGATCCTCGCTTCACTTCTGGGTTCTGGCGCAGTTTCCAGAGAGCTTTGGGGACAGAGTTGGCTTTTAGTTCCGCCTACCACCCTCAGTCAGACGGTCAGTCAGAGCGGACTATCCAGACTTTGGAGGACATGCTTAGAGCTTGTTGCCTGGAGTGGCAGGGGTCGTGGACAGCTCACTTGCCATTGGTCGAGTTTGCATATAATAATAGTTATCACTCCAGTATCGGTTTGGCACCATATGAGGCTTTGTACGGACGACCGTGTCGCACTCCTCTTGACTGGTTCGAGGTTGGCGAGCGAGTTGTCACGGGGCCGAGTTGGTTCAGCAGTCAGTTGAGGTAGTTCAGCTTGTGAGACAGAGGCTTCAGTCAGCTCAGAGTCGGCAGAAGAGTTATGCAGATCAGCGCAGACGACCGCTCGAGTTTCAGGTAGGAGACCAGGTGTTTGTTCGTGTGTCTCCTATGAAGGGAGTGGTGAGGTTCGGTAAGTGTGGAAAGTTGAGTCCTCGCTTTATTGGGCCTTTTACCATTATTGAGCGTGTCGGAGTTTTGGCGTACAGACTTGAGCATCCGTCAGAGTTGGCAGCAGTGCACGATGTGTTTCACGTGTCGATGCTTCGGAGGTATCTTTCCGATGTGTCTCACGTTCTGCAGAGTGCAGAGTGGTCTGAGGTGACTCCAGTGTTGACTGTACCAGAGTTTCCGTTGCACATTAAGGATCGCCGAGTTCAGAGGTTGAGGAACAAGGCAATCCCTTGAGTTCGTGTTGCGTGGCAGCGGCATTCCGGTGGTGAGTCGACATGGGAGTGGGAGGACGAGATGCGCGAGCATTTTCCGTACCTCTTTGGTGAGTCTTCTTTCCTTGTGTTATTTGAATTTTGAGGGCAAAATTCCTTAAGGGGGGAGAGCTGTAAGGTCTCGGGTCTTTAGTGGATCCTTATTGGGTCTGTAGTGGTTCTATGTGGTCGACGACAAGACCATTGTCGTTGACTTGGGGTTGACGGCCAAGGCTTGCCGTTGAGTTAGAGTCAGCGTCCAGCGATGTGGACGTCTGATCTTGAACTTAACGACATGGGATCTGGACGTCAGGCTGTAGGCGGTTCAGTAGGCGGCCAGTGATGTTGACGTTGACTGGTCGGGCCTGTTGAAGTAGGGCAGCCCGAGAGCAGAACCTACCTTTCTCATTTCCTCTCCTTCCCTCCACCTTTGCTTTTCTTGATTTCCGCAGCTTCTGTTGGGTGATTTAAGCTCGTGGGAAGGCCCTGGATCGTGTGGCGTTGCTAGATCGGGCGGGAATCGCGAGGTTTTGGCGTGATTCGCGCGGAGTCCTCGGGGCATCCGCGCGATTATTGGCTGTTTGGGGTTCTTAGGCGTCTGAGGTAGGGACTTAACCCCTATAACCCTCCCCAGCAAACCAGCATGTCCAATTACCAAATTGATGTGCAAATCATGGTTTAGGGTTTGGGTTATATCATGCGGAATTGAGGGTGGTTTGGATAATCTAGGTGTTAGATTGTCTATTTATGATATCTGGTAGTGTAGATTGATGAGAGGAAGTGTTTCCCTCCATCAGTCGGAGTCTGGTTTGTGTTTTGCCCATTGGGACTGATTCGGTTCAGTTCTGGGTATGGGGGACTGAAGATATCAACGTCCACATCTGTTGACGTTGAGATCTTCAGGGGTGATTTAAACGACAAGGTCGATTGCCGTTTAGTTATTGTTGATGGCATAGGGTTGCCGTTATCTCTATTGGCGGCAATCGATGTGGCCGTTAATCCTGTGTCCCAATAGACTTAAGTTGTGTGGTTAGAGGCGATTGACATGTGATGTCCGCCCTAATAGCACAAGTGGGCCAGGCTTAGAGTGTGACTCCGCCTGTGCATAAGAGTAGTTGTTTGTGGCACGAGGTGTTACTTACTGTACGGGGTTTCAGACGTTGAGTGTGTTCCGTCTGTTGTACGTGCGTTGCGTTACCGTGTACCCGTTTCTGTTGTGTTACCTAGGCGTGGGTGCGACTCCGTCTAGACGACTAGCATGTGGTTGTCCTCCGCTAGTGAGCTGGGACATCGAGTGCGACTCTGTCCTGTGCGTACTCCTTTTGGTGGTTTTGAGCCGGTCTCCGTGGAGCCTCTTCTCTACCGCTAGGGTCAAGCGTAGGGGAAAAACCAGTCGTGGACCAGACGCGAGAGAGAGCATCTGTAGTGTGCACACGTGGCTGGGGTTGAGAGCCTCTGTGGTGACGGGACGCCGAGCCACAGACCCTAGCTGAGTCCTACTTGCTGTGTGTGTGAGTGTGTGTTACTGAGCCGCGTGGTTTACAGTTTTGTGTTGTGGTGCGACGTGTACTTACTTTCAGTTTTTACTTTCCGCACTTTAGTTTAGTTGCCGGTGGGGTTACTTTTCCCTACTAGGTCTCTTTTCTTGAGACTCACTCCCTTCCCTTTCAGGTGGGTCTTCGTCGACTCCCGTTCCAGGCGAGTCTAGCCACTCCGGTGTTGGTGCTCCCTAGCTGCAGTGAGTTGTAATTTTTTGTTGTACTTATGTACTCTGTACTTTGTCTCAGACTCTGAGGTTGTATATGATATGTTCATATAGTGGAATTTTACTGCTTTGCATGGTGTGTATCTTCTTATATATAGTCTCCTCGGACTCTTAAATTCCTACCCTTCCGAGCTTGTCTCGTGGGTTAGCGGGTCAGAATTCGGGTTACCGGTTGTTACTGGTAATGCGGGTTCTGGGTCGTTACATCGTGGTCAACCTTCACAGTCAGATTACTGCTAGAGCTTGGAGTTTCATCTTGCACTCCAACATTAACTCTCCCTATGGTTTTATGTCTCTTTATTTCCTAATTCTTATGTTGTGGGAAATCTAGAAGGGGAGGTGTTCGACCAGGTTTGACTCCAAGACTGTTTCTGCTGGGGACGTTATGAAGAACATCAAGTTCATGATTTCTTTTTCCCTTAGTAAAGTTTCTTTCAAGGTTGCTCCTACACCCTATGAGTTACAGATCCTCAATGACTTTGGTTTTGCTCCTCATTGCACAACTATGTAGCTGAAACTCATCAGATGGATTCCTCCTATATCCGACCTCTGTTTGAATGTTGTTGGTGCTTGTAAAAGTAACCCAGGGGAGTGTGGTGGTGGAGGCTGTATCCGGATGGTCAGGGTAATGCTCATATGGCTTTTTCACATTTCTACGGTGTTGGTAATAGCATGATGTCAGAAATCCAAGCTCTTTATGATGGTCTTCGCTTGACGGATTCTCTTGGCTTTCGTCATTTTATAGTCTATTCTGTTAGGATCGGATATTCGGTGATAGCAAAGCTAGAAGGGGGGGTTGAATAGATTTGCAGTGGAAACTTAAGCAATTTGAAAATTACTTCGGGTTAAAAGATCTACTCAATTAAAACCCCTTGATCTGATGTAATGTGTGTGAATAAATTAACAAGTAGTGTGTAGACGAAATCCCTAGGCATGCATCTAGCGCAACACAATGCAAACCACAAGTCAAACCACAGTGCACAAGGGATTTTTAGGTGGTTCAGAGATCACACCACATGACTCCTACGTCCACCCCTCACACAGTGAGGACACACTACTCAAGAACTGAGTACAACATACACACGAGCACACCGGCTCAACCACACACACACGCTAGATCAAGTCCACAATAGATCAGATCCTCTAGCCTTGATCTGACCACACATCGCACACATCTTGTCTGATGCAAGCACGCAATCAGAACAACAATCCACACGTGGATCAAGCACAAGGAACGCTTGAACCACTACCACACACACAAATATATGAAAGGTAGAATAAAATAAGAGTTCTGAGTTGAAGATCAAATCCAAATGAAGAACTCCTCGTGGTGGTCGTCCAGAAGAACTTCAAGATTTGTCTTGACAGGTATCAGTTGATGGAGAAGCTTGAAAGACGGACAAACCAACTTCAACTCCACTCGTGAGATGAATATTCCTCGCACTGGATGGAGAGTTGAAGCAGAAAACAGGGGAACCTTCTTCTTCTTGTTCTTGGCTTAGGGTTTTTTTGTGGAGGCTCCTTGCTGCGAAAATAGCCTCATATGATCCTTATATAATGGTGTCCAAACATAGAGAGTCGTGCTAAAAGGAAACACCCAAATATAGATCATATCCCGACCATAAGATGTTCCCAAAACTCTGCCTGTCGACAGCCGACTTGCTGCTGTCGACAGATGCTGACAGGTTTGCAAAAAAAGGAAGACTGGGCTTTCTGGAAATAGATTTTTGTGTGGATCTGTCGACAGATGAAAATCATCTGTCGACAGATGCACTATTCATCTGTTGACAGATGCACTATTCATCTGTTGACAGGTGCACTATTTCAGCAACTTGTCTTGTTCTTTTGCACTTGGATTTTGGGCTTTGTCTTGTGTACATTCACACCTACATTAAAAGACATAATTAGTGAGATATAATGAACATATAAAACTTGTGTTTCATTTGCATCCAATTGTCATTCTCATCATGTTTCACACATTCATAACACATCAATTTTGTCTTTTTCATGAAATGTTCATCATCAAAACAAACATACCATTTGTGAACATTTCACATAACATCAATTAGTATTGCTCATCATCAAAAACATTTAGCACTTATTACATTCTCCCACATGAGAACCCAACATATTCAGACTCTCAGGCCCTTCTTAATTCTTTCCAGTAGGACAGGTGCATCTCCTGGAGTTCCTATAGGTGATGGCGGATTCTAGAAATATGATAAAAAGGGATTCTCTGCTGCTTTCCCATGTCTTCTGGGAAACCAACCAAGTTGTAGACTTGTTGGCTACTCATGCGTGCCATTCTCTGCAAAATGATGTCTTCTGGGGGTCTTATAGCTTACGACATATTTGTAAGGGGCGAGTTGTCATGGATAAAACTTGCCTTCTGCATGTTACACTGGTTTGATTAGGGTATGCCCCTATGATGTTGTATTGTTCTCATTCTTATATATATCAGGCCCAGGTGATCACACTGATGGAGTGGGACCACTCTCTCCTTTTGTGAGAGGGCGCACTCTCCTAGTTTGTTGTCCTTGAAGACCATTTCTATACATATATATATATATATATATATATATATATAAGTACTCACAATTTTCGTATTTTTGTCTCATTAACTTCGATGGTTTAAACTTTTCTATGTCGTATGTCCTTGTAAAATCTGGAGATTGGAAAAAGGCTTCCAACTTCCTGCTTCTTGATTTATGGTTTATTAGATTTGTCAAATGCATGCTATTTAGCATGAATATTATGGACATGGACATATGCTGATGATTTAGGTTAAAGGATAGTTCCACCCATATATAGTAAGTCAGATGCTGCCCTTAATTCAAAGCTATTATGGTTATAGATGCTGTTGAATCAGAATGCCATACCCAATATGTGCCAGTTCCTGCTTATAGTTGTCCTGAAGAAATCTTAGAATGCCATACCCAACAGTATAATAAATGCAAAAGTTCTTGTTTGTGATTGCAAGATTATAATGGGACTCTTGACAACAACAGGAGAGATTTGGTGATGTGTTCGTTTCCTGATAAAGTAATATGATCTCTTTTTATCTTTGTCCTAAGACTGACAACAAAATGCCTTCTTAAGCTAATGAAGGCTTTGGACATTCCAATCTTTTTTGCTAATACTAATACTATCATCCCTAACAGGTTACCACTTTATAATGAAGCAAAGCTTGCCTTCGTAATCTATCTATCTATGGCATCCAAAGGCAAGGGTGAATTGTTGGGGAAATCTAATGTTTATGATGGTGGATTATTTAGTGTGGATGCAATTTACTCTTGATGTAATTTGTCTTTTGGACTTGGGAAAGTCACGTTATGTATATACTTCCTTCTAAGAAGGCATTTTATGTTTTTTGGAAGTTCTTACAAATTACATATCCATGTTGCTGTTCAATTCACATTGTTAGACTATTTTTATATGAACGACTCAAATTATATAATATATATATTGTATGTATATATATATTGTACATATATAACAATATTATCTTTATGTGAACAGTCCAAAAAGAATCCCAACAGCCCAAATTTATGATCTCCTTATGTGAACAATTGAAAAAAAAACCCAACAAGCCCAAACCAACGATTTGTATATGTGAACAACCCTCAAAAAATGCCTAGTAGGTCCAAACCGATGGGTTGAACATATCCAAATCAAACCAATTCAGTTCGGTTTGGGTCATTATCAACTCGCTTCGAATCTTAATAGAGTTCGGTTCGGTTTGGGTAGACCTGAAAATGGCCTTAACCCAAACTGAACCATAAACAGTCCTATTTGTAATGGTCGATCGCTCGTCGCATAAGCTATCACAAATATCTTCGTCCCAAATACTTATTATGATCGAAAGGTGTCACAAAAGAATTATTTATGAGCACATATAAAAATCTATCGCAAATAAGGTGTTACATGTTTGCAATGGCATGAGGCTCGTCACAAATAATCAATTATTTATAATGAAGGCCATTGTCACAAAAAGAAAATATGATTTTAAATTGAAATTTTTAATATTTTTTATGATAAAAAATACAATTTTTGCAATGTTTAAAGTCATGAAAAATATGTATATGTTACGCGATAAGCCATTGCAAATAAAAAGGAATACATTTCAAAATGATTATGGCAAATAAAGCCATCACAAATATTACTTTTGCGAGGGTTACGAAGTGTTGCAAATTCTATTTTTGTAACACATGGTGCAGTCGAAAATAGTTTAGTTCTGATGGCTGATGGGCATCACAAATTTTATTTTTCGATCCTTTCTAGCCATCGCGAAAGTACAATTTGCCATGCCTATAAGTGGTGGCAAATATAACTTTTGCATAATCTATAACATGAAAAAAAAAACTACTTATATAGGTATGTTATATAAATATATATATATATATATATATATATATATATATATATATATATATAACAATATAACAACAAAAAACTTGTATCCATTTTTATAATATAACAGCAATACTGTTGGCATAGATCCACAGACAAGTAAAATCACATTAACATTAAATATCTACTTTTAAAACTACAAAATACCCATGATATGTCTCCAAACTATTTATATATCCATCAGATAGATAATGAATATGTAATGACCATCTTCATAATGGTACGATTATACCAATCTACATCAGGACAAAGAGTGACATCACAGTGGGACAAGTACCCAACACAATGAAATATATAGAGATGTACACAATAACAAGTAATATAATAACGAAAACAAGTAAATGTATTATTCCATCACCACATACCAATCTCACAATCTATATAGTCGCAAAGAAAATATAGCAAGTCCTACCATATAACCCAATCCATAATGTCCATAGTACAACCCCTCATGTACCAAGTAAAAGAAAGAGCTAAGTCTCTAATAAAGCTCCACTCCACGAGCTACTCCTCACGTTCAGAGTCACTCCTCGCTAGTTCCTCCGAGTCTAAATCTTCTGCCCACTGTATCATTTAGCAAATATGAGTCTATGAGGCCACATCAACATACATTCTAACATAGCTGAACATAAAACAATAATCTAACACATGCAAATCTAGTAATTATACAAGTAACATATAAACCAGATTTAACATTGCTTAAATACATGTTCAACTAATAGCACATGATATTCTTTAACATGATTCACATTATATGACATGCTTCCACATAACTACATTATTATTATATGACACATGCCTACTCACGATGTTAACATGGCATATTTCTCATTATATGGCACTTTAATGCATTCTACTCATTCATATACAACACATGCTTACCTTTACCTTGTTGTTTTAGCTTGATCATATCATATTCTCATACCTACACATGATTTCACATAGTCCCACATATTCACATCACTTTCACATAATCACATTCACTTGCACATAGTCACATTACCCTTTCACATTCACATTGGTTTCACATATGTATATTGCTGAGACACATAGACCAAACAACCATAAAGAGAGACACACATATCACACACTTATCACATTCCCATGCTCACCTAGGCAAAATAGTGATGAATCTTGGTAACTATGTAGAAGAAGGAGAAGCAGTCTCCACCCTAACCAGTCGTACTTATCCACCACCTAGATTTCACCATGTTGCTCATAGAGTATCACATAACACTTTAAGCCTTTCCATAAGAGCTTCTCTACAGCATGACTCCATAATCTTCTATGGTAGCAGTGTCTTTCGGCACATTTGTTTCACATTAACACATTAACCATTCACTTTGTAGCAACCTGAATTTTTAAGAAAAATAAAAATTTAAATAAAGAATTAAAACCTAGCTAAATGGATATTAAATGAAAAGAGCATTAAATAAAACCCATTAAATGGAAAAGAGTAATGGGCTTTGCTTAATGGACCCTCTAGAATTTATGGGTCAAAATATGAATTTACAAAGGGAGAATAATAAGAAAATACCCTAAATTCGGAGTTTAATATCTCATAATTGGAAAGGGGTTATTAAAGTAATAAAAGTGGCAATTAGAGTTGGAATTGGATATTAAACCTAACCCATATAGTCTAGCACGAATTTAGATACTATCCTAACCTAATTAGAGGTTGGAAAGCAAGAAAGGAAGGTTGGAGTTAGGAAATCTCGTAATTAAGAGGAATTTGAGTAGTAGTAGGAATATGAACTTATATTTATAAAATACAACCTCTTAAACCCTCTTGCCGACCTAGCTCGTTGCCAAAGGTTGTTGGATGTGGAGAAGAGGCCAAGGAGGAGAGGATCTCGCGGGGAGAAGGAGTTCTTGAAGCTCTTCCTCGTTCTTGGAGTTCTAAGCCCTAGAAGACAAATCGAGTCAAAGGTAGGCATTCTTACAAGCAAAACCAAATCAAATCCGTCTATAGAAAGTTCCAATCATCAGGAACAAAAGCCCTCTTGTTTCATAATTGTTCATCGAGCCAATCTTTTGTTCTTGATTTTTGAAGTTCTGCATACATGATAACTCCGAGTCATCATGTTTAAATCAGATCTCCATGTACACTGTTCCCATGCTACGAAAATTTTACTGTAGATATTACTTGTTGTTAGGGATCTTTTGCCTCTAAAAGCCCGAATTTTGTTGAGCAAGTTTTATCGAATTAAATCAATCTTTCTCTATGTATCATGTTCTGTGTTACTCGTTATTGTTCATGCTCAAACCATGTTCAAACCATGCTCTCTCTCTATTCCTATTTACTGGAAGTACTTTCGCATGTCTAGTTTCATTTGCCACTAGTTTCATGATTTTTCGTAGTGTATACAATTAGTTATGGTTTTCTGAACTACCCTATGTCAAAAAGGCAAGTTTCTAGACCGCAATCCAAGACAGATCAGAACTCTATCAGGCTCAGGCGCAGACCTTGTGAACACGACGGCCCGATAGGCCGCGTTCACAAGGGCCATCGCGACAGAGTGCTCTGTTGCGATCTGATCGCGACAGTGCCTGTAGTCGCGATCTGCTGACCAGGCTGTCGCGACCCTCATGCAACCCTGTCGCGACCTGTCTGCCCGAACCAACCTGCCTGTCGCGACCTGTATAAGCCACTGTCATGATCTGCCCTGCCCCTGTCGCGACCCTTACTGGCCTACGTCGCTTTCACAGGATTTTTGATGAAAACCCATAAAAATTATTGCTTTCACTTTCTAAAATATTCTTACGCCTTTTTAACAGTCATACACGCAGTAAAAACACCTGTTTTAAAATGGAGCTATATTGAATGCTTTAAAATACATATTCACAACTTCTTTTCTATCTATGATCTCTCTTACACATGCACACACATGAACTATCCATATATGGCTGAAATCTGGCATAAAACATCTCATAATGTATCTGGTAATTTATTGCAATAAAGTATATTAATTGCCCTATTTTAAAGGACTTGTATTCGTTTCTTGCATTGTTATATACCGATATCGACGCTCCACTGTTCTAGAATTCCTCTAGAACATCGAGCACCTATTTTTATATACATACCTTACTTGGCTTGTGGTGAACTCTCTGTCAGATATTCCTTTCGCTGGACTAGTGAACCCTTGCACAAGGCATCCGTAAGTCTCCTCTGATCATGGATTCCCACATGGTCGACGAGCCGGTTGTACCCTAACACCCATTACACCTTTAGGGATCGATATGATCCAAACAACTATTAGAAGTTCGCTCTTACCTTGAATCACGTCGGACCTCTGGACTTGTGTGATGAACAGTCCACCCCATGTACTTTTAAATTAATTACTTGCCTATTTTGGTGATAAACAAAACACTGTCAAAAGTTTCTCTAACCTTGTTTATCTTAGCCATAAGC
Source organism: Colocasia esculenta (assembly GCA_014218235.1). Lineage (NCBI taxonomy): Eukaryota > Viridiplantae > Streptophyta > Magnoliopsida > Alismatales > Araceae > Colocasia > Colocasia esculenta. The sequence goes on along the minus strand of CM024755.1, from coordinate 93,987,560 downwards.
ACAGGAATTACCAAAGAAAGTCAAGCATTTGTGGTAAGTCTTACATACATCTTTTTCAGAAGAGCCATAACCATTCCTTCATTAATTATAACGACTCTGTAAGTTATCGTAACGACTTCTTCAGAAGTTATAACGACTTGCTCATTATAAAGACTCTGTAAGTTATCGTAACGACTTCTTCAGAAGTTATAACGACTTGCTCATTAACGACTCTGTAAGTTATCGTAACGACTTCTTCAGAAGTTATAACGACTTGCTCATTATAACGACTCTGTAAGTTATCGTAACGACTTTTCAGAAGTTATAACGACTTGCTCATTATAACGACTCTGTAAGTTATCGTAACGACTTCTTCAGAAGTTATAACGACTTGCTCATTATAACGACTCTGTAAGTTATCGTAACGACTTCTTCAGAAGTTATAACGACTTGCTCATATAACGACTCTGTAAGTTATCGTAACGACTTCTTCAGAAGTTATAACGACTTGCTCGTCATAACGACTCGTAAGTTGTCGTAACGATTTCTTTTGAGAGCTACAACGACTTGCATGTTTCATAACGATTTCTTTTGAGAGCTACAACGACTTGCCATGTTTCATAACGATTTCTTTTGAGAGCTACAACGACTTGCCATGTTTCATAACGATTTCTTTTATCATCTGTTATAGAACGACTTGGTTGTGGTAACGATTTCATAAGTTATCATAACGACTTTTTATCAGTCTACAGCAACTTGATCATAACGATTCTATCAGATTTTCACAACGACTGCATAAGTCATGTTTCCATTAATTAAATGTTTTTTCCTTGATTTAATCTACGTTGAATAGTCAAAGTCGCATCTCGTCTGATTGACCTGCATGCATTTTAGACTGAAACGTATCTCTGCATGGACACAGAACATATCTTCCATTCTCGTGTATTCTCTGCATGCATCTTTTAGAACGATAAAGTATTACTACTATATTTGTGTCTATCTGCTTTGACGTTGATTGACATCTGGAGATAGTATAGCTGTCTACCATTAAAGCTCAACCTTGTAGAACCTAAGGATGTACTATCCTACAACAACGGACACAGAAGGAACTACAAGCAAACTCAGAAGATTTATCTCTTTGCGTGCTCCAAAGAAAAAAACTGTTGACAGGAAGCTTCCACAAAACCTTCAGTCTAACGTACACCAAAGCTGTGAGACAACGGTCATCTCCTTGTCCTCATTCAAATCGGAGATACAAATACAAGATGAAGCTCGGAAGACAAACGATTGAGAAAATTCAATTCATATGAAGAGCGGCTAGAACTCTGCAGCTTTCAAGTCTTCGAATTTTTCTCTAGAGCCAGAAATTCAGTCTTTTCGATCTTGGCTCTTAGCTCCCTGTGCTGTGAGAAGAAAAATTAAGGAAGAGCTAGTTTAGTTCTGAGAGAGTGCACTTTGTGTAGATCTTCGTCTCTCAGTGCTTGTAGCTTCAGATTGAGTTTTGTAAAAGCTTGATCTAGGGGCTAGTCTTTTTCTCTCAAGAATTTTCCTGTGTTATTCCCTTCATGCGTGAAGAAGACCTGGTTTCCAGGGTGGTGTTTTTTCCCTTCGTGCGTGAAGGAAGACCTGGTGTTACCAGGGTGTTGTGTTCCCTCACAGGGGTGAAGGAAGACCATCTAAGCTGGGTGGTTGTTTCTGTCCATAGGGGGACTGTACCCCAGTTAGTGAAATCCTGAGGGTTGCTCAGGGACTGGACGTAGGACTCCTAAGGAGAGGAGATCCGAACCAGGATAAATCTGTGTGTTGTGATTGTCTTCTTTGTGATTGTTGTTTTTACTAACCATTACTAATCCCTTTCAAGAACTCTTTATGTTTGTTTGAGTTCAGGTTTTTATCAGATAAACTTTTAAAGACCCATTCACCCCCCCCCTTGGGTTAGCCAACCGGGCAACATGTGCATAACATGGCCAGCGGGAAGATCGTGAATTCCACTGACTGCCAATACGATGTGCGCGTTGTTGTGCAACTGTTACTATCGCCTGTTTACCTCGTTGTTTTACGTGATGTACCCTTAGCTCTCATCTATACTCTACTCGCTCATCTATTCACGTTCTCTCTACTATCTCGTCGATTCATCTAGTGCTCTGAACTATTCTTGGTACTCTATATTGCCATTGACTGATTGTCTAAAGATACAATATAACCAATGCCTGGCAATATATAAAGGGCTCGATCTGGTCCTGGGATGTGCGCCCGAAAGTGCTAGTGCCCATGGGAGTTAAATGATCAGAGTGTTGACATTACACTCAAGTGCTATCTATCTCGACTATCTATATGCCAATCAAAACACAAAACGTGCTATACTCTCTCGATGTCTAGAATGACAAACAAGTGCTATACTCGTCGTGCTATTATTATACTTGTGCTAGTTGTGCTATGGCCATCCTGCTATTCGTGTTATACTTGATACATGTGCTATTTTTGGAAACTATACTCGATCTCGTGATATTGTGCTATCCTGTTACCTGTTGTGCTATCTCTTGCTATATTTTGACTCTCTTGTACCTGCTATCTTTAGATACTCTGCCATTAAATATGTTAATTATTTAAAGCCTGCTTGAGCCTGAGATTTAAGTCCTACTGGGCGTTATCGCTCACCCTACGTTATTTGATGTTGTGTTCTCAGGTGAGACCAAGGATGACACATACACTCATGACGAAGGGAATGACCAAGAGTGAAGCCAGGAGTACCCTCGAGTCATTATGTTATCTTAGAGTTGTAGTTAGTTATTTCCTTTTATTGCAATGTAATTGGGCCCTATAGAATGGCTCTGATATTAGTGGTTGTAACTAGACATTTGAAAAGTTATTAATGAGAAAGATTTGCTTTAGTATTATTCAAAGTGCAATGGTTTGATGTCTAGTATTCGCTCTATACCTTTTTCTTGCAACTGCCTTCGCGCTCCAATATTCCGCGTCGGGGCGTGACACACTTTAACTCATATTTCACATGCACTTAATACCTTATTTACATGCACACGTCATGAACATTGTTTCAGTTTACCACAATGCATAATACAATCAAACAATGATAATTCATGCTTAATAGAGGCTCAATAGCATACTAATGAAGATGATCTCACTACTTTTAACTCAACCATGCTTAATATGATCATTAATACATCATAAAATCATAATAGTAGAATTCAATGTCAAAACATGTTCAAATGTTTATCATGAGCCTCAAACATGGAATATATTGCATGTCTAATTTTTTCAAAATTTTGGAGAATCATAACTACTTATCCAATTTCAAACGGATTTTAGTTATTTATTGCAATAAGTCTTAAAAATACGTCCAATAGAGGTAATTCAAACTAAAACACATAAAAGCATGGTCACAATAATCCTAATTCCAGAAGAAAATAATTCTATCATAAAATCATGGATATAGCTATTTTTTAGAATTAAATTCCCTTAAAACATGCATATTTACTCGTGAACAGAAATTTGAGAAAACTACTTAAATAACAAGAAAATAAAAAAAAATTATATACCTCCCACTTTGATTACCACACATAACAAGACTAACACATCGCAAAATGACACACAAAACCCACATAAATCCTCATCTCAATAAAAAATTAATTTCTAAAATTCAAAGTAGTTAATGTTGAGTTATGGTTATGTTTTTTTTTTTTTTTTAATGAAGGCGTCCTCAGGGACTCAATCCAGGAGAGTGCACCCTCCCCCAGGGGGAGAATGGACTTACTCCCCCAGAGAAGAACCCTGGGCCGATAATTCACTATAAAGGATAGAGTTATGGTTATGTGAATACATTGTTTTGATTTGATTTCATGATGACATAATCATGGTTCATCTTATTGATATCATAACATCATTGTTTTGTCATGAACTTAATTGCTTTCATGTTGCATATCCTTTGAATAATTTTGCAATTCATAATTGACTGGCCACATTGAAATGTTGCTAAAATGAACATTGGATGTTCACATTTGGTCGTAGTCAGCCGAAGCACATACATTGAATGTACATATTTTTCTCTGTCAGTCGAAGTAGAACTTCATCATATATGAAATCGAACTTCGGATATGACGAATTGGAACTTTGTCATATATGAAGCAAAGCTTCAGATATATGAAGTCACTTCGATCAATCAAGACACATTTGTCACTATGAGTTCAGATGTACTCATTTGTTCTTTGTCATAAAAAGTGGAACTTGGTCATATATGAAGCTAGCTTTGGATATGGTGAAGTTACTTCGACTGATCAAGACACAAATTTGACCAACACTTCGGATGTTCACATTTATGCTTGGTCAGTCGAAGCAATAACACTTCGTATATTCACGTTTTATCTCTGCCATTCGAAGCATCTTGACTTCGGATGTCACGATTTACACTTGGCCAGTCGAAGTGCTGAGACTCGCATATTCATGTGTTAATCTCTGCCGATTGAAGCTCTATGACTTTAGATGTCCTGTTTTAGTCTTTGTTGGTCGAAGTGCACACTTCAACCGTTCATATGTATTTGTTGACATTCGAAGTTATATATTGTTTTTAATTGTTAATTTCATCATTTGTTACTCAATGAAATGACACGTGTCCGTATTAAATGTTAGGATACATTTGTGTCATACATTATGATGAAGTTAAATTGCTTCAATTAAATGATTTTTCATAAATGCTCCACTAATTTTGGTATTCGTGCAGGACAAATGGAGCATGCGACACTTAGAGGTGTATAACAACCATAAAGTGTTTGCTCACACACTCCCAAGTATGAGGTTTGGGCATCTTGCTATAAATATGCCCTTGTCCTTTGTGAAAGGTGCGGTTAAAAAGAGGAGTATAGAAAGAAGCGGGAAAAAAAAGCGAGTGCCCAGAAAGAGGAGCAGAGTAGCGCCACCAGGAAGATGAAGCATAAGAAGAAGAAGAGAAGAAGCTCACGAATCCTTCGTTCTTCTTCCTGATCTGGAGATCCAATCTCAGAGGGGATGTGTGAAGATCTTCAAGCTTCATTAAAGTCCAGTTGTTCTCTAACTTGAGAGCACAAGCAAATGTTCTTCGTCTCTGTGTATGTTTCTCAGTGTTGATTCATTGCACAAGTGTTCTATGAAATTAATCTCTATCAGAGAGTGTGTCTGACTGTCTGTGTGTGGTTTTAGCCGTCGAGCTCTTGTGTGTGTTGTACTCAATTTCGTTGAGTAGTGTGTGGCTCACTGTGTGAGGGGGTGATGTAGGAATGACTGTGTGATTTCCGAACCACCTAAAAATCTCTTGTGCAGTGGTTTGCTAATTGTCTCTTTAGTAGATGTATGCATTGGGATTTTGCTCACACAATGTTGTCTTATTGTCTCACACATCAACTACAAACACCCACATCAAATCAATATGGTTTTCGCTTAATTGAGTTACAATCTGAAGTAAAATTTTAAATTGCTTAAGCTTCCGCTATGATTGTTAATAGATCTATTCAACCCCCTGTTCTAGATCTATTCACTCTACTTATTCGATCCTACAATTGGTATCAGAGAAGGTTAATCTCT